>FR989886.1:1200000-2400000 GCA_905404145.2 Biston betularia
GTGGGTTCGATTCCCACTCAGGCCCCACAACTTTTTCCGAAACTTTCCGAAACTTCTCAGTAAACCAAATTCAAAAGTTAATGGGGACGAAGTCGCGGGCGCTAGTTTTTTTTTTTAAATGTAAAAAATTAATGATACGAACTAGACGCTCACCTGATGGTATGAGATAACGCCTGTCCATGACCATTGCAGTGATACACAGAACTTTGAGTGACGAAACAAAGTCCAGGGCATCAGTGCTTTGGCGCTCATTACTTTGAGACTTTCGATGGATAGTCTCTACAGCCCAGTAATTTCGCTAGCTGCAGTACCCTTCAAGCCAGAACACAGTAATGTTTACACACTACTGCTTAGCGGCAGAATAACTGGCACTGCGGTGGTACCTACCTAGACGACCTCCTGCTAAGGAGATCTACCACCAAGTAAAATAGCTAGTTCATCATTTTAAAAAACTGCCAAGATAATTCGCAAGTTATACTGTAGCAGCCAGCGGGCCCCTTAATAAATACCGACCTCTCTAGATAGTTTCGTGTCTTGTTTTTCTCAAATCTGCATTTGATTGAGTCGCCGCAGATAATACGGAGCTCGGGAATAATAACGTTATTCGGCGTCCTCGCTGTACACTAACTCGGTCGTCACGCAAGCTGTGCTTATGAAAATCACAAATACGGCCTCTTCTGTTACTTCAGGCTCGAGCCAGTCTCATTTATAACACTACAGAACCGCCGTGACTTCGCACGGGTGCAAATTTTGATTGATTTAATTGATCTACTTTTATTACGTAATTTATTACAGGTGTTTGACCATAGCTCACGCCTAGATTAGAGTGGGGATTGGCGCTCAAATGAGGCTGCTGGAATTTAAATTCAATTCAATGTATGTGTTTCAAGTCTCTATTATATAAACTGAAGATTTTAGATAAGTTCATTAATATCCTTTACTAATCCCACTAATATTATAAATGTGAAAGTTTGGATGGATGTTTGTTACTCTTTCACGCAAAAACTACAAAATTGATTTTTATGAAATTTGGTGTGGAGGTAGCTGACACCCTGGATTACTGACATAGCTACACACACATTGCTACTGTTTACCCCGAAAACATGTAGCGGGCAACACCGCGAGGGGCAGCTAGTAATATGTATGAAATTTTGTTTGTTTGGATGTTTGTTACTCGATCACGCAAAAACGGCTGACCCATTTGGATAAAATTTTGCATACATACAGTTTATTATTTGGATTAACATATAGTATAATTTTTAATAATTTTTATTTTAGAAAAGTGTTTGGTTCCAGTTGGATTACCTAAAATGTTCACTTGGTGGTAGATTTCCTTAGCAGGAGGTCATCTAGGTAGGTACCACCGCAGTACCAGATATTCTGCCGCCAAGCAGTAGTGTGTAAACACATTATTGTGTTCCGGTTTGAAGGGTACTGCAGCTAGCGAAATTACTGGGCTGTTGAGACTAACCATCGAAAGTCTCAAAGTAATGAGCGCCAAAGCAGCGATGCCCTGGACTTTGTTTTGTTACTCAAAGTTCTGGGTATCGCTGTAATGGTCATGGACAGGCGTTATTTCTTAACATCAGGAGAGCGTCTCGTTCGTCTCACTATTTGTCACATAAAAAAAAAAAAAAAAGGTATTCCACTGCCCACCACCAGATATCGTCAAGTCATAAGTATATTAAAATAGACATTATTATTGTACTAAACTATTTATTATTAACTAATGTTTTAATTTTTGTTTATTATTGTGTATTGTTTTATACGCGTACAAAGTCGCGGGTAACATACAGCTAGTGATAAATAACTCCTTAAGAAAGACCTTTAAAAACCGGCATTGTAAAAATATTCCATAACACTAAAAACACCATGATATGGAAAATCTTGAACATTTTAATCGTAGGAGCAGCCTTGAATACACCCAGGTTTATTATAACTACCACAAAGGTTTGGACCCGTTATCTTATCTTCCACATTTAATTAAGAGATTCCGTTACTACAACTAAATAAATAGTATTTATCTAATCGTAGAAATGAGAAACCGGGCAAGTTCTTCACCGCTGATGTAATATTTTGCCAACAAGGTTTAATTATTATGGAGAAACCACTAAAAATAAATAGAACTAAAATAGAACTTAAATAGAACTTTTGAATACAGCAATGTGCGGATCGGTGCTTTTTTCCGAGCCCCATGTTTTTTAGTGCCATCTGACCCCAAACTAAGCAAAGCTTGTACTATGGAAGTCAGATAATATATATCGGTTTGAAGGGTACTGCAGCTAGCGAATTACTGGGCTGTTGAGACTAACTCTATCAAAAGTCTTAAAGTAATGAGCGCCAAAGCGGTGATGCCCTGAACTTTGTTTTGTTACATAAAGTTCTGTGTATCGCTGCAATGGTCTTGGGCAGGCGTTATCTCTTACCGTCAAGAGAGCGTCTCGTTCGTCTCATTATTTTTTACATAAAAAAAAATCTAAGCATACAATATAATAATTGACATACAAATTCGTGGGAAAATTCATAGCGAAATCACAATCGTGTGATAAAAAGTAGATACTATTAAATAATATTTCATTATTTATCTTTCAAACATGTCAAACACTTAATCCAGTTATGTGGCATTACCTTTATCTGTGGATTATAAAACTACTATACTGGAAAAATACCAAGACATTTTTAGTAATCGTAAATTTTATAATGCTTCAATAGATAGATGAATGGTCGTAGCTAGCTTTCGATTTCTTTCTTTGCTTATTCGATACAAAAATCTGCTTTATTGCAGATCCTGTATCGTGCGGGATAGTTACTGAATACTGTCACTATTTGTGATACACAATAATATGCATGAATATTGCGTGAAAGAGTAACAAACATCCATTCATCCAAACTTTCACATTTATAATACTAGCTGCGCCTCGCGGTGTTACCCGCTACATGTTTTCTGGATAAAAAGTAGCCTATGTGTTAATCCAGGATGTCAGCTACCTCCATACCAAATTTCATCCAAATTGGTTGAGCTGTTTGAGCGTGAAGATGCAATAAACACATTTACACACTCACAAACTTTCGCCTTTGTAATTAGTATGATTCCTAGGAAGCAGCGCGTAATTAGTCATATAATGACATAAGTACAAATAGCAGTATGTTTTTGAGTAATCGTTGGTAATCCGTACCATTACATTACTGCTTTGCACCACCTTTCTTATCTATGCTGTCAGCAGTTAACTGTGATCTCACAACATCTTAGAACATCAAATAAGGTTTTGCTCACGTTTGCTAAACAGCCACGTCAGCGTACAAATGATAACTTGTTATTTTTTAAATAATTTTTTGATCATAGCTTGCTGGATGTTAAATGTGGTCGATATAACTTGTTGTAAACTTCAGAGTGGTAGCTAGCCCGCCGAGTACTAGAAAGTACCTTACCACTATGCTATTCTTTTCTCACGATGTTTTCCTTTACTATCAGTTCTAGCTTATTGTTGGGATGCCAAACCCTTAAAAACAAACTATATATATATATATATATATATATAAAGAAGACTTTTGGCACTTTTGGGCCGGGGTTTTTGCGTGGGAGCCTTTTGGACTCGAAGTATCAACTTGTTAGACATGAATTGTAAAATTAAAATTATATGTTTCGTAATTTAAGACAATAACTTTTTTTTTTATGGTTGACAGGCTAGTTATTTGACCAGAGCTCACCTGATGTTAAGTGAAGGTGTGATTGAAGATGGTAAAGCACACCTAGCCTGGAATGGAACTGGCTCTCAAGTCAGGCTGCCGGAACACACCATTAGATGCTTGGCGGCAGATTTTCAACTTGAGGGTGGTAGCTAGCCAGCCAAGTACTAGAAATCACCCTACCACCATGCTATGGTTTCCTCACGATGTTTTCCTTCACCGGCAGCTCAAGCTCATTGTTGGGGTTTGAACCCACGGCCTTCGGCATGCGAACCTACCGCGCTAACCACTGAGCTATCATCGCTACATTACCTATATACGGACTGTTTAGAATCTACAATTTTTTTTTTTTTTTTTCACTAACATATATAATTATGATCATAATAATGTATTTTTATGCAGAAAATAATTAAGTTAATTTAAATACGTATAAATCTGCATTTGCCCACCAACTCGCCTGATGGTAAGCGATGATGTGTTCGAAGATGAAGCAAGTAGACTTAGAAGATACCTTCACTCTGACCTTGAAAAGATCCAGATTATATCTTTCAGGAAATAAGTAAGCCGGCAGCTTGTTCCATCCTTGGCCGTACGGATGAGAAACGTAGTCAAAACGTTTGGTACCCACCACTAGGGCACTATGTATGGGCAGTAGTGGGCCGTCTTACTACTTGTCTTGCAGTAAAAAGGGGAAGTACGAGGTCGTACAGCTCAGTAGCAGCGCACAAAAATAATACATCGACAAAGAATCAAGAAATGTTTCAAGACGAAATTGAAACCGTCCACCATTTCCAGTTCCATTCCAGGCTAGGTGTGCTTTACCATCTTCGACAACACCGTCACTTAACATCAGGTGAGCTGTGTTCAAACACCAGGCCTTACAAACATAAAAAAAACCCAAATAAGACGCAGCCCTAGATGAAATGCAAGGAAGACAAGTAATGTAGATTTTTGGCGCGAACGCGGAGAGAGGTGTGTCACTCCCGTTGTATTTTTTTCGAAAATTAGTGTTTTGTCGCGTGTTTATGCATAAAAATGGTGGTGTTTTATTCATAAAGTGCCGAATCACAAGCGCGAGTGTGGAAAAATGATATTATGTGGTGAAACATGACTTCGTTGCGTCCAAAACTCCATCGAAGCTTTATACTAAAGTCGCCACTACTTTACTAAAGCATAACTGGACTTGATTGACATGGACTGGACTTGACTGAGACTGGACGTTGACTATAACTATGTCTTCAAGGCAACTTACTTAACTTTTGAGACTTGAAAATATAAAACACTTGACACTGGCAAATGCTCAAAATGCGACGCCAAAAGCAAAGGAAAAAAAGTAATGTTGGCTTGACCTTGACAGCAAGGTCCAAGTTTTTCCAACTTCATCCCGGCACGCCTTCCCCCGCCCATTGCGTGCAGACCGCTGGAAGACGTCACAACCATCAGCGAGCTCGTGCACTCATTACCGTAATGACGGGAAGCGGCGGTTTCCGCGTACGAGGAATGACAATCATTAACGTCAGGACCGCTGGCAGATGAGGAACGTGTGAAAATATGCTGAAACGCGCTGGAAAACTTACCAAGATAAACTCTATGGAATTTTTTTGATTGACAAGCCAGGTGTTTGGCCACAGCTCACCTGATGTTAAGTGTGGTCAAAGACGGTAAAGCACTCTAACCTGGAATGGAACAGCCTCTCAACAGTAGATGCAGCAGAATACATTTCAATCTGCAAAGATTACTTTTGCAAACCAATTCCAGCACATTTTCTGCCTAATCATTGCTAGGTCACAGCCCGGAAGCCCAGTAGCAGTCATCCATATAATGGTGAACGTTGACCGTCACCATTCACTCTCACAGCGATTATGCGTCCTTCGTCATAGGAAGTAGTTGCCCCAAGGTCTGATAGCTGGTGCAAGGTACGGGTTGTGGAGAAAGCATACTGTTGCCATTCTTGTAATGATGTAAATTGTTTGTAAGCGTTACTCATCTAAAACCGAACATAACATCTCAAACCTAATATTAATATACACTATAGGTTAAGATTATACTAGAGGTAAGAAACTAGATACTTGAACTAGCTCTGGAAAGAGAGAGACAAGAGAGAAAGAGAGAAGTAAAGAGAGAGAGAGAGAGAGAGGAAGAGAGCGGAAGGAAGAGAAAGAGAGAGAGAGTACAGAGTCTTTTGTTTTGAAGTGGACAGCAATGAGTTGACGGTATGTGAATACATTTCAAAGTTGATGCACATTGATTAAAAATTAATATTGGTAACTGTATATTTGCCTTATACTTATAAATAAACAAGTGTTAACGTATGGCAAAGAATCATAACAAAGCCAAAAATTTCCCCATGTCCAAGGTTTCCTTATGTTAAATCATCATTGTCGTCAATTGTGAAGTTTAGTTGCGTGTGACCCTCTTTCATTAAACGTGTACGCACACCGTCTCAACATAAACCTTATTACTTTGTAACAAGACACGTTATGCCTCATAATTTGACAATAGTCATCTTCAATGCTCTTGACAACGGTAAAGTTACAGCCAATTGTGAACTTTAAAAGTTTGGCCGAAGTCTCAAATTAAATTGTCAATACTTTTGACCGAGTCGAAGGCCCATCAAATCGCATTCCACTTGTAGTTTGAACCACACATTCATCAGTGGGTCAATTTGTTTTAACCTCATCTGTGGGAACGATAATGCTATACGTCAAAATGGTGGCTACGATGGTAATATGTATTTAATTTTTGATATAGATGTCATTGTCGGAACGTTTAATAACAACAACGGTCTACATAACAGTTTTCAAGAGTGGTAAAATAAAGCTTATTCTGAATTTTAGCGTTTTAGAAGAGCAGTAACAAATTTGCCTTTCGTCAGTATAAAGCTCTGGGTGTACCTCAGGGCTTTTTAATGAGACTCATGGTATTAATGATTAACAGAAGCTAGGATAACAGTTTTGAACGGAGAAAACAAAACAGAATGATACTTCAGTTCGAAATTTTATTACATAACATCATGTTTACTTTCTACATCCTCAATTAAATTTACAACGCCTTGTTTGTATTCTTTATCAACAGAAGTTTGATATACACTTTTCATTTTATCGTGTCAATTATATCTAAAGAGGTCTCGCGTTTTTAGGGTTCTGTTGTAGACTAGGAATCCTTACAAATTCTATACAGGAATATACGCATCTGTAACTTAGTAGGTAAACTTAAGAATAATAGTTTTTTAAAATATTACAAATAAGCGTGCGTTTGACAGTCAACTCGCCTGATGTTAAGCGAAGATGCGGTCTTTTTTTTGTTGACATGCTAGGTGTTTACAGGTCTATAAACAATCTATATTATTTATTACATTTGGAAATATATTATTTATTACATTTGGAACACTCAGACACAGAACAAATATCACACAATTTTTTATATTGGGAATAGAAAGTGGGTTCTATTCCCATCACGAAACAAGGCTATTACTGATCCACAAGAAATTCTGCGATTATTTTATATTAGGTGTAATTTTGAGCTACTACTAAATGAGCCAACAGGGAACATTTTTATTATAAGCTACGGAACCGTAAGAAAGATGCCGGAATTAATGGAATTTTCTAAATTAGTACACATTTTGCAACAAGATATGACTAACCGTCTGAATTCCAATTAAACTTAATCATGGAAAATATAAAACGACTTTAATGACGAAAATAATAATATAACAGATAAAGAAACGATTGTTACAATCAAAACTTGAATGGGTCTACTGAATGAACGTAGTATTATATGCAAATACAATCGCAATGTAAAATCAGCTTAATTACATGCCGTAATAGGTGTAAAATCGTTTGCATCCGGCGTCACTAGTTGTATAGTAAACTTGCAAACCGCGAATTCAATTAAGTTTTTTATATGACTATATCGCGAATCGAGGATTGGAAGACCTTCGCGTTTGTACCACAATCAAGGCCTTCGAAGTATTAATGGGAAATGACTGTCACTTGCACTAAATTTTCTGGTGTCGCGATATTTGCAATACAGATGCGTTTTTCAATTTAGTAGTATATATTTATAAAAGTTCAAACATATTTTATAGATTTTAAAAAGAAAACGAACAATTGGAATTATATTGAAGTATTTCCTACAGAAAAGTAAATGATAAGTCTTTTTTTGTAAAATATACCTATTATAGATTTCTAATTGTACTAATTCCTAAATACATATATAAATACTATTACAACGTATTTGAAGTTGAAAGCATTTGCAACAGATAGTTAAAAATACACGTTTTAAAATAAATATACAACATACACATATAAAAGGGCTCGATAACGTTTAACGAAGGAATAATTTGACATAAAACGCAATTTTAAGGTTATAGGTGACAGTTCTAAACTTAACCATTGAGTTGCAACACAGCAATAAGTTTAGTAAGTATAGATCGGTCAAGTAAGAAAGCCTTCAAAACTATTAAAGATAATATAATATTAGCTGACAGCATGAGAATTCAAATCATATATTCCTTAGCTAAAATTCTAGCCCTGAACATGAATCAAAATTATACTCACTCTTTCTTATTGTTGACTACAATGACTAGTTTCACTTTCCGAGGGCCCTTGGTCATTTTGCAGATATCCTTGCTGTTTTCCGCCGGGCCCTGGGTCAGAATTTTTAATAGAGGAATGTTTCCGTATTACTTAACACTACGCCACTATGGGCCGGCCCTTCGTCACCTCACTGACATGTTCACTAGCTCGGTCCACGCATTGTACACATCTTAAAATCACTATAGAATCACTTTCACTCAATCACTGATACTGAAAAAGAAACCGATACTGGACTTCGAGTCGATTTTGCTAATCCTTACAAACCAACATTGGATTTAGATTAAACGGACGTTAATGACGCACCTTTCGTAATTATTTCTGATAATGTCGTGAATACACGTGAAGAAGGTATGCCAAAAGATTAGACAAATAAATATTATGATTTTTTCAATATTATTGTTGAAAATTATGTAACAGGATTATGTAATTAGGAGAAGAAGTAGGTAACGGTGCTTACGCTTTAACAGATGTTATCAAAATGGAACAAGTTCGGTTAAGAATCACATAGGCCCGTCAAGATTTCAGATGATGAATGATGATACATGATACGTTATATTGAGATGGCGATAACAATATCATATGAGTGCGTTACTGAGACCAAATATTCAATATTTACTATAACGTCACGAGAATTTTGTCGGCCTTTCTAAGACTATCAGCGTCATAATATATTTGATTGTGTATAATGTCTGTATGTATTTTGGTGACCATATTTTTATTATCAGCAAACATATTAAGTCTTATGCCACTCAGTTTTCATGAACTCATTATCTATGACTAAAGTTTTGGGTAATTTCAACCGGAGTTGAAATTACCCAGTTTACATAAAACTCCGCCGCCGTATATGTGAAGTGAATCCTTCACGTAATCAATTTGTTACTAAAATAAGTTTCATTTTAAAAGACATTTCTATATGTTATGTTTTAGTTACTATGCTATTAAAAATATATTATCTGTGACTTTTTTAAACTAAAGCATGGTTGCCTGGAAGAGATAGTACTAGCTCATAAGATTATTTTGTTCTATTTCTGGTGTGCACAATTAAAAAATTGTTTCTATCGACGTATACAAAATATTTTATCGTAATATTATTTACACACGCTAGTGTTAATTTTATAGTATTATGCACTTAAAGACTTAACAAGATTAAGACATCGTCAAGGTCAACTTTTGCAACTGTCAGATTTACATTACTGCGAGAACTAATAATACGATAGGGATTTACAGAATTCATGATAAAGTATTTTGCAGTTTGTTACCACGGAGATGTATCGCACAGCATACGTGCTATAGTTTATTTTTCTATTATCTTCGTCAAATACGCGTCAGATGGTTATCACGTGACGTGTGACATTAATTAACATAAATAATTACCCACCCAGTTGATTACCAAGGGATTAATATCATCGATCAAATACGGTTGAAGGTTGAGCGTTACAGACAGTTTCAGATATATATTTTTTGGGATTTTATGGTGTTGCTACTAAGGCGTTTGAACCATGTCATTATTTGCGAAGAACGAATTCATGTCTTACATCTATAGTTACAGTCAAAGTCTAGTATTGGTCTAGTCCAGTCCGTGTCAGTCAAGTCCAGTCATGCTATAGTAAAGTAGTGGCGACTTTACTTTAAGCTTCGATGGAGTTTTGGAAGCAACACGAAAAGTCATGTTTCACCACATTATATCATGTTCCCACACTCGTGCTTGTAATTCGGCACTTTATGAATAAAACACCACCATTTTTATGCATAAACACTCGACAAAACACTAGTTTTGGAAAAAAATACAACGGAGCGACACGACTTTTCCCGCGTTCCCGCCAAAACTCGACAGTTTCAGAAGTGGTATCAAAAAGAAGAATTAATTAGATCTCAGACAGAACATTGTTTTTACGGATACAAATAAAAAAAATGCTAAGATGAATAAGGTTACACATATATAACATCATATAGACAATAAAATCTTGAAAATTTTACAGCGGTGCTGTGAAAATGTAGTCCAATGGTGTTTAATTATTTTACTTTGAAAAATTCAAAGTTACACAATCCAAAAACGAGTCGCAATAATGACGAAAAAGAAATTGATCATCTTAATCAAACATTTTACTGATGACACCAATGTTACAAGTCAACTTCCGTAAAAAAAAATCAAATATATATCATTAAAGTTTAAAAACACTGATTACATGTCAATGATTGAAAAAAATGACAAAATAAAGTATGTCGATATAAAAAAGTATTGGCAATGTAATAAAATGTCTAAAAAACATAATTACTCAAGACGTACAACGTAATACGTAGTAGTCCAATCAGACGATAACATCAAACATGATTCCAGTGATATGAATCGAATTCAGATACCTACGTTTCATGACGTAGAAACACGAGTCCGGTAAATAGGACTTCAAATAAGGATATGGATTAGTAGGTCTCGAATTCGATGTGATAATTAATAATGTTTTCGCACTTACATGTATACTTGTATAGTGTAGCTAGTTACCCGATCAAAATTGTTCAATGGTTGCATTAAAATACAAACTATCAATACACCACAAGCGATTGTAGCGATGATAGTTCAGTGGTTAGCGCGGTAGGTTCGCATGCCGAAGGGCGTGGGTTCAACCCCCAACAATGAGCTTGAGCTGCCGGTGAAGGAAAACATCGTGAGGAAACCAAAGCATGGTGGTAGGGTTCTTTAGTACTCGGCTGGCTAGCTACCACCCTCAAGTTGAAAATCTGCCGCCAAGCATCTAACGGTGTGTTCCGGCAGCCTCACTTGAGAGCCAGTTGCATTCCAGGCTAGGTGTGCTTTACCATCTTCGGCCACACCTTCACTTGACATCAGGTGAGCTGAGGTCAAACACCTAGCCTGTCAACCATTAAAAAAAAAAAAAAAACAAGCAATTTTTTTTAATTTTTGGCAAGCTAGATGTTTGACCACAGCTCACCTGATGTTAAATGACTGTGTGGTTGAAGATGGTAAAATACACCTAGCTTGGAATGGAACCGGCTCTCAACTGAGACTGCTAGAACACACAGGTGCTTGGCGGGAGGTTTTCAACTTGAAGGTTATAGTTAGCCCGCAGAGTACTAGAAAGTACCCCTACCACCATGCTATGGTTTCCTCACGATGTTTTCTTTCACCGGCAGCTCAAGCTCATTGATGGGGTCTGAAACCACGCTCTTCGGCATGTGATCCGACCGCGCTAACCACTGAGCTATTATCGCTACGATATTCACCTAATAACGATGACACTAGTATAACAAAGACTAGACTAGATAAGCTTATCTAGTCTTGTTTATTTCAATCAAATTAAGTAACATAAAATTTAGACAATGTTTAACTGGCATAAAGTACGTCCTAAATACACCTAGCATGTACGTCCGTCTCACAGTACTAGAGATTGGTAGAACTCTTTTTTAAATTACCATCATCATCATAACACCTCTATCAAAGTCCATAGCCATAGACTTCTCCCAAGACACGGCACTCAGCCCGATCTTCGCTTTTTAGTTTAGCCACTGCAAATTGTCTTACGTATATTGTCACTCTTAAGTCTCAGGGTCTTGTGTTTAACACATTCCAATTCAAATCCTTCGTGACGACACATTGTTCTTCATCAGAACAGTTTCTTTTCAAGCTTAAATAAAATATTAAATTTGTACATATGTTTTTCTGTAACAAATATAACCAGCTTTTAGCAAAAATTCAAAAATAAGTGACGTTGTGTCCAAAATGTCTACGCTGGCTCACGAAAGTACGTAATCACTCGTTTTGACAATGATCAGATTGTACTTAAAAGGAAACACAAATTTGAAAAGGAACACAATCAATCACAGCGATACACAAAAATTTGATAACACAGATACCGTGACCCACCTACCTTTATCTGTGCTACCTCATAATAATATGTTTAAATGCTGATTAGTTCGCGAGTTTAATCCGTAATCGATTTTTGTTAAAAAAAATATGTTAAATCAATATGGCACCATAGCATGATGCATCTGCCGTGCCATTTGATTGTTGTATTTGTAAAGCGTGTGTGCTACATCAAGGATTGCAACAAATTAATCCAAAAAAGATATCTACAATAATAGTAATAGAAGAGGATACAAACTAAACTCAAAACCTATAACTAATAACAACTCACTGAGACAATAACAATAATGCACTAAGTACAAATGTTTACTGCACTTCACAAACTTCATTACTTACAATCGTTTTCCTTCGGTCTAGCTGACCTCAGTCACCGATCGTGGATCTAACACACCGTGAACCGTTTAGATGGAGCTCGGATAAAAATGTAAATATGCGACTAATGGGAAGTCAGGTGTGATTAATTTGACATTTATAAAAAAAACGCATCGCAATAATATGTGACTTTTTATTATTTCGAAGAATCCCGATATTGATAATTATGTTTGCTAACAAACAAAGAACAGATAAACATTCAAAGTAAATTAAAAAAAAAAATTTCAATACATCGTTCAGCAAACTCCCAATATGGCAGCCCGTACACGTAGCGCGCGATCCGCGATCCGCGATCCGCGATCAATGATCGCGATCCAGACTGATCGTGTACGAAGCGGATTGACGGACTGATGCTCCGGATCGCATAATATCTAGAAATTTTGAAATCATGATCGCGGATCGCGGATCGCGGATCGTGATCATGATTGAACGTGTACGGGCTGCCTATGACACAGTCTTTATTTTGCTCTAATATCGGCAAAGCGCATTTGTATACAAAAGAAGTTTTAAAACTACCTCAACTTAAAAAAAAAACTGATTGTTGGTATTTTGTTTTTGTTTTCTCTTTAATTTGTAATGTTTATGTGTACTTGTCATTACGCCTGCACACTATGCTTAGTGGCATAAGACATTTACCTTAATATGTAATCTCAGTAAGTAAATTACTTGTAATATTTATGAGATTAAATGATTCTTAAACCGTAAGTAAATTTGTTGAAAACAATTCGCCACTCCACGTTTCTCATGTTTGTAGTCTACCAAAAAAAGATCTAACAATTTCGTTGAACACAATCTCTTCTTTTATCTGTTAAAAGTTGTTTGGCTATTATAATATATTTATATATAAATTATTTATTATTAAAACACCTTAGTGACACAAATGAGGCCGGTCATTGTGACAGAATTTCTCTCTATAATTTAACGTATAATTTATAAACATTTGCAAAAACGGATGCTGAAACTTACATAAATGATCAAACAATCGATACAATCTCAGATTGACAGATATTTATTTAAGCTTATTAATAAGTCAATCAAAACATAATGAAAGCACATGACAAGTCAACCCAAAATTGTATTCTAAATCACATGTCAGCGTTTTGTTCTGGATTTTAACCCAATAACTCTCAATGAAGACGTTGAGAGTTAACTTGTAGCGGCCCATGTGACCGCTTCCACGTGATTCACACAACGATCGAGAAAACTATTAAATAACAATTGAGGCACCATGCGCATTGTATTGTACCTCTAATAATATTTACGTTATAGTTGTTGAAGGCGTTACGAGAGATTAGATAGGTACATAGTAGGGTTATGAAGGCTAACAAACTCATTTTGTCTTTTCATGTTTCTGTACTTTTACAATTTTGTTTTCGTCTTGCACTGTTCGTTTATATGAAGTTGTGATGTATGAATGTGTGTTGTCTTTCCGAATCAAGAATTTATCAACTTTTCCAAATATATAATCGAATTTTGAAGTTTGAGCCGAAATTCTGTAGCTTCTGCAGTAAGTGTGGTGTTATGTAGCGATGATAGCTCAGTGGTTAGCGCGGTAGGTCCGCATGCCGAAGGGCGTGGGTTCAACCCCAATAATGAGCTTGAGCTGCCGGTGAAGGAAAACATCGTGAGGAAACCATAGCATGGTGGTAGGGTACTTTCTAGTACTCGGCTGGCTAGCTACCACCCTCAAGTTGAAAATCTGCCGCCAAGCATCTAATGGTGTGTTCCGGCAGCCTCACTTGAGAGCCAGTTCCATTCCAGGCTAGGTGTGCTTTACCATCTTCGACCACACCTTCACTTAACATCAGGTGAGCTGTGGTCAAACAACTAGCCTGTCAACCATTAAAAAAAAAAAAAAATGTTAAATTTTAGCTTGATTGATGATGTAAATTCCAAAAATTAGCTCGGGCTGCCGGTGAAAGATAACATCGTGAGGATATCATAGCATGGTGGTAGGGTTCTTTCTAATACTCGGCTAACAAGCTACCACATTCAAGTTGTAAATCTGCCCTCAAGCACCTGAAGGTGTGTTTCGGCAGCATCACTTGAAAGTAATTTGCATTCTAGGCTAGGTGTATCATCTTCGAGTACACCGTCACTTAACATCAGATGAGCTGTGGTCAAACACAACCATTTAAAAAATGTGTCCCAGGATATAAATATTTACATTGGACTCATATAAAATAATGTATGGTATTATACCTATTTATAAACACACAGCTTGTTTTCGTAGAATTTTCAAAATAAGTGTTTATACTCTTTGCAAATTTCCCATCGTTTGTAATAAATGTCAAAAGAAACACCAAGTCTGGAAGTTCATTTCAGACTAGGTGTGCTTTACCATCTTCGACCACACCTTCACTTAAAATCAGGTGAGCTGTGGTCAAATACCTAGCCTGTCAACCATTTAAAAAAAATACTCATCAATACTAATTTCTTAAAATAATGTGTACGGACAACAATAATGCCAGAGTGTGCAGAATGGTACATAGTTTTTGAAATTAAAAAAAATCTCAAAGGTTAACAGCCTACAGTAAACTGTTAAGGAAATGTATGAAGCAAGAAAAATGTACTGAACAAATATGTAAGGAACTGCTGATAACATTAAATTACAAATAAACAACGCCCCAGTTGATGAAAGATGATAACTTGATAAGATAACTGCATCGAGTTGAACAATATGCACATAACGGCCATGTTATATGTTAAACAAATAGTTGTGATCTATACAAAATGTGGAACAGTAAACTTGCAAAAATAATCTCAAAGATAGTAAAAAATACTACAGTACTGTACAAAGGAAGCGTGTATATAGCGAATGGAAAACATAAATTCGAAACTTTCGAAAAAAACATGGATGACATAGAAATAATGAAAGTAACAAAAGAAAGATAAAGGCCTACTAAAAACTTTGCAGTAAATACAAAACTGAAGTAGGTACGAGAAATTGAGAAAATTATATAAATTCATCCAACCCCATGTAACGATAATGACCAGTTGAGAACTTTTGATTGATTGCCAAGCGAACACTAAAGCTGCAAAACATAACTAATATAAACTAAAGCGTTCGTACCTTTAGAAGAAAACGTTAAATTTAATTACATACTAATTTATATTTTGGGTATTTCAGTTGAAGCAAAACAAAAGATATAAACTTGTTTTTTCAATAGGTAACAAATGTTTTAAGAATTCTAATAGAGGCAAGTACTTGAAACACAATTATGAAAACACTTTCAGTATAAGGCAATTATACGGTGAAATCGTTGATTCATATTGTCTAACCCAGAAAATGTGACAAGACGGGAGGGTTGAGAGCTACTGCAAATACATTCGTGTACATATGTACTGCATCGTGTTATTATAATACGTAATCTCATATAACAATGCAGACAGCTCTTCAAACACATATATTAATTGATAAGTAATTGCAACTGTTTACTTGACATTTGATTTATAATGACCCAGTTTTCAAAGCAAACACTGACTTTTATAGAAAGTTTCCCAGTTTAATTTCAATATGAATAGGAATTCTTGAATTCTTGAAAGATAGATAGAAACACTTTACTGTGCACACTAGAAATAGAAAAATTATATAAACAAACAAGATTATTACAAATATAAAAACAGATTTTTAGTATTTGTTAGTGCATTATTTCTAATTTGAATATTAGGATGTTGATCTTTTTTAAAATGTTTGTCTATGTTATATTTAAACACATTTGTTAATCTGATCAGATTCTTAGCTTATATTTCATCTTTATTGGCACACCTCGTTTTCTACTGGTTTCCGAATCCTTTACACCCTGAGTTTGCCTGAAAGAGATCGCTTTTAGCGATAAGGCCGCCAATTATTACACTAGTTTTTAAGTTTAAATCTTTTTGACATCTATGGTATCTTTGGTATGAACTATAAAGAGTTTATTAACAATGAGAAGTACAGAAGATACTGTACAGTATCTTCTTTAATTTAACTAACCATATAACGCAATGCACTTCAGAATCGGGCTCAATTTCTTTATTTTTAAGAACAGCATGGTCTTCTACTAAATTCACATGGGAAATTTGACGCAAGCGTATTTATTAGCTTATATGTAGGTTTGCAAAATGTCTTGTCGATTGAATGAGTATGCAATTTACGTTACTTTATGGGAAATTTTCATCTCAATATATATCACTTCCGAAGTATGTGATAGTTTCGTCACTGACCGAGGTCATTAGAGTGATTTATCATAGACAATCTGGTTTGTTATCTGACGGGAGTCGACTGCAGATTTTTTAGCTTTATCGTTATCAATTGCGATAACTGGATTTTCAAGATTTTGATTTTTATATATACCTACACCGTACAAAAGTGTGGTATTTTAACTTCATTTATCGTCTCTGGATTTGAAATTATCTAATATTTTTGTATGGGATTAGTTATGGAAATTTTTGTGTTTAAAGTTTTATCTTTGTCAGAAATTCGTCGTCAATCTTTTGATTGTTTGCATGCCCAGAAAAATGACAAAGTAGTTCTAGTTTTGCTATGTAATTTGCCTTTTTTTCTGCTTATTTTATTGTATTAAAAACAATGTGAGGAAACCATAGCATAATGGTAGGGTACTTTTTATAACTCGACTGGCTATCTAGCTACCATCCTAAAGTTGAAAAATCTGCCGTCAAGCACCTAACGATGGGGATGGCTGTCCCACTTGAGAGCCAGTTACATTCTACGCTAAGTGCGGTAAAAATCTTCGACCCCACCGAAACACCCACGTAATATCAGGTAAGCTGTGTAATACCTCATCTGTCAACCATGAACAATATTTACGCGTGTTTATTTATTGCCCCGTCTCGTTTCTTTTTTTTTCTTGTTCTTATACCATCGCTGATTAAAAATGCCAACCGCTGCTAAACAGTAATTAAAGCTTAAACTAACCAATTAACAGATAAAGAATGTCCTTAAGCATTTCCATGCTTGCTGCGTCAGTGACGAGGCAAAACAATTTTAATCACTTGTTCTGAAATTCGTGTTATTTATTTAACAAAAAAATATAACTCATATTATTTTCTACATCGAAAACATAACTAACTATAGTTGCTTTAGTTTCAGTCAAGTTTCAAATATTTATTTCATTTGTTTAACACGAATTGGGGAAAACCAGGGCTGCCAAGTGTAATAAATACAAACTGTCTTCTACAATTTTGTCTTTATTCTTGTTCCGCACATTTCTTACGCCTTGATTCTCTTCTTCTCTTTCTTTTAAATAGTTTGAATCATCATCATCCTTTCGCTGTACAAGCCGAAGATTGATGGTGTGGCAGCTACAGCTTGTGAACGCCACGGTAAAGGCATTTCAAGACGGGTACGACCTTCAGTAACGAAGATTTTGGTACTGCAGCTAGCGAAATTACAGACTAACCATCGAACAAAGTAATGAGCGCCAAAGCAGCGTGATAGGGTATCTGCTGCTTTGGACTTTGTTTTGTTACTCAAAGTTCTGTGTATCGCTGCAATGGCCATGGACTTTCTTTTTTTTTTTAATGGTTGACAGGCTTGGTGTTTGACCACAGCTCACCTGATGTTAAGTGAAGGTGTGGTCGAAGATGGTAAAGCACACCGAGCCTGGAATGGAACTTGCATTATCTCTTAATATCAGGAAAGCGTGTCGTTCCTTTTATTACTTTTAATTAAAGAAGAGCACAAAGAATAAGGAACAAAAAAATCTTTAAAATATAGTACAAATTTCCAAGTAAAATATGGCAACCCTTACTTTATAATAATATGTGTGAAACGTACTAATAATATGTAAATAACCGTAGTAAATGCTTTTGAGCTTTAGATTTGGCGAAAATGGCAAGGCCCCGGAAAACAATGGATGCTAGCTTGCCAAAGGAGTGACATGAAAGTGACGTTATAGAAAACGTTCACACTGAAGCAAATGAAGCAACTCTACAACAATACGTCGCGAACAAGCTTTACCTTTTAACCTAATTTTTAATTTGTTAAGACGAAATGGTAGACACATTGCACAGGTTCTGAGGGGGTGAAGCAGACGCAGACCGCCGGGCGGCGCAAGGGGTCTTGCCAGCTTAGCTACCCTCGCGCGCGTGCTGATTACCCGATAGTATTCTCTGTAGTGGCAAGTGCCGATGCTGATTTATAATATCAAAGTAGGCTGCGTTGGTTGTATACTTTTTTTTTATGGTTGACCACAGCTCACCTGATGTTAAATGTCGGTGTGGTCGAAGTTGGTGAAGCACATCTAGCCTGGAATAGAACTCAAGCTCTGGCTCTCAAGTGAGGCTGCCGGAAGACACCGTTAGATGCTTGGCGGCAGATTTTCAACTTGAGGGTGGTAGCTAGCCAGCCGAGTACTAGAAAGTACCCAACCACCATGATATGGTTTTTTCTCGCTGTCGCCCTTCACCGGCAGCTCAAGTTTGAACCCACGTCCTTCGGCATGCGAACCGACCGCGCTAACCACTGAGATATCATCGCTACAACAACTACGATGTTAAGCAAAATATAATAATACATACCAAACTCAACAGTTACGCACTAGTTACATAATTACGTACTTTTCTTGGTAGTAGATCTCTTTAGCAGAGAGTCGTTTAAGTAGGTATCACTGACCAGACATTCTGTTGCCAAGCAGATACTGTAGCTAGCGTAATTACTGGGCTGTTGAAACTAACCATCCAAAGACTTTTTATTTTTCTTTTTTTTTTTATGTGACAAATAATGAGACTAACGAGACGCTCTCCTGATGGTAAGAGATAACGCCTGTCCATGACCATTACAGCGATACCCAGAACTTTGAGTAACAAAACAAAGTCCAGGGCATCGCTGCTTTGGTGCTCATTACTTTGAGACTTTCGATGGTTAGTCTCAACAGCCCAGTAATTTCTCTAAAAATTCAAAGTAATGAGCGCTAAAGCAGCGATGCCCCGGACTTCGTTTTCTCAAAGTTTCAGTGTATCGCTGCCATGGTCATGGACAGACATTATTTCTTATCATCAGAAGAGCATCTCATTCGTCTCATTACTTTTTACATAAAAAAAAAATGTTACAATAGAAATTATCTGGTATTAAAGTTGTATACTATAGTATTTGAACGATGAAAAGTTAAATTATAACAGATATCGTATCAATAGAGAAGTATATAACTAGGGAGATAAAGAAAGATGTAGATGATGAAGATGTACGAAAGTATTCTAAAATTTGTAATACGTTATCAATGTGATAAACAATTACGATAAGATATTTAATATATAATTTATTCAAAATCAATGACAACGTGATAACAAATACAATATCTAAAATTAAAAGATCACTTCGCCTCACTGTTGGGCGTCCCTAAGCCTTGAAAGACGAATAAATAAATATCGTAGATTATTTTTCCGACCCAAATATCGACCAATAGAATTGCACCATTCGACGTCACGTGGTACAACCTACATGGTATTATACTGATTATTTTTCCGACCCAAATATCGACCAATAGAATTGCACCATTCGACGTCACGTGGTACAACCTACATGGTATTATACTGATAATTTTTTGAAAATTTTCTCGTTGTACCACGTGACGTCGAATGGTGCAATTCTATTGGCCGACATTTGGGACGGAAAAATAATCCCCCGAATACCACACGAGCTTCAAAATTATCTGGCATTTCCCTCAAGGTTCCCTGCAAACAAATAAAGTCGTCAAGTTTTTCAGGTTAAAAAATCACTCGCGCTTCTTCGCGCTCGTGATTTTTTAACCTGAAAAACTTGACTCCTTCATTTGTTTGCAACGAACCTATCGGGAAATACCCGATAATTTTGAAGCTCTTGTGGTATTATAAGTGATAATTTTTTGAAAATTTTCTCGTTGTACCACGTGACGTCGAATGGTGCAATTCTATTGGCCGACATTTGGGACGGAAAAATAATCCCCCAAATACCACACGAGCTTCAAAATTATCGGGTATTTCCCGATAGGTTCGTTGCAAACAAATGAAGGAGTCAAGTTTTTCAGGTTAAAAAATCACGAGCGCGAAGAAGCGCGAGTGATTATAAGTGAACGTTACACACAGCGCAATGTAGCCTTAAATTTTTCGATATTTTACGAAAAATTATTGAAATTAAATAAATTATATATAAATTTAATTTCGATAAAAAAAATTAGGTGTTCATTTAGGTATATGTACATTTTTTATTTTGTATTAATCTATTTTACTTGGTGGTAGATCTGCATAGCAGAAGGTCGTCTAGGTAGGTAACTCCGCTGTACCAGATATTGTGCCGCAAAGTAGTAGTGTGTAAACATTACTGTGTTCCTGTTTCGCTAGCGAAATTACTGGGCTGTTGAAAGTTCTGTGTATCGCTGCAATGGTCATGAACAGGCGTTATCTCTTACCATCAGGAGACCGTCTCGTTCGTCTCATTACTTTTTACATAAAATCTAAAATCATCCTCAAGAACATTGTTTAAAAGACAACCTAGCACCAGCTAAAAGCGTTATCGATACAACAACGTTGATAATAATGTAATTCTTAATTTACTTGAGTCTTTGCATGATAAATAAAAGCTAGAGCAGAACAACCTTCAGTCGAAGCGTGCAAATATATGAAAACTAGAATATAGTACGTATTTGTCATATTTGCTCTCAGTTAACCGTCTAAGCGTAGAATATAACTGATTATTATGTTACTTATGTACATCTAGACATATAATATAGATTTCATTCACATACATTGTTATAAACTTACACAGTAACAATAATGAATTAAAGTATTTCCTAAGCTATGTCTAAACACAATTATTTATTTGTTGCAAAATGTTTTTTACTCGTCGGAAGGGTTTTTTTTTCGCGTCACTTGTATGTACATATATATATATTTTAATGGTTGACAGGCTAGGTGTTTGACCACAGCTCACCTGATGTCAAGTGACGGTGTGGTCGGAGATGGTAAAGCACACCAAGCTTGGAATGGTGCGAGCTCATATTTCTTTATTACCTCGTAGCTACTAAACGGCTGGATGGATTTTAACACTTAAAGTATCGTTATATTCTTAAAACCCTCCTTAGATATGTGTTTACAAAACATTAAAAACTGGCCAATTTTGGCGCGAAATAATACGTTAATAAAAAAAATAACCAAATCTATTGATAGTGTATCAAATTAAAGGAAATTGAAAGTGGATTACAAAGATAAATGTATATGTTTAAATTAAAAAAAGTAATGATAAATGGGTTCAAAAAGTACTTTTCCTGTAATTTTATTATAGCTCTTTTATTGGCAGTCGGGTTATAGATTTTTTCAGCTTGTTTAATAAGCTTCATAATGTCAAAAATAAATGGCATCTTTAGTAATTTTTTTATAATTTTTGTAATTTATAGACTTAGCATGTCTGAAATAAATAATTTGAATATGAATTAACATGAAAAAATATGATATTAAAAATATTTTTAATAGTATTGTTATAACACCACGCTTTTAAAAAATAACCTATTGAGTACACTATATTTGATCTATCTTTATCAAGATATTTAATATTCACAATAAATTCAGATTAAATTTTATTCCTAATTGAAAAATTACGAACGGTTAGAATCTACCTTAATCCTGCGAACCGCTTAACAATGAAATTTGCTGCCCGAGGTGTTCCCTGATAGATACAATCTGGGTACCTTCAAGTCGCGAGTGAATCGGTTTCTTCTAGGCGAGCGTGCTTCACCGTAGACCGCATCTTCGCTTACCACCAGACGAGATGGCAGTGAAACGCAAGACTATTTATAATTTAAAAAAGTTACATTTACGTAAAAAAATGTTATGCAAACTTTGCGTACAATTATAAATAGCACTTGATTTGTGAAATATATCGGTGATCAAAAAATAGATATTTGACGAGGATGAAAAATTAACGATAAGAAAAGTTTGTCAGTAACACCGTCTCAATAATTTCTCACTTACAAATTCGACTTGAAATCCAAAAACACACAGTTAACACACGTTACGATACGTCAAAGTACGTTTGATCACGCGGAGACTACACACGAGACTGATTACGATGGAGTATTATCATAAAAAAAAATACAAATAAACGCTCTTGCCTGATGATAAAAATGCGACGATAGTTGGAATCAAACTACGCGGCCGATCGGACGTACCTGCCGTCCGTTCCTTATCAATGGCATATTTCTGTAGATATAGGTAAAAAGTGTGATTGACTTTGTTGTCACGCGTGAAAGGCGGTTATGTAATTCTACTAATAATATCGACGGTCCGTACCTACATAAAGACTTCAAAAACCAAGGTGTACAGAAGAGCGTAATTTATTAAAACCTCTCTAGAAATAATTCTATGTACAATTATAAATAATTTTTGACTATAATGTTTTATTAGCTTAAGGAACTTTAGGTATATATAAAATCTAAAGCCAATATGCACTTTCATGCAATTTTTATGGTTATCTCTACCATCAGGAGAGCGTCTCGTTCGTCTCATTACTTTTTACTTAAAAAAATAATTTTAAAAATGCCATTTTTGACATGTCTAAAGACAACATACATACCTACATACTTTTACTACATTGTAGGAATATAATTTAGTAATTTTAAGTGAAGAATTTTTAATTACTATTACAGACAATCCAGTAAACCGTTTTTAATACAGAAATTATATTTTTTTCTTACGACCTACAAAAAATGATTTTGATTTTTTAAGCCCCTTTAAACTTTTAGCTAGATAGAATAGATAAAAAATAGCTTATCGTTCACACAAAGTTTGTAGAATAGAAATAATAATTAAAAACATTTAACATTTAAATAAAGTGCAACGGCACATGTGGATATTTGCATATTTTATACATCACTATAGCTACTTTTCGCTACTGATTTTTAGAAGCAATGCCTGTAAAAGCGTAGCTTGTTTCAGATGATATTTATACATTGTTTCAGGTGGTTCGATTTCCATACAAATAATTTTTTGCCATTTATGGACAGATGGAGCATAATTTTACAGTGAAATCACAGCTACTGGCATTTATTTTGGTCTTTATTTGCGGTAAATCCCAATTGCTCGAATAAAACAGTAGAATATTAGCACAAATTCAAATTTCTGAATGATTAATGAATTCATTATTTTTGGATAAAACAGTAAATTATTAGCATAATCTACTGTTTTTTTTTTCAAGCAATTGTGATTTACCGCAAATAAAGATCAAAATAAATGCCAGTAGCTGTGATTTCACTGTAAAATTATGCTACGTTTGTCCATAAATGGCAAAAAATTATTTGCATGGAAATCTTACCACCTTAAGTATCATTTATCAGGTATAAAATACTACAATATCTATAATTATCTTGAGCCAGTCCGACCGTTCGTTAGCGGTATGATAATTAGTATAATGGCTACTTAATTTGTTTCATTCACGGCTGGCTACGGGCTTTGAATTGTAAATCCGAGTATTGTGGTGTATATGACATGTCTGAGGAGGATTGACTTGGTACGTGGCTCGTCCTTGACCGGTATCTTCTTACTATGGCCTCATCATCATCGTCATTTGCCTATTTTAGTCTATTTAAGGCTTCTCCGATTTCTTCACTTTCTATCTGCTTGTCATTTAGCTTGATCTTTGGATTTTTACTTCTTCTTTCCCACTGCCTTTTTTTCAGGGGCATCGCTGCTTTGGCGTTCATTACTTTGAGACTTTCGATGGTTAGTCTCCACAGCCTAGTAATTTCGCTAGCTGCAGTACCCTTCTGGAACACAGTAATGTTTATGCATTACTGCTCGGCGGCAGAATATCTGATACTGCAGTGGTGCCTACCTAGACGACCTCCTGCTAAGAAAATCAAAACCACAAAACTAAACGTCATATATTCTTATTTAGCTGTGAAGGTGATTTCAGAGCTAAGAATTATTTCAACAGGTAAAAATCCGCGTTTGCCAAAATAGAAAGTTTGTTGAAAGACGACTTGGAATTACTTTACATTTCACTTCGTTTTATTCTATATTCTTTATTCCTGTCAGATAACTCTAATGCTAATCACAAACCGAAATACTTAACGCTCATGTGGGTTTCCAGCAATGTTCAAATTAGCAAGATCAACAAATTGAAAATCTAACGATTCCCACAGAACGAGACCTTAACTTGAAATTCTAAGATAAACAATAACATCTCAAAGACAACGACGATCTGCGTCCGCCACGCCAATTATTTTTAGTCTGAAACTTGAAGCAACACGAAATCGCTGGTTTGGCACTCATTACTTTGAGACTTTCGATGGTTAGTCTCAACAGCCCTGTAATTTCACTAGCTGCAGTATCTTTCAAACCGGAACACAGTAATGTTTACACACTAATGCTTGGCGGCAGAATATCTGGTACTGTGGTGGTACCTACCTAGACGATTTCCTGCTAAGGAAATCTACCACCAAGTAAGTACTTCAACTGACCTGAAGCAAACTGCAGCGATACCTTTCGTTTACTTATTCAGTTTTGATTATTGAATTTTGTTGGTAGGTTCAATCTTGCTTCTCGAGAGAATTTTCTTCGTCTTATTACTTATTAGGATAAAAAAACCTTTCTTTTTTAAAGCTTTGGATTAAAGAAATTTGAAACATTGCGTTCCAGCTATATCCATCAATTCATGTCAGTCTACTATTGAACCTCCTTCAAAGGGCACAGATTAATCTGCTTCGGCTTTTCTATTATTCTTTTGACAAAGTACAGTAATCATAATTATGTTTGTTGCAGTCGACAATTTTTTTTCTCTTTTAATCTGCGCCTCCGTTTCTCTAGCTTTATTATATCATATTTGTACTTATCATAAATTTTGAATTATTTCACAAACTTTTATTTAACTAACGATGCTAGTTTGTGTAGATCATCTCTTGCAAGCAGAATTAGAAATACTTTATCATATTCTATAGATTTGAAATTTGAAGCGTTGATTTAGTTCCGATGACAATTCCTTTTTATGGTGACCCTAAATGAGGATTGGCTCCAGATGAAGAAACCTCTTATCAGTCACAAGGTCACACATATGAACTTTTGTATACACATTACACATCTTTTAATATTTGACAAGCTTAAGTGTCTCAGCTTACCTGATGTTAAGTGACGGTGTGGTAGGAGCGTTCGTGTGAACCAACCGCACTAACCATTGAGCTGTCATCGCCACAAAACTTACCACGAACGATTACGCTACGGTACGGCAGTACAAGTTGCAATTATCGTGACCTTCACTGGTACAAAGTTAGTATAGGCTTATTGTTATAGAAATATAGAACAAGCAACTGGCATGGCATGGCATTTCTTCCAGCGCATGTGGGCACACTACTCGCTCCCACCCTCCGCCCGCGCACCATTGCGAGTCGCGCAACGGCCCAAGACGAAGCCGCGCGTGTGTTGTACTCAGCTTTGTCTCCATGAAGAAGGCCACCGGTTATGTCAGAAACTATAGTCGGAGTCTCCGATATAGTTAAAGTTAAAACAAAAATGTGTCAAAAACCACGTCAGTTTCCATAGTAACAATTAATTGTTATATTTCTAAAATTTTCTATGCCGATTATTACTTGAGACACATCACTTATAACCCGCCTTATGAATATTAAAGTAAGCAACACAATGGTGTTTTGTGGAGACATCTTGCGTGTCCAGGCATGACGTTGAGCTCAGCTTGGAGATAAACCAGCGCTTGCTTAGCTTGCCTTACTGACGTCAAATAACAAACTTATGTGATATACCTAGCATTTATAATACTTTAGTCTAATTATTTTTTATATGCCATTATATCAAAAGGAGTAGGAAGTGACACTTTTATAGCAAGAACCACTACAGAGCGGTTATTCCTCTTTTTTCATATCAAAAGGAGTAGGAAGTGGCACTTTTATTGTTTGTTTACTTTTATAGCACGAACTATAAAAGAGTGGAATTTGCTGCGAGAGTAGGTTGTTCCCTGATTAATACAATTTGGGTGCTGAAGAGTGAAATTGTTGGAAATGAACGGGTTCATATTTTTTACATGCAAGTGAGTTCTACCATACACCGCATCTTCATGTAACACCATGCGAGATGATGGTCAAACTAAAATGTCTTCAGGTGTATTAAATTTGATACATCAAATAACGTATGTAGTTGCTTTGGCGCTCATTACTTTTTAGTGTTTGGGGCTAGATAGCGTTGTGTGAAATGTCTTCCAATATTTTTTTTTTTTTTACACGTAGGATCAAACTAAACACAGATTTTTATTTAGGAATCGTCAGAAACGTTCTTATAGTCACTTTTGTTATTGACAATTCATTACCTACAAATATTTTTTTACTAAACACAGAATTGCATGATTCGTAAATTAAAATAATGTCCTACAAAAAAAAAACAAAACGATCTCGTGTTTGGAAACTTAGCACCCGGAAAGTGCGCACTTTGTACAATTTAACTTTCGACTTCTGTCATAATAAAAAAACGTAGTGAAATTCAGTCAGTATGTCAAATTAGGATGGCAAATGTCATCGTCATGAAAAACGTGATGGGTGGTTAGCGAGACACGCAAATGCTCGTGGATGGCCAATTTATGTCTGACGCAACTGCCAAGGCAACGCTAGTGCTAGGCGCCTTAATGACATAGGGACTGTTCCAACTTACAACCTACGACAATTTACAAACAGATTTTTTATGGTACCTATCACATCTATCTATTTATATACTATTATAAATAGGAAAGATTTGATTGCTTGTTTGTTTTGAATAGGCTCCGAGACTACTGGACCGATTTCAAAAATTCTTGCATCGTTGGGAAGCTACACTATCTCCGGCTGACATAGGCTACTTTTTATCCCTGTAGTCCCACGGGAACGGGAAGTATGCGGGTGAAACCGCGCAAAAACAACTGAATGGATTTGGATGAAATTTGGTATGGATGTAGCCGACACCCTGGATTAACAGATTGGCTACTTTTATCCCGAAAACATGTAGCGGGTAACACCGCGGGGCGCAGCTAGTATAATTATAAAGGCGTATGTTTTGTGTGTATGTTTATTCTTTACGCTCAAACGACTGGACCAATTTTCATGAAATTTGGCATGGATATATGACACACTGGACTAACACATGATATGCTATTTTTTATCCAGAATGTAGTAAATGTTAAAGGTAGCGCGTAACAACGCGGGGCGCAGTTAACTATAAATTATTTTCCCACATTTAGTACAAAGTTGTATGCAGTGGCAGGTTGCAGTGCTTCCGGTTTGAAGGGTACAGCTAGCGAAATTACTGGGCTGTTGAGACTAACTCTATCAAAAGTCTCAAAGTAATGAGCACCAAAGCAGTGATGCCCTGGCCTTTGTTTTGTTACTTAAAGTTCTGTTTATCACTGCAATGGTCATGGACAGGCGTTATCTCTTGCCATCAGGAGAGCGTCTCGTTCGCCTCATAACTTTTTACATAAAAAAAAAGTGGCAACACTGGCTGTGCAACGAAATACTGTACCTATGACATCTTTGGGAAAACGCTACAAATTAATTCTAAATACTATATACTTGCAACACTACAATGAAATCGTGAGCAACAATTTAACACGTATCTGAAAGAACGTGCTTGAGTTAAATATCCTCGTACTTTATTAAATACATATACATACATATTATATGTATATATATATGTATGTAGGTACATATGTACATTTGTGCCGATTACGTTTTGTGTTGTAGGTTATTTAGATTACGTAGAATTGTGTATACATTGCCGGAAATAATATCCAAAGTTGTTGTTGCGATGTTGGTTCATTGGTAGCATGTCTGCTTCGAGAGCTGAAGGGCGTGGGTTCGATTCCCACTCAGGACTAACATTTGTGTGACTAACATCGATGTTTGTTCTGTGTCTGGGTGTACTGTATGTATTATAAGTATGTATTTACAAAAAAAAAGTGTTTAAGTATTCTATCAGTTATCTGTCTTCCATAGCACAAGCTTTGCTTAGTTTGGGGTCAAATGGCGCAGTGTGTAATGTCTAAAAAAAAAAAAAAATATTCAATAGTCATGGACATTGGACATGTCATCTCTTACCACATGATAATATTAAAAAGATCCAATACTACAATTGATCGTATTAACACCGCTTCATGGTCGATATTCCAAAACCCGAACTAAACGGTTCGAATCTACCTTCATTGTACGAACCGCTAAACAATGGAATTTGCTACCCGAGTGGATGACCTGACCACCCACGACCCGGATTTGTTTGTACTGACCTTGATTATTTTAGACTAATTTTGCAATAAGCCAAGTCAAGTTTTTGTCATGACTTCTGAAGTTAATCTACAGTTTTTGTGTAAAGCCATGACCTAGGAGACTGAAAAGTGTACAATGTTGGTCAAGTATATAATTACTTTTTATTTTATATAAACATACAAACATACATAGACTGCAAAAACCTACGGCCATCGTATGGCTTCGCTGTAGTCGGGTATGACTGACAATTATATTTAAAAACTTGATGATCCGACAGACGATGTCCTGTCATTGAATTCGAACGACTGACAGTTAAGTCAAACGCATCCCCATCCCTTTTTTACCACAGGACAAGTAGAAAGACGGCCCACTACCACCCATACGTAGTGGAATTTCCTTGGGTGCGTACCAAACGTTTTGACTCTACGTTTCTCATCCGTACGGCCAAGGAATGGAACAAGCTGCCGGCATCCTTGTTTCGTGAGAGATATAATCTGGATCTTTTCAAGGTCAGAGGGAATAGGTATCTTCTAGGTCTGCGTGCTTCATCTTCGACCACACCGTCGCTTACCATCAGGCTTGTTGATGGTCAAAAAAAAAAGGCATATGGTTACAGTTAGTTCCATTTTAAAATTGAAAATACCCAGATTGTTTTCATCGGGGAACTCCCACTCATGCATTCCACTGTCTAGCGGTCCGCACAATGAACGTGATTCAAAGCGTTATCGTTAATGGAATGTAAGTTTGTTAGACGGCAGTAATGTATATATAGACGAATGTAAATATTTTAACTAAATAAATTTATTTCCAAAAAAAATCTTTAGTACGAAAGGGCAACAGAACCGAACCGAAACAGAATATGAACCTTATAACAACACTTTAAAAATTCGTTTTGTTTTGATCAAACATTCAATCAATTCAACATCCCATGCGTAGAGATCGTGATTTTTAGTTTTATGTCTTTACAAGTAATTAGGTATTTACATATTTCGAGTTATGGAATACATTAAAACCGCATAAGCGTCGTCGGCAAAAACTATGAATGGGTCGTATCTGAGGACGCTTCGGACAAACAGACGGACAAACTTTTTTTTTCTTATTCAACCATAGCACGTTCGTGTATTGTGCCAGTTGTCAAATTTTTCAAATTAATTAATCACTATTAATAAATATATTTAACAAAAAAATAATTATTCGTCTAGGTAGGTACCACCGCAGTACCAGATAGTCTGCCGCGAAGCAGTAGTGTGTAAACATTACTGTATTCCGGTTTGAAGGGAAACAGCTAGCGAAATTACTGGGCTCTTGAGACTAACCATCGAAAGTCTCAAAGTAATGAGCGCCAAAGCAGCGATGCCTTAGATTTTATTTTGCTACTCAAAGTTCTGTGTATCGCTGCAATGGTTATGGACAGGTGTTATCTCTTACCATCAGGAGAGCGTCTCGTTCGTCTCATTACATTTACATTAAAAAAAAAACTGTTCTTTATACTTGTATATTGTATACATAAATAAATTATTACGTTAAATCTCGTTGTGATTTTTGGGCATCATTTTCCTTATGGCCACAGCTCATTTGATGTTAAGTGACATAGTAGACGGAGATGGTAAAATATTTATCCTGGAATAGGAGTTGGTTCAGTGAGGCTGTTGGAGTACACCTTTAGATGTTTGGTGACAGATTTTTAATGGGCTGGCTAGGTGGCCAAAGACCATGCTGTGGCGTTTTCACGTTTTTCTTCGTCAACTGCTCAGTCATTGTTGAGATTTGAACCCACTCCCTCCGGCGTGCGATCTTACCGCGCTATCTATACAAACTAACCCAGACTGGGTTAGTTTTTACGAGTTCTTTTATGAAATGAATATATACTGTTTGAGTAATTTTTGAGCAATGGACATACATTTTAGTGAGTGGATTTTATAGCACCTATAAAACTTTATAAAAAAAAATTTTTTAAAGAATTGTCATCTCGTTTGGTCGACGCCACACGTGAACAAAACGCTGGCCTTTATTTTGCTCAGCGTTTGAGTATTGCCATACAACGCGGCAATGGGGCGCGTTTTGGGAACTATTCCCATTGATAGCGGCCTTTTAGAGTAGTTATTATTTTAAGTTATTTTGTTTTGTTTTGTTTGTTATTTTTTTTTGTTTTGTTGATATTTATTATACTTTTTTTATAATTTAGCTTGATAGTCGAATTAAACGATAATGCTTCACTCCTAGCTCAATTCCTATATAAAATAAATAAATAAAATAAAATATTGTTTATTTTCGTAGCGATGATAGCTCAGTGGTTAACGCGGTTCACACGCCAAAAGGTGTGGTTTCAAACACCAACAATGAGCTTGAGCTGCCGGTGAAGGAAAGTATCGTGAGGAAACCAGAGCATAAAGGTTGGGTATTTTCTAGTACTCGGCTGGCTAGCTACCTCAAGTTTTTCAACCATAAAAAAAAATTAAATTAAAGAACCCTTACCTTTTTTACTAGTAGAATAGAAAACATTTATCGACCAGTTGGTTAAAAATAACTGATAAAGTTGGCTTGGCTAGTTTCTACATGACTGAGTACATAAAAATATTATTTCAAGTGTGTCAGTACGTCTGAAAAGCAGTTTATCTTATCACTTATCGCGGATGCTGCGAGATTGTGCCCATCTATCATTTAGACTGTCACCTGGTTACCAACTTAAGTAAGCAGAAGTGAGTTTCTGTAAAATTTCGCTTCCATTTCAAATTTTAGAATAATCTGAAGATTTCAAGTTCAGTTTCTTACTTTCCGAGGGGTTTTCGAAAAAGTATTATAATAAAGATGTTTTTTTTTATGGTTGGCAAGCTAGGTGATTGACCACAGCTGATGTTAACTGACGGTGTGGTCAAAGATGGTACAGCACACCTAGACTGGAACGGAACTGGCTTTCAAATGAGGCTGCCGGAACACATTTTAGGTGCTTGGTGGCAGATTTTCAACTCTCGTATGGTAGCTAGCCAGCCGTGTACTAGAAAGTACCCTACCACCATGCTATGGTTTCTTTACTCTTTTTTCTTCGCTGGCAGCTCAAGCTCGTCTGGTTAGCTACCTTCAAGCTGAAAATCTTCCGCCAAGCACCTGAAGGTGTATTTCTGCCGAATCACTTGAGAGTCAGTTCCATTTTGTGTGGGGTGTATTTAATATCTTTGACTATACCGTCACTTAACATCAGATAAGTTGTGGTCAAATATCTAGCCTGTCAACCATAAAAAAATGCTCATCTATAAATACAAATATTTTATTGACAACACCAATGTTACAAGTCACTTCAAAAATTTTAAATTTGTCATTAAATGAGTTTTAAAACACTGATAACATGTCAACAAAAAAATGTCAAAACAAGGTATGTCAACATAATATATACTCGTACATGTCAATATAAAAATACTGTCAATTTAAAATAATTATGTCTATTGAATATTTAGAGTTAAATACGTCAACTTTACTGAATAATGTAATCTCTTTTGCCCTGTACATCATTTGGGTTATTTGTTTGGTGATTACCAATTACTAAAGCCAGTGGAAACCAATAAGGAAGCTTCTTTGATACGAATCGATTTAGCCCCATCTATTGAAGGTTACGAAACAATGAGTGATATATCATATAATACGTACACGTGCAACCGTATTGCGTTTACTTTGGATATGATGACATTTTCAGATGGTTTTGTAACTACAGTGAAAACTCGATAAGCCGAACTAATTGTTGCAACTCATTCGGATAATCGTTAATCCGGATAATTAAAAATATAAAGACAATCGAATTCTGTTCTAATTCCAAAGAAATATCCTACGTCTTAATATGTTTTCTACTCTTGATTGCCTGAAGAGATCGCTTATAGCGATAAGACCGGCAGTTGTGGCAATAGCTTATAGGATTATTTTGTTTTCTGTATTTTTTTTATCCTATGTCTAGTGTGCACAATAAAGAGTTTACATTTACTACGAGTATCTATTTATCTACGTCGATCGCCTATACTTGGTTATTTTTAGGTATATTATCTAATGATTATCTTACTAAGATTAATATGAAACGTTATTTTAGCAGCACTTTTTACGATTTGTCATACGCAATAAAAAAGAGTGTAACTAAAAAAACGTGGGGGGAAAGGTCGCGTATGTCAAATCGTGTAAAAGAGTTTGGAAAAAATAAAGAGCTGAAGAGAACCCGACACCGAGGCAAACCTCGACGAGGTTTAATGGTGCGTGTTGTAATTATTGTAACAATGATAATAATACAATTTAATAATAATTAAAAAAAGTTATACACGACACGTATTACACTATAAAATATAGTTTCTCGCTAACTATACAGATAGGTAACAGGTGAACAACTTAACATAGAAAATAAAAACAGTAATTCGGATAGTCGTGAATCCGCTAACTGAGGTTCGGATAATCCCTCCACCGTAGCTAATTTGAAATAAAGTTATTTTTATCCGATTGTACAAAATGTTAGCAATGTTCATATCTCCTAAATTATCATCTATTGTAGTGATAAGCGCTGATGTTGCGATGCTTTGGACTTTGTTTTGTTACTCAAAGTTCTGGGCTGCTTTAAGGGTCATGGTGTATTCCATCAAGAGACTCGATTATCTTTTTAATTCCTACCATAAAGTACATAGTCGTCAAAAAATTCCTTAGCCTCGATCACCGCCATAAAAATAATGGACAGCCCTGTTCGTTCATTGGTAGTATGTCTGCTCTAAGACCTGAAGGGCGTGGGTTCGATTCCCACCCAGGATAAACATGTTGTCGTATAAACAAATGTTTGTTCTGTATCTGGGTGTACTGTATTTATTATAATTATGTATATACAAAAAAAAAAGGATTTAATTATTCTATCGGTTATCTGACTTCCATAGTACAAGCTTTGCTTAGTGTGGGGTCAGATGGCGCTGTGTAAAATGCCCTCCGATATTTATTTAATAGGTACCAATAATTGTTCGGATAATAGTAAAAATAGTATCTATTACATTTAATATATACATTTGTATCAGTAAAATGTCTTGTATAAAGATAAACCTTTTGTCAAACGATAAGATAGTGTTGTAAAGGACTCGAGTCTTTTAGTCTTATTTTCGAGACTAGTCTTTTCGCAAGACTTAAGACTAATTTAGTCTCGCGGATCACGAATATTTTAGTATTATCGAGTCCTATAAGTCCTGTTAGTCACCTGAGTCCTTTAAATTTGCTTTATTAATATATTCATTGCCACAATAGCATCTCTACATAGTATAAAACAAAGTCGCTTCCCGCCGTCTGTACGCTTAGATCTTTTAAACAACGCAACGGATTTTAATAAAGGCTGGGCGTGTCGCTAGTCAAAGATAAATCAAGCCTTTTTGTCAAGACATGGGACTGAAGCGTCGTACAGCACTATGATAAGAGCCACTCAGCGAAGTTGTTTTAGCATCTAAACTTAAATAATATCAATCATTATTAGATATGATATGTACTGGCGCCAGATATACGAAATCAGTACATAAAAAAATATATCAAGTATACACTACAATATATGTATGCGTGATAATCATCATTGTCATCATTTCAGCCGTAGGACGTCCACTGCTGGACATAGGCCTCCCCCATTGCCTTCCACAAAGACCGGTTGGAAGCGGCCCGCATCCAGCGCGTTCCTGCGGTCTTTATTAGGTCGTCTGTCCACCTTGGTGTGGACGTCCTACGCTGCGCTTGCCGGTTCGTGGTCTCCACTCCAGAACTTTGCAGCCCCATCGGCCATCAGTTCTGCGTGCTATGTGCCCTGCCCACTGCCACTTCAACTTGCTGATTCTCTTGTCCTGGTGAGAATCGAACCCACTCCCCACAGCTCTTGAAGCAGATATTCAACAAAAATGAGCTAGCAGGGCCGTACATCATCACTATAAAAAATACAGTAAAACCGCTAAGCACAGATTATGAACTAAATATCCCAAAAATACGGAAGCTATTTACAAATAATACCACAAATGGAGCGCGAACGTTTGTTTTTGCCAAATGATTGTTTGTTCTAAGGTCTCGACCTCAATTTTAAAGTTTTTCTATACGTTTTCCATACAATTTCCTGCCCAAGGCTGTTTGAAGATCACAAAAGTATAGTTGTCGTAGAATTGTCATCTTTTTGTGTCGAGATAACTTAATTCTACTAGTTAGTTGTCACCAAGGGCACACGAGCAACATTCAGCGACGTTTAGTTGACAGCCCTGAAAAAGATTTCAGTAGTGCACTATTTCATATTTCAATTCCGCTCAAAATTAAAAATTGAGGATTTAGCAGTTTTATTAACTTAGGGACCTCTCTTTATGTCGGCGATTAGTTTCATTTTTTTTCACTAACCGTCAACTGTAGTAGAATCCGCCGACCAATTTGCGTTGCGGAAACATTAATCAACTAATCGTTAATTTAATGAGCCTAATTATAATTAATAACGATAACAGTTGTTTTTAACGCGCCGTTGTATTATAATTTGTTTCCAGTTTATTTTTATTGATGGGTTCAGTGTAGCAGTAGGTATATAACGCCATTTTCTAGTAATTAAAAAATTGTTGTGTATATGATCAACTTTAGTAAAAAATGTTTGTTATTTTATATTGTGTGGTTACTACTCAAGTCATCGCCAATACGACTCTGCTTTGGCGCGGCCCGACTTGATTAGCACCGGTGTCGGTAATTTGCCCCTTCCCTTCACTCTATCGGCTGAGACTCACTCGGCTGATAGAGCGATATCAGCTGCGGCAGGACGTCATGTCCACATCGGGATTTATGTCTCCACTTTACTCGTACGATAAATAAAAAACATGCTCTACTTCTTCAGCCCTTCTCTTTTTTTTCTTTATGACAGCCCTGTTGGTTCATTGATAGTATGTCTGCTCCAAGAGCTGAAGGGTGTGGGTGCGATTCCCAGTCAAGATAAACGTTTTGAGGTGTAAACAAAATATTTGTTCTGTGCCTGGGTGTTAATTATAATTATAGTATGTATTTACAAAAAAAAGTTCTATCAGTTATCTGACTTCCATAGCACAGTACAAGCTTTGCTTAGTTTGGTGTCAGGTGGCGCTGTGTAATGTCCTACAATATTTATTTTACGAAAAAGCGAGGTTTCGAAGTAAACGAAAATATCATCGCAGAATACAATTTTTAGTTTTGTTGATTTTTTAAAAACCGCTTCAGCGATTTTGATAAAATTTATATGGGACCACCTCTGAAGTACTGAAGTATAATCTACCAAGCAAAAATATCGATTCACAATTGACGGAATGATCGCGTAACAAACATACAACAAAAAAATACTATCGACCCTCCTTAACCCCCCCCCCCCCCCCCCATTACACTCCATATTATTTTGAGTCGGTTAAAAACAGCAGAGCGCTCTATTTAAAATTATAGCAGCAAAAATTAAATCGAATAACAGATCAATAACCTATTCCGCAGCATCATGTACATACAAGATCTGTCAAACAGCTCACTGTTACGAGTTACCACACGTTAAAGTTCAAAGATGTCATGAAACCTGTACTCGAGTACAGAAATAAAAAAAATATGCTAAGCTGAACCCGTCCAGTTGCCCATGACGAGTTGGGAGGTGTAGTGTAGGAGGCGGGGTGTCATTCAATTGAGATGCTTTATGTTCAAAAATAAATTAAAATACAAACAAATATTATCAACACATTTGTCACTCTGTCTGTTTGTTTCCTTTTCACGCCTCACGCCGATCTGATCTTACTATAATTTTAACTCGACAAAAATATTTTGAGACTTGAAGTACCTAAAATAATAACTGCCAAAGCAACATTGCACTGGGCTTTGGTGTGTTATATTAGAAGTTTTTGGGATTATGTTCATATACTGTATGTATTTTAATTTTTCTTTCACCATAACTTTTAAATGCCTGAATTGATTTGGATGTACAGTATCGTTACATCATCTCGAGATACATTGCCCATAATTAAAAAAAAGAAAATTAACTACTTTATGTGTTATTCAAATGTGAATGAAAAAAAAGACGATTTTGTTTCTTTTTTTAAGTATATAATGGGAATACGTTTGACTTTGTCTGACCGAAACGTAGACAGGGTCTAAAATGGAGCACGATTGCCCAGAAGACACCTACCGATACAGATATCAACTGAAACGAAACACCTGTCTCAGACTAACCGCTAGCTCCCAGCCGTACGAGAGTACACCACTTTCGACGACCTTCGCAGCTGTCCCCGATGTTGTGCGACGTTGCGCAACAATCATCGGTCCAGGCAATTAGTTCTAGTAACGCGTTTCGGATATTGAACGAGTTTTGGACGTGTGCTTCGTGAATTAGTGGAAGAGCGATGATAGCTCAGAGGTTAGCGCGGTTGGATCACACGCCGAAAGGCGTGGGCGCAAATCTCAATAATGAGCTTGAGCTGCCGGTGAAGGAAAACATCGTGAGTAAACCAAAGCCAAAACCAAAGCGTGTAAACCGACCGCGCTAACCACTGAACAATCATCGCTACAACCATATATAATACAATATACATATACATATTTTGAATATGAAAGCAATGAGACGCCCTCTTATTGGTAATAAATAACGCCTGTCCTTGAATATTGCAGCAATACATAGAATTTTGAGTAACAAAATAGAGTCCAGGGCATAGCCGCTTTGGCGCTCATTACTTTGAGACTTTCGATGGTTAGTCTCAACAGCCCTTCAAACCGGAACACAGTATTGTATACACACTACTGTTTGGCGAAAGAATATCTGGTACTGCGGTGGTACCAGATATTCTTTCGCTAGACGACATGCTAAAGAGATCAACCACGGAGAAGAGGTATTACAACTAAGCCGCCATACCTTTGATAAGAATGTTAGATGGCGAGTTAAAACTTGTTTAAATCACAATTGTGATGATATGCCATAGATGAGTAGGCAAACAAATCTAGATTGTAGAGGAAAACGGAGAAATATCCTCGAACAAACCATTAATGGAGAAAGGAAAACCGAGTGAAATCCCAGTTCCAATGTTTTAAGTCTAGGTATATCCTGTTACTTTATCTTTAAAATATAAATATAAAATTATGAGCGAGACGCTCCTGGTGGTAAGAGATAACGTCTGTCCGTGACCATTGCAGCGATACACAGAACTTTGTGTAGCAAAACAAACTTCAAAGCGCCGGTGTTTCAACGCTCATTACTTTGAGACTTTTGATGGTTAGTATTAGTACACACTACTGCTTGGCGGCAGAATACCTACCAAGACGACCTCCTGCTGAGGAAACAAACCACCACTTTTTAGCGTTTTCTTTATATATACAATGACCCAAAGGCATGAACCAGATCTTCAAGTTTTCAATTGTACATTCTCGTAAGCGTACGGTAGAACTTTCTAGGATAAACTTGCGAATGTATTTCACGCCAGACCGGTTGACCATACTCTAGATTTTTTATCTAGACTACTATCATGTCCACAACAGCCATTTAATCTTGAAATATTTTTATACGCGTAACCAGAAAACAAGATTCACGATGATGATGGACAATTCAAAATCCCTTTTGAATTTTTCTTCATTATAAACATTATCATAAGAATTATAGATTTTAAAGAGTCGTAAACGATATATATCTGCTTATTCCAATATATGTATAACCACATGTTCAGTGCGGGTTGCTGTATTCACCTCGCTACCTGGGTGGGTGTTCCCCGATGGATATCATTTTTTTTTTTTTTATGGTTGACAGGCTAGGTATAATCTGGGTGTCTTCAAGTCGTGAGTAAATCAGTATCTTCTAGACAAGCGTGCTCTATCTTAGACCGCATCATCACTTCGCATCAAGTGAGATAGCGGTTAAACGTAATCCTATTTAAAGAAAAGAAACATTAATATGTCCCCATTGTTTTTTTTACTGTAAGTGACAGTGTGGTTAAAGGTAAAACACATAAACCTGGAATGGAAAAGGCTCTCTAATGAGGCTGCCGGAACACACCTGTGCTTAGCGGCAGATGTTCAAGGTGATGGGGGTAACTAGCCAGTCGTAGACTAGAGAATACCACTACGCTATTGTTTCCTCACGATGTTTTTCCTGAACTAAACGATTACCAAAGCGACGCAAAAGATACAATACAAGATCAATGGCATACGTAGCCAATTTCTACAAAAAAAAAAAAAATAGGGCATGAAGTCTTCTTCGCTATTCTTATCCAAGCATAGAGATACGAATTGTGATTATTATTCAAAGGCAAACGATGATATATTGTAAAAAAAACATTATATGTAAAGAAAGACACAACTAACAAACCGAACTGATGAGAAAGGGGCTGTGACTATACAATGTCACACGAAGACAAAAACAGAATATTTTCACCAAAAAAGATTTATGTTTCAAGTAATTCCTAATAACGTTTGGATTCAATTCACCGATAAGGGTCAAGCTCACTCGAGGCGCCAATGCGTCTAGCATGGTGTCGAAATATAAACCTACTTCCATTCCTCACCTCGAACTTGCCTTGGTAAAGAATCAAATTAACTATGGCAATGGTATGATTAACTGGAAATAGATCGGTGCACCATAAAATGATGTAAGATGCATTAAAGATAAAAACGAAGCGTTTGTCGAGTCTGTTAGACTTATCGGAATTGAAATTGAAAGTTTGGTGTAACTTGAACGTGTAGCTTAATAAGACTAAAGACAATGATGCCCAAATATTTTCTGCGTATAAAATAAGTAGACTAATAATGATTTTAGTAGTAACATAAGATTAGAATGTATAAGAGGTATGATTACTTGCCACGTGCCATGAAGAAAAGGTAGAGGATGACAAAGGAGATAAAGATTTAATCTAATAAAAAAATCGCATTGGCACGTGCCGTCAATGGAAGAGATGAAAAAGGTAATATGAAAGTTATTCTAACGTCTGTTGTCTTCGATAACGTAAAACTACTTAACAAACATAGATGCATTGTAAACAAATTTGACAGAACTGAATTTATCCTGCGTCCTATAGTGTTCTTTGAGCGTTTGTAAATTCATAACTCGTAAACATGAAGCAGTAAGTATAAAAATCAACAAAACGAACTTTATCGGTGATTAAAGATATAAAAGTTATGTCCAAGATATAAATAAAGTAATTATCTGCCAAGTAAATTAAAATTACAGCTAAATTAATGACGTCTATTCAGCGATTTTATATCATGCTTGGGAATGGCTTCTTTTTTTTGTTTTCTATTATTCTTATTCAAAGTGGGGGCGATAAGTCCTTCACTGACGTCTCGCTTGGGGTGTTTTGTATATTTCCCCCTACCAGCATATACCCGAGACAACCCAGCTCCTCGAGGTACCGGAGCGAGGCTCTAGGCCGCTGGCATAGTAAGTCCAGTGAATTGATCTGCTACTCTTTGAATATATGTGATGTTTCTCATAAATATAAAAATATCCTTATTTTCAGTCTCTTATAATTTTGTGTTTTTAATCTTCATCAATAATTTAGTACTCCCTAATAATAGAAGGTAGAAAACTAAAACTTGTTTTAGATAACGCTTGTATTAACTGGTTAACTTGTGTTAGGAATGTTATTTTCCAACTTTTAGGAATACTTATAGATTTGCGTTTAATTATTAAAATATAACTTTTTTTTTTAATTAGTTAAATATTTAAAGTTCTTAAGTATATGTAAAAGCGGAAACTTAATTTTTAGGTAAAATGACTGACTCGATAGAATTTTAAATTAAATATGATATTTATAATGTTTTTCAAGACCATGAGAGTGTCCATTGTAAAAACTTAAGAATATTACAGAATTAGACAAGTATTTAAAAAAAATACATTTTCGTTAGGTATAATTGTTTTTTCGAATAATGTGAGAATAATTTGAGGAGAGCGTTTTTTTTAAATATTATAGCATGTTTCATTCGGGATGATGTAAGAATTGTAACGATACCCTATACATCCAAATCTACTCAGGCATTTAAAAGTTATGGTGGAATAAAGAAACTGACATTCATACATACGTACATGAACCCTGAAAACACTATCCACCTTTTTGGCAGTCGTGTAAAAAAAGCTTCCTGGTAGGTTTTCAGCCTTGTTCATTTTGAACACATATCTTTCAACACGTTCATTAACAAATTAAACATTGTTAAATAAATAATTATGTCATATGAAGTGCACAATTAAACCCCACTTATTTGGAGTGAAGCATTCAAATTAAATCATTGATATCTTTGGTTCGACGAAACTTGTTTCAGCGTTAAGTATGACATATTTTATAATTATGAATGTGAATGCTTATTTGCAAACAGGGTTACGCAGAAAGTAGTTACTAATTTGTTTTAATTCAAATTTAAGTTTGCTGCTTCGCTCGCGTAATTCAGTCATTTATGATTAGGAAATACCTGTTATGTGTAACAAGTACATAGCGATGAAAGTTCAGTGGTTAGCGCGGTTACTTCGCACGCTGAAAGGCGTGGGTTCAAAGCCAAATAATGAGCATGGATTTCCGGTGAAGATAAACATCGTGAGAAAACCATAGCATGGTGGTGGGGTACTTTCTAGTACTTGGCTGGCTAGCTACCACCCTCAAGTTGAAAATCTGCCGCCAAGCATCTAACGGTGTGTTCCGGCAGCATCGCTTGAAAGCCAGTTCCATTCCAGGCTAGGTGTGCTTTACCATCTTCGACCGCACCGTCACTTAACATCAGGTGAGCTGTGGTCAAACACCTAGCCTGTCAACCGTAGAAAAAAAAGGTGTGTTTACAATCATTGACCACATCGTCACTGTCACCCACATAAAAAGTTGAAATTGAGAATCATGTCCTGCAAGGGAGCCCGACACCTGGCCCGGTTTCTTTAAGGTGAAGGCCCTCATCACGTATAAATAACATTGCAACCGTAATTACGTCATATGTAACAAGATCATGATTTGTTGCTGCAATTTTTCCATTCCATGTTAGGGGGGATAGGTGAGATGTTCTGAGTAGGTAAATTATTATTTAATAATCGTAGATAGGCTTTGGTTTGATCGCCATCTCACTTGATGCAGTCTAAGATGGAGCACGGTTACCAATTTACTCTCGACTTGAAGACACTTAAACTGTATTCATCGGGGAACACCCAGTCAGACAGTGTATTCCGCACAATAAATGTGGAATCAAATCGTTTCATTCGAGCTTGTCTGGATGTCCGATAGAAGAATGGACAAGGAGGTAGATTTAATTAGACCATGTAGTCCTGAAGCACACTCTCCGAAATAAATTCGATAAACTAGCAACTAGAATAAAGATAAATCTCTTAAAAGACTACATTAAAAGAACAGGAATCAATTATTTTAAATAATTTATGCATACTACAATAAAATCGCTCTTAGCGATAAAGCCGCCACTTGTGACAGCTTGCTCTTTAGGTTCTTTTGTTCTCTGTACTTTTTTCTATTTATTGTGTGCACAATAAAGAGTTATATCTATCTATCTAAAATTAACTTCTCAATCTGAAAGACCGCTCTAAATAGGAATAATTCCCAAATAGTTTTGCGGATAAATTGCATGATTAAAGTCAAATTATAAAGTCAAATAAATTGCGTAAGTCAAATTTACGTTATAACATTGCGATACTAAACTCCACGTCGGAGCGAATGAGTTGACAACAAACATAATAATATGAGATAATAACAAGTAATCATATACAATGAAATTATAGTCAACTGTGACGTCCAGTAATTAAATGATAACAGTGATGACGTTGAGAAGATTAAAATGATTTAGATTGTTACCGCAGCAATGCGAGTTCTAAATCGCATTGCGTTAGTGAGTCACTAGAAAACTACGGTTAACTTGTTCAAAGAAGTTCTGGCTCTATCCCTGATATGTGTACTGTGGCTTATGATTCAAGCCGATACTATAATTTTTTGGCAGATACAAATATTTATAAGTAAAATCATCAGTTTAGTGTAGTGATGACAGCTATTGAGCTGTCATCACCGATCTGAACGCGATCTGAACGCATTTACCATTGGGTAAATGCGTTCAGATCGCACGCCGAAGTGCGTATTCAAATCTTCACAACTTCAGCTGCTGGTAAAAGAAACCTTATTGTTGGAAACCTTAGCATGGTCGTAAGGTACTAACGTAATCTAAGATTAAAAAACTGATGATGTCACGGCGTGTACCTGCTACTTCACTTAAATGCCGTTTCCTATTTCGGCCTAGGTGTATTTACACAACATTTCGTCATTTAACACCAGGAGAACTATGATCAAACACTATTATCAACTATTAAAAGTAAAGCTAAGAATACTGAATAAGTAGCGCTGCAGAATTTTGAACCAGAGCATGGATTTTCCAAAAATTTATCGTTGCAAGATTTACTTACAATCAGGAGTTTGTTTTGTTTATAAATCGTTTTATTAATAGGAACTAGTCCTAAATCGATAAATTTCTTCAGTTTTCCTACACCTTGTGATACGAAGCCTAAGCGAAAAAATCTATTAGGTATGTACCACTGAGGTCAATGTAACTGAAGATACAACGATTATTAAAAAAATCTATTACAAATTTGATCTAGCTATTTTAGTTAATACTAATCCACGCTAACTCTATGCGGTAAATTTGTAGCTTTTTTTTTTTTTTTTTTTTTTTTTAATGATTGACAGGCTAGTTGTTTGACCACAGCTCACCTGATGTTAAGTGAAGGTGTGGTCGAAGATGGTAAAGCACACCTAGCCTGGAATGGAACTGGCTCTCAAGTGAGGCTGCCGGAACACACCGTTAGATGCTTTGCGGCAGATTTTCAACTTAAGGGTGGTAGCTAGCCAGCCGAGTACTAGAAAGTACCCTACCACCATGCTATGGTTTCCTCACGATGTTTTCCTTCACCGGCAGCTCAAGCTCATTGTTGGGGTTTGAACACACGCCCTTCGGCATGCGAACCTACCGCGCTAACCACTGAGCTATCATCGCTAAAAGGTATACAAGCTATACGGAACTATAAATTTTATTCTACAACTGACAAATTCATTGGAATACCATATTTACATTGACAATATGTCACCGATTGTATTACTTGTTATAACAAATACTATTGAACAAATAGCCATAAAAATTTTGTGGTCATGTTTAGTAGGTAAAAAAATTGTTCTTAGCAAAAATTTTAACGATGCAAAGGTTAATATTAAAAATGATTCATGGAAAGTTACTGCAGGCAGGGAATCCCAGGGACAGAAATAAATTTTATAGTTAAGCTTCGCTTGGATGCAATTTATAAAACAGCAATAAGTTAAATATAACTTCTGTATCAAGTACACGATGGAATGTATTAATTATTATATTCAATTAATTCTGTAACGCTTTTAATTCTGTAACAACATAGAACCTTAATTCATTTACATTAGGCATACTACTTGCAAAACTAGTTTTTTCAAAGTTTGGTGAGCTCAGTTGTGATAAGCAGATATGTGTAAATATTGATTTCATAATCATTATTAGAAAAAACCCGTCACCAAGCTACAAAATAACTTAAGCACACGGTAAAACTTATGAACAAACTAAACTGAACTACACTGAACTTATGAACTTGCGTGCCTACAACCTTGTTCTTTACAGAGGGGTTGGCTGGCAGAAAATGCTTTAGCATTAAGTCCTCCCTTTGTACATATTTTTCTATAAAGTGTGCAACAAAGAATTAAATAAATAAATAAATAAAAACAAGCACACATACTTATTTGTAAATGGCAAATTATAAAAAAGCCGAGGATTAAAAACTGTTTCTTTAATTAAATTAAATAAATTAGTTTAAAAAAGGGAAGAATGAAAACATATAATATGTACATATTAAAATAAAAAATCTAAGTTAGATGCAACATTTTTACTTAAATTATTATAAAAACGTCATTACAAATACTGACAAATATACTTAAACACACATGTCAATATTTGTTTTTATATATGGCAATAAACAAAGATAATAATTAAAAAAAAAAAGAAAAATAATGATGGAAAGAAAATTTCAATACATCATTCAGCAAACTCCCAATATGACACAGTCTTTATGCTGCTATAATATCGGTATAGCGCATTTGTACACAAAAGAAGTTTAAAAACTACCTCACCTTACGAAAAAAAAAAAACGGATTGTTGGTATTTTGTTTTTGTTTTCTGTTTTCTCTTTAATTTGTAATGTTTTTGTGTACTTGTCATTACGCCTGCACACTATGCTTAGTGGCATAATAAACTTACTTAAATATGTAATCTCAGTAAGTAAATTACTTGTAATTTTTATGAGATTAAATGATTCTTAAACCGTAAGAATGTCTTTGGATTCATAGTCAAGCTTTCAAAGTTAAAGAAAACTATTCAAGATTTAAAAGCATTCACATACTGAACAGAAGAAGACGTAAAAATGTACGCGTGAATGAAGCCTCGTTCGTAAATTCTTGCATGTTTGTATACTAGTGAAGACCGTTTATCTATTACTGAGATTTATGACCGTTAAAATTATATTGTTGTTTATGATACTAACCAGACGTTTAGCGAGGTGTTGGAGAAAATAAACAATTCATTGTTTAAACTTGTTTAGGCTGTGTTTTCTTGATTTCAGTGTTACCTATATTTTGATATAATATTATTTTTGCACTTAAAATTTGAAAATTGCCGTTGAGAAAATATTCCTTAGATAAAACAAGGGTCGGTAAATCGACCTTGCGATGCCCTAAACCCGAAACTGTTCTTCTCAGTACCAATACGTATTTCAAGCTATATTTCGATTCTTATACAACGCACAAACAAACTTGTTTACCACCTTGGTCCCATTCAATGTCGTAAAAGTACGAATATTGAACTTAGTATGCGAGCACACACTCGATTGCGTGGTTCAAGACGTTTGTAATTTCGCGAGCAGTTCCCCGTGACCTAAATATAGAGAGGAGGAAAAGGTGGGTAAAAATGATAGTCACTGGTCGTCTTTAAAAGGATAAAATAAATCGTATGCAATCTGCACCTTGTGTCCATTATTATAGTAAGAGAAAGAATCTCACGTAAATCAAATTTTATGGTCAAGTTAAATTAATTGGCCTGTTTATTACGAAATCAGGTTAAGTGGAATATTTAACAAATTCTTTTATCGACGAAATATTTTAGTTGACAAAATTAATTAATGCTTACAAATGTCTTTAGAAGTATATAGAGACCTACATTTATATACAGCATTAAATTAACTATGTCTTTATTTTTTTACAATATTTTTTTTTTAACCGTACAGTTACAAAATAAGCAAGTGAAAGTATTTGACTGAAGTAACATCTCATTGTGTTATTTTTTTGGAAACCGTGGTTAAAGAGTTCATCGTAACATCATTAAATTATAAGATATGTATAAATACTTTCAGCGCACAATAATAGGAAAATTTCTAATAGCAGAAAAGTGAGTGAAGTAAGCAGCTAAACAAAACCCATTCGATGACTCTTTCAAAAAACCTACAAATTAGTCAATGGATAGAGGTCATACAGTCACGTCATTTGACAAAAACAAATGATCAAAATCACCACTTGTGAAGGTTTCAGTAAAAAACTTAATGAAACTGATGTTACCTTCAAGGTTTCGCTAAAATTTATCTAGTTATATTTAAATTTAAAATGAACGAAATTATATATGTATTGTTACTCCACATAAATAAAGATAATGAAGCCAGTTACGCTGTTACTCTGATACAATGCTGTTGAACTCTTTATTTGTTAAGAAATTAAATATATCTTGGAAAATGTGTTCCACATACTACACTTTTCGTAAAACATTGTTAAGTCACATAACACTTTTTGATCAAATGTGTAATTTGTAGCCAATTGGTGAATTCAATATTTTATTTTAGAGAAATATGTACCAAAATGTATATTAGTTTGGGTTCAAATCTAATGTCGTCTTATATTGTTTGTGCCATATCTTCAAGTACCTTCAATAGATAAGAATGATATCTAGAACGTGCAAAAATCGTGTACCTGTTTTTGACAGGTATGAATCCGAGAATGTAAAGCACTTAGACAAGAAAGATAAATAAACTCAATATGTAATACAGTGGAATTTGCTGTCCGAGTGGGTGTTCCCTGATAGATACAATCTGGGTGCCTTCAAGTCGCAAATGAATCAGTTTCTTCTAAGCAAGCGTGCTCCATGGTAGACAGCATCTTTGCTTGGCATAAGACGAGGTGGTGCACAAACGCAAGCTTGTTGGTAATAAAAATAACTACCCGTGAGATTTCATTTAAATGAAGGCATCAATTTAGGAAACAATTTACGCTGATATTGCGTAGTCACTTCCAACTAATAGAATTATAAAACTATGTTTGTTTATTGATTAGATTGTTCATACATCATACTGAGCAAACCCTGTTTTTTTGACCGGGAAACCTTGACCTGATTTTTTTTAACAAGGAGAAACGATTTCAGTTGTTATCAAATCAGTTGGGGTGCAAGAATATGCAGAAAGAATATGAAAAACAAATACCAATGAATATAAACGATTGACAAACACAACGCTGATTTAACTATACCTATATGACAAAAAACTTAATACCGATTTTTAATTATCCGAAATATGAAGCTACAACATTCGGGATGCACCTTCCATAGCGTACTTCAGAAGCAAACTAAGATCTTGGCTTCAAGAGACCTTGTTTTATGACTTTGACGATTATTTAAAAATAAGTGACAATGTTTTTGTTTTTTTGACATAATTATTTTATATGTGACATATTATTTCATTGCCATTTCCATTGCATTGACATATGTTGAGATTTTGATATTTTTAAATATGAATGGAAAAATGATCTGTAATTTTGGTGCTATTAATAAAAGATTTGTATTTGTATAAAAATGAATAATATTATTATTTTCAACAAAATAGATGATAAAAAGTGTATTACTATTACCGATTACAGACATCAGTGACTACGCTGTAATCGTGACTAGAACAATATGCAGGAACACAGACAAAGTACTGTTGGAAAATATAAACGTAACACAATCTAATAAAGACCTATAAAATACTAGACAGGGATTAAATTACTTTAAACATTTTTTCAAACCTTCGGTCAAATGAACGCTCGAAATTCACGATCCGGTGTGTTTTACTAAAAAATATGCCCTTGACCAGTTAGCAGAAACTTTGATTGAATACTTAATGATAAATTGTTTTGCACAGATGAAGGAGATCGGTATTGAAAATAAATCACAAGGGAAGTGAACAATGACAACAAAAATTGTTTCTTATGATCAAATAACTAGAGATAAACATATCATAGGTATGCACCTAATTTTTTTCTCTTAGACATAACTGTAATCGATAAAAATATCTCAAATAGGTGGTGTGTTATCGAACAAGTCAGACAAGATGACACTTGAAATAAAGAAATGACCTGTGATATAGAATTGAAACCACACAATCATAATGACAGTAAAAAATGCAAGAAAATAAATTCACAACGTTATATTATAGAAATAAGGACTAGGTCAATAATTATAATATTAATATACACAGTAAGGTAAACAATGTGGGTAAACAACTCATGCGCGATGCATTGCATCAATGTACGAGTACGTATATTGAGCAGAATTGTGAGCAATATCGATAGTTCGTAAGTCATAATAATTCCCAACTTTTTGTCTCACATTTGGGTGATATCTTGAATGAATATTCCTATTTACGTGTTTTTTTTGTCATTGATAGGCTAGGTGCTTAACCACATCTCTCCTGATGTCAAGCGAGAGTGTGATAGTAAACACATTTAGTCTGGAATAAAACTGGCTCTCAAGTGAGGCAGCCGGAACACACTGTTACACACACAGATTTTCAGCTTGAGGGTGGATAGCCGAGTACTAGAAAATACGCTACCCCCATGCTATGGTTTCCACCGGCATCTCAAGCTCATTGTTGGCGTTTGAAACCACACCCTTGTGGAGAACAAACCAATATTTATCACTGGTGTGATTGTCCATATATATTTTATATAAAATAAAATATTTTCTTTTGTATAAGATATGCAATAGATCCGATTATGTGGCGTTGCATGAATGGATGAATACGTCAGAATATTTTATAACACAAAAAATACTACCGACTTGACTGATTCCAATTCACATGCTTATTTCTCAACTATTAGTCAACTATTAGCTGTAGATAATATTGAATAATGTGGTTTTACGCTTTAGTTCAAGTTTAACGCATACGCGTTTGACCACCGACTCGCCTGTTGGTAAGTGACGATGTGATCAAATATGTATGAATGCAGACTGAAAAGCTTAATCATTCTGACCTTAAAGCATATCTATATTCATATTAAATCTCTCAGGAAACAAGGAAGCCTTGTTCCACTCCATTCATCACGTATGGTAAAAGAAGGTATTTAAGGAGTTAAAAGAAGTAATAATTGGTCATGCCCAGTAGTAAAAAAGAAATGTAAGGATAAGATCGTACAACTGAGCAGCACATTCTGCGAAATGAATCCTGTAGAAAATTGAGAAATTCGATACCTGTTGGACGATCTTCGTAGTGGTTCGTCTATGTAGGTACCACCGCAGTACCAAATATTCTGCCGCCAAGCAACAGTGTGTAAACAGGGCCGTTGAAAAAAGAAAAACCGGACAGTGTTCCAAGCCGAAATTATGTTCTACAAATTTATTTTTATAATACTATAGATGATTTGTTAGAATTAAGAGTACATGTTGCTATATTCGATCGAATGATTGATAATAATGAAATATTCGCTTTAAATAACAACCCGACGACAAAATAAGAGTTCAAAGAACTTGCAACATTTATTATGTTTGCACATGAACCAGTCCATCTGTCCGTCAGTGTTAAACCAGCACTTGTTTTAAATACATTGACAGGCACTAACGGTGCGATGTCAAACGCGGCCGTTAGATCAAATGCTAATTAAGAAATGGCTGCGGATTACTAAACTAACCTTGCATTTAAGTTTATTTGGTATCAATTAAAGCAACCAGGAAAAAAGAAAGAAAAGGAGAGAAGAATAAGGATGATAAGAGAAATTTATAACATAAAAAAGATTTTTTTTTTATCACAGTCCACCACAAAACTATACGAATCAAAGGTACGCAATAAAATGTATTTCAGAGAAAGCGTAAACAAGGACAAACAGTGTGAATATATACGCGTGTACTGGATGGCGTAACATGTTTTTCAATGGTGTTTATCGAAAGTAATTGAACTCGGCAATGCAAAAAACATATTACGCATTACTAAACGTTAGACATAAGAATATTATTATATGATAAATAGTAAATAAGAAGACGTTCTGGAGATAAAATGAGATACAATGACCATTGCAGCAGGAGTATGAAAATGTTCAACTTTTCTAAAAACAGTATATACTTTTGGCGCAACCCAAAAACACAGACCTCATACTGTAGAACTTAATAGTTTTGTCATCCAACCCAGACTTCTTATTTAGTAGTAGCGATGATAGCTCAGTTGGTAACGCAGTCGGTTCGAACGGTCGTCGTCGTCGGTTGTCACCATGGCATACTGTCCGTATCAAACTACACCGAGCACTTGCCTATAACCGGATTCCACGACGCAGACAACCTAAATCTATCTTCCCGGTTGAAATTGCGATGCTTTTTTATTTCAACCGCTTCCCAAACTATTCGTGATAGAGAATTAAACTGACTTTCGGATCGAGCAAATGCTGTCAATTTAAGTCTTATTCAATTTCCAATTATTTTTATTAGAGACATAGTAAAAACCGCGCAAAACCTTAGTTCAACGTTCAAAATCAAAACGAAACAAAGGTTATCCTAAGCTCTGGACTTCGTACGACCCAACAAGTTAAATATTTCTTTGTAAATGAAATTGATGATTCATTATCACGTATGGGGCGTATTTCTGATGAATCCACATCAGTGATTAACATAATATAGTCAAATATATTGTTAATTATAACACGCCATGTTAGTACCAAGATAAATAAACTCAGGCGTTTCATTGTTCAGGCTTCCGTGGATGTTAAAGGCATTTTTTTTTCAAATTTGTCTCGTATGTGAGTATATTTTTTACTCCTTTACGCCGTAACGATTTTGATTGCAGATTTATTCACGGTAGTATGAATTATTGACTAACAAAATTTAAGGGGGAAATCTTTTAATTTCGGCGTTTTAGATGCGGTAGCACCTAAAGCCGAAAACCTCAAGCTGTACAAATATAGTTATTTAGATACTCGTAGAAAGTGCTTGTTTGTGCCGTTTGGGGTTGAAACTTCAGATCCGTGGGGGCCGACCGCTTACCTTATTACCTGTCCAAACGTTTAAGAGAAGGTTTCAGGGACCAGAATTCTGGCTTCTACTTTGGTTAAAAGCTTAGCAATGCCATCCAGCGTGGCAATGCTGCCAGCGTTCTGACCACATACCCTCCTCTAATGGACTTTTACATATTTTTTTTAAATTTGTAAATATCGTAAGTAGTATTATTTTTTTACATTTGGTATTATTACTTATGTTATCTTTGATACACCTAAACAATATAGTTAATTAATCAAACCTATGCTATTTCGCTCACTATATTCTGGTCGATGCATATTACAGTGTAGTTCTTAAATTCAAGTTTTTGTTTGTAAACCGTAATTTCCGGCAATCTAGATAATGCACATGGTAATTCCCAGCAATATTATCAAGAAATGAGTCATATAAAATCGTAAATTAATACCACTTCAGGGTTAAGTTTATTTCTTCTGTATTGTATTATTTTTAGTGTGTAAAGAGTATGTATAATCAATTAATCAATCAACCATCCAAAATATTCCGGAAAAAGTTTCTCTGCGTCTAAAATTGATTTCTGTTTGTCTTGAACAGAAGAATGAAAAAAGGAAAGGCCAAATGTAAATATTTTTGAAAAGGTGTGTAGTAATGAAATATGTTAAATACTCGATTACGTGTAAGAGTGATTCTATTTAGTGAAACTTTTTTTTTTTATTATAAAATACGTAGCAGACTTATGTTAATGTCTTCTTAACTTCTTGGGCCATGACTCGGACATCGTTTAACAATATACAAATCAATCCTTTTAGGGAGAAAAAAGACCAATGATGATAAAAACTACATTAAATTTTGTTTATCCTACAAATATTATAAATAAATGTAAAAGTTTGTATCTTTGGATGAATTTTACTTCAGTCAGTTCCATTCCAGGCTAGGTGTTCTTTATCATCTTCGACCACATCGTCACTTAACATCAGGTGTGCTGTGGTCAAACACTTAGCTTGTTGTAGCTTGCTTTAAAAAACTCATTCACGCAAAACGATAAAAATAAAATTTGGCACACACATACATAATTATAATATAACATACATACTCGTAATACATAATAAATTACCTGGATTAACACATAGAATTTTTACAATCGATTTTATTTATTTAATTTAAAAGTTTATTTATTGGTTCATAGTCTGATTGACCGATAGACTGCCGAACTGAAGGACTGATGGGACTAACTGAGGGACTGATTGACTGACTAGTTGAGAATAAAAACGGTACCCGGTTACAATTTGAAATAAACTTAGTAAAATCAAAGCAAAAAGCGAGATAATTTCATTGACTTTTGTTAATCAAACAATAAATATAGTTTTACACTAAAAGCAAGAAGCGACCGGCAATATTATTTTATTGAAACGATGATCGCTTTAGAATAATTGTCTAGAACAGTTACTGTGTGCTCAAGTATAAGTCTTATTCACCAGTATTCACCAGTTGAAATTATTTTTTCTGTACAGCGTCATCTAGTTCTTTTTTGGTCTACAATGTCTACAAAGTGCAGCGGTTGCGGGAAACCTATCCAGTCTCTGGATTTCTTGGAATGCTCCGCCTGTCAAGAAACTTATGATTTACTGTGCTTGGGTATGGACACCGCTACTTTTAATCATCTGAATCAAGAAGACAAGGATCGTTGGGTCTGTCCTATGTGCACTGGCTCCCGTCCTAAAGGAGATAATACTCACACCCCTATAGGAAGTCCTGCGCCTTCTTTTAACTCCACATATAACACCACGGATCGGGCAAATACCACTTTGGATCGCGTCAATACACTGCGTGGAAACCGCCGACAGGCAACAGCTCCATCTCTTTTTGGCGGAGCAGACTCTGAAATAGCTCAGTTGATTACTGAAATAAGACAGCTCAGGGAAGAGATGCAAGATGTTAAGGAGCAAAACAAAGAATTTGCCTTACTGAGACAAGATGTACACTCATTAAAGAATCAACTTTTATCCGTACCTTTAACAGTGGCAGCATATGACCAAAGGATTGCCGCGCAAGATATTGAAATTGCTGAACTCAAGGGATCTCTCTGCGACCTACATGCTTTGCTCAATTACCACGAACAGAGCATCTTACGAAACGATCTGGAAATAGCCGGGGTTCCAGAGGCTGACAGCGAAAACCTCCATCATGTTGCACTAGTAACCGCAACTCGACTTGGTGTCGAACTCACTGCGGCCGACATTGATAGCATCATGAGAGTTGGTCCGAGACGCTCTCCCAGAGACTCGAATAAAGAACGGTTGCCTAGGCCAATTGTGGTAAAACTCTTGCGCCGCTCAAAACGAGACGAACTTATTCAATCAGCCAAAACTCGTCGCAATTTAACTTCAGATATTGTAGCTCATGGTACTACGCAAAAACTGTACATCAATGAAAGGCTCACGAAAATTAATCGCACTCTGTTTAAAGAGGCGAGAACGCGTGCCAAACAACATAATTTTCGTTTCTGTTGGGCAATAAATGGAGCCATTTACGTGCGACAGTCTGAAAAGATGCCCGCAGTGCTTATCCGATCTCACACCGACCTCGACGAACATGTCGGTCCAGTTCGTGAACCAGTCCAGGCGCCAGAAACTACATAGGGCGTCTTTTCCCCCAATATTTTCTTTTACTGTACCTTGTCTTGTTATTACTTCTTTGTCAACATCAATATTATCCCATAGCTTTAGCTTCTCGTCAAATTTGTCACAAAACACTCAACCAGTTTTCTACACGAACCTCACTCACTCACATACTCTACACACCACACTCCAACCTCTACTACTACAAACCAAACCCTCACAAACTCCACATAAGGCATCAATCTCGTCAGCACTTAATATTTTTGGCATCAACCTATTAAAAAAATGCATATTCCTAAATCCATGGCATTTTTTTTCCTCGACCCGCTGGTCTGACAACTTTTTAACACTGTATGACTTTTATATCTTTCCTCCCTAATAATGGCAAACATTGATTTTGATACTGTGAATGATATCGATAAATCGTTTTCTATCGACTGTCAGGCCTGCGACCAGTTGGAGAATTGTAATGGCTTATTCTCCAATGATTACAATTTCAAAATTCTTGCGCTAAACATAAGAAGCATACGAAAGAATTTCCCCACGTTTTTAATTGCTCTTAAGCGGCTTAAAATTAACATGGATCTAGTAATACTTACAGAATGCTGGCTTGGTGGCGACCCTATAATAGGACAAATTCCTGGATATGACAGCTTTGCCACCAAAAATATACAAAACAAAGCTGGCGGCGTTGTAGTATATGTCAAAGACTGCTGGAACGCGACAGTAAGCGAACCAGTTCTTGAAGATTCTGATTGCCTAAGGATTGATTTTTCTAAAGTAGCTACAATTTTTGCCGTATACCGCTCTCCATCGAGCAAATGCATAAAAAAATTCTGTACTTCTCTTAGTCATGCACTAGAAGAGCTTCCAAATGATGTTCCAGTTATTGTCGGAGGGGACATCAATATAAACATCATGAGTCCTTTAGATGAAGCTGCTAGTGAATATCTCTGCATGATGACAGAACTAAATTTTCATCCAGCAATCTCAAAAGCGACCAGAGACAAGTCATGCATAGATCATATCTTCGTTAGGGCCAAATTTAAGAAGATGCTTGGTGTCGTCGTCAAAACTGATATAACCGACCATGACATAGTCGCTTTAGGTGTATCTCTTTCTAAGCAGACAGTATTACGGCAGAGATGTAGGTATGTTGTGAAAACCAATTTTAATGCTGTAGCTAGTGAGCTAAGCCATACGGATTGGTCTAATTTACAGAGTATAAAAAATGTCAATGAGGCAGTTGAAGAATTCAGTAATATTATTGCATCGGCAGTTAACAAAAATTCCTCTAAAAAAAGGGTCAGTAGATCCGAATACATTTTAAAACCGTGGATTACTCCCGGTCTTATCCGATGCATGAGGACTCGTGATAAGCTGCACTTAGAATTAAAAAAACACCCAGACGATGCCACCCGGCAACTCGTTTACCGCAGATATAGAAATTTTTTCAATAGCCTCTTACACAAGCTGAAGCGTGACTTTGAAAGTACGGAACTAGAAGCCAGCAAAAATGATCCAAAAAAACTCTGGAAGTCCATTAAAACCATTATAGATAGTCCTAGTAGTCAGTCTCGGTCCACGGAACTGCTTAAATGCAAACCAACCAATCTAGAATCCGCTAACTTCTGTAACGAGTACTTTGCAAACGTTGGATCTCAGCTTGCTAGTCATTTGCTCAAATCTCTCAACACATCTGAAGCAGCACTTGCAGCAGACACGAGACACAAATGCACACAGGCTCACTCTCCTGACTCGTTTTTTATGCAGCCTACGGATGAAGTGGAAGTGGGTAGACTGATTGACAACCTGAAAAATAACAGTGCCCCAGGTCTAGATGGAATCAAGCCCAGTATGATCAAAACAATAAAGTTTGAAATTTTAGCCCCACTCACTCACATATTCAATATGAGCCTAACAACTGGCATATTTCCTGACCAATGGAAACTGGCAAGCGTCACGCCAATTCACAAAAGTGGACCCAAACATTTACCTGAAAACTATAGACCTATTTCACTCCTGGCTTCATTATCCAAAATTCTCGAAAGAATTGTGAATCACCGACTTGTTGGTTTTCTGGAAAAGTCTAATAGAATCTCAAGTCTACAATATGGATTTAGACGAGGAAAATCCACAGAAGATGCCGTGGAACTCTTGATTTTGAAAGTGGCCTCAAATCTAGATAAAGGACGAAAATCTGTTGGTGTCTTTCTCGACCTCGCCAAGGCCTTTGATACCGTTTCAATTGCAATACTCATTAAGAAGCTAGAACTAGCTGGAATCAGGGGTTTGCCGTTGAATTGGTTCCGAAGTTATCTCGGAGAAAGAAGTCAGTGCATTAAATTGGGTGACTGCACTAGTACTACGTTGCCTATCCCCTTTGGCGTACCACAAGGGAGCGTTCTAGGTCCTACCTTCTTTATACTGTACATTAATGACATTCACAATGCCTGCCCCTTGAGTACTAGTACTGATATAATTTGCTATGCTGATGATACTGTAGCTCTTTTCCACGGAAACTCGTGGGAGTCAGCATTTCAGAGGGCAGAGTCTGGCATGTCTCTAATCAAACGATGGTTAGACGAGAACCTCCTTTCTCTAAACTATGGCAAAACCAAGTACCTTTGTTTTCATAAAACAAAAGTTTCGGAGCCTGATTCTAGACACAGCCTCAAAATCCACTCTACTTGCAACACTCCTTCCTGCAACTGCGAACTGATTTTCCGTTCATCAACTATCAAGTACCTAGGAGTCATAGTTGATGAACAGCTGACATTCAAGGCGCACATATCTTCTCTTGCGAAAAGAGTTCGCAAACTTATTCACGTCATGGGTGCACTACGAAACGCCGCCAACGAGCGGATTCTGCGCATGGTGTATATAGCTCTTTGTGAATCTATTCTGACTTATTGTATAACTGTGTGGGGAGGTGCCGGAGCCTCGGTTATGTTGGAAGTAGAACGGGCCCAGCGAGCGGTCCTTAAGGTCATGCTGAAACTGCCCTACCGGCACCCAACAGATGATCTATATGCCAGAGCAGAAGTGTTAAGGGTCCGGCAGTTGTACTTAAGTACTTAAGGGTGACTTTAATTGTGCATCAGAGAATGGGTTTACAAATTGCCCCAGGCTCACCTAAGAGGAGACCTCCTCGTGCTAAAGAGCCGCTTGTGAAATCTACTTTTGCCCAGCGTTTTCCTGATTTTAGGTTCCCATTTATCTACAACAAAGTTGATAAACAGCATGCCATCCGTCATAAAACTAGTAGAGAGTGTAAAGTATACCTAACTAAATATTTGTGCTCTCTTTCATACCTCGAGACCGAGAATATACTAAAAATAACTAATTAATATAACTTAATTTTGGCTCCAGTATTCTCCTCGCCATACACACATACACACACACACACACATACACGCACACACACACACACACACACACACATACGCACACACACACACACACACACATACACACACGCACACACACACACCCACACACACATTCATTATGTAGCTTTAAAAATTATATCAAGTCCATTTATTTTCCCTAATTGTATATATAATATGTATTTAATGCCTAATGTTTAATGCTGAATTTGATTTGTTTACATTTTTTTCTTTTAACTTGTATAGTCTCCTGCGATACAAGCTTTTGCTTAGTGCAGGTCACTGTTAATAATCCTTTGTACACGTGCATTTTTGTAAATAAAGATTATTAAAGATTAAAGAACTCGTTATAGATAAGTTACCACCAATGATATTAAATATATTGTAATATAAATATTTGTTGCGCTAAAAAGGCAATGGTTACAGACGCGAATGCTCAAATACACGTTATAGTGTATTACGTGTATTTGAACATTTGTCATAACCGTTGAGTAAAATAGTTGTTTTTGTGAATGGTTTGTGGTCGTTCATTCGAAATACCACAACTTTTGTTTGATAGGTACCTAATGATGAAGCTAATGAAGTAAATACAAATATTGTATTGTTACCACCAAAGTTACAAGTCATATTCCGTAAAATTATTTCAAATGTCGAAAACACATTTTTTTTTTTTTTTATTTATAATTATACGCTCCACAGACACTGGGGTCCGTGACTTTTGTCAACTTTAGTTACATATATATTTTTTTTTTTTTTTACAATTTTACATTACAAAAAGAGGAGAGGTTAGTAGGATCTTAATCTAAGGTTAAAGTAGTTACTAGATTGTGTGTATACCGCGAGCAGACCAGCGACCCGCAAGCAGCACCCGATCACGAGTATGACGCATGTGCCAGCCATCGCCCTCCTCAACCATATCTGAGGGAAGAGAGCGACCCGACACACGACGCCGACACGACTACGAAAAAACTAATTACATGTCAATAAAAAACCAAAAAAACTGTCAACATATTAAAATGTCAAAAAAAAATACTTTTCTAGGAATTGAATAATCCATAAAATTTAAAATCCTTGTCGATTTCATAAAACAATGTCTCTAGCAGCCAAGATCTTAACTTGGTTCTGAAACACGCGGTGCAAGATGTATCCTGGACAGAAGCGGGTACGCGGTTGTAGTCCGCGGGCCCCAGAATGTATGCCACCCTCTCAGACTTGACGAAGCCGGAGCGACGGCGTTACCAGTTGGTCTTTCTTTTAGAGACTGTCTGACTGGAAAGCTGGAATTCTTAGATTCAGATTCCGTAGCATGCACTTATTTCTTTTTTGAAATATGTGCGTAATACTACTTCAAACGGTAAAGTAATACAATGAAGAAAATTGAAAAATACAATATAAGGAAATTTGCATGTCTAATGTTTGAAAAATTGTGTGAAGTCTCTCAGCCTATACTGAATAGCGACTCAGTGGTTGGATAGTTTATAATCTAGGATCCGGATAAGTAACAATGAACCTGGAGTAAGTAGATTCCTTTTAGGTCAATGGGTTCTATCTTGGATTGTAAAGGGACGATACTCCTTTTACGTTAGAGTATCATACTAGATACCGTACAGTAACTTTAAATCAGACAAGTTTAGTCCAACACTCGTTGATTCTGAATAGAAAACCTAAGTTACATCTTTGATTAGCACAGATATAACAGCAGTTGCTCCAAGTATAGCTGCCACAGATAGGATGCTAGTCGCTACTCATACAGCTGTCACAGATAAAGTTCTAGTTAATATAACTCGTATGTTGTCATATTGGCCACATGTGACCAAGGCCAAGCAACTCTGCAAGGTGCAGCTTGAAACTGTACTCAAATGTATACATGAAGTAAGTACTAAACTTAATCAAGTCTATAGTGAGAAACAGTATGTTAAACAATCCTTACTTTGATTTGTATAGAATCCAAATGAAAGTTTCATTTGTCCAGATACCTGGAGTAACAGGAATCAAATTTTGGAAGGAGATTTTATAAGATAAAAGGGCAGTTCTGCAAGCCTATAGAGCCTAGATAGCCCTAGTAAGAGATTACTACATGTTATGGGCTAAAGTTGCACCAACATTGATTACTCTTCAAGGTGAGGATCATAGCTTTGTTGGACAGCTTCTGGAGGAAGATAATTTTATGTATCGCAGGTTTGTTGAAAATACAAATGGCTGGACTTCAATTGTCTATAATATCTGCGACTTGGTACTTCATAATACATCGCAACCTCTGAAACTATTTCGTTCATAAGTCCTTAATACTATTAACATCACACCTTCCTTTTTGGACTACTTCATCTTCGTACGGCAGGTAAAGTTGTAGTCAAACACATGCCTAATCAGTAATTACATCAAATTAGGTCAACGATATTCACGTTATCTAACAAAATGCGGACTTGGCTAAGTAGAGCAAAACCTGACACATTTGCTTCTCTTGATCAATGAATCAAACAGTGGTCCCATACATTTGCTTCTCTCGATCAATGAATCAAACAGTGGTCCCATAGAATATTTGTCACTTGTTATCTCCAAAGTAATCTCAGAACAGGTTCTGATCTGATTAAATCAATTGTTTACACAAGAGGTCAAGGTGGTAACGCAAAGAGGTCAAACTGTTCATAAAGATTTACTTATTGATAATGACTAACATTTAGGTACGGTGGTTAAGGTCGGTGCGAAAGGTGCAAAATAGAACTCTATAAGTATTTATTTATTGTTTATAAGTCACATTTTTAAGCACACTGACAAATTAAGACGATATGATATGATAGATCATGTTGATATGAAACACCGCAGTATAAGTGTGACAACATTGCTGTGTTCCGTTTGAAAGGGCACTGCAGCTAGCGAAATAACAGGGCTATTGAGACTAGCCAAATAATATCTCAAAGTAAGAAGTTGTTGTTTCCCAGTCGATGACATAACAACAAATGATTTAGTATTTGAATTATTTCAGTAAAATACCTTCCAAGTGACGGTAGATTTCAGTTCACGCTGCACTGGCCCTATGATACTTAACTCGTATAAAAACTGGGTAGCCTTCAGGTTGGTTTTTGCGAGAATTATTCAAGATTTTAAAGATTGTAGATTGATTTTAATTGCTTTACTTACGATTATATTTTTGGTGGATATCATTAACATGTTTGTTTACTTTCTAGTGAATGTTTTTGGCCGTCTTGTTCATGAGGATTGTGGGACAGATGCTGGAATGTAAAATGCTGTTAGTCTCAACAGCCCTATAATACATATGCTATGGTTTCCCCACAATGTTTAGTGAAGCATGTACATACTACACATAATATATAATTGCGTTAGGTACCTACAAATTATGTATCATCGAATGTCATTAATGATAACAAGAGGTAATTCGCCCGCACCATATAAAACGAATGGCTGACTCAATAGTTGTTGCGTGAATATTTCTTGTCATAAATAGCTACGCATGACAATTTTGAATCACACTGTGTGATGAGTGTGATGATGGGGCGTCAATCATCAGCATTGGAAAAATATCATTTTATTTCGTTCGGAAAACGTGCAAAGTTGGTCTTAAATAGCTTATTAAGTTATAATTATATCATAGTAAAGTTTGGAGGTCTTCAGTTATTGTGATGATATATAATTTTTTAGCTAAAATTTCCTGAGTGGAAATTGGAGTCTTTTTTCAATTACAGCAATACACAGAACTTTGAGTAGCAAAATAAAGTCCGGGGCATCGCTGCTTTGGCGCTCATTACTTTGAGACTAGATGGTTAGTCTCAACAGCCCAGTAATTTCGCTAGCTGCAGTACCCTTCAAACCGGAACACAGTAATGTACACACACAGTAGTTCTCGAAGGTGTATGAAGTCTGCCAACCCGCACTTGGCCAGCTTGGCAGAATCCTTCTCACAACAAGAAGAGGTCCGCGCCCAGCGGTGGGACAGTATATAAAAGTTACATAGCAAAAATTTACATAATAAATAAAGTTCAATGTAACACGTTTTAGTAAATAAATAATTACGTATTTGATGTACATCTGCAAAAGACGGAAAGTAATAAAAGTTTTTGGACATGTTGCGATCACCGGTCTGAGTGTCGTTGACACCAAAACATTTTTTTTTGGTTTGATCGTTGCATAAAACGAGCTGTGAAAGTCAGTCCATTATCAAAAATAAATTGACAATTTTACTAGAAATAGGCATCACTGTTTTGCAAAAGATCCAAAATTTAAAATATCACCTTATAAGTTGTACTTTATTAAACTCGATTAGAAGAATTGGGTTATTTACATTTCATTCGTGAATAGCTTCTTTATAAATTTTAGATTGATTTAAAACAAAAATGATTATTTGTATGTTCGTTTATATGGTTTGGGAGAAGCCATTTGTTTTTTATGTTATGTGTCTCTTTTAATTTTTGTTTTTTGTTATTTATTGTGTTGTTTGTTAGTATTTTAACAAGTTAAACTCACCGGAAGACTGATTGATTGATTGATAACTCTTTATTGTACACACTAGTACAACAATCAATACAGAAAATAGAAGAAATAAACTTAAATATTGGTGGAACAACTTAGGTGACCTTATAGCCTTATACCTAAAAGCGATCTCTTCCAGGCAACCTTAGGACGGATAGGGTCAGAGGAAGAAAAGACGGGGTGTGTCACATAGGAAAATACATAACTATAAGATAAATAACATATCTACATCCTAATACATAAAATACCTAAAAATACACTATATAAAATTAATTTAAGACAAACGCAAGCTTAGTCAGATTTTAAAAAAACTGCTGCGTGAAAGCTACCACTCTAGTAAAATAGAATCTAGAATCAGTCCCAAGTATCTAAGTTACCACGAATTCTATAACAGTATAAATAGGGCTGCAAGTATTTCAAATTCTAAACGAAATACAACTAGAAACGATCTTCCCATTTGTGCTATTGTTAATGAAACCGTCGACGTTTATTAACTTGCTAATTTAGTTCGTTTAGATAATTATGAGTTCATTCTTTCAAATTGAAAACGTAGAACCATTGCTGAAACGCTACTACCATGTCACGGCATATTTGTGTTGCGAAACGTGAAATATTGAATGAAATGTGAAATTTTTCACTACGACAAGGTTATCAAGCGTTATGTAATATATAAATGGCAATTGGAATGATAATAGAAGCTAAAATAACCGTATCTAATAGAAAAATATATTTACTATAGATTACCAATTACAATAAGAACTAGAAACTTATTTTTTTTTTGTAAACCTAGAAATAATACGTTAGTTAAAAGTAACTCTCGTTGTCCTGTATTTTTATAACAACCTTGAAGATATGATATGACATTCAGGGGGCAAATTTACTTTGACACTAGGGCTGGCTATACGACCGAATTTTAACGGAAATTTATAACACTAATCTAAGTTGTATACACTCAATTAATTCCCGATAATACTTAAACGCCACAAACTACACTAGAAAAGTCCAAAACTACAACAAAGCAATTCAAATAACTAAAACATATATACGGGCAATTCCTTATCAAAAAACTTCCACACATCATAATAAACATGAGAATGATAGGTATAAATGAATCAGAATTATAACCATTGTATTCGAAGCTTTAGCTTTAGGCATTAAATAAGATGACGACAAATGTATGTTTGTTACATTCCAACTAATTAGTGCTAAAAACCGAACCGATGTTATGTCCAATGATGACACACAGGACATACAAACCGATGAACTGGTTGCATTAAAACTTATCAATAACGCTCTTCATTCTCTTATTGAAAACAGATAATAAAAAATCTGTAGCAATCACATCGATAAAGAAGCGAATGAATATCAACTTTATACCATTGACACACATTGTCGGCACTTTGCTCTATTTAACGCTGATTGAAAGTTTCATATACTGATTGTACTAGAATAGCAACTACAATTGTTTATAAGACAGCAGATGAAAACACAAAAAGTTTTAGCGGAGCTAAACAAACAAAATAGACTCGAAGTCGATAATCATAAATTGTACCGTGAAGCGTATCCTTCCCAGTTTGGAGCAATCCAATGTTTGACACGGCACAAACAATACAGTCCGCACTATTTACTCACAAACACACGTGGTGGGAGTACTACAAGCGGGAATGACGTCCGCACTCCGGCGCGGTCAATATGACACTGAGGAGGATTGACTGAATTGACTCGCTGACGGCGTCAGGTTTTTGATTGCGGTCGGCGCCTGCGCTTGGCTATCAATCGCAGGTACTAGCAGGTAAATTGCCTCTGAAAATACTCAAGTGATGCAATCGCCACGCGTATCTGCCTTCTGCGAAGAAGCATGAGGAATTTTTGAGTTTGTTTTGTTTACGTCAATTTGTTTTCGTTAGGTTTAGTAGAGTTTGGCATCGTTCATCTTGGGAATTACCGTCCAGAAGAGTCCGTTAGGAGCTTGAATGACAACTTCAACTGGCTTTAAAGTTTTGGGTCCAAATACCTACAGGATTGTGCTGGATCCATTGACTTTGTTAACTTTTACTTTCATCTTAGACCGCATCACCACTTAACATTAGGTGAGATGGCAAACAAACACAATCTTATTCATTTGTTTTTTAAACCAAAGAAGCGATGCCTGGTACTTTGTTTTGTAAAAAGTTATGTGCAACGCTGCAATTGTTATGGGCATGCGTTATCTCTTGCCATCAGGAGAGCGTCTCGTTCGTCTCATTACTTTATCACAAAGAAACAATGAAAGTAAATGACAACAGCAAACTACGACAAGCACATCAGCGGAAGGCTGAAGACATGCATTGCATGTTCACAAGTTTAAAGAGTTGACCTTACATTAGCGTACATGCAACTAGCGTCGCTAGCATCGATCACTGGAAGTCGTTTATCTCAATTGTTTCAATTCGCATGGCAACGCCGCTCGCATGCTGTACCGAGGACAATAGTTGGTTGGATATATTTTGTATCATACTCATCATTTTGTTGTTTTGACCGCAAGTTAAGCCGTTTTTTTTTATGGTTGACAGGCTAGGTGTTTGACCACAGCTCACCTAATGTTAAGTGATGGTGAGGTCGCAGATGGTAAAGCACACCTAGCCTGGAATGAAACTGGCTCTCAAATGAGGCTGCCGGAACACACCGTTAGGTGCTTGGCGGCAGATTTTCAAGTTAAGGGTGGTAAGCTAGCCAACCGAGTACTAAAGTACCCTACCACCATGCTATGGTTTCCTCATGATGTTTTCTTTCACCGGCAGCTCAAGCTCATTGTTGGGGGTTGAACCCACGCCCTTCGGCATGCGAACCTACCGCGCTAACCACTGAGCTATCATCGCTACATCGCCGATTTCCTTTAAAAAGGACAATGTGAAAGTGATCACTGATACAACCGAAATTACTGGGAAACACAACACCTCAGTATGAAAGGATACTGTCAGCCATTGCTGTCACAAGAAAGAGAAAAAAAGAGTAGGAATAAGGATTGTGTGCATGCCTCGAGCATTCATGCTCACCATCGAAGGCTCCTTCTTGCGGCGACGCATTTAGGATTTGTTTTATTTCAATCGGTTCACAAACAAACAAGTTAATTGAAATAACACGTGCTATTCTAAAAAGGCGTTTCGGTTGAATTATCTGAAAGATATTTTGGCCTTTACACGTACGAAATCGCGGGTACAGCTAGTCTTAAAACGTCATCAGGTATTCAATAGAAAAAATACCTTTAAAAACTATAAGGTTTTGCTTTTCATACCTGTTTAAAAAACTTAAACTACGCAACTGATTTTAATGCGGTTTTCAGCAATGAACAAAGTGATTCAAGAGGAATGTTTACATGTATAATATATGTATATGCACCACATTAGTATCTACATTGCACCCGTGCGAAGCAGCCGGGGCGGGTCGCTAGTCTCTACATAGTATAAAACAAAGTCGCTTTCCGCCGTCTGTAGGTACGCTTAGATCTTTTAAACTACGCAACAGATTTTAATGCGGTTTCCATCAATAGACAGAGCGATTCAAGAGGATGATTTATAAGTACAATACATACACATATTATAGTAGAGGAATTCCGAGAATACAAAGATTTGTAATGTGATACTTTTTATACTGTAAATTAAACAGACTTTTTGTGAAATTCCACGCGGACAAAGTCGCCGGTAACAGCTAGTCTGTTTATAAGAGAAGTTCCAAGGTGATTTCTTACCTCGGAACCCCTAACAATAGATATACCTACTTGGATATTTTAAACTATTATAACGTCAAATACCTTTATCACTGATAACGGAGATGAATATAACCTTCGGTTTGATATTGATAAGAATTTAACAATATTTAAGTTAGTACATGACAGGTACGAAAAAGACAACATAAAATTGAATTATGACTGGAATTCTATTTTTATACGATTCTTACCTGACTGCGCAAGAGATTTTAAGATTACTTAGAGCAGTTGTTGTATACCTATACAATATGTATATTAATTATGTATGTATGTGTTTAACTACGTATCTGTCTAGAGCATCGTAACTTTCAGACGTCTGAACCGATTTTGATTTAGTTTTCTTTTTTAAAGTGATTTGATCTGTAGTGTTCTTAGCTATTTTTTTAGGAAAATCTCTTCAACTGTCTAAAGATTATCAGCTTTTTAAATTGCAATTTGAAAAAAGGTGGAGGTTCTCAATAATCGTTAAGGTGGTACGATTTCCATACAAATATTTTTTTTGCCATTTATGGACAAATGGAGCATAATTTTACAGTGAAATCACAGCTACTGGCATTTATTTTGGTCTTGATTTGCGGTAAATCACAATTGCTTGAATAAAACACTAAATTATTAGCAAAAATTGTTGTACGTCAATATTTTTTTCTTTAATTGCTAACAGGCTAAGTGTTTGACCACAGCTCACCTGATATTAAGTGACGGTGTGGTCGAAAATGGTAAACACACCCAGCCTGGAATGACCGACTCTTAGGCTATCAGAACACACTGTTAGGTGCTTGGCGGCAGATTTTCAACTTGAGGGTGGCAGCTTGCTAGCCGAGTACTAGAAAGTACCCTACCACCATGCTATGGTTTCCTCACGACGTTTTTCCTTCACCAGCAGCTCAAGCTCATTATTATGGTTGGAACCCACGCCCTTCGGCATGCGAACCGACCGCGCTAACTTCTGAGCTATCATCACTACAAATGTCATTTTATCGCAGCAAAATGTTTATTTAGAAAAATACAAATTTAGACAAATCAGTTGTCAGTTGAAAATAGGAAATTCCCACTCGTGAACAAACTGGGCAATCATGTAAAGCGGTTTTTGACAGCAAGATATAGATATATCGGCTTGATTCGTTGTTCTTTGACAAACAGCTGTTTTTCCACAGACAGATATGTTCGAGGAATCATTGGTAGTGTTCTATAAATATACATATATATATATATTATACGCATTACAGAGTGTAGAAAAGTGATGAAATCCCACTAATATTATAAATGTGAAAGGATGGATGGATGGATGGGTGGATGGATGGATGTTTGTTACTCTTTCACGCAAAAATCAATTAACAGATTTGGATGAAATTTGGTATAGAGGTAGCTGAGACCCTGGATTAGAACATAGGCTACTTTTTATCCCGAAAACATATAGCGGGGCGCAGCTAGTGTAGATATATCTTTTCGTGTTGCGTTCATAACCAAGGGAGGGCAAGGCAAGTTCGGACTAGACCTTGATTTTTTTTAGGTAACCTTATCTGACTATGACTGTAGCTCAGACTGATATTATTTCATTATTTATTAAACACTATCTTATCTCAGAATCGAACGATTCGAAAAAAGGTGGGATTCGAAGCCACGCCCTACAGCTGTTGAAGCAGGTAATCTACCAAATGAGTTAACAGGGCAGTGGTCTAGACTTCGGTCTAGATTTCGCTCGTAGTATGTAAACTGAAAAAGTAATTAAATTTATTACAATTGGCACACTTTTTGCGTTTTAAAAATACTTCACTACATTAAACAGATTTGGTTCAGTTACAAGGTGTTGACATGGACGAGAAATAATTAAGATTGATAAAGAATGTAACGCAAATAATAAATATTAATTGTGAACAATCTTAAATAAAAAAATTGTGTTGCAAAAGCAGATATGCCCTGGACTTTGTTTTGGTACTCAAAGTTCTGTGTTCTGCAATGGTTATGGCCACTAGGCGTTATCTCTTACCATCAGGAGAGCGTCTCGTACGTCCCATTACCTTTTACATTAAAAAAAAATACAAATAACCATAATAAACACATTAGTTTTCATTTATTGCCCGTGTCATTCGGGACGATGTAAGGATTCTAACGATACCCCATACATCCGAATCTGTTGAGGCATTTAAAAGTTATGATGGATGAAAGAAATTTACATACATACATAAACCCTGAAAATATTATACTTCCTTTTTATGGCAGTCGTGTAATTAAAAACAAATTATGGAATTATCCGTCTAGATCGTCGTATGAGTGAACGAGACAAAGCACAAAAGCCCAAAAAAAATAACCTAGACTATTGCAATTAGAAAAAGACAGCTACATCAATATTAAAGGCAAAAACTCAACGTTTTATCCGCTCGTTGCAGAAATCCCCGTCCAAAACAAACAACTTACGGACGCACAAAACAAAACACAATCACGCTTACTTCACACAAAACAGCACTTTAAAACTTATAACTAAGACACTTTTTCACTCGTGCCGAATTTCAGAACGTTTCGAATTTCAAAATGCACGTCACCGAGCGCCATATTGTTTTCCAAACGGTCATTAATCGTTTATGTAGTATTTTATTCATGAGACGAATGGTAGAAGCGGTCGCGGCGGCGCACGCGCATAGGCTGTCTGATCTAAAATAGAATACCTAATTGGTGAACTCGCCAGACGGCCAGACGAGGGTTGAAGCTAAAATTACGATGATCCGAGAGGAAACCTCAACCTTGATGGAATGAGCCCTAAATATAACAGCGGTTCTTTGTTCTTCCTACTAATCTGATTTAATCTGACACTTTAACTTCGCATTTTTAAATAAGACGATGCAAATCTTCAAACACCAAAAAACACAGATGAATCGAAGATCAGGAATTGAAACAAAATTTCATTTTCAAGGCACCGTTGCATCATTGTTTCATTGCTTTATGTATAGCTTTACATTAACGAACGAAGAACATAACACGAATACGATACAAGAATTGCTTAGATCTCCTAGAGAATATAATTCCGCGTACCTACGCTTACTTGCGTTAACAACAATAAGTAAAACAATAACAATACTAAAGATATGAATGTAAGCGTAGCTGTACATTTTCTCAATTATCAATCAGAAGTAAATATAACATATCCAAACTGCATAGTGACGAATAACAATGACATAGAAATCAGATAATATCATGATAACTTTTAAGATAGCAACAAATACAATACAATTGCAGATAATAAACTTTAGACATCTAAAGATAATCTGTAGTATGCTCTTGTAATGACCTTAGATACAATTATAATTTATATAATACTTGTATTTATCATTTGTGTTTCATCCGAATAACGAAGTGCTGACAGAGTTATTAATAAAAATCTTGGATCCATGAATGAATAGGTTTCCTCTAGGCGAATGTATTGATGTGAAAGTGGTAACGAATTTAACTGATAAAATGCAAGCTTATTTATAAACAAACTAAATAGGCCTACTTAGCACTTGAAGACTCAACGAAACTAAACGCAAGAACGCATCTCGGCAGCCCCAAAAAAAGATAGCGAGATGGGCTTGACTTAGCAGCGGTTAAACAATAAAGTTCTCAACCGTGAGAAGTAGAAAGATGGAACGGAGACCTTTGCTCAGTAATGGAGCAGTCACGACAAAGAATCAAATACAATACATGAACAGGAAATCATCAAAATTATATGCATATATACATGAATCAAATTAAATACTGTTTAGCAAGGACACGGAGACCTTTCAGAAGAATGATAGTGAGAACCACATCAAAATATGTTACGTAATAACTTTTGAACAAAACTATAACTTTCGTCAGGAAGATAGCAAATAGTTTTACTAGTATAGTAATTTGTGGTGTGCGTAGAGACGTTCGCACGCAATTGGCACAGGAACGTCGCAAAATTAAAATTACTCAACGATGACGACAAGTTACAACGTCATTGCTTGCTATTTTGTAATTAGTTTTTTATGACTAGTAGTTACATCTATTTTAACGTTGATAAATTCAAATACTTTATTATGAATATGTTTACAGTTTAAATGGAAAATGTCTTACTAGTGATTATCAGGGCAATTAATTGTAGCGTTATGGCTTCATTAGGATTATGTGTTCAGTGAAATCATGAGGGAGTGTATGTGTGATCAGTCTCCTAAAAAAATCTTATCTTCCGACCATCGTACTGATACTGATGGTTTGCCCAGTAGTCTATTTGCGCGCCGCAGACATCATTCCGGGACTGTCTTGTCTTGTCTGTCTTGTCTTGTCTATGTGATTAAAATAGTAGCATTGACCAAGACTTATAATTAAGGTTTGGTAAAGTTTTTTTATTTTGAGCTTGATAACAATGCATTTTTAAGGTAAACATAACTTGATTCTACCCAGGATTAGCTCCAGAAGAAAGAACTCCTCGGTTAGCATGACATGATATTTTGTATCTACATCAAATTTTAATTACCTAAGGGTTGTTTTAATATTTTTTAACTATAACTTATTTTCTTTGCCTTAATCATCTTCAGCCCTTTATCAACCACTGCTGAGCATAATCCTTTCTTCTGGTACGCCACTTGTCACGGTCCCGTGCCAATCTTGTCTTGTCTTGTCTTTCTTGTCTTGTCTTGTTAGACTCGATTTTAATTCTTTCGTTTATCTTTTACCTTCTTTTACCAAAACTACTTACTCTAACTTGGTGGTAGATTTCCTAAGCAGGAGGTCTGCTAGGTCGTACATTACTATGTTCCGGTTTGAATGGTACTGCAGCTAGCAAAAATTACAAGGCTGTTGAGACTAACCATCGAAAGTCTCAAAGCAATGCACGTCAAAGCAGCAATGCCCTGGACTTTATTTAGCTGCAAACTTCTGTGTATTGCTGCAATGGTCTTGGACATGCGTTATTTCTTACCATCAGGAGAGAGCCTCGTTTGTTTCATTAGTTTTACATAAAAACAACTAACAAAATATATAGGTGCGTGTCGTGGGATTCGAACCTCTCAAGATGGTGCCAAAACTTCTAGCACTCGTTACTTTGTGACATTTGATGATGATGATGATGGAAAGCTTCGACAGATCGCATACGTTGGCATCGTCTAACAAACAGTTAAACAGACTAGAATAGACCGTAAATAAACACTAATAATAGAGTAGAAAAGAGTTTACATACGCAATTGGCACAGGAGCGCCGCAAAAGACGTTGGATAACGTCATCACCCAGCTTTCAAAGAACAGCCGCTATCTGTGAATCTGGATTGGCTTTCCACGAAGAAATGATGGTACGTAACAAGAACGTCATTGAACTCGTCAGATTCTTTCTCAAAGTGATGACGAGATTTCGTCTTGAAATAAAATCACACTTTTACTATCTATACATTTTATGTTTATAAATGTTGCTCGCAGTAAAAAAATAAAAATGGTCTGGCTGACGTGAAATATCAAGTGTACAAATAGGACAGGCTACTTTCATGTATAATTTGCAAATAAAGGCGAATGTTTGTGACAGTGTTTGTATGTTTGTTACTTCTCACGCTCACGCTCAAACAGCTGGGCCAATTTTGATGAAATTTAGTATGGAGGTAGCTGCTACTCTAGAGTGACATATGCTACCTTTTTATTATGTAGTATTATCTAAATGTAGTGTTAACACCGCGGAGCGTAACTAGTAAACAAAAAATAAATATTGTAGAATATTTCGCACAGCGCCATCTAGTCCCAAACTAAAGAAATCCTGTACTATGGGAACCAGATAACTTAGAAACTCATTATAGTGCACACCGCAAAAAAATGTACACAATAAAAGAACCTTGAAGGAAACCTCAGCATGGTGGTAGACTATTTTCTAGTACTCAGCTGGCTAGCGACCCTATCATGACGAAAATCTACCACCATCTAACGTTGTGTTCCGGCAGCCTCAATTAAGAACTAGTTCCAGTCCAGGCTAAGTATGTTTACCATCTTCGAACTCACAATCACTTAACATCAGGTCAGCTGTGGCCAAACACCTAGCCAGTCAAAAGTTCCAGTAGGATCGTTAACTAACAAATAAAAGGGCAATCAATGAGCTACAAAACTTGGCATTCTGCGTTTCAGATGTCATCGTATTTTTTTGTGATTGACATCATTTTGGAACTAGCCCAGACGTATTACGAGACGGCAAGAGAGCTCATCTTATAACATCTGATTATAATATCTACTTCTAATAATATAACGTTTATTTTAGTCTTAAAAACACGCGTGTACGCATATTTCAGAACGTCATCGAGAAAGATAGATACTTTTTTATGGATGACGTGACGGCGTGATCGAAGATGGCAAACACACCTAGTCTGGAATGCAACTGGGTGATTGGCAGTAGGTTTTCCGAGCCGAGCTGACTGACAGACTGTAATGATTGGACGAATTTGGATCATATTTAGGTTGCTGATAGCTTATACCTTCGATTAACACATACGTTTTTTTTTCTCGGAAGACTTAAAAGTTTTTGATATGCAAAAAACAATTTAGATATTTGGGATAATCAAGAATTTGTATCAAACTAATAATGTTATGTTTTACATAGCATGTAAAACATAAAAAAAAAGAGCGCAAGTTTCATTCCACGGCGTGGTTTGAAAATGCTAAAGCACAGCTTTATCATTTTCGACCACGCCGTCACTTGAACATCAGGTGAGCTGTGGTTTGCGACTGTCACTTCCACTTGCTAATCCTATGGGCTATATCGGTAACTTTGGTTCGTCTACGGACCTCATTTCTGATTCGATCTCGTAGGGAAACTCCGAACATATTCCTCTCCATAGCTCGTTGAGCTTTGAGCTTATCAAGAAGGCACATAGTCGGAGACCACGCTGCTCAATGCCAAGTTTCATCAAACAAACAGCCAACCTTCGAGGCTTGTTCTCCCACGGGCGTTGACATTACGACCATTTAAAAATTAACCATCAGTTACAATAAACCCCACGGATCAACAGTGCATTCCTTCTCATTAACCTCTATTAAAACTGGATTGATCTAGAACGATCCGCTTTTTCATTAAGAAGTTATTTTGACATTATAGCTAGATTAAGGCGACATCAATTTTTTTATTTACTGAAATATAATTTACTAGCAGGCCGTCCCGGCTTCGAACGAAAACAAAACTCGATTAACAATATAAATAAATATAATAATAATAATTAATTATTATAATTATTTTCGTGGTGGTAGATCTCCTTAGCAGGAGGTTGTCGAGGTAGGTACCACCGCAGTACCAGTTATTCTGCCGCCAAGCTGTAGTGTGCAAACATTTTCGTGTTCCGGTTGGAAGTGTAGGTACTGCAGCTAACGAAATTACTGGGCTGTTGAGACTAACCATCGAAAGTCTCAAAGTAGCGATGCCCTAGACGGCCTAGACCTTGGTTTGTCACATAAAGTTCTGTGTATCGCTGCAATGGTCATGGGCAGACGTTATCTCTTACCATCAGGAGAGCGTCTCGTTCGTCTCATTAGTATTTACATAAAAAAACAAGAATAAAATTTTACTATTGTTAAAAAATATATGGTTGTAGCTAGCCAGCAGAGTACTATAAAATACACTACCACCATGCTATGGTTTCCTCAAGATGTTTCCCTTCACCGGCAGCTCAAGCTCATTGTCGGGGTTTAACCCCACGCCCATCGACGTGGTAACCGACCGCGCCAACCAGAGCTATCATCAGAATCAGAATCAGAATATGCTTTATTGTATCACTGTGTACAAAGATGTTACAAAAATATAAGTATCAACAGCTATATCCATCACGGACATACAATTTTATAATACACTATTTTAAATTATATCTATGATCTATCATACAATAAATATTTTATGAACTTGTACTACCCTAAAATAATTATCTAAATATTATAAATATTAAAAAGTAAAAGCAAGCAATGCTAAAAAGTATACAATTTTTAAAGTAATGAGATGGACGAGACGCTCTCCTGATGGTAAGAGATAACGCCTGTCCATGACCATTGTAGCGATACACAGAACTTTGAATAACAAAACAAAAGTCGAGGGTATCACTGCTGTGGCGCTCATTACTTTGAGACTTTCGATGGTTAGTCTCAACAGCCCAGTAATTTCACTAGCTGCAGTACCCTTCAAACCGGAACACAGTAATGTTTACACACTACTGCTTAGCGGCAGAACAACTGGTACTGCGGTGGTACCTACCTAGACGACCTCCTGCTAAGAAAATCTACCACCAAGTAAAATTTTAACAGTTCCCGCATTGTACAATGAAAACATTTGTCTAGAACTAGCTGTTATTGTGAAGAATTCAAGTGTAGATTAGTTTTATCAATGTCTAACATTATCAGAATCATAGAGCAACTGTCTTATTTAGATGCGGCGGCGTTTGCCCAAGATTATTTTTAATGCGTTTGCCTAAACATATTTTGATAAGTGATAAGCGAGACAAGTGAAGTGAGAGCACGAGGTTGGCGTGTGGACTGAATGTACTATAGATTTATTAATGTTTTTAGGGTTCCATACTCGAAGGGTGTCCAACGAGACCTTTTTAACTAGCTTGACAAAATACCGTACAGTGCAGGATTAGCATGATTAAAACGAGTTGTTTTAAAACACGTGTTTTTATTACATGTTTAAAATACAGGATAAAACCAGTTTTAAACAATGTATCCTACATTAAGGTGGTTTGATTTCTATGCAAATAAATTATTGCCATTTATAAATAAGTAATTTTACAGTGAAATCACAGCTACTGGCATTTATTTTGGTCTTTATTTGCGGTAAATCACAATTTCTTGAATAAAACAGTAGATTATAAAATCAAATTTATGAATGACCTATTTATGAATTTATTCAAACAATTGTGCTTTATCGCAAATAAAGACCAAAATAAATGCCAGTAGCTGTGATTTCACTGTAAAATTATGCTCCATTTGTCCATAAATGGCAAAAAATTATTTGCATGAAAATCGAACCACCTTAAGAAAAAACAAGCTTTCATTGCGAATCAATGGGAAAAAATGAATATTTTTTGACATAAAACCAGTTGAATCTATGCTATGTTATATTTTTTTACTTTTAAATTAGGAATTGCTAGCTACCACCATCAAGTTGATAATCTGTCGCCAAGCGCCTAACGGTGTGTTCCTGTTCCGGCAACCTCACCTGAGAGCCAGTTCCATTCCAGGCTATATGTGTTTAGCATTTTCGACCACACTGTCTCTTAACATCAGGTGAGCTGTGTTCAATGACTTAGCCTGTGAACCATAAAATAAAATAGCGAAATTACGGGACTGTTGAAACTAACAATCAAAAGATTAAAATTAATGAGCGTCAAAGCAGCGATGTTCTGGACTTCGTTTTGCTACTCAAAGTTCTGTATATCGCTGCAATAGTCATGCGTTATCTCTTACCATAAGAAAGCCTTGACCGTCTCATTACTTTTCCATACACAAAAAATATCTTTATAATTAATGAATAACAACTACCTGACACGCATTTAGAATTGTAAAATGGTACTATGTGTAATTTATGTGTTCCATAGATCAGGGCTGAAACATCTGTGTCGTCTCTGGAGCTACTATGCCAGCCGAGCGGCCCAGAGCCTCGCTCCGGCACTTCAAGGAGCTGGGTTGGCTCGGGTAGACGCTGGCAGGGGGAAATGCACACCCCAAGCGGGACGTCAGTGCAGGACTCATCGCCCCCACTTTGAATAAGAATCTGTGTCGTTATTTCTTAATTTGGACTTACTTGAAAGCTTCTTGATTCTAAAACATCCAGATGAAATTTCAGCTTACCTGAAACATAAAAAAGTATGGTTAGTTACATTATTTAATTAGTCATCTGCCTCTCATTAGATATATAAGTAGCTAAGATTTAGCCCGGACCTAGGGGGGCAATAACGGCTGAACGGATTTGAATGAAATTTATGACACATATAGTTTATTACCAAGATTAACATAATATATCACAATATTTTTTATCCCGGGAAAATGTTAGGTTCTAGTGGGATTATCGGAAAATGAACTACTGGACGTATACATTTAAAATTTGGTATACCTACCTACCATAGATGCGTCTTATGGTACATTACCTATTCCTGGATAAAAGGTATTCTTTATCTTTCTCATAAAAATTTTATAACTATTCCGTATGTTTTACTTAGATACATAATGTTTTATTTCTCTCTGAACCTAATTCTAAAGTTAACGCGGACGAAGTCTAGGGCATATGCCAGTATGTATATAAAACAGTCTAATTTTACATAAGTACCTACTTGGAAACTATGTTTTGTTTACAACTACACTGACAATCGAAACATGTTTACGATGAAGTCAAATATTATTTCTTATTATTTTTCATTAAAAATAATGCTATTGGAAATAATAAACTTCGAAAATTTCCCAATATATTATTTAAAAAATAAAATACAAGACGATAATGCGCTATCTGTTGTGAAAAGCGCCATCTAACGAACTAGCGCTGCACTTATAAGCAAACCATGCGCGAAGTAAAATTAATAACTTCAGCTTCCGACAGATAGCGCTACTGGTGACCTTGCCGTTGATAGCAAAATGTAAATAAACACAGCATGTTGATTCGCCCACAGCATTCCTACAGTTATCTTCACGTAATATCAACTTTCACACTCAGGTTTTGGTTGGATTGCTTGCACTTTCAAGGAAATGTTGAACTCTTGTTCATTATCTGTTTAGGTTGAATGAAAGAGCGGTGATCTTCGTGGATTACAGATTCTCTACCGGTTTACGGAAATTGGTACCTGTCTCTATCGCCACAGAGATTAATTTCTAATACAAACAACATGACATGTAATTGATAACGGTGTGAGGCCATTTTTGTAATTTCATGTGACCTTTAAAACGGCTGAACAAATTTGCGTAAGTACTAAAAATTTAATCAAATTATACCTGATCAACTATTAATAGGTATTTGGCGACGTCTTACTTTCTTATCATTTTAACGATAAGTAGGTAACTAGACGTCGGTAGACGTCGATAATTGTCTAAAAATATTAAAATTTTATTTCACTAATGCAAACTATTAATGTCCCATTATGAATAAGACTATTCCTTTTTTCGCTGCTCCGACCTGGTGTACTCGAGAATTGTTTTTTTTTAAGTGTTCCGTACCCAAAGGGTATACAGGACCCTATTACTAACAGACAAGAAAATAGACACACACGGACGGACAGCGGAGGTTGTCCGTCCGTCCGTCCGTCTGCCTGTCTGTCTGTCCGTCTGTCACCAGGCTGTATCTCATGAACCATGATAGTTAGACAGTTGAATTTTTTTTAAGTGGGCTCCCATACAGCAAACGTGATTTTTTTGCCGTTTTTATAGATAATGGTATGGAATCTTCGTGCGCAAGTCAGACTCGCACTTGGCCTGTTTTTTGTTTTTACACAGTGCCATTTAGACCCAAACTAAGCAAAGCTTGTACTATGGGAACCAGATAACTGAAAGAATACTTACATAGTTTTTATAAATACTTATTTATAGTACATACAGTACACTGAAACACAGAGCAAATATTAGTTTATACCACAAAATGTTTGTCCTGTGTGGGAATCGAACCCGCGCCCTTCACCTCTTGAAGCAGACATACCACCAATGAACCAACAGGGCTGTCTTATATCTGTATTTTACTTTATTTACATACAAGGGCTCACCGGAAGAAAAGCGCTGGTCATACCAGTTAGCCCCTGTTTTGTTACTGGCTCTTATCTGTCCGTTTGTTTGTTTTTGTGTTACAATATAACACTTAATTTATTTCTTCTTTCTGTCTTTCTTTTAAAGTAATGAGCATCAAAGCTAGGACCGAATTTGGAGGTCTAGACGCCCTGAGGTAACAAAGGACCCTTAATTATTTTCCGAATAAAAAATCAAAATTTTTATAACGGTTACCACACACACAGCGAGTGAGAGAAAGAGAGAGAGAGATAGATTAAGAGAGAGAGAGAGAGAGAGAGAGAGAGAGACACGTCAAACTTATAAATCCCCGTGGTTTTTGCGTCAGTGGTTAAAAACAAATTTAACTTCACTATCAATTTCTTTTGTCTCGCTTAGCTGTCGCCTTCACCCAGCGATAACCCTGCGAAATAAATTTTATCTCATGTCAACAAAGCAATAACCTTCGCTTCCGTCCGGACAATGTTAGTCGGTCCATAATGCATTTTCTAATGGTCTAATTATTATAAGAGGTAAGCAAGTTATCAGTGACTAGTTCACTGATAACATGCTTAGACATAATCATTTGTTCCATTAGAAGCATTATTTACATCCAATGTACCTTAAGTACTTTTAAAGATAAAGCAATGTAGGAGATTCACTTCTTGTATTTTTTTAACAATATTCATGTCACTAGATATCGTTAGTTTTGCAGAATCTTTCGCAAATTATCCCTAGGTAGCAAATTGTCCCTTTAGCAAACTGTTCCCTTCGCAAAAAATCCCTTTCGCAAAATGTTCCATTCAGAAATATGTGTTACAATCAAAAATAATTTTAGTCGAAGTAGTGTCAAGTTAGTATGTTAAAATTATTTAATACGCCACTTACATAATATGAGAAATGTTATTAAAAAATATATAGATAGATAGAAACTATATTGTGCGCACCAAAAACTGAAAATAAAAGTACAGAGAACATAAGAATCTTATGGGCTAGTGCCACAAAAAAATGGCGGTTTTATATTACCTATATCAAAATATTTAAAAAAAGACCTATATACGGGGCGACATCCTTTACCGTCATGGAAAAAATAGAATGTGATATTTGTGTGATACAAAAGCGATACACGAAAGTAATTATGTCTTGCTTTATACTGAAACTGAAATTTTGATATAAATACATACATAGGTAAATATTAATAGATTTGTAAGTTTTATCATGCAAATAAAAATCAGTTCATCTCAAAATAACCCCTATTTCGTAACTGTCTGTCTCTGTTTGTTTGTTTTTATGCTTGCTTTTTTCGTTTTTCTTTCATTTACAAGTTAGCTGCATTCATGATTCGGCTCGAAATACATTTTGCGATAAATAAAAGTATAATTCGATGAGTGTAAAATTGAATCCTGACTGGCTTATCTTATCCCCAAAAATATAAATGTTAAATCAAAATATTGGTAGGTGAGTGCACCTTTTATTTATAGCCATTTATTATTAGAAGATTAGTCAATTAATCCGAGATACCGCTTTCTGTTATAGCATTATAAGATTATGGCGTAATCAGAACGGTTACAAAAAAAATTGTTCAGATGTAGGTAAATACGTTTCGATTACAGTCATGAATTTCATTGAGACCAGTATCTATCCTACTATTTTCAATGTGAAAGTTTGGATGGATGGATGGATGTTTGTTACTCTGTCACGCAAAAACTCTTAATGGAGTTTGATGAAATTTGGTATGGAGGTAGCTGACACCCTGGATTAACACAGGCTACTTTTTATCCCGAAAACATGTAGTGAGTAACACCGCGGGGCGCAGCTAGTAATACATACAGAACACCCAGACACAGAACAGACATTTTTGTTGATATCACAAAATGTAATGCGGTGACATGCTTTTTTTTCTTTGGTTTTGGCGTCGCGTTTTGAGCATTTACCAGTGTCAAGTATTGATATATTTTCAAGTTTCAAAAGATAAATAAGTGTCCACGTAGCTAAAGTTATAGTCAAAGTCCAGTCTTTGTCAAGAACAGTTCGTGTCATTCAAGTCCAGTCATGCTTTAGTGAAGTAGTGGCGACTTTACTATAAAGCTTCGATGGAGTTTTGGAAGCAACACAAAAAGTAATGTTTCATAACATTTTCCGACACTCGCGCTTGTAATTCGGCGCTTTATGAATAAAACACCACCATTTTTATGCATAAACACTCGACAAAACACCAGTTTTGGAAAAAAATACAACGGGGCGACACGACTCTTCCCGCGTTCCCGCTAAAACTCAGGAGTAATGCTTTTTCCCAATAAAACTCTTTCTAAAATACAAACTTCTTACTTTCTATTAAAGAGTTCTACAATCACGAATAAACAACATGTTCATTTAACCCGAGGACGCCGACCAATAGACGCCAATATGATCTTAATTGGAGGAGAAAAAACACTGCCCCGTTGTCGCCAAGATATTATGACCGGCTTGTATCATTAACATGTGATACTACAGCCAATCGGATGGTTTTACAGTGGTCGACTGAATTTATAAACGACTAGCTGCGCCCCGGTGTTACCCGCTACATGTTTTCAAGATAAAAAGTAGCCTGTGTTAATCCAGGGTCTCAGCTATCTCCATACCAAATTTCATCCAAATCCGTTCAGTAGTTTTAGCGTGAAAGAGTAACAAACATCCATCCATCCAAACTTTCACATTCATAATAATTTGTGTGCACAATAAAGTGTTTATATATCTATCTTTATCTATGTTTGTAGCGATGATAGCTCAGTGGTTAGCGCGGTAGGATCGCATGCCGAAGGGCGTGGGTTCAAACCCCAACAATGAGCTTGAGCTGCCGGTGAAGGAAAACATCGTGAGGAAACCATAGCATGGTGGTAGGGTACTTTCTAGTACTCGGCTGGCTAGCTACCACCCTCAAGTTGAAAATCTGCCGCCAAGCATCTAACGGTGTGTTCCGGCAGCCTCACTTGAGAGCCAGTTCCATTCCAGGCTAGGTGTGCTTTACCATCTTCGACCACACCTTCACTTAACATCAGGTGAGCTGTGGTCAAACAACTAGCCTGTCAACCATAAAAAAAAAATAATAAAAAATATCTATCTATCTACTCAGACAAAATGTAATTAAAAACAAGTCACATCACTGTCGAACCCATAGTAAACCAACTTAAGTCTCTGTGAACCGTTGCCAATCAACTGACGACTGATTTTACTAAGAAACAAAAAATAAAGTAAAATAATCTATTTTGTTTTATATTAGCTACGGCAATCCAGTTTCAAATTGAAATTAGACATGAGAATTTCTGTTTATTTTCTTTTATCCTTTGATCTATGACGTTTAACCGGTTTAATGCCCCACATTCTGACGTTTGAAGCACGATTGTTATGCAGTCAATCATCAATCTAATTCAGTGATATATAGGGTCTCGTTTAGACAACGAAATATGTGGGAGTTACGCAAGTTCGTGCGTTTAACTTTGATTTTAGATATTTTTCTTAAATACTCGAAAAAACAGGAAAAGTTTTGGAAAAATACAACAGGACGACTTGATTTTTCCGCTTTCCAGCCAAAACTCTAACTAAAAAAATAGCTCCAACACGAAAATGAGACACTTTTTTTTTTCTTTAGTTTTGGCGTCGCATTTTGAGCATTTGCCAGTATATTTACAAGTTTCATAAGTTAAATCAGTTGCCTCGTAGCTATAGTTATAGTCAAAGTCCTGTCCGTGTCAGTAAAGTCCAGTCATGATTTAGTAAAGTAGTGGCGACTACTATAAAGCTTCGATGGAGTTTTGGAAGCAACACGAAAAGTCATGTTTCACCACATTATATCATTTTCCCACACGCGCTTGTGATTCGGCACTTGATGAATGCAATAGTAAAACACTAGTTTTGGAAAAAAAAACAACGGGGTGACACGACTCGTTTCACGTTCCCGCCAAAACTCAAAGTGACACTTAACATCTGTCAAGGTATGAAGCCTAATTTTTTTTATCACTTAGGCGTAACATTACATTCGCCGTTATTTGTTTTTATTTGTCCATAAAATACAACAATGTGTCATTGAAAGACACGCACAGCAAATATGGAAAAGCGTCAAATATCCGCTAACTAAACAAGGCAGGGGCACTTAGTGCAACCAAATTACATGTACATTCGATGGAGGGAACCACAATCGTATTTAGTGAACTTAATACATCGAAAAAAAAAATAGTGCCTCAATTTCGCCACGGTTTTATGTAAATTTACAAATTATTTGTTTCAAGGATCGTTTCTTAGTATTTGTACGTGCTTAATCTATTTGGTTTGTGTTTCATAATTAGATGGAACAATATTACAATGATCATAACTGGGTTGGAAAGTTTTGATTTCAAGTAAGTATGATTTTGAATTCATTTCTCAAACATTGTATCGTTGTATGTACTTCGGTCGCTTGTTTCGAGACCTCGAGACCAGTAACATGCGATTTTAAAAAAGAGTTTTGACGTAAATTCAACTTTATTTATAGATACTTTTAAATTTTAATAATACCAAATGAATAAAGTGAGATGCTGGGGCATAACTAGGCGACTTTTGGTTTACAATTACAACAGTCAAAATCGCTTTACAGACCTTTTTAGATCGTCTATGTAAGCAAGTACCATCGCAGTACCAGATATTCTGCCGCCAAGCAGTAAATAAATAAATATCGTAGGACATTACACACAGCGCCATCTGACCCCCAACCTAAGCAGAGCTTGTGTGATGGAAGTCAGATAACTGATAGAATACATAAATACTTTTTTTTTGTAAATACATACTTATAATACATACAGAACACCCAGACACAGAATAAACATTTGTTGATACACAAAATATTTGTCCTGAGCAGGAATCGAACCCACGCCCTTCAACTCTTAAGGCAGATATGCTACCAATGAGCCAACAGGGCAGTAGTGAGTATACATTACTGTGTTCTGCTTTGAAGGAAAATACTGCAGTGAAATTATAAGGCTATTGAGATTAACCATCGAATGTCGTAAAGTAATGAGCGCCAAAGCAGCGATGCACTGAACTTCGTTTTATTACACAACTAGCTGCGCCTTGCGGTGTTACCCGCTACATGATTTCGGAATAAAAAGTAGCCTATGTGTTAATCCAGGGTGTCAGCTAACTCCATACCAAATTTCGTCCAAATCCGTTCAGTAGTTTTTGCGTGAAAGAGTAACAAACATACTCAAACACTTTCGCATTTATAATATTAGTAGGAAGTTATGTGTATCGCTGCAATGGTCATGGACAGGCGTTATTTATTACCATCAGGAGAGCGTCTTGTTCGACTCATTAGTTTTATATAAAAGAGTCTTGAGTGAATCGGTTTCTTATGGGCATCGTAGACCGCATCTTCGCTTAACATCAGGCGAGATGGCAGTCAAAAAAACCAGTAAAAAAATAATTGGCATCTGCCAATAACTTGAACTGACAGGAGTTTTTGCAAACATTCCAAACTGATTTGCCAAACTGTCGACACTTCTTCAAAGTTGTTAAAATGCCTATTCATTTTTCTTGTATCTCGAATCATGTTGCTACGCAAAAGAATTACCCGCGGTACGTCGAGCTGTATTACCATGCTGACGGCCGTTAGTTCATTTGCTATTAGCTCATAAGCTGTGCTACGTGAATTCGATTCCAACCCAGGATATACATGTGCCACGTATTTACAAAAAAACCGGCCAAGTGCGGGTCGGACTCACAGACGTAGGGTTCCGTACCATTATCTATAATAAAACTAAATATTCTGTGAATAGTTAAAGCGTCTACCTGTCACCGTTATTAGTATCGAGCAAGAAACGGTTAAAAAATCAAGTTTGTTATATGGGAGCCCCCCTTAAATATTTATTTTTAGTATTTGTTGTTATAGCGGCAATAGAAATACATCATCTGTGAATATTTCAACTGTCTAGCTATCACCGTTCTTGAGATACAGCCTGGTGACAGACGGACGGACGGACAGCAAAATCTCAGTAATAGGGTCCCGTTTTTACCCATTCGGTAGGGAACCCTAAAAACGTAAATACATTGTGTATTATTTCAGCTATCTGGATCTTAGGTATATTATAAACTTTATTTAGTTTGGGATTATGGCGCTGTGTGAAATTAAATAGAGATAATTAAGCAGAGAATATAATAATAAATAAAGTATGAATTCCTATATTTTTTTTTAAATTGACAGGCTAGGTTTTTTATTTTTACCACAGTGACGGTGTGGTCGAATGGTATGAACACCTATCCTGGAATGGAACTGGCTCCTTAGTGAGGCCGCCAGAACAAACCGTTAGGTGAGTGACGGTAGATTTTCAACTAAAAGAAAGAATAACGTTTAATTTTGTAACAAGCATAAAAACATAAACAGGCAGACAAAAGTTACAAAATAGGGGCTCACCTCAGCATAATGTAGATACCTATATAATTATATTATAATTATGTATTATCCTTTGTGCATATCCTCGTTATTGACACACCCCGTATTTTTCTTCCTTTGATCCTGTCCGTCCTAAGGTTGCCTGGAAGAGATCGCTTTTAGCGATAAGGTCGCCAGTTGTTACTATTAATTAATTTTATTTCTTCTGTATTTTTTTTTTTTAGTGTGTGCAATAAAGAGTTAATCAATCATAAATTTTTTTTTAAATGTAAATGTAATGAGACGAAAGATGCGCTCTCCTGATGGTAAAAGATAACGCCTGTCCATGACCATTGCAGCGATACACAGAACTTTGAGTAACAAAACAAAGTCCAGGGCATCGCTACTTTGGCGCTCATTACTTTGAGACTTTCGATGGTAGTCTCAACAGCCCAGTAATTTCGCTAATCATTATTTTATAATGCTGGTCATACTAAGTGGTATGACTAGAAGGTAGTAGCTAGCTGGCTACTTACAAGAGAGTATCCTAGCTCCATGCTGTGATTCCCCTATGATGTTTTTTCTCACCGGCAAAGTGTACTCATCGATAAGTTATTTTGAAACCATTTTGACGTCAACTTCCCACCGGCAGATTCATATTCTCAAAGGTCAAAGGTGAATAATGAAAGATCACATTAAAATATATCGCCTTTACTGTATTTCTGTAATACAAGTGCTTGAGTTACAATCGAACCGTGTCGGCGGAGGAAGTTATGCGTTAATTTATTTGGCAGACATAATGAAAGCTGATGTTCCGACAGAGATAGTGCGTGGGCGCATTTAGGGGAAAGTCGGGGGATATAATTATGTGTATCACTACTGTAATAACAAAGCTTATTAGATTTCTTCGTCTTCTTTAATTTTGGCGTCGCATTTTGAGCATTTGCCAGTGTCAATTGTTTTAATATTTTCAAGTCTCATAAGTGAAAAAGTAGCCAAAGTCTAGTCTTGGTCAAGTCCAATCATTTTAGTTAAATAGTGGCGACTTTACTATAAGCTTCGATGGAGTTTTGGAAGCAACTCAAAAAATCATATTTCACTACATTATATCATTTTCCCACACTCACGCTTCTAATTCGGCACTTTATGAATAAAACACCACCGTTCGAAAAAACAAAGTGCGAATCGGACTCGCGCACGAAAGGATCCGTGCCATTATCTGTAAAAACAGCAAGAAAAATCACGTTTGTTGTATGGAAGCCGTTCTTAAATAAATAATTAATTTTATTCTGTTTTTTAGTAGGTATTTGTTGTTATAGCGGCAACATAAATACATCATCTGTAAAAATTTCAACTGTCTAACTATCACGGTTTATGATATATACCCTGGTGACAGACGGGCAGACATATTGACAGCCCCGTTGGCTCATTGGTAGTATATCTGCCTTGAGAGCTGTAGGGCGTGGGTTCGATTCCCACTCAGGGCAAACATTTTGTGAATAAGCAAATGTTTGTTCTGTGTCTGGGTGTTCTGTATGTATTTACAAAAAAAAAAGTATTTATGTATTCTATCAGTTGTCTGACTTCCATCACACAAGCTCTGCTTAGTTTGGGGCCAGATGGCGCTGTGTGTATAGTCCTACGATATTTATTTATTTATTTATACGGACGGGCAGCGAAGCCTTAGTAATAGGGATACCCTTTACCCTTTTATTTTGGATTTACCCTTTGGATACGGAACCCTAAAAACGGACTAAAAGTTGTGCTTACTTTCACAAAAACTTTTACAAAAGGTATAAACTAGGTCCTAGGTGGGTGTTAGACAGTCTAGGACCCCATGTTTCTGCATCCCTTACGCCAACTCTGCCATCTCTGCGGTTTTGGCAGCCGCATCCGCAGTGTTTACAGCGGGCTATTTCCAACCGAACGAGGCAAGTTCAAGGGCTGTTACTGATTCATCGTTTACGCAGTATTCACTCTTTTCCAGTGTCTATAAAAATGGGACACCTGTGCGACTAAGGGTTCGTCCATTAATCACGTGATGTTTTTAGCAACTTTTTAAACCACTTCGCCCCTCCATGTGATATATTTGCCGACATGTGACAGCCCCGTTGGCTCGTTGGTAGTATATCTGCCTTGAGAGCTGAAGGGCGTGGGTTCAATTCCCACTCAGGGCAAACATTTTGTGAATAAACAAATGTTTGTTCTGTGTCTGGGTGTTCTGTATGTATTTACAAAAAAAAAGTATTTAAGTATTCTTTCAGTTGACTGGTTCCCATAGTACAAGCTTTGCTTAGTTTGGGGATAGATGGCGCTGTGTTAAATGTCCTAGAATATTGGTTTTATTTTTATTTATTTTATCACATTATTTATTGTCTCCTTTTGTTTGTTAAAGTCTGCGTTTACTTACATTAATTCCTTTTGGCACGAGCAGCTACCGCAAATAACTATAAACAAACATATTATGTACTATATATGTATAGTAAGTACGTATTGATATAATTACTAACGCATGTAACATGTGTATTTTGTCCGTTTGCATAATCATCATCACTCCACTTTGTTCCTCTCCTGGGAAGCATTTTGGCGACTATGTTATGTGACACAAATTTTGCCGCGTGCGGTCAATCTTTGTGGCAAAAAAATCAGAAGAAAAAAGTAACCTTCGTGTTTATCCAGAACACAAGCTATCTGCTACACAAATAAATATTGCAGGACATTACACACAGCGCCATCTGACCCCAAACTAAGCAGAGCTTGTGCTATGGAAGACAGATAACTGATAGAATACATAAATAATTATTTTTTTGTAAATACATACTTATAATACAAACAGTAAACCCAGACTCAGAACAAACATCGATGTTAGTCATATAAATGTTAAATAAAAACAAGCTTTTTGTCGCTCAAAAGTTTTTTTTTTAATGTAAAAGTAATGAGACGAACGAGACGCTCTCCTGATGGTAAGAGATAACGCCTATCCGTGACCATTGCAGCGATACACAGAACTACACAGAACAAAAAAAACAGCAAAAGCTTATAAAATCACCCAAATAAATTCACCAGCAGCTTTTTGTGGACTCCACACGCGTCTGCAGCTCAGCAAGCGTTATCAATCAATTTACTCGGACCTTGACCCCTCCCACATAGCCACCGACTTATCTGTAAACTTTGATGTGGCGCCACCACTGTACTTTCTAAATATAACCGAAGAAATGTTTAGTCCCATCATTTCGCCACGTTTGCTGCTGCTAGGTCGTTCTACGTCAGCAAGTCTGAATGGGCGTCTTGTGCCATTATCTAATCTGTGGACAGTTCTCCTGTTGATGCTCTATTTACTGGGACCTGCGTTCGGACTTCGGTCCCATTTATTTTATCAAGCGCCTTGTTTCACTTTAAACACAATGTTTAGACAAAAAAATCACACGACATTTCTATTTGTAATGTTATTTCTCTAGATAGTATTAAAACAAAGTCGCTTCTCGCCGTCCGTACGTGTATATCTTCTAAATTACGCAACGGATTTTAATGTGGTTTCCATCAATAGACAGACTGATTCAAGAGGAAGATTTATATGTATAATAAATGCATATTGTAGTGGAGAAAATCCGAGAATTTCAAAGATATGTAATGTGATGTCCTAATAAACATGTTTTTGTGCGCTTACATTGCAAACGCTGGCTAAACCTTATGAGATAGATCAAAATAAAGTAGGTACTACGTTAGTATTGCACACGTGCGAAGTCAGGACGGGTCGTTATTATACGGGGGGTGTTTTTTTAGAAAGCATTGTTTTGTCATAATTAGTCACTCCCACGCTTGACCCTTTTTCAAGTTATGCCGCTATACTTTTTAGATGACAAGATAATGGTGTCCTTCTTGTTGTAGAGCCGTATTCTATCATGCTGGTCCGTTACGGGTTAGTTGCTTTACATATGCTGCTGAATTTTATGTAAAATAATAATAATAAGAGAGTCATCTTAAGAGACACTCGCTAGACGGTTGGGTCAAGGGTCAGCTTCAAAAGGCAGTGATCCTTGACACGGCGCGCATTGTTAGGAGGTTCCTCACTCTGCAGCCCTAACCACCGGCAACTTGAGCCCTGCTGAGAGCCTGAGAGATAAGGCTTTCCCATGATCATTGCAGCTGTGCCCAGAACTTTCAGCAGCAAAACAAAGTATAGGGCGTCGCTGCTTTGGCGCTCATTGCTCTGAGACATTTGAGGGTTAGTCTTAATGGCCCTGTAGTTTGCTAACTGCATTACCTTTCTAACCGGAACACAGTAATGTACTAGTACTTGGCGGCAAAATATCTGTAACTGCATTGGTACCGAGACAACCTCCTGCTGAGGAGATCCACCACCTCCAGACATATTCGTGTACAGGTTTCCTATAGAGAAAAGAAAAAAATCGTGACCATTATTTTGAACTCCATAAACCATTATTATTTAACCGAGTTCGATTCCCGCTCAGGACAAGCATTTTATGTATCAACAAATGTTTGTTCTGTGTCTGGGTGTTCTGTATGTATTATAAGTATGCATTTACAAAAAAATAAGTATTTATGTATTCTATCAGTTATCTGATTTCCATCACACAAGCTCTGCTTAGTTTGGGGTCAGATGACGCTGTGTGTAATGTCCTACGATATTAATTAATTTATATAATTTACCCCTAACACGGATTCAAAATCACCAGCGGGTTCCTCACCAACTTAATTTAAGGAAAGTAATAAAATAAATAATAATAATAACACGGAAATTTAAAAAAAAATAGGAGAGAGGATTCATATTTAAGTTATTTTTAAAATGTCATATTTTTATCATAAACCAGCTGCGCCCCCCGGTGTTACCCGCTACATGGTTTCAGGACAAAAAGTGGATGTGTTAATCCAGGGCCTCAGCTACCGCCATACCAAATTTCATCCAAATCCGTTCAGTAGTTTTTGCGTGAAAGAGTAACAAACATCCATCCATCCAAACTTTCACATTTATAATATTAGTGGGTTTAACAATCTTTATTTATTTTTCTTATTAGTGTTACATCTCCCGTCTGTTTCTTATGTTACCTATCGTGTTTTTTCTTTTCTTGGTTGCTTTGAAGAGATCGCTATTAGCGATAAGGCCACCACTTGTGGCACTAGTCCATAAGGTTCTTTTGTTCTCTGTACTTTTTTCTGTTTATTGTGTGCACAATAAAGAGTTACATGTATCTATCTATCTTTCTGTTAGACTTCAGATGATCCTAGGTTCAGGATGCTGGTCTTGTACACATACTTTATAGCTTGGTACTTCAGTATTATAGTGAGTGCTAACAAAATCGTGAGTGAACGCTAAATATCAAAACACGAACGGATTCAAGGCGATACGTGCCTTCGCCCACCATTGTGATGTAGAAACGCAAAAACCAAACAAGAGAAATAGTGGAGCAATTATGATTATGTTCATTCTTTTTTAGTATGTTCGTTCCTGATAGACTTTGACATGTTCATTTTTCGTAGCGCAATTTATAATTTGTTTTTTTTACTAATATGGCTTGCGTTTGGCCGCCATTTTGGTTGATGCAGTGTACGATGCGTCAAAGTTACTCTATTCAGAGCGTTTTGGACGTCTCGACATTGGCAGGCTTTGGGTGTCTTATAACTTTAAACAGCACGTGTAACAATAATTACTGGTTTAGTGATGATGATTTCGGAGATGCAGTGGCGGATTTACCAGCAGACTGAGTAGGCTTGAGCCAAGGGCGGCAGATTTTTGGGGCGGCAAATTTGGGGACCGATTTTTTTTTGCTACCTCATAGAAATCAAAAAGAATTTTGCATGACGGTTTTCTGATGTCTCACAGATAGAAGTCTGCAACAAATTTTGCTAATGACTTTCCTCTCTCTCTTGTCATTGCACACTCCGAGAGTAGAAAAAATTTTGGGTTGTAAAAATAATGTAGGAGATGACAATTGTAGAGGCAAGGGCGGCAAAAACTATGTAGCCTATGCCTTGAAAACTTGTAAATCCGCCACTGCCGAGATGTTCGCCGAATCGCATGTAATTGTTTCTACGCTATGTACTGTGTTTGGTGAATTGTTTTTGATTAAATCTATTGTCATTATGTATGTAAAATGTATCAGAAAATAGTGTATTTGAAGGAGCGGTATCTCCTAATACAGGTTTATGTAAACTTAAAAGGAGAGGCCAAACCCATGTTTTTAAAATATGCATTAATAAAGGTTATTTGTATTTGTATTTGTAATTATGCGGAATCCGTACGCATCTTTGGTGCGCAGAGTTCGGACCAGCCCCAATACCATCCTAAAAGTACCTATTTGCAACAAGGTTTTGCTGTCAGTCCATGAATCATTGCTGTATGGTTCATGTACCTACTGACTATTAAAATAATCAAATGTAAACTCTTTTTATTTAAATTAATCTTATATGTATTTTTTTTTTCAATTATACAATTGTAAATATTTTGTTTTCGTACACAACTCATGGTCAAAATAAATTAATTTAGTATTTAAATAAATGATTGAATAAAATTAAATCGTTTTTATTGAGATAAAGAAACGATCGAGCCAATTACATCCGAATCTCACAAAATTTGATTACATAAAAATTAAAACAAAAAGCATAATGTAATTATAACAATTAAAAAAAAGCGCCATCTGACCCCAAACTAAGCAAAGCTTGTAAGTGCTATGGAAGTCAGATAACTGATAGAATTACTTAAATTCTTTTTTTTTTGTAAATATATAGGTATCTACTTATATATAATAAATACAGAAAACCCAGACACAGAACGAGCATTTGTTTATACCACAAAATGTGTATCCTGGGTGGGAATTGAACCCACGCCCTTCAGCTCTGGGAGCAAACATACAACCAATGAACCAACAGGGCTGTCTATATACTCGTATGTATAAAACGCTAACACATTTAAATTTTACTGTGTGGATATCTCCTCAGCAGGAGGTCGTCTAGGTAGGTACCACCGCAGCACCAGATATTGCCGAGCAGTAGCGTGAAGGGTAGTGCAGATAGCGAAATTACTGGGCTGTTGAGACTAAACCATCTAATGCCACAAAGTAATGAGCGCCAAAGCAGCGATGCCCTGAACTTTGTTTTGTTACTCAGAGTTCTGTGTATCGCTAAAATGGTCAAGGGCAGGCGTTATCTCCTACCATAAGGAAAGCGTCCCACTCGTCTCTTATGAGACGAACTTATAACTAGAGCCAGATAGGCAGCTAGCCGTCACCTATTCTAAAACAAACATGTCTGTACTACACATAGAAAATACTCATGTGATTTCATAACGTTATTGTCAACATCGCAATGCGACAGTGGACCTTTAAACCTTCTCCGGAATAGCTTAAGATGTCAGTAAATACACGTCACCGTGGAAATGCCAGTGTTTTCTCGGATAGAGACGTCACAATCTACGAAAATAAAAATTAACGACACCCTACAGCCTACACTCTGTAGTTTTTTTCTCTAGTATTTATGTCATAGTTATGTATTATCCTTTGTGCATATCCTCGTTATTGACACACCCCGTATTTTTCTTCCTCTGATCCTCCTTCCGCGAGTGAATCGGTTTCTTCTAGGCAAGCGTGCTCCACCGTAGACCGCATCTTCGCTTAACATCAGGCGGGATGGCGGTCAAACGCAAACCTATCTACAGTAAAAAAAAAAAACCTGTCCGTCTCACGGTTGCCTGGAAGAGATCGCTTTTAGCGATAAGGTCGCCAGTTGTTACACCAATTAATTAATTTTATTTCTTGTGTATTGTTTTTTTTAAGTGTGTGCAATAAAGAGTTAATCAATCAATCACTCTACAGCAGTGTTTCCCAGGCTTTATTCTGCCATGGCCCGGTAACTTTCCATGCTGGTGCATCGTAACCCAGTCAATTGTTTTAACCCCATCAATATCGATAATTTTCGTTTACTCCAAAACCTCGCTGTTTCATTGGAGCAGTGCGTTTAGTTGGCGGCGGTAGTAGTAGTGGGATGCGGGTCATAGAGTCGCTTTTCTTAAATTATAAATTTGTGTGTTATTTGTTTAGAAGCGACCTCAGGGTTAAGGTTCGATTTCCATACAAATAATTTTTCGCCATTTATGGACAAATGGAGCATAATTTTGAAGTGAAATCACAGCTACTGGCATTTATTTTGGTCTTTTATTTGCGGTAAAGCACAATTCATAAATTACTTGTAAATTTGATTTTATGCTATTAATCTACTGTTTTATTCAAGCAATTATGATTTACCGCAAATAAAGAGCAAAATAAATTCCAGTCGCTGTGATTTCACTGTAAAATTATGCTCCATAATTGGCAAAAAAATATTTGTATGGAAATCGAACCACCTTAATATACTAACGTTACAAAACACATAGTTTGTCTGTTTGTATATATGTTTGTTACTTCGTCACACAATAATGGCTTAACGAATTTAGCTTACATCTATATTATTACTTTACTGATGGCCGATGGGGCTGCAAAGTTCTGGAGTGGAGACCACGGACCGGCAAGCGCAGCGTAGGACGTCCACCCACAAGGTGGACAGACGACCTAGTAAAGACCGCAGGAACGCGCTGGATGCGGGCCGCTTCCAACCGGTCTTTATGGAAGTCAATGGGGGAGGCCTATGTCCAGCAGTGGACGTCCTACGGCTGAAATGATGATGATGATGATGATACTATTATAAAGAGGAAAGATTTGAGTTTGTATTGAATAGGCTCCGAAACTACTAGACCGATTTCAAAAATTCACCGTTGGGAAGCTACGCTATCCCCGGGTGTCATAGGCTACTTTTTATCCTTGTAACCCCAGGGAACTACGCGGGTGAAACCGAGAGGCGTCCGCTTGTCATTGATATAACTTGTAGTCAAACACGAGGGCCTGTTCGTGCGGAACGCAAGGTAGGAAGTACAATACTGCTGGACCTTCCATTCTAGTATTTCAACTGCATTTTGAAGCGAGCTAGCAGTCGAGGTCGGCAAATGTTTTATGACAGACTGAATCTAAAATTTGCGCATAGGTAGCAGGCGCAAGTCATACATCACAGTGAGAGAAGAAAGGCCAGACCGCCAGACAGAACGAGATATTTATTCATTACTAGCTGCGCCCAGCGGTGTTACCTGCTAAATGTTACCGGGATAAACAGCCTATGTGTTAATCCAGGATGTCAGCTGCCTCCATACCAAATTTCATCAAAATCCATTCAGTAGTTTTTGCGTGAACAAACATCCATTCATCTAAACTTTCACTTTTATAATAATAGCTGCGTCCCGCGGTGTTACCCGCTACATGTTTTAGGGATAAAAAAAGTAGGATGTTCTAATCCAGGGTCTCAGCTACCTCCATACCAAATTTCATCCAAATCCGTTGAGTAGTTTTTGCATGAAAGAGTAACAAACATAGTAATAAACGTAATAATAATAATACATATTTAAAATATTAGTAGGATGATAAAATAATTTAGTTGGTTTAAATAACAAGATAAATTTAAAATTTAAAACCCCCCGATATTTTATAGTATTCTACTAGTCAAGCCCGTTCATTTGATACCCAAATTGAGGGAGCTGGGAAAACATAATTATGTATATCTAATCCGCCATTTTGTGGCGGCGGCCATCTTGGACCGATTTTCATCAAACATAGCTAAGAACACTCTCGACGAGTTTTGGCGGGAACGCGGGAAGAGTCGTGTCGCTCCGTTGTATTTTTTTCCAAAACTTGTGTTTTGTCGAGTGTTTATGCATAAAAATGGTGGTGTTTTATTCATAAAGTGCTGAATTATATGCGTGAGTGTGGGAAAATGATATAATGTGGTGAAACATGACTTTTCGTGGTGCTTCCAAAACTCCATCGAAGCTTTATAGTAAAGTTGCCACTACTTTACTAAAGCATGACTGGACTTGACTGACACAGGACTGGACTTGACTAAGACTGGACTTTGACTATAACTAGCTACGAGGACACTTATTTAACTTTTGTAACTTGAAAATATATCAATACTTGACACTGGCAAATGCTAAAACGCGACGCCAAAACCAAAGAAAAAAAAACACTCTCGACTAAAACACCTTTCAAACAAAAACCCCAAAATCAAAATCGGCTCATCCGTTCGGGAGCTACGATGCCACACACACACACAGAGAGAGAGAGAGAGAAAGAGAGAGAGAGAAAGAGAGAGAGAGACACGTCAAACTTATAACACACCGTCGTTTTTGCGTCGGCGGTTTAAAAAAGAAAGATTCTGTCTCCGTTAACATTTTTAGGGTTAGCACATAAAGTTATACTTTTTTTTCTTTCAATATACTATATAAATGGTCACCCTATTGCCAGATCACTCTGTTGTCGTATGCACCTTCCAAACAAGGAGATGAGGACAGTCGGCTGTCACTCTTATCTCGATGAAGACAAATATTGTAATACGATGAAGGAGGTCGTGGGATTTACACTTTTGAAATGTTTAATTAGAAGAAATAAGATATGATAATATACAAAGTAATAATTGCCAATTTCTAACCATAATAAGGACTACTCTACTGTCATTCATTTTTTTTTTCTATATTTTCTCTCATTCTACTTTTTTTTGGGTACAGGGAAACAATCACCTAAGGTAGCCATGATGGTACTAAGGTTTGCTTGGGGGCAGGCTTCCCTTGCAAGAGGTCGCTTGGGAAGATAACACTGCAATAATTATAGTAGTAGCATAGTTCGTCTCATTACTTTTACATACAAAAAAAATGTTGACATTTTTTTTTTATGGTTGACAGGCTATGTGTTTGACCACAGCTCACCTGATGTTAAGTGACGGTGTGGTCGAAGATGGTAAACACACATAGCCTGGAATGGAACTGGCTCTCAAGTGAGACTGCCGGAACACACCGTTAGGTGCTTGGCGACAGATTTCCAACTTGAGGGTGGTAGCTAGCCAGCCGAGTACTAGAAAGTACCCTACCACCATGCTATGGTTTCCTCTCAGCTATCATCGCTACAAAAAAGCTATGATAGCTCAGTGGTTAGCACGGTCGATTCGCATGCCGAAGGGCGTGGGTTCAAACTCCAACAATGAGCTTGAGCTGCCGGTGAAGGAATACATCGTGAGGAAACCATAGCATGCTGGTAGGGTACTTTCTAGTACTCGGCTGACTAGCTACCACCCTCAAGTTGAAAATCTGCCGCCAAGCATCTAACGGTGTGTTCCGGCAGCCTCACTTAAAAGCCAGTTTCATTCCAGACTTGGTGTGCTTTACCATCTTCGACCTCACCGTCACTTAACATCAGGTGAGCTGTGGTCAAACAGCTAGCCTGTCGACCATTAAAAAAAAAAGTAGCTTCCCAACGGTGAAAGACTTTTTGAAATCGGTCCAGTAGTTTCGGAGCCTATTCAATACAAACAAACAGTCAAATCTTTCCTCTTTATAATAGTATAAATGGAAAAATAATACCGGCTCGCCTGTTATTTTACATCTGAGAGATTGCAACGACATGAGGATTTAGATAGGCGTAGGGACTTTTTTACAAATCTCTTAAGAAGTATTATCTTATGCATTTCTCGTATAGACACACGTGTCAATACCATATTTATGGTACAAGTAGATAGAGGACAACCAGACCAGCACCACCTAGCCCCAAACTTAGCAAAGCTTACGAAAATAGACTATAACAGATTGGTCGGATCTATAGGCCATTCAAGTATTGAATGCAAAATTTTTGTAACTAGTAATCTCTCCCTCCCTTAGCAATAAACAAAAATGTTGTAGAGTTTTGGTGGGAACGCGGAAAAAGTCGTGTCCCCCATTTGTATTTATTTCCAAAACTAGTGTTTTTTCAAGTATTTATGTATAGAAATAGTAGTGTTTTATTCAGTATACCGAATTAAAAGTGCCAGTGTGGGAAAGTGATATAATGTGTCGATACATGACTTTTCGTGTTGCTTCCAAAGCGCCATCGTAGCTTATAGTAAAGTCGCCACAACTTTACTAAAGCATGACTGGATTTGACTGGCACGGACTGGACTTGACCAATAGTTGATTTTAATTACTTTTTAACTTATGCAACTTAATATCAAAACACTTGACACTGGCAAATGCACAAAATGCGACGCCAAAATCTAAGAAGAAAAATGTTCCACTTATAAAAACGTGTTTTATACTCAGAAATCAGATGATGAAGAAATGAAATATCTATTTCTTTCTCATAGATAATATTCTAATGCCAAGATAAAAGCAAACATGATAAATTTTGACAAAAATAATCTTTATTTAGGCGTCGCTCTCCACAATTTGCTATCGGTTATTGCTTTATCAAAGTCGTTTCTAGTTAGTTTATCTACATTGTGTTATTATTCTTTATGATTAAATTTTCAATTCAAGACCGGTCATAAATTGAGAGAACAGTCACAAGCAAGGATCTCTTTCTTCTAGGCAAGCGTGATCGATACTATCTCCATCTTAGACAGCATCTCAAGTAGTTTGACTCCATCTTCTTCGTACGAACCGCTTAACATTGGAATTTGCTGCTCGAGTGGGTGTTCCCCGATGGATACAGTCTGGGTACCTTCAAGTCGCGAGTAAATCGGTTTCTACTAGGCAAGTGTGCTCCATCGTAGACCGCACCTTTTTTTTTAATGGTTGATAGCCTAGGTGTTTTGACCACAGCTCACCTGATGTTAAGTGAGGTCTGGAATGGAACTGGCTCTCAAGTGAGGCTGCCGGAACACACTGTTAGACGCTTAGCGGCAGATTTTCAACTTGAGAGTGGTAGCTTGTCAGCTGGAACTAGAAAGTAACCTACCACCATGCTATGGTTTCCTCATGATGTTTTCCTTCACCAGCAGCTCAAGCTCATTGTTAAGGTTGAACCTACTCCCTTTGTCATGTGAAGTGACTAACCACTGGGCTATCATCGTTACGAAAATCATTCATTCATTAAATCTTCGCTTAAAATCAGGCGGCTGTCTAACGCAAACCTATTAAATAAATAAAAAAGACGAGAATTTGAGTCATACATACAATCCGCATTTGTATCTGGGGTCATTGCGTACTGCCAATACACGACCCTTCTGTAGTTTATCATATCTGACTCCCAACTTTACAAATTCCTGTTTTAATACAATCAATATTTATCGTAAATATAATAACAATTGCAGCTCAGACAATTCTAAATACCTACTTAGTTTCGTTTGTCGACGTCTTAGTAATTTTACACGTCACTGTCCTTTCAGCTCCTTTAGTGTTCTTGAAACTGGCGATAAAGGAGATAAAGCCGCAGATACTGGGTAGGTAAATAAAGCGTAGATAGAATCCTATATATCTGAGGTAGTGTTTTATGCTTGATGTGGTACCTACAGACGGGTTACCTCATGGTATGCAATCATAGTCTCCTATGGCTATGGATATCTGCAATGCCAAAGCAACTACAGATACATTGCCGATCTTAAATACTTTTAATGCATCTTTTGAAGAACCCAATGTAGATCATAATAATATCGCGTGTAACATTTATGAAAGATTTGGGTGTCTTGTTTGACCGTGAACTCACGTTCAATAGTCATATAGCCACGGTTGTCAAGGAGTCCTACAGTCGACTAGGTTTTGTGCTTCGGAACTCTCGAGGATTTCAAAACATTGAAGTTATTAAGCTCATTTTCAGTGCCTTGGTTCGAAGCAAACTAGAAGCCAGCGCATGTGTTTGGCATCCGCACGAGGACAAATACACTCTAATGTTGGAGAAAGTTCAAAAGGCCTTCCTTAGGTATCTCTATAAGCGGAAGTTTGGATACTACCCTTATATGTATCCAACAGACTTTTTGCACGGTACCCTGGGATACAATTCGTTAGAAGTTAGGAGAGCCTATGACCAGCTTGGTACAATGTGTAAAATTCTGCGGGGACAAATCGATGCACCAGAGTTAACCGAGCAGCTTAGTCGCTTGTATGTACCGGACAACTATCGTCGGTGTAGGAAGCACAAACTGTTTGCTGTGCCGTTGTGTAGAACAGTTGCGCACAAGAGTTCGCCTATACCGCGTTCCCTCGCCACCCTCAACGCTCTTCTAGATGTTCAGCCCGAATGCGACCTGTTTGCGGGCGAATGGAGGAATATAATGGCCGATTGCCTCAAATACTGCGAGACAACCTCAAAAAGGCAATCCAGTATTTATAAATAATTAGATTAATATACTTATATATATATATATAAGTATATTAATCTAATATATATATATATATTTAATTATTTAATTATTTTCTTCTTATTTTTAATTATTGATTATTGTTTTGATTTCTATTTTGTTCATGTCTTAAATAAGTTCTTTTTTAATGTTGTCATTAGTGTAATTCGAAAATTGACGGTGCTAATTGACTGAATAAATAAATAAATAAATAAATAATCAGTAAAGTAGTAGACAAGAACCATTATAAGTTAATTGCTTGAAAGACTATCCAAAGCAACGTTGGTAAGACCATATCAAATTTGGTTAGGCAGTGATAGGAACACGTGAAGGTGAGCGTTGGTGCGTAAGGGTCCCCTGACCCGCAAATCCTAGGTGCTGAACATTCTTGTATTCACAACGTGCTGGCCCCACACACTTCACCTCTAAAGCACTTCGATCATGAGATTCCGATTTGTTCTTTAACAATGCCGTCAATTGGTCTGGACAATCGACGGGTGATCAATTTGACCTATTTGCCCGTGCACTTTGGACGTGGTACACTGTTGGCATGCAAAAGTTTAAATCCATAGTGTATGATCCTTTTTCGCGCAGCAATAACTTCTCAAAACGACTCGACGTCTTTTTGAGTTGCATAACATACGGAAAAATAGGGTTATATGCTTGAGTCTTGAACTTAGATGATTAAATGGCCTATTTCAGCTTAGTGCACACCACGCTTGCCTTATATTTTTAGGAAAAATAATCTGGTTTAGTTGTGAGGGAGGATCTTGGCCGGGAGGAGGCAAATAAAATGTAATCCAACAAGCGTAGATGTAATTAGAAAGATAATTAAAATATATATTTAAAAAAAAAAAAAAAAATAATTTTGTGTATGCCTCGAGCATTCACTATCCAAGGCTCCTTGCGACGGCGTGTGTCGGTCCACTCTCTTCCCTCAGATTTATTTATTTAGGTATGGTTGAAAAGGGTGAAGGATGGGGCATGCGTCATAGTCGGGTGTAAATCTAAGTATTAATTATAATTATGGCGCACGCGCATCCTTTGACGAAGTTATCACTCGAGGCCTCTTCGGCAGCATGCTCAGAGACGTAAAAGAAACTTATCGTGGTGTTCCTTAAAGCATTTCGAGTGTGCAAAGAGCAAAAACATATACAAGCGAGCCTGTTAGTGGTACACCGACGTTTATTGCAACAACTAAGTGCCCTCATAACTGCACAACAATTTAGATATTTTTTTCACAGATTTTTTTACAAGGATTACACAATATGAAGGTTTGCATTGTATGTAGGTAAACATATTTGTATACAGGTACATCCTAATTAAGTAGATGAATTATATTTTGTACTCAAGACGCCAGAATTGCACGGGTGTGAAGTCAGTTTGGGTCGCTAGTTCTACATCTAAAGAGAGCGATATTACTAAACAGGTATTTATCAACATAGTGATTATAATCCAACTCTACTGATGTAGGTGATGTTCGTAAGTACAGCTAGTTAGCGTGTGCCAACATTCCTCGGCTAGGTATTGATGATGTATGAATGACGCATTGTCTAACCATGTCAAATGTCTTGTAGTCGCGTTTTTAAAATTAAGATATTTTTTGAAAATATGCGCATCTGCAAACGTTGTGTAGGACGCCCTAAAGCTATGTGAAGTGACGACATAATATGTATGTAAAACAGCTGGTAGTGGCTGGGGGCGAAAAGCCAAAGATCGGGATTTAAGTTATGTGTGGTATTTTTTTTTTTAAATTCAACTAATGCAAAGGAGCTTGAAGAGTTGAATCATTGGCACATATTTTTCCAGTATCGAGAACCTGCCTCCAAGGATATAAAAAAGTTGCGCAAGTCGCGATCGCATCGGATTATTCTATATCGTAGACCGCAGAGATGGCAGTCAAACGCAAGAAAGTATTAAAAAGACATGAACCTAAGAACTTATTCTAAGGATCTTACTCCATAGACAAAGATCTCCTTAGAATACGTTTCAAGTTTCAAAAGATTCAATTTAGAAAAGTTTCTATAAACTTTCTTTTCTTATGAGATGAACGAGGCGCTCTCCTGATGTTAAGAGACTAGGCATGACCATTGCAGCGATACACATAACTTAGAGTAACAAAACAAAGTCCAGGACATCTCTGCTTTGGCGCTCATTCCTTTGATACTTTTGACAGCCCTGTAATTTCGCTAGCTGCACTATCCTTTAAACCTGAACAGTAATGTTTACGCACTACTGCTACATACATATATATATTACATAGACTACTAAAATATTCTTTTGGCTTATTTTAATTTTAATTTTATTTTATTTTATTTAATAGTCATACCAACGAGCAGCTACTAATACAGTTGAAACATATTAAACAAGGTTGGCAAAAATTAAGTGCTGCCTCAATTATAGGTGTAAACCTCATTCAATAAGACAGTATGCTAAAAATTTTGAAACATAATTAAATTAAATCTAACTGAAATATTAACTAAACTGAATCTAAATTAATTATACATTTATACATTAATTTATGAATTAAGATTAAAAACATTGAAATATCAATAATAGTTAAAACAATAATAATAACAACAGAAACAAAGATACTCATGCTTTTGATAGAAACTGTCCAAAACTTAATTTAAATTTAAGGCTTAGCTGTAGTCGTGTAGTAGATAAATACCCTGGGGAGCATATCGTATGACGTATTTTCCATCCCTCCGATTACCATTCATGGGTTCTTTGCTGATGATAATATAACGTTTGTAATGTTATGGAAAAATACGTCTAACAGCGGAAATATTGAAGCCTGAAGAAAATTACTACATTGTTTGCTGATAACAGCTAGCTCAGTGTTTGTTTAGGATTGTGTAATTAAAAGCCATGGTATTGTTCGAACTTGTAATAAGGAGTTTGAACCGGCGATATCGACAGGGGTTCTGTCCTGACCGGTGACCTGATTTTTGTATGGAAACCTCTAGAAGAGTTAAAACTTTATATATGCCTTTCGCTCATACTCATACTTTGTGTGTAAAGTTGCAATGATTTTTGTGAGTTTTAAAGCGTCTGGTAAGAGTTACTGCCGACGGAAAGTGTCTGGCAATATTGATTATTATTAATTTTAAATAATGTTTTCTTAATCATACGTAAAAATCAGCACTGAGAATTTAAGAAAGGCGAGTAGGTTACCTGCCTTTTGCACCTGGTACCGTACCTTACAAATAGCCGCCGTGCCAAGGTAATGCAGGTATGCATACATTCAAAGTATATTTTATTTCCAAGTAAATAAGTAATGTCTGGGGGCCCTGGGATCTTGGACTATAATTACGCCTTCAGACATACGGGAAAGCCACATTTGCCCCATCCTGGATCGTTTATTACATTTCCTTGATTATTTTCCTATGGTAAGAAGTAATGAGACGAACGACTCTCTTTACGGTTAAAATAATGCCAGCTAATGACCATTGCAGCGGACGAACTTCTAATATCAGTACAAAGTTTTTCGTCAATCGATCAAGCAATTTCGGCAGCCGCAGTACGCATCAAACTGGAACACAGATATATTTACACGATTCTGCTTGGAGCAGAATATCTGTTACTGCGGTGGTCCTATCTAAACAACATCCTGCTACGGTGATGTATATAGATTCAATGTATTTTTCTGTGTAGTTATTGCAGTCACTAGTAATAAGGAGTTAGGTGGTACTTTGTTCTGTATGGTCAATAGACCAGTTGTTCTTATTGTATCTTTATGTTGTTAGACATTTCTAGAGATGGGTCTGCTCTTAAGAGTCTTTATTCCGGGCTATCACATGACCCCAGACCCCCAAATGAGGATATCCTGCAGTATGGGTGGCAAGCATACGGCAATTTGCTGTGTGTAAATCTCGAAGACCAGAGGAATCAACCTAGCTCCCGGTCCAGTGCGTCATTCCGACAGAGTCCTACATACCACCCCGCCACCCTCGAAGCCGATTCATTACGGATTTTCCCTTGCCATAAGAGGTCACATACACTCTACATTAAAATATCTTCATAAACGACTGTACATTTATTTTTTTAATTTTCACACTGCTATCCTTTTTTATCATAATATGGGTACATTGATAAATAATCAAAATTAGTAATGGGTATATAATTAAAATCAACTAAACTTAACTCAGCGGTAATATGGAACACATCGCGAAATAATACAATGGCATTAAAATAAAATTAACTTTATGTGAGGCTAGGCTAGACAAGTCTTACGAATGCCAGCGAAGCTATGGGGGAAAACCATCTCCGACTGGGTCCTAGAGCCTGCCACTAGGGTGGTCTAGAAGACGGTGGAAAGATGAGCTCGATACTCACAAGAAGGATTGGACCTCAATAACGAAGCATGGAAAAACAGAGAAGCATGGAAAAACAGAGAGGCATAGAAAAACAGAGAAGCATGGAAAAACAGAAAAGCATGGAAAAACAGAGAAGCATGGAAAAACAGAGAAGCATGGAAAAATAGAGAGGCATGGAAAACAGGGAAGCATGGAAAAATAGAGAAAAATGAAAAAATAAAGAAGCATGGAAAAACAGATTAGTATGGGGAGGCAGGTCTTTGCCCAGGAGTGGAACAAGATTGGCTAAAATAATAATAATCTAAAAGGTCGTTTCCTATGGGAATAGTTCTCAAAACGCTGGCCCCATTGCTACGTTCCATAGTTTTAACTCCAAAAGGCTCAAAGATCTGCCCAAATTTACACTTTTTATGGCCTTCTGCAAAAGAAACCCATAAATTAGGTACTTTACACTTCATAAGTTTTGAAGTTGTTTCATTCTGCGTCTGTCCGATTCGGCGCGATTTTTAAACCACGCAACGTGTTTTCACTGTCGTTTAGATACTTTTACGTAATATTTGTATGTACAATACATAATTCAATTTTTGTATAAATAGAGAAATTCAATGTGTTGTAAGTTGTCATAACAAATTACACACGTGCGAAGCCAGAGTGTCGTTATTTTTTTTTACAAACTAAGTTCTTATAGTTTTGTAATTTAATAATTTTGTTTATCACCGGGACGTGATTGGGAACGTCGTGAAAAAAAAAATTACAAAATTCTTTCATATTTTGTGTGCGATTATTTAAACATAATAATTGTGTTCAAAAACTCTAAATAATGTTCTTTAAGTTTGGCATATTGTCACTTATCTTAAATGTTATTTTTAATGTATTCGAAATTCAATGAATCGTTTTTTTTTTAACGTTATTGGTACGTTCAAAAATTAGACAGAGAAATGCTTACCTAAATCAAATCAATAACTTTATGTAATTAAAAGTTTAGTAGGTACTATGAGTAAAAAGTACAGCCTGTAAAATTCGTAACAAATTGAAAACAAAATACGTCGCGATTTTAATGGCGTGAAATAAATTCATAATAAGGTCATCAAATGTTTGGGCGTTTTAGGACTAAGAGTGAATAGATTTCTTTTCGAGTTCTATTCTCGGCCGCACCGTCACTTTCATCAGGCGAGTTAATCGCCAAAAGTACCTAAATCTATTTTATGTATCTAAAGATAAAAAAGTGCACAGATAACTATTTATTATGTAAACAAATAAAATAATTATTATGATTCGATAAAGATGCCTCGATAGACGATATTCATTCAAACGGCAGCGGCCGCAACACTGTCAGACGCAAGCACCACACTCCAAAAAATGAGGACAATTTTGAAAGTATCTTGTTATAGGCACACAACACAACATTTGATTTTATAATCGTTTAGCCCCCAACACTAAGTAGTCAATCGAAGCCGTGATTTAATTTAAGTTTACAATTAAACACTCCTCGAAATGTTTGTAATGGCGGGATTGGCGGGAAAGTTGGACAAATTTCCTTGTTCATTTTTTTTTTCTTATTATTCTAGGACAGTGTTTACAGTAGCATTGCGCCTGATTAAACTAATTTTAGATTGTTTTTTGTTTCACAAAAAATACTTGCAGACTGCAGAGATCAAAGAAAAACAACATGGCAAAAACCGGGGTCTTTGCCAAGTCCAGCTTTCAGGGTCGCGAGCGTTCAATACTTCTCGGTGAAATTGTTCCTCCTAGTTCTAAAAATATTCGCCAATTTATTCGCTACAACGCAACGCTGAGACTTGTTGTAGTATTTTATTTGGTGTAACTTTCCACTAACCTTTCTGTTATGGGTACAGCTTTAGATTTGAGTTCGTAGAACATGAAATCCTGGTGCTGCTGAGCTGCTGTCATTTCTTCCAGGATCTTCTGGTCCACGCTGAAGTCGTTCGTCAATAGAGAGGCCAAGTCGTAGCCCATATCGATCCCGGATTCATCCATTTTTGAACAAAAACACTGACACAAACTTTCAACACTGATAACAAATTGCGTAAAATATTACAGGTCCATATTTTGAAAACAAAACGTAGTTATTTTCTGGAGAATGGGATGAACTTCGCGACAACATCCATCCTCCCAGCTGTCTACTTGTTGCTATTGCATGTTATAAGTAGGTATGTTATTGGTATAGATCACATTTGTGCGAGATAAAAAGGATGACTCTTACAAGACCAAAATAAATATAACTCGCTTGAATGGATTTTTGATACAGTTAGCTTTCTTTTCAATTTAGGCTGGTTATTTAATTTTGTAGCTTGGCAACATTTAACCAATTGATCGGCACTCGCAACAGTCAAATCAAGTCAAGTCAAGTCAAGTCCCCCTTACGCGCTTCTATAATTATATTAATAATCATGTGATCTTATGATATAAATTAATATATCTAGAAAATAGAGCTGGTGGTTATCTTCACCATGTTTAAAACATCATGCAACACTGAGCATAACATTTTGTTCTAAAGTATTTTCATAACTATAAAGATCAGTATCTATAATTTTTTGTAAGAATAGTTATGTACTCTTATTTAGTTAGTACGTAATTAGCTCTTCTAAGAGTGGAATTAACATAATCTTGAACATTTGAAAGATTTTTTTTTAGACAGTTATTATACAAAGTGGTTTTATAAATACTTACATAAATATTACAACTGACTGCTTTGCATTTTGAACGCACTTTGGGCAAAAAATGTTACTATATGAAAATAATGAATTTGCTAGTAAAAAAAAAAGGGATTTTGGCGCTAAAACAAATGTGAAATGTGTAAAATTGGAGAAAATAAATAAAAGTGTGTTTTAGTAACTAAACTTCGTATGTTGCAAAATTTGTGTGTTAGTTGTTAATAAAAATTTATTTATTAACAACTAAATACAAGTTTGGTTTCATTAGGATGGGACTCTGCCATCGGTATGAAATGTTACTGTTGTGTTTTTGCAGTTGCATTTAGCATACCCACTACTTTACTGAGGCATAACTTGACCTTAAATTTATTTTGAAGAGATAAAATTTCTTCAATAATATATAATATACTATGTTTTAGACTTGAATGCGCAAACATTACGTTGTACCCATTACATTTTTTTTTAATGTTTGGAAAAAGATAATTTTCCTATTCATAATATGTATTCTGAATTACGTGGGAAAGTGAAATATTGGGGTGAAACATGACTTTTCGTGTTGCTTCCAAAATTATACGGATTACACAGAAGCGTGTTATAAGGTCACCCTTACTTAATAGAGCATGACTGAAGTCGAGTATGACTTACTTTCTGACTTTGACTTAGATTGATATATCTTAATTTTGCTTAACATGCTTATATAAAAATATTGGAATACTTAATATTGGACACTGATAAATACACAATGTGCGACGCAAAAAAACAGAAGATAAAAAAAACTGTTAACTTGACAGTTGACAAATTAAAATTCAATCAATCACGGAGTTTTGGCGGGAACGCGGGAAGAGTCGTGTCGCTCCGTTGTATTTTTTTCCAAAACTAGTGTTTTGTCGAGTGTTTATGCATAAAAATGGTGGTGTTTTATTCATAAAGTGCCGAATTACAAGCGCGAGTGTGGGAAAATGATATAATGTGGTGAAACATGAGTTTTCGTGTTGCTTCCAAAACTCCATCGAAGCTTTGTAGTAAAGTTGCCACTACTTTACTAAAGTATGACTGGTATTAACTGACACGAACTGGACTTGACAAAGACGACTTTGACGATAACTATAGCTAAGATACAGCAGAAATAACACTTAAGACAAGGCAGTATGGCTCTATAGCTTTAGCCTGCCCGAAAGGGCAAATTATTTAAAAAAAAAAAAAAAATCAATCAATCACTCAAATAATAATATAAGACGCGCTGGGATTAGTTAGCGTGGATATATAATTTAATCAAGAAAAACTTGTGTTTCTTGCTTATTAAATAAATAAAAATGTCGAAAGCTCACCCACCAGAACTCAAAAAGTAAGTTTACACGTTGAACTTCTTGCTATTTAGCGGTTTTCTATAGCATTGCATGCCCGCCATTAAAGTACTTTCCTAACCTTGTTTTCGCGCTGACCGCTTGTGTTCTGTGAATATAATGTAAAATTTTAAGCCTAAGTTACAAAATTTACGACCAAATTCTAATTTCTTTGCTAGCTTTTAATGTTAACTTATTTTTTCAGGTTTATGGACAAGAAATTATCAATAAAATTAAATGCCGGTCGCTGTGTGACGGGCGTACTGAGAGGTTTTGATCCATTTATGAACCTTGTATTGGATGAATCTGTTGAAGAAACTAAAGATGGCACCCGTAACAATATTGGGATGGTGGTGAGTGTTTCATCCAACTTAGCTTGAGAAAGATGTGATTGTATGTTTTTGTCAACGGACCTGTGTACGCATTTTTGCTTTCCTTTCAAGAAGCTTATATTTGACCACACCCTGCCAGATGTTAAGCAATAGTATGGCCCAAGATTAAGCTTACCTTGGGCTTAAAAAGATCTATATTGTATCTTGTAGGCTACATGGACTACTACACCGAAAATTCTAAAATACCACAGCAGGAAATGGAACAGTACTCCGTATAAGTTCTTACTTGAGCTTTGTACATTGTACAAGCTAAGTATCTTTTCTGGTTTGAAGTACTGTCTCACATTACTGGATGACAAGTTAATTTGTGGCTATTTGTGATTTTGACTTTGATGTAATTTAATTTACCAATGACCAAGTTTACCAACATTTGTTGAAAATATTAGGAAAATGTAGTGACTGATAAGCACTAGGTCCAAATAAGTTTTATTGCATTGCAAGATGAAATTACATGGGCATGCTGGTCATCAAAGTCATAACAAACATGGTCTTTTTTGGCCAAGATCTTAGCTTGGTTCTGAAGCATCTGGTGGAAGGTGCATCTTGTACTCGGGACACAGTTGTAGATTGCAGGCTCCAGAAAGTATAGTGATCTCTCAGACTTAATTAGCTGGTGCGATGGCATTACTTATTGTAATGCTTTGCCTTTGACTGCCCTGTTAGCTCAATTGATAAAGTTCTGCTTCGAGATCAGAGTGGTTTGGATTCCCACTCAGGACTAACATAGATGTTTGTTCTGTGTCTGGGTGTATAGTAAGTATGTATTTACAAAAAAGAAGTGTTTAAGTATTCTGTCAGCTGTCTGGTTCCCTCCCATAAGACAAGCTTTGCTTAGTTTAGGGCTAGATGGCTGTGTGTAGTGTGTGTGTGTATATATATATATATGTTATTACTGTGAACATCTAACATGCAATATTTGACCCTGTGTTGAAATTTATCTACTTTCAAATGGGTGAACAGGCCTAACTGGTAAATGAGCTCACATTTCAAAGGCAAACTCTGTACCTGTATCAGAGTACCAAATACTTATTACTAGACTGATTTATTTTTGTTTACTTCCAGGTTATCAGAGGCAACAGCATCGTCATGATAGAAGCATTAGATAGACTCTAGCATATTTTCATTCCTAACTCATATCTATAAGTTAATTTTAAGCAACTTGTTAAACTAACAAGGTGACATAGTTAAAGGGTGTTGAAAATGGGTTAAAATACCAAATGATTAAAAGGTTTTTAAATACATACAGTATAAAAATGAAATGCATTGTGAATCATTCAGGTTAGCGTTTCTAAGTAACCCTTCATACACCATGCTTTGGTGTTATTAAGAATTTTATAATGATACCAAAGTAGATATGATTGTAAGTGTCTGATGGTACAATAAATGGTTTCTCACAAACTTGAGTTTTTATTTTGTTCCTTTTTAAAAAACCCTTTGGGTATGGTCCTATTACTAAGATTTCTCTGTCCGACTGTCACCCGGCTGTGTCTCATGAACCATGATAGTAAGACGGTTGAAATTGTCACAGATGATGTATTTCTGTTGCCTCTATAACAACAAATACTAAAAAAACAGAAATATGTTTATTTAAGGGTGCTCCCATACATCAAACGTGATATTTTTGCAGTTTTTATAGATAAAGGTATGGAACCCTTCGTGCACGAGTCTGACTCGCACTTGGCCAGTTTTTTTAGTTATATTTAGGGGTGATGAATCCTGTCTTACACCGGGAGTACATTTAATTCTTCCAACATAATGTACCTGAGTCTGCATTACTGTAGTGACATCCTAGTCATTTTTATGATAACACCAGTTGGTTTCTATTTAAAATTAAACATTTCAAGATTATAACAGTTCAATATAGTGAAAATGTATAATTACTAGTTAGGTATTTACATAATAATTGTCAGTCATAAAACAAGATCTCTTGAAGCAAAGATAATTATTAACTTGCTTCTGAAGCTTACGATGAAAGGTGCATCCCAAATGAAAGTAATACAACCTTTGACTTGACGAGCCGATGCAACATGTTGTGTGAGTTGAAATTTATTGTTTGTATGGGTGTACAGGGCTTCCTGGTAAATGAACTCGCACATAATCATTCCACATATATGGCTATACAGTATAATAGTACAATCTTAAATCCAAGTTTCCAAACTACATAAAGCACACTAAAATATAAGACTGCAAGCATGCATGTTTATATCATACAGCCTTATTATAGTTAGTACATTGAATCTTTGGAGCAAAATATAAAGCATATTAAAAGAAATTGTATGCGTACTAAAAAAAACAACAAGTTAATAATGATATCGCAAATATACCTAGTGCACGAAAATGTATTTGCAGCAGAGCTGTATAATAGTCTGGTAAAAAATCCGGCCAAGTGCGAGTCGGACTCAAGCACGAAGGGTTTCGTACCATTATCTATAAAAATCAAGTTTGTTGTATGGGAGCCCTCTTAAATATTTATTTTATTTTTAGTATTTGTTGTTATAACGGCAATAGAAATATATCATCTGTGAAAATTTCAACTGTCTAGCTATCACCGTTCTTGAGATACAGCCTGGTGACAGACGGACGAACAGCGAAGTCTCAGTAATAGGGTCCTGTTTTTACCCTTTGGGTACGGAACCCTAAAAAACAGAAAACATCTGCCTAGATATACTCCAGCGTTTAGACAATTCTGTCTGATAATGAATTTCTATTCACCTCAAGCTTATACCTATGTTCGGAAAACATTTGATACGTGTCTTCCGCATCCAAGTAATTGCGTGACGTGGCGAGTAAACACCAGTGCCGTACACACAACACATAACGAATTTATGGCTTAGTTTCTGAGCAAGCGTTGTTTGAATACTGACTTTCTGTAGTTAATATAATTCTATGAATATACCGAAATCGTATTTCAAAATATCGGCAGTGACAGAGACAGAGTAATTAGTTTTAATTAAATCTTACTAATATTGAGTATTTTATTAATATTATCGAAATGGCTGATGTATAATATTATGCACTCATTTCTGCAATGGCTGTATAAACTAACTAACTATAGCGTGGCCAGCGATATTGGTAAAAAAAACAAAGACTGTCTAATCTAATCTAAATGTCAGTGTTATTTGATGACTCGAACAACACTGCAATTTCATTTTTCAGACGGGGAAGTGGACGGATTGTTTTTCAATTAAATTTGAAATATTGTTAATTTCATGTAGATACATACTTTTTTATTAATTTTAGTTAGATAACGGAAATTACGACGATAAAATGATTAATAACTGAGTTCTATAAAAGTAGTGTACAGCTACATACAAATCACATTTCATGTAAGTTTTTGTTTATAGAACTAAACAATGGGTCTGTATCTTGATGTTACTGTTTTTCCATTCTTTCTAGACATAGGTATTAGCTATTCTCTTCCTACACAAGTCGCAGAACCGTACAAAAAACAATAAATCGGAATAAGAAGTAGTTATACGTACAATGTTATGAAAAACTTCGATCATTAAGGTCATTTGGACTAAGAATATAGGTCGTAGATAAAACTTAGCTACAATCTAGAGGGCTACGTTCTGCTGTTACTTAGAGTTTATAGAGATGTATAAATATATCTATTAGACATACATTTGCATAATATAAACAGGTTGTAAACTGATTATTATTGTGATCATTATCTTGTCAGTCATGGTGTGATGAAGTTGTGTATATTCTTAAAACTCTTTGTTATTAATGTAGAGTTGTTAAAATGGGTGACATCTTTATGGGTAAGTGACTAATCATTTATATGTAATGTTGTAGGCGTATAATTATACCAAATGGGTATAGAGACAACTGCTATGATAATAACATTTTAAACTAGCTGCACTCTGCGTTTTCACTTGTGTTTTCGGAGTAAATAATAGTGTTGATCTTGAATATAAACTATCTGCATTCTAAATTGTATTGAGATCTTTTTTCAACCATTGTGTCTAAAGTTACCAAAACACAAATTTGATTTTATAATGTTAGAGTGATGTATGCTTAAATCTTCTCTCTTTCTCTCTCTCTCTCTCTTTATCACTTTCACAGTCTTTCTCTTCAAGTTAATTTTTAAACTATGTGGCCAAAAAAATGCATAAAATTTCATGATTTTGTAGTAGGTATATATCACAAGAACAGATGTTGAGTATTTTTCTCTTGGATAGGGTATAGCTAGAAAATTTTGAATATTACAGCAGCTGGGTAGCTGTAATGAAAATCTTTATTTCTGTTAAATGATTAAGATTTTATAGTGTGTGAGTTTGATTTGATTTATTTAGTTTCTATAGTTCAAGCTTAGTTTGGGGCTCATGACAAGTCCTCCAAAATGTATTTATTTTGTTTATAGTCTAGCTGTTCTCTGTGACTTTGTCCATATAGAATTTAACAAAAAGTTTGACAAAATTCTATGTTAATCCAGACCTTGAACTATAAATTTTATAAACCAAATTTCATCAAAATTCGTTTAGCCATTTTTGTCTGATTGAGTAACAAACATCCATCTATCCATCATCACAAACTTTCAGGTTTATAATACTAGTATGATAGGAATTGTACTCAAAATTACTATGGAATTATTTTGCCGCTTTCAACCAGTCTTTATGGAAATCAATGGGGGAGGCCTATGCCCAGTAGTGGAAGTCCTGGCTGAAATAATGAGAATGAGTTATTTTGCGCATATGTAAGCTTTGCTCTCAATGTTCCTATCAGTGGGCACATGGCCAAAAGTATATTTTAGGTTTATTGACAAATTATGGTAATCATTTATGTCCATAAAACTACGACCTAGTAACAGCTAATGTTCTATGTGTAATATCATGTATAGTTTTTTTGTTTAAAAGGTGACTTCATTGAAAGCGGTCTTAGCTATGATTCAAGAAGATTATATCAGCTCTCTTCTGTTTCATGAACAGAAAAGAGCTTAGGGTTAAGCTTTGTACTAAGTTTAAATTTGAAAATGGATCACATTAAGGTGGTTCGATTTCCATACAAATATTTTTTGCCATTTATAAACAAATGGAGCAAAATTTTACAATCTACTGTTTTATTCAAAAATCATAAATTTATAAATTTAATTTTATGATAATCTACTGTTTTATTCAAGCAATTGTGATTTGCCGCAAATAAAGACCAAAATAAATGCCAGTAGCTGTGATTTTGTGTGAGATTCACTGTAAAATTATGCTCCATTTGTTTATAAATGGCAAAAAAATATTTGTATGCAAATCAAACCATCCACATGATGTATAACGTCACAAAAAGATATGACAAAAACACATTGATTGCCTTATTTCACAAAACTTGCCCGTTAAGGAAATTAAATAGGTAGTAGAAAACATTGTAAACCCAAGCCTTAGTTCTGACTCTGAAATTGAAGGCCATGGACACTAGAACTAATATCTAAGTTTGTTGTTTATGTTGGTTATGGAAACCTTGACAGTAATTGGTAAAGTTGATGAGAATTTTTAAGTTTTTGTTATGATTTTTATTGTTACTATTATTTGTTTCGAGCCGTGTAGCAGCATGATGTATTAAAACACTTATAAAGTAATCATATTGTAAACATGCCTATTCTGTATGAGGAAACTTAGTAACTAGTTTTTAGGATTCCATACCTCAAAAAAAAAGAAAACCTTTTAGAAACATTTCATAGTCCATATTGTTGTCTATTCTGTTAAGACGAATTAAAAAAAAATTACTTTAAGTTAGCATCATGAAATTTGACAAGGTGCTGAAAAAAAAGAAAGAAAGAATCTAATAATTATTAATTAGTAAACTACGAATATAATTATTATTTAAAAATCTCGTGTCACACTGTTTGTGGTCGCACTCCACCGGCTCAACCGATTTATATGTATATTTGATAGGTATGAGAATTGGTCGTAAAGTATATTTCATACTGCTAGGTGATTAGGGACAATTCTTAACTCTATGCGGACGCAGTCGCGGGCGTAAGATAGTGGTTATATGTATAATATAAACATTCTTCACAATTACAAAAATAGATTTCCAGTTGGCAAGATTATCATGAGAGATTATCATGTCTTTTCCAGTGACGAAGCCACAAATCATGGCTGAGACTTTGGACCCGTTGGCGCCGAGCGTGAGCTCTCCGAGGATGCCTGGCATCATGCACAAGCTAAGGCTGCGCTTCGGCAGGGCAGCACCCGGGAGAAATGCTAGCGAAGGTACCAGTTACACTCTTATACCATATAAGACTCTTCCAAAGTTTCAAAGCAACTACATTCATTATTATGAACAACTTTTACCATGGGTACAATACTGAAATCGCTAAGTCAGCTGCTCTAAAAAAAAAGTTGAGTCACCCTTGTAAATAAGTATTCTATCTGATACCTGGTTCCCATAGTACAAACTGCTTAGTTTGGGTCTACATGACTACGTGAAGTTTCCTAAAATATTTTTTATCTACATATATTCATGATAACTGTTTCTTGATTCTGGGTTTTCCAAGTATATTTGTAAAAATAACAATTTACATATCATCTTCCTTTGTTTACCAATAAAATGTTAAAAGATACTTTATAAGTCAAAGTTCATATTTAATCTTATTTAAGTGCACACTGCATTGTTAACAGTCAAATAGTTATAGTTATAACGTGTATTGAAATGGCTGCCAAGTTTTGGAAAGGTGATTATTATTTTGTGTAAAAAGTAATGTGAACGAGACACTCTCCTGATGGTAAGAGATAACGCTTGTCCATGACCGTTGCAGCGATACACAGAACTTTGAGTAGCAAAACAAAGTCCAGGGCATCACTGCTTTGGCGCTCATTACTTTGAGACTACCCAACAATGAGCTTGAGCTGCCGGTGAAGGAAAACATCGTGAGGAAACCATAGCATGGTGGTAGAGTACTTTCTAGTACAGGGCTGGCTAGCTATCACCCTCAAATTGAAAATCTGCCGCCAAGCATTTAACGGTGTGTTCTGGCAGCCTCACTTGAGAGCCAGTTCCATTCCAGGCTAGGTATGTTTACCATTTTCGACCACACCGTCACTTAACATCAGGTGTGCTGTGGTCAAACACCTAGCTTGTTAACGATAAAAACTAAATTGAATATTCTTTCGTTTTTTTACCAGGATACGTGGAGTTTGGAGAGTTCCGGACGGAGCTGCCGGGGATTAAAAAAGTGGGCACGTTTGCCGGGGTGTTTTGCCCCGTTGTGTTGTCAATGTTTAGCGCGCTAATCTTTATACGAATGGGTAAGTGAAATGTAATGACATTGTAATTTTCACATTTATTCTGTAGCGATTAAATCGGTCGCCCCGTTGTATTTTTTCCCAATACTAGTGTATTTTGCGAGTGTTTGTGCATAAAAATGGTGGTGTTTTATTCATAAAGCCCCGACAGCCAGCCACTACATGACAGCCCCGTTGGCTCATTGGTAGTATACCTGCCTTGAGAGCTGTAGGGCGTGGGTTCGATTCCCACTCAGGGCAAACATTTTGTGAATAAAACAAATGTTTTCTGGGTGTTCACTATGTATTCTAAGTATGTATTTACAAAAAAAAAGTATCTATGTATTCTATCAGTTATCTGACTTCCATCACACAAGCTTTGCTTAGTTTGGGGTCAGATGGCGCTGTGTGTATAGTCCCTCGATATTAATTTTTTTTATTTTAAAGAGCCGAATTAGTAGCGCGTGTGGTGGAAAACGATATAATGTGGTGAAAACATGATGTTTCGTGTTGCTTCCAAAACTCCATCGAAGCTAATAGTAAAGTCGCCACCACTTTTGGCGAACACAAAACGTTTTGATTCTACATTTTTCATTTGCGAGATTGTGGAGCTCTGCCGGATTCTGTGTTCCCTGTTAGGTACAAAATAGGTGTCTTCAAATCTAGAGTAAATAGGTTTCTTCTACGTAAGCGTGCTCCATCTTTGACCACACTACTGCTTAACATCAGGCAGGGTGTGGTCAAACGCGAACCTATTTTTAATAAAAGACAAACAGCTTAATAAGTTACCAGAGTGATTAACAAACAATAAATAGGATTACATTCGTTTATTTGTAGCGACGTGGGGGACGCCAATGCGTATCCCCAAAATTTGAACAAGTAGAAAGACTGCCCACTACTACTAGTGAAATGTCCTTAGGTACGTACAATGTCCTTGAGTATGTACCATACGTTTTGACTTCACATTTTTCATACGTATTTGGTGGCAGTTCTCCTTAGCAGGATGTCGTGTAGGTAGATATCAGATATTTTGCGGCAAAAGCAGTAGTGTTGAAACAGCAGTACCAGATATTTTGCGGCAAAAGCAATAGTGTTGAAACCGCAGTACCAGATATTTTGCGGCAAAAGCAGTAGTGTTGAAACATTACTGTGTTCCGTTCGAAAAGGTACTGCAGCTAGCGAAATTACAGGGCTGTCGAGACTAACCATAGAAAGACTCAAAGTAATGGGCGCCAAAGCAGCGTAGCCCAGGACTTTGTTTTGTTTCGCAAAGATCTCTGTATCGCTGCAATGGTCATGGGCATGCGTTATATCTTACCATCGGGAGAGCGTTTCGTTCGTTTCATTACTTTTACATACAATTCCTAAGTGAATCTATCGGTAAACTTCATGAACCGTAGAATAAATAAAAGTATCAAAGCTTTAACAAGGCCAGCTAACTGTGAAATAAAAATAGGTTCTGCTGTAAAAGCGTTTATAATGCTGTGGATAATGTTGCCTCACAGCAATGGGTAGACTTGACCTTGGCTCGTCTATTGTTGGGCGTTGTGCTCATTTTTGACTATTTTATAACACTGTAGACGAAAATTACGTTGGAAATTGTACATGGTCAAACTTTATAGTAGTACGTATTTTGTAGCGATGATTGTTCAGCGGTTAGCGCGGTCTGATCATACGCCGAAAAGCGTGGATTCTAATTGCAACATTGAACTTTTGTAGCGATGATAGCTCAGTGGTTTTCGCGGTTGGTTCACACGCCGAAGGGCGTAGGTTCAAATCCCAACAATAAGCTTGAGCTGCCGGTATAGGAAAACACCGTGAGGAAATCATAGCATGGTGGTAGGGTATTTTCTGGTACTCGACTGGCTATCTATACCTACTCAAGTTGAATATCTGACGCCAAGCGCTTAACGGTGTGTTCCGGTAGCCTCACTTGATCATTTGTCTACCTCTGCTATCCTACCTAATCCCACTAATATTATAAATGTTAAAGTTATGATGGACGGATGTCTGTTACTCTTTCACGCAAAAACTACAGAACGGATTTGGATGAAATTTGGTATGGAGGTAGCCGAGACCCTGGATTAACACATAGGCTACTTTTTATCCCAATAACATGTAGCGGGTCACCTACATCGATCACCATGACAGCCCCGTTGGTTCATTGGTAGTATATCTGCCTTGAGGGCTGTATGGCGTGGGTTCGATTCCCACTCAGGGCAAACATTTTGTGAATAAACAAATGTTTGTTCTGTGTCTGGGTGTTCTGTATGTATTATAAGTATGTATTTACAACAAAAAAAGTATATATGTATTCTATCAGTTATCTGACTTCCATCACACAAGCTCTGCTTAGTTTTGGGCCAGATGGCGCTGTGTGTATAGTCCTACAATATTTATTTATTTTATTACAACACCGCGGGGCGCAGCTAGTGTAGATATATCTTTTCGTGTTGCTTTCATAACTCCGCCGAAGTTTCCAATTAATACTGCTTTACTATGGCAATATCGGACTGGACCTTGGCTTGATTTAGGCGACCTTATCTGACTATGACTGTAGCTCAGACTTATTTTAATAAAGTATCATTGCTTGCTTGATGATCCGAATGCGGATTAAGTTGCACTGATGATGACGTCTAAATGATATTCTCAGCAACATCTGCCTACAGTGTTACTATGAATCATCGTACATTAGTTGTGACGAACAAGGGCCGCTTATTGAGATAAGCTATAATTAATTTACAAACAGTAATTACTGTTGTTATAAAGCATAATAATGGCTGATTAATTGCTGCCCGATGAATGCACTTTATTATATTTCATTACTAAATAAACTTGTGTTTGTCCGCATTTTCGCATAAAATTGATATAATGAACTCCCACTTTTAGCAATTTTAAAATAAATAAATATCGTAGGACATCATACGCGCCATCTGAGCCCAAACTAAGCAAAGCTTGAGCTATGGAAGTCAGATAACTGATAGAATACTTAAATACTTTTTTTTTGTAAATACATACTTATAATAAACACAGAACAAACATTTTTTTATTGCTTCAAAATGTTTATCTTGGGTGGGAATCCAACCCACGCCCTTCAGCTCTAGGAGCAGACGTGCTACCAATGAACCAACAGGGCTGTCAATTTTATCTCTACAATTTTATTTCACCCGCGTAGTTCCCGTTCCCGTGGGAAAACAGGGATAAAAATAGCCTATGTCACCAGGGTATAGTGTAGCTTCACAACTTTAACAATTTTTGAAATCGGTCCAGTAGTTTTGGGGCCTATTCAATACAAACAAACAAATCTTTCCTCTTTATAATAATGTTTTCTTAAGGTGGTTCAATTTCCATACAAGCAAATTTTTGCCATTTATGGACAAATGGAGCATAATTGTACAATGGAATCACAGCTACTGGCATTAGTTTTGCGCTTTATTCGCGGTAAATCACAATTGCTTAAATAAAACAGTAAATTATTAGCATAATCTACTGTTTTACACAAATCACAAATTTGATTTTATGCTAATAAAATCTACTGAATTGTGATTTACCGCAAATAAAGACCAAAATAAATGCCAGTAGCTGTGATTTCACTGTAAAATTATGCTCCATTTGTACATAAATGGCAAAAAAATATTTGTATGGAAATCGAACCACCTTAAGAGGTTACTCTTGAAAGAGCGCTAAGATATATTTCTAAGTTTCTAACAACTAAAAATAGTTATAGTATAGTTATTTTAATTAGTATTAGTTTTAAAATAAGTTTTTATAAATGTGACAATTGTTTCGTTTCAGGTTACCTTGTGGGTAACGCCGGGCTTCTGGTGACCCTAGCTCAGTTCGGGCTCGCGTACTGCATCGTTTACTTTACCGTTACGTCGATATGCGCGATATGCACCAACGGAGCGGTCGAGGGCGGAGGCGTCTACTGTATCCTTTTTGATAAAACTAACCGGGTGTCGGTTCTCTTATATTGTATCCACTTTTTCTTATATTCAAGGTATATTTTGACAGCCCTGTTGGTTCATTGGTGTCTGGGTGTATAATAAATAAATAAATAAATATTGGAGGACATTTAACACAGCGCCATCTAGCCCCAAACTAAGCAAAGCTTGTACTATGGGAACCAGATAGCTGACAGAATAATTAAATACTTTTTTTTTTGTTGTAAATACATACTTATAATACATACAGGACACCCAGACACAGAACAAACACCGATGTTAGTCACACAAATGTTTGTCCTGTGTGGGAATCGAACCCACGCCCTTCAGCTCTCGAAGCAGACATACTACCAATGAACCAACAGGGCTGTCAGTATATATACTTACATTTCCTTTTTAGATACCTCAGTGGTTAGCGCGCGAATTTCCAATAATAGAGGTTTCTCACCTATCGTGGTCCTATTTAACCAGGTTTCACTATATCAAAAAAATATCCTTAACCGATTTCTCCAGTCATGATAAGCAGAACCCTGGGTCCCGAATTTGGAGGTGCAATAGGCACGCTGTTTTTCTTCGCCAACGTCGTGTCCAGCGCCCTCTGTATATCGGCCTGTACTGAGGCATTGGTGGAAAACTTTGGACCAAATGGTGAGTATTCCAACTGTACCATATCTGACGCTCTCGCTTATACTATGTTGTAATTTTTTAGCGATGATAGCTGAGTGGTTAGCGCGGTTGGTTCGCATGCCGAAGGGCGCGGATTCAATCCCCAACAACGAGCTTGAGCTGCCGGTGAAAGAAAACATCGTGAAAAAACCATAGCATGGTGGTGGGGTACTTTCTAGTACTCGGCTGGCTAGCTACCACACGAGAGTTGAAAATCTGCCGCCAAGCATCTAACGGTGTGTTCCGGCAGCCTCACTTGAGAGCTAGATCTATTCCAGGCTAGGTGTGCTTCACCACCTTCGACTACACTGTCATTTAACATCAGATGAGATGTGGTCAAACGCCTAGCTGGTAAACGATAAAAAAAAGTGGCTTGTCTGTCGGTTTTCTACACTTTGGTGAGTGCGCTTCAGATCTGCATGACCTAATTTCCCCCTGCCCATTCTACTATCGGACAGCCAGGAGCTCTAAAAAATGACACCGCTTCATGGTAGCTGTTCTTAAAACTCTGGTTCCCGTAATAAAAGCTTTGCTTAGTTTGGGGCAGGTGGCGCTGTGTAAAATGTCCTACAATATTTATTTATTTTTAAAATAGAGACAAAAATGTGTATTTAAAAAAAATATTTTTAATATTATTTAATTACATTTCAGGGTATCTGGTAGGCAGTCATCAAGGTATACCAGACGGGTGGTGGTACCGCTTCCTATACCGCTCACTGCTGAACGGTATCGGACTGTGTGTTTCCCTCGCCGGGGCTTCGCTGTTCGCCCGCACGAGTCTCGCCATCTGGGCTACCATGCTGGTCTGCCTAGGAAGCGCCTTCCTTAGCTTCTTCATTACTTCCCCTGGACTGGTGAGTTGGGTATTGGCAGCGTTCAATGACTATTGGACTGTTGAAAGGGCTTAACGTAATGTTTATATTGTTTGTGAAGTGTCTTACAGTAATGGATGAGCTCGAAGGACCAATTCAATAAAAAATATATAATACTAGCTGATGCTCGCTGTTTCACCCGCGTAGTTCCCGTTCCCGTGGGAATACAGGGATAAAAAGTAGTCTATGTCATCCGGGGATAGTGTAGCTTCCCAACAGTGAAAGACTTTTTGAAATCAGTCCAGTAGTTTCGGAGCCTATTCAATACAAACAAACAATTTAATTAAGGGTTGAAAATATATTTCAATAACTTTTTAACCATCGTGGGATTTTTTTTAATGTTTGACAGGCTAGGTGTTTGACCACAGCTCACCTGATGTCAAGTGAAGGTGTGGCCGAAGATGGTAAAGCACACCTAGCTTGGAATGCAACTGGCTCTCAAGTGAGGCTGCCGGAACACACCGTTAGATGCTTGGCGGCAGATTTTCAACTTGAGGGTGGTAGCTAGCCAGCCGAGTACTAAAGTACCCTACCACCATGCTTTGGTTTCCTCACGATGTTTTCCTTCACCGGCAGCTCAAGCTCATTGTTGGGGTTTGAACCCACGCCCTTCGGCATGCGAACCTACCGCGCTAACCACTGAGCTATCATCGCTACAAATCATCGCTATATCTGTCCACAGATTGCAAAACCTGACACCAACACAATAGACAATCACACAGAATACAACTACACGGGTCTAAGCAGCGCTACTCTGTACGAGAACCTTCGGCCACAGTATAGCAGAGACTACACTACCACTGACGGGCAGATGGTGGATTTCGCTTCAGTGTTTGGAGTACTGTTCACTGGTGTAACTGGTGTTATGGCCGGCGCCAATATGAGCGGTAAGTACCAGTGAACAAAGATCAATTTCTTCGAAGAATTAATTAAAATTTAATAAGGAAAGAATGACGTTTATTTTGTAACAAACATAAAAACAAAAACAAACAGACAGACAAGGGCTCACCTCAGCATAATGCTGGTCATACTAAGTGAAGCGGGAGAAACCGCGGACCACGTTTTTAAAAAGTAGCCTATGTCACCCGGGGATAGTGTAGCTTCCCAACGGTGAAAGAACTTTTGAAATCGGTCCAGTAGTTTCGGAGCCTATTCAATACAAACAAACAAACAAACATTCAAATATTTCCTCTTTATTATAGCACTAGCAGCTCGCACCGGCTTTGACGGGAAAACTTAACTCGATTAACAATGTAAATATAGCCTTTTGTTACTCAGTGATAAGGTAGCATTTTAATGATGAAAGAATTATTCAGATCGGTCCTGTAGGTTCGGAGCCTATTCAATACAAACAAACAAACAAACAAAAAATCAAATATTTCCTCTTTATAATTCGGTATGTAAAGTTTTTTTTTTGTATTTATTTTATATTTTTTACTGATAGTAAACTTTATTTTATGAAACTAATTTGAATATTTTGGCTTTCTATGCGGTAGTTTAATTCTAATACATTTTCAAACTTTTTATAGTTATGACGTCATAACATTGGCTGAATATGTAAAATATGTACTTTTTTAGGCACTGAAAGACACAGCCAAGGACATGACGTCATTACAGGTTAATTGAAAGTCAAATTTATTTTATGTATTTTATTAAAATAAACCCCGTCTCATAGTTTAAAGAGTTTTAAACGGAAAAATCATGTACAGGAATGTAATATTTCGAAATGGTTTTGGAATCAGCAAAGTATTTTTTTTCTTTACATACCGAATTAGTGTAGATGTAGATGACAACTGTATAGTTAGACATGATATTGCGGACTTATTTGTAGCTGTCAATTTGCTTTATAAAACGTCACTTTATTCTATTGTCAATAGTTTTCGCTGCGCATGCTAAGTAAGGGGTTTTCAAAAATTTTCGCAACTTTGGTTACGTTATTGAATTTTCCATGCGGATCCCTAATTGTTTTTTAAATAAACTATAGCCTATGTCCATCACGGATAATGTAGCATTCTAATGGTGAAAGAATTATTCAGACCGGTTCAGTAGTTTCGGACCATATTCAATACAAACAATCAAATCTTTCCTCTTCATAATAGTATAGATAGATAGATTGTTGATATCACTTGGTGGTAGATCTCCTTAGCAGGAGGTCCTCTAGGTAGGTACCACCGCAGTACCAGATATCCTGCCGCCAAGCAGTAGTGTGCAAACATTACTGTGTTCCGGTTTGAAGGGTACTGCAGCTAGCGAAATTACAGGGCTGTTGAGACTAACCATCTAGTCTCAAAGTAATGAGTGCCAAAGCAGCGATGCCCCGGACTTTGTTTTGTTACTCAAAGTTCTGTGTATCGCTGCAATGGTCATGGACAGGCGTTATCTCTTACCATCAGGAGAGCGTCTCGATCTTCTCATTACTTTTACATAAAAAAAAAATATATATATCTTAAAAATTATTTGACCTATATTATGTTACAATGTCTAAACATTCGTATGTAAAGATAAACTGGCCTATATCCAGGATACATAACTAATTTAAGAGTTTTGGCGGGAACGCGGGAAGAGTCGTGTCGCTCCGTTGTATTTTTTTCCAAAACTAGTGTTTTGTCGAGTGTTTATGCATAAAAATGGTGGTGTTTTATTCATAAAGTGCCAAATTACAAGCGCGAGTGTGGGAAAATGATATAAAATGTGGTGAAACATGAGTTTTCGTGTTGGTTCCAAAACTCCATCGAAGCTTTGTAGTAAAGTTGCCACTACTTTACTAAAGCATGACTGGAATTAACTGACACGAACTGGACTTGACAAAGACGACTTTGACTAAAACTAGCTACGATGGCACTTATTTAACTTTTGAATCTTGAAAATATATAATTACTTGACACTGGCAAATGCTAAAACGCGACGCAAAAACCAAAGAAAAAAAAAAAAACTAATTTAAGTTTTTGTCCTTTACAGGGGAACTGAAGAACCCGTCCCGGAGCATTCCGTTCGGGACTCTCTCAGCGCTTCTATTCACCGCCATATCTTACGTGGCGTTGAGCGCCCTTACAGCCGCGACTTGTTCCAGACAACTCTTGCAAAATAACTACGTTTATCTTCTGCCTATAAATGTGTGGCCGCCTTTTATAGCTGTGGGTATGTATCTTTTAGCTTGTAGCAACAATGAGCTGCCGGCGAAGGAAAACATCGCGAGGAAACCATAGCATGGTGGTAGAGTACTTTCTAGTACTCGGCTGGCTAGCTACCACCCTTAAGTTGAAAATCTGCCGCCAAGCATCTAACGGTGTGTTCCGGCAGCCTCACTTGAGAGCCAGTTCCATTCCAGGCTAGGTGTGCTTTACCATCTTCGACCACGCCTTCACTTAACATCAGGTGAGCTGTGGTCAAAACAGCTGGCCTGTTAATCATTAAAAAAAAAAAGAGTACTTTCTAGTACTGGGCTGGCTAGCTATCACCCCTCAAGTTGAAACTTATGTAATTTTGTCAAAAAAATTGTTTTATTTAATTTGCAGGAATGTTAATGGCTACTTTCTCAGCGGGCCTGTCCAATCTGATCGGAGCTTCGAGAGTTCTAGAAGCTTTGGCCAAAGACAACATTTTCGGTAAGTTATTAGTAATTATTTATTGACCAAGCATTCCGAGGAAACCGAAGAACTGGTCAAATTATAATTATGACTGTTACCGTGTTACGCTATACAAACTTTCATATTATATGCATCCATCATACTCACAATCTTTCTACACAAGTACACAATAATACATAACACACACACACACAAACTCACCCACACACAACCAACCCACCCACACACAAACAAACCCACACATATCCACACACCCAACCACATCCACACACATCCACCCACCCACCAATACCCATCCACCCACAAACACCCACCACCACCCACATACCCTCACTCACACCTACACCCACATCCATTCATCCACACCCACTCACTCACACAACAGTACCAGTTATTCTGCCGCTAAGTAGTAGTGTGTAAACATTACTGTATTCCGGTTTGAAGGGTACTGCAGCTAGCGAAATTACTGGGCTGTTGAGACTAACCATCGAAAGTCTCAAAGTAACGAGCGCCAAAGCAGCGATGCCCTGGACTTTGTTTTGTTACTCAGAGTTCTGTGTATCGCTGCAATGGTCATGGTCAGACGTTATCTCTTACCATCAGGAGAGCGTCTCGTTCGTCTCATTATTTTTTATATTAAAAAAAAATATGTCCTTTTTAGTATACAAATCTTAATCCACAAATAGGTAAATGCGCGAAACCAAAGCTAGCTATACCATGTTTGGGGCTCGATGTATAACGCTGTACAAATCATAAATAGGAAATTAATGTGTGAAAGTGTGTAATATTTAAATTTTTTTTTTTTTTTTAATGTTTGACTGGCTAGGTGTTTGACCACAGCTCACCTGATGTCAAGTGAAGGTGTGGCCGAAGATGGTAAAGCACACCTAGCCTGGAATGCAACTGGCTCTCGAGTGAGGCTGCCGGAACACACCGTTAGATGCTTGGCGGCAGATTTTCAACTTGAGGGTGGTAGCTAGCCAGCCGAGTACTAAAGTACCCTACCACCATGCTTTGGTTTCCTCACGATGTTTTCCTTCACCGGCAGCTCAAGCTCATTGTTGGGGTTTGAACCCACGCCCTTCGGCATGCGAACCTACCGCGCTAACCACTGAGCTATCATCGCTACAAATTAATATAGAAACGAGCAATAAAAACGAGTTATAAGCGGAAATGCACTAACGATCTAACTCGAGGATAAGATACATCTCATTATCCTAGAAGATGTATGAAGCCTGGTGATAACGCTTGAGTACATACCGAGTGCATACATACTTACATACCGTAGTGTGTGTGCGTCGCTTCGCATGCCGAAGGGCGTGGGTTCAAACCCCAACAATGAGCTTGAGCTGCCGGTGAAGGAAAACATCGCGAGGAAACCATAGCATGGTGGTAGGGTACTTTCTAGTACTCGGCTGGCTAGCTACCACACTCAAGTTGAAAAATCTGCCGCCAAGCATCTAACGGTGTGTTCCGGCAGCCTCACTTGAGAGCCAGTTCCATTCCAGGCAAGGTGTGCCTGTCAGCTATAAAAAAAAAAAATTTGATTGATAACGATAGAGTCTGGTTCTAACATTTCAGGCTTTCTTCTGCGTCCGATGGTGTCTCGTTCGGGGAATCCCGTGATGGCTGTGCTGGCTTCCTGGTTGTTAGTGCAGGTACGTCTACTAGGCGGTTGACCTTAGCAGGAGGTCGTCTTAAATTTTCTTTGGTTTTGACGTCGCATTTTGAGCATTTGCCAGTGTCAAGTATTTATATATTTTTCAAGTTTCAAAAGTTAAATAAGTGTCCTCGTATCTAAAGTTATAGTCAAAGTCCAGTCTTGGTCAAGTACAGTTCGTGTCAGTCAAGTCCAGTCATGCTTTAATAAAGTAGTGACTTTGCTATAAAGCTTCGCTGGAGTTTTGGAAGCAAAACAAAAAGACATGTTTAGACATTATATCATTTTCCCACACTCGCGCTTGTGATTCGGCATTTTATGAAGAAAACACCACCATTTTTACGCATAAACACTCGACAAAACACTAGTTTTAGAAAAAAATACAACGGGCGTCACGACTCTTTCCGCGTTCCCGCCAAAACTCGGAGGTCGTCTTTGCAGGTACTATCGCTAAGCAGAGTAAACATTACTGTGTTCCGTTTGAAAGGGTAGTGCAGCTAGCGAAATTACAGGGCTGTTGAGACTAACTATCGAAAATCTCAAAGTAATGAGCGTCAAAGCCCTGATGTCTACTTCAAGAGCTGTAGCGCGTGGGTTCGATTCCCACCCAGGACTAACATTTTCTGGTATAAGCAAATGTTTGTTCTGTGTCTGGGTGTATTGTATATATAGTATTATATTCCTGATTGCTCATCAGAAGTCCCAGGAAGCCCTGATATATGAAACTAGTGCTATATAATGTTATCGCTAGTTTCATGAATCGGTTTCCCCTAGACAAGCGTGTTACATCCTAGATCGTGTTCTCTTTTGGCAACAGGCGTGATGGTGGTCAAACGTGAGCCTGTTATTTTTGTTTTGTTATTTGTATGTTGATATTTTGAGAGGAGTTATTTGCATAGTAGTCTGTTTGTTTGAATTTTTTATTTCGTTTTGTTTATTTGTTATGTTTGTTTTGTTTGACCGACGAGGGCTCACCGGAAGACCAGCGCTGGTCATACTAATTAGTGTGACCAGTATTATGCTGAGGTGAGCCCCTATTTTGTAACTGTTTGTCTCTATTTGTTGTTATTTTTTGTTTTGTTGCAAAATAAAATTAGTTTCTTTCTTTCTTTCTTTATAAAGAGGAAAGATTTGATTGTTTGTATTGAATAGGCTCCGAGACTACTGGACCGATTTCAAAAATTCTTTCACCGTTGCGAAGCCACACTATCCCCGGGCGACATAGGCTACTTTTTATCCCTCTATTACCGCGGGAACGCGATACTGCGCGAGGCGCCCGCTAGTGTATTAAAAGTATTTATTTACAAAAAAAAGTGCTTCAAGTATTCTATCTCTAAAATGACGATTAAAATGCTTAAAATGCCCCTTTTTTTGGGTAAGGATACCATAAGGGTAAGGGTAAGGTAAGGATACCATGGGTAACCATTTGTGTAAGCAAGGCTTTATAATGCTGGTGTGATTGTGTCCACAGGTGGGCATAGCAGCGGACTCGTTGAACGCTATAGCTCAAGTTAACTCCGTTCTATTCATTAGCAGTTACTTCGCTATAAACCTCGCGTGTCTTGGACTGGATCTCGCTTCTGCGCCTAATTTCAGGTAATCCCACTAATATTATTATTTGACTAGATTATTAGAATGTAGATATAAGTATTTATGTTATAGTTGTGTATTATCCTTTGTGCATATCCTCGTTATTGACACACCCCGTATTTTTCTTCCTCTGATCCTGTCCGTCCCACGGTTGCCTGGAAGAGATCGCTTTTAGCGATAAGGTCGCCAGTTGTTGCACCAATTAATTAATTTTATTTCTTCTGTATTGTTTTTTTTTAGTGTGTGCAATAAAGAGTTAATCAATCAATCTATTATAATACTAGCTGCGCCCCGCGGTGTAACCCGCTCTATGTTTTCGGGATAAAAAGTAGCCTATGTGTTAATCCAGGGTCTCGGCTACCTCCATACCAAATTTCATCCAAATCCTTTCAGAAGTTTTTGCGTGAAATTGTTACAAACATCCATCCATCCATCTAAACTTGCACATTTATAATGTTAGTGGGATGTGAAAATTTGGATGTTTGTTTCACGAAAAAAACTACTGAACGGATATGGATGAAATTTGGTATGGAGGTAGATGGATTAGCACATGGGCTACTTTTTATGCCGAAAACATGTAGCGGGTAACACCGCGGGGCGCAACTAGTTCTAACTGAATTCTTGTTGCACACGTCCGTGTGTACGTGAACACGTGTACATTTTTAAACACTAAAATAAAATAAATAAATAAATATCGCAGGACATTACACACAGCGCCATCTGACCCCAAACTAAGCAAAGCTTGTACTATGGGAGTCAGATAACTGATAGAATACTTAAATACTTTTTTTTTTGTAAATACATACTTATAATACATATAGTACACCCAGACACAGAACAAACATTTGTTTTTGTATCACAAAATGCTTGTCCTGGGTGGGAATCGAACCCACGCCCCACAGCTCTTGAAGCAGACATGCTACCAAATGAGCCAACAGGGCTAATATGTTCTTCGGATTTCCATGTTTCAAGTCTTTTTTTTTAATGTAAAAAGTAATGAGACGAACGAGACGCTCTCCTGTTGGTGAGAGATAACGCCTGTCCATAAACATTGCAGCGATACACAGGACTTTGAGTAACAAAACAAAGTCCAGGGCATCGCTGCTTTGGCGCTCATTACTTTGAGACTTTCGATGGTTAGTCTCAACAGCCCAGTAATTTCGGTAGCTGCAGTACCCTTCAAACCGGAACACATTAATGTTTGCGCACTACTGCTTAGTGGCAAAATAACTGGTACAGCCGTGGCACCTACCTAGACGACCTCCTGCTAAGGAGATATATCACTGAGTAAACTTTGGTAAAAATGGTAACTTTTAGGCCGACGTTCAAGCACTTCAACTGGGTGACGTCGCTGCTGGGGCTGGCGGGGTGCGCGGGCACGATGTTCGCGCTGCGGCCGCTGTACGCGTGCGGCGCCGCGCTGGCGTGCTGCTCGCTGGTCGTGGCGCTGCACCTGCTGTCCCCCGCAGCCGCCGAGCCCAAGTGGGGCAGCCTCAGCCAGGCGCTCATATTCCACCAGGTCTTTAACCAAACAAAACTCTGCTCTCAATCTTACAGTGCTAGAAAAACCAACTTAATATACCTAAGCTACCTACATTTTTAAACATATATTTTAGCAATTGTATTTTTTTTTAACAACAACAGTAAGTATAGCATTAAGTAATAATTAGGCAAGTTTCTTATATGTTGGATGTTTTTGTCTTTACAAATGTTTATATTAACACACCAATACACCTACAAATACATGCTCGGTCTCTCACATACAAACAATCACACACCCACCCACACCCACACATACCCACACACACGCACACACACCCACGTACACACACACACACCCACACGCACCCCCACGCACGCACCCACACACACACGCACACCTACACACACACACGCACCCTACATGCTTCTATAAATAAATTTAAACATAGGTATAGATGAGCGGGATCTTCTGCCACAAGTTTTTTTTTAATTATATCGAACCCACGCCCTTTAGCTCTCGAAGCAGACGTACTACCAATGAACCAACAGGGCTGTCAATAATCTCTATCGTTTCCCGGCAGGTGCGCAAGTACCTGCTGCTGCTGGACCCGCGCCGGGAGCACGTGAAGTTCTGGCGGCCGCAGATGCTTCTGCTGGTGGCGTCCCCGCGCCAGTGCGCGCCCCTCGTAGACTTCGTCAACGACCAGAAAAAGGTGAGTCAACTACGGGTAACATTGTCGTAGCAATTATAGCTCACATGCAGAATTGAGCGGGTTCAAACCTCAATGAGCTTGAGATGCCGATGAAGGAACACGTCGTGAGGAAACCGTCCACAATTCCACTAATATTCTAAATGTGGCAGTTAGGATGAATGGATGTTTGTTACTCTTTTACGCAAAAACTAATGAACGGATTTGGATGAAATTTGGTATGGAGGTAGCTGAGACTCTGGATTAGCACAAAGGCTACTTTTTATCCCGAAAAACAAGTAGCGGGTAACACCGCTGGGCTCAGCTAGTACTCACTAATTTATTGCAGGACTTATAAAGTTATAACATTTCTATACCTATTACACATGCCCCCATTAGGGTATGACAAACAATTTCAATTAATTAATTTGAATTACAAAACGTGATAGAAATTAAATTTATTGTATATATGTATTATGACAAAAAGAAAATAATTGAAACTAATGTTATAAATGCGATTAAATTAAATAATAATACAAACTAATATTAAAATAGTAGTTATACCATATCATGGTGGTAGGGTACTTTCTAGTACTCGGTAGGCTTTTTTTTTTTTTTTTTAATGGTTGACAAGCTAGTTGTTTGACCACAGCTCACCTGATGTTAAGTGAAGGTGTGGTCGAAGATGGTAAAGCACACCTAGCCTGGAATGGAACTGGCTCTCAAGTGAGGCTGCCGGAACACACCGTTAGATGCTTGGCGGCAGATTTTCAACTTGAAGGTGGTAGCTAGCCAGCCGAGTACTAGAAAGTACCCTACCACCATGCTATGGTTTCCTCACGATGTTTTCCTTCACCGGCAGCTCAAGCTCATTGTTGGGGTTTAAACCCACGCCCTTCGGCATGCGAACCTACCGCGCTAACCACTGAGCTATCATCGCTACATAGGCTAGCTACCACCCTCAAGTTGAAAATATGCCGCCAAGCATCTAACGGTGTGTTCCGGCAGCCTCGCTTGAAAGCTAGTTTCATTCCAGGTTGTGTTTACCATCTTCGACCACACCGTCACTTAACATCAGGTGAGTTGTGGTCAAACACCTGGCCAGACAGCCATAAAAAAAACTTGTCTTATTTTCAATGCAAAAGTAATAAGACAAGTTTACGAACGATACGCTCTCCTGATGGTAAGAGATAACGCCTGTCCATGACCATTGCAGCGATACACAGAACTTTGAGTAACAAAACAAAGTCCAGGGCATCGCTGCTTTGGCGCTCATTACTTATATGCATACTGCATGTAGATGCGCAAATCCAAAGCTGGCAACATCTTGAACTTGGGTCACCAAGATACAGGCTAAGCCTAGTTTGGGGCCCGATGTATAACGCCATATCATTAGCAAAAAATTGTAAAATTAAAATCTGTAAATGTAGTGTTGTCTGTAAAAAAAAAAAAAAACTTTGAGACTTTCGATGGTTAGTCTCAACAGCCCAGTAATTTCGCTGCAGTACCCTTCAAACCGGAACACAGTACTGCTTGGCGGCAGAATATGTGGTACTGCGGTGGTACCTAGACGATTTTCTGCTAAGAAGATCTACCGAGTAAGGTCACTTGCCTTTTTAAATTTTATTATTGTCAATGTCATCTTTTCTATTTCAGGGCGGTTTGTTCGTGATTGGACACGTGAGGGTAGGACAGCTGGACGGCACGGGGGACCCCCTGGCCGAAGAACACAAGTACTGGCTCAAGCTGATTGATCACCTCAAAGTAAGTCACTTAATCAAATACAAAATACAAATATTTTATTGATAACACCAATGTGTTAAAAGTCACTTCAAAATTGGCAATATAAAAATACTGTCTTTATAATTTTTTTTTTTTATGTAAAAGGTAATGAGACGATCGAGGCGCTCTCCTGATAGTAAGAGATAACGCCTGTCCATGACCATTGCAGCGACACACAGAACTTTGAGTAACAAAACAAAGTCCAGGGCATCACTGCTTTGGCGCTCATTACTATGAGACTTTTGATAGAGTTAGTCTCAACAGCCCAGTAATTTCGCTAGCTGCAGTACCCTTCAAACCGGAACACAGTAATGCTTACACACTACTGCTTAGCGGCAGAATAACTGGTACTGCGGTGGTACCTACCTAGACGACCTCCTGCTTAGGAGATCACCAAGACCAAGTGAAATATGTCAATATAAAAATATGTCAGTATCAAAGTCTATATATCTATATTATTATAAAGAGGAAAGATTTGTTTGTTTGTATTGAATATGGTCCGAAACTACTGGATCGATCTGAATAATTCTTTCACCATTAGAATGCTACATTATCACTGAGTGACATAGGCTATATTTATATTGTTAATCAAGGTTTGTTTTCCCGTGCGAAGCCGGGACAAGCTGCTAGTAATATTATAAAGAGGATAATTGTTTTTTTTTTTGGTTTTTTTTTGTATTTTTGTATGTAACGTGTCTATACATTACAAACAGAAATACAAATCTTTTAGAGGAGGCTTCAGGTGACCAGAATGCTGGCATCTACTTTGGTCAAAAGCTTTGCCACCCAGCTTGGCAATGCTGCAAGCATTCTGGCTACATGTCCCTCTTCTAACGGACTTTTAGATTAACTTTTTTTATACAAAGATAGCATTAATTTAAGATATTTTTTTTTATTTAGCAATTCAATCTATACTATTATGAAGAGGAAAGATTTGATTGTTTGTTTGTTTGTACTGAATGGGCTCCGAGACTACTGGACCGATTGCAAAAATTCTTTCACCGTTGGGAAGCTACACTATCCCCGGGTGACATAGGCTACTTTTTATCCCTGTATTCCCACGGGAACGGGAACTACGCGGGTGAAAATGCGAAGCGTCCGCTAGTATGTTATACTTTAGTAGTCAGGTTAAAAATACCGCCAAGTACCTAACGGAGTTTTGGCGGGAACGCGGGAAGAGTCGTGTCGCTCCGTTGTATTTTTTACCAAAACTAGTGTTTTGTCGAGTGTTCATGCATAAAAATGGTAGTATTTTATTCATAAAGTGCCGAATTACAAGCGCGAGTGTGGGATGATATAATGTGGTGAAACATGAGTTTTCGTGTTGCTTCCAAAACTCCAGCGAAGCTTTATAGTAAAGTCGCCACTACTTTACTAAAGCATGACTGGACTTGACTGACACGGGCTGGACTTGACTAAGACTGGACTTTGACTATAACTAGCTACGAGGACACTTATTTAACTTGAAAATATATAAATACTTGACACTGGCAAATGCTAAAATGCGACGCCAACACCAAAGAAAAAAAAAACAGAAATATAAATCATTTAGTTACATTAATATTTCAGATAAATATTTAAATTAGATTAAATTCTCATCAGTGTAATAACCAAAGCGACTTTAAAGCGAAAATACACTTTTTGTTTATGCTTGACGGGCTAGGTGATTGACCACAGCTCGCCTGATCTTGAGTGACGGTGTGGTCGAAGATGGTAAACACACCTGGTCTGGAATGGAACTGGTTCTAGACGTTCGAACAATGAAAGTAGATTCAAATCGGTACGGGTACTTCCTCGAAGTAACGCTTGAATCGGACAATTATCTTATAATGTTTCCAAGCTTATAATGTTGTGCTATCCGTGTGCAGGTGAAGGCGTTCGTGGAGCTCTGCTTGGCGGAGAGCGTGCGCAGCGGGGCGGCGCACCTGACGCGACTGGCGGGGCTCGGCGCCATGAAGCCCGACACCGTGCTGCTCGGCTTCCGCGACGCCGCGCCGCACACCGACTGGTTCCGCAAGTACGTATACACTGTACACACATTAACACACTGGCGACGCTGTACACACATTAACACACTGACGACGCTGTGCACACATTAACACTTAATCTGACGACAGCGTGTGTACAGTGTGTTAGACTAACACGGTACACACTAACACACGGTACACACTAATACACTGATCTAAAACACTGTACACACAATAACACACTGTACACACTCACACACTGACGACACTGTACACACATTAACACACTGACGACACTGTACACATTCACAAACTGGCTACACTGTACACACATTATGGACAGACGTTATCTCTCACCATCAGGAGAGCGTATCGTTCATGTAATTACTTTTAAATGAAAAAAAAACCTATGAACCATAAAAATATGTTGTTTCAGTCCATCGTCCCCGTACAAGACGGATCAGTTCGAGCTGGAGACGAGCAGCGTGTTCCCGCTGGTGCGCGCCGGGCCGCGGCTCTCCGCCGCCGAGTACACGCGCACGCTGTCCGACGTGCTGTGCGTGGGGAAGAACGCGTGCGTGTGCCGACACTTCAACCACCTCGACATGGCGGCCGTCGAAAGGTACGTAGCTTTTTAGGGATTCTTTTTTTCTTTTTTTTATGGTTGACAAGCTAGGTGTTCGACCACAGCTCACGAAGGCGTGGTCGAAGATGGTAAAGCACACCTAGCCTGGAATGGAACTGGCTGCCGGAACACACCGTTAGATGCTTGGCGGCAGATTTTCAACTCGAGGGTGGTAGCTAGCCAGCCGAGTACTAGAAAGTACCCTACCACCATGCTATGGTTTCCTCACGATGTTTTCTTTCACCGGCAGCTCAAGCTTTTGGACCCACGCCCTTCGGCATGCGAACCTATCGCGCTAACCACTGAGCTATCATCGCTACAACACCCAACACCCTTTGGTTTGGCACCCAAAGGGCAAAACGGGACCCTATTACTAAGATTCCGCTGTCCGTCACCAGGCTGTATCTCATGAACCGTGACAGCCCTGTTGGCTCATTGGTAGCATGTCTGCTTCAAGAGCTGTAGGGCGTGGGTTCGATTCCCACCCAGGACAAGCATTTTGTGATATAAAACAAATGTTTGTTCTATGTCTGGGTGTACTGTATGTATTATAAGTATGTATTTACAAAAAAAAAGTATTTAAGTATTTTATCAGTTATCTGATTCCCATAGTACAAGCTCTGCTTAGTTTGGGGTCAGATGGCGCTGTGTGTAACGTCCTGTGATATTTATTTATTTATTTATTTTAGTTAGTCACGGACAGCGGAGTCTTAGAATAGGGTCCCCATTTACCCTTTGGGTGCGGAACCCTAAAAAGCACACCGAACTGAACGTTACTTCCGCAAAGTAATGTTTGAATCAATAAACTATACGAGAATTTTGTTTAATCTTTTTTTCGCTTACAGAAAAAACTGTTGAAACTGACACTTGTTCTGTGTCTGGGTGTACTGTATGTATTTACAAAAAAAAAAAAAGTATTTAAGTATTCTATCAGTTATCTGACTTCCATAGCTCAAGCTTTGCTTAGTTTGGGGTCAGATGGCGCTGTGTGTAATGCCCTGCGATATTTATTTATTTTATTTAGAAAATCGCCAAATTTGAAGTACATAGACGTGTGGCTGGTGGACCTGCTGTCGCCGTCGTGCGAGGAGCCCTTCACGGTGGGAGGGCTGTTTACGCTGCAACTTGCGGCGGTCGTGCGCTCCGCTCGAGGATGGCAGCACTTGCGGCTACGCGCGCACGCTGTCACGTTGCCATCGCCTGCCGCGGCTCATATACACGGTTAGCACAATTTGTAGTTGTTAATTATTATTTTACTTGGTGGTAGATCTCCTTAGCAGGAGGTCGTCTAGGTAGGTACCACCGCAGTACGAGATATTCTGCCGCCAAGCAGTAGTGTGTAAGCATTACTGTGTTCCGGTTTGAAGGGTACTGCAGCTAGCGAAATTACTGGGCTGTTGAGACTAACCATCGAAAGTCTCAAAGTAATGAGCGCCAAAGCAGCGATGCTCTGGACTTTGTTTTGTTACTCAAGATTCTGTGTATTGCTGCAATGGTCATGGGCAGGCGTTACCCCTTACCATCAGGAGAGCGTCTAGTCCGTCTCACTATTTTTCACATTAAAAATATATATATATATATATATATATATATTTAAATTAAATATTTAAATTTAATAATTATAAATGTTCTAGGTTATTGTACACAGCGCCATCTTGCCCCAAACTAAGCAAAGCTTTCACTATGGAAACCAAATAACTGATAGAATACTTTCATTTCATTTACTTTAACGTGCTACTTGCCGCCATCGCTGATTTTGACAATTGAATATTCAAGGTATATATTTAGTTTATTTACGCTTAACAGTCGTTTCAGTTACAACGGTGATGACGACTTGAATTTAGCTAATTTGACAATAATTTATGAATTATTATTATTTTACTGTTTTTGACATTTTATTTGACAACTGGAAAAGCATCTTAGCATCTTATTTTTTTTAATAATTGTGAAAATTTGATTCACACGCGCGAGGGTGTGAGTTCAAATCCCATCAATGAGCTTGAAGGAAAACATCGTCAGGTCGTGGTGGTAGAGTACTTTCTATGACAGCCCCGTTGGCTCATTGGTAGTATATCTGCCTTGAGAGCTGTAGGGCGTGGGTTCGATTCCCACTCAGGGCAAACATTTTGTGAATAAACAAATGTTTATTCTGTGTCTGTATGTATTATAAGTATGTATTTACAAAAAAAACAGTATTTATGTATTCTATCAGTTATCTGACTTCCATCACACAAGCTCTGCTTAGTTTGTGTCAGATGGCGCTGTGTGTATAGTCCTACGATATGTATTTATTTATTTTATTTATTTATGAATAATATTGTAGTTGCCCAAAAAGAAAAAAAAAAAATTGATTTTTGTCGCTATTTTAACTCGGCGGTTAGCGCGGCCGTGGGTTTTAAACCCAACAATGAGCTTGAGCTGCCGATGAAGGAAAACATCGTGAAGGAGCCATATCATGGTGGTAGGGTACTTTCTAGTTCCAGCTGACTAGCTACCACCCTCAAGTTGAAAATCTGTCGCCAAGCATCGTAACTGTGTTCCGGCAGCCTTGAGTTCCATTCCAGGCTAGGTGTTACCATCTTCAACAACAGTCACTGAACAGCTCATGTGAGCTGTGGTCAAACACCTAGCTTGTCAATTATAAAAAAATATAGATAAATAATAATAAATAAATAAATATCGTACGACATTACACACAGCGCCATCTGACCCCAAACTAAGCAAAGCTTGTACTATGGGAGTCTGATAACTGATAGAATACTTAAATTTTATTTTTTTTTGTAAATACATACTTATAATACATACAGTACACCCAGACATAGAACAAACATTTGGTTTTATATCACAAAATGCTTGTCCTGGGTGGGAATCGAACCCACGCCCCACAGCTCTTGAAGCAGACATGCTACCAATGAGCCAACAGGGCTGTCTAATATATAGATAGATAGATATAACCCTTTATTGTGCACATCATAAATTGAAAAGAGTACAGAAAACCTTACAAAAGTGTGGTATACAGTGTGATATTGACTTGTTTCTAGAAGCGGGTCGCACAGTGACGGTCGGCGAGACAGTAGTGGAGGCGGGCCGACCGCTGCAGGAGAGGTTCGACAGCATGCTCAAACTGCTGAGAATTAACGCTACCACTCACTTGGTAACTACATAAATATTTACAATTTAAAAACACCGGCTCCGTGACCCTTAGGCCAACTAAACGCACTGCTCCAACGAAACAGCGAGGTTTCGGAGCCAACCAAAATATTATCGATGTGTACAATTTTTAGATTTTTGTTAATTTAAAAAAAAACTGCTAAAAATTATGGGGCCACCTCTGAAGTATGATATACCAAGCAAAAAATGATCATCAAATTCGATTCATAATTGTAGCGTATAGTCGAATTGAGAACTTCCTCCTTTTTAAGTAGGTTAAAAATACAAATAATCTTTACTAACGACTTAATTTACAAAGGTTTGGCCTCTCCTGTTAAGTTTGTACAATTTTGTACCTATGTTGGAGCGATGATAGCTCAGTGGTTAGCGCGGTCGCTTCACACGCGGAAGTGCGTGTTCCAACCCTAATAATGAGCTTGAGTTGCCTGTGAACGAAAACATCGTGAGGAAACCGTAGCGTGGTGTACTTTCTAGTACTCGGCTGGCTAGCTATCACCTTCAAGTTGAAAATCTTCCGCCAAGCATCTAACGGTGTGTTCCGGCAGTGTCACTTGAGAGCCAGTTCCATTCCAGGCTAGGTGTGCTTTACCATCTTCGACCAAACCTTTATTCAACATTAGGTGAGCTGTGGTCAAACACCTAGCTAGACAACCATAAAAAAAAGTATATATCATCGACATCTACAAAATGTTTGCTAAATAGGATGCTAGTTAACACAGCATTAAACTGATGATAAACTTGTTTGATTTGTAATTATTATAAATATATGTTTTTTGTATTTCAAAGGTGACAGAATGGCCTAAGCTAGAAGAAAATAGAAGATGGACCAATGACGAGAACTCTAACATGTATCAACGAATACCGCTCAGCTATTTACAAACGTAAGTCAATTTAAAACTGTAAGTCAATTTATAACCTTAACTCAATTTATAACCTTAAGTCAATTTATAACCTTAAGTCAATTTATAACCTTAAGTCAATTTATAACCTTAAGTCAATTTATAACTGTAAGTCAATTTATAACTGTAAGTCAATTTACAAATGTAAGTCAATTTATAACTGTAAGTCAATTTACAAATGTAAGTTATTTTATAACCATAAGTCATTCACACAAACGAAAGACGTTTTATGACCGTAAAACAATTTACAAACATATGTCAATTTATAAACGTATATCAATTTACAAACGTCAGTTAAATTTAGTTCCGAATTCTCTTAGGTCGATTACAGCGTCATACGGACTGAAATTAAAAACGTTTCACGTCACAAAATAAAATAACAAGAACACTCGATTTTGTTTCAGAGTGAACAACATAATAAAGCAGAGGTGCTCGGACGGCAGTGCCGTCACGTTCGTGCAACTGCCGCCGCCGCCCGCGCTGCCGCCCGCGCCCTCGCCCGCCGACGAGGCTGTCTGCGAACACTACCTTAAGGTTCGTTGTAATGAGGTGTTTGACAAGGTGTTCATAATTCATAATATTATTTATATGGAACGCCATATCCCGCCTTTCGGCATGCAAATCTTTGTCTTATTAAACATTTTACGTAAAAAACCTTTAGGAAAATAGAAACAAAAACAATTATTAATTTCTCAAAAGAAGACCAAAACAAAAGGTTTTGGCGGGAACTCGGAAAGCGTCGTGTGGCCCCTTTGTATTTTTTTCCAAAACTAGTGTTTTGTCGAGTGTTTATGCATAAAAATGGTGGTGTTTTATTCATAAAGAGCCGAATCACGAGCGATTATATAATGTGGCAACATGACTTTTCGTGTTGCTTCCAAAACTCCATCGAAGTGTTATAGTAAAGTCGCCATTACTTTACTAAAGCATGGCTGGACTTGACTGACACGGACTGGACTTTGACTATAACTAAAGCTACGAAGCAACTTATTTAACTTTTGAAACTGGAAAATGTAAAACACTTGACACTGGCAAATGCTGTAAATGCGACGCCAAAACCAAAGAAAAAAAACAAAAACGAAAGGAAATGACATTGACAGCAATATATCCAACTGTCAAACGCGTTATAAAGCAATCTGTTCACGGTCAGACTTATTTTCGAATCATTTTTGTTTGAGCTAATTAATTAAAATTTAGTACACACATACCAATGGCAATATTGTATAAAAATAAATGTAATTTTTTTTTTTTTTTTTAAGTCTTTTATTTATTTATACAGTGTTTTAATAAAATGACACCCTTATAACAAAACAAAATATGTACAATCATTAATTAAGTTGAGCTCTTTGTTTAATAGCTGCATGGTATACGTCGAACAATCTTTTAATTTTTTTTATTTTTAAATGTTAAATTAAAAATTTGCCAAAAGCTAAATGTATTTTTTTGAAACTTGATAGTAAACGAAATACAACGTCAAAATATACAATGTCAAGAGCAAAATTATTAAAATAAATGTCCAGTTTGTTATTACAAAGTCACCTTATCATCATTTTCGTCAAAATAAAAATCATGCACATTGTAGTAAAGTCAAACAATTAAGCAATTAATATTTATTAACATCAATTAATATCAAAATTTGTCCGTCGAATATTAGGTTTATTTTGTGAGTTTTTGAATGACAAATTAGTGACAAAATACAATGCAATAATTGAATAACTTTTATAATAACAATATTTTACTATTCAATTGAAATAATTTACTAATGAAACTTATTTATATTAACATCAGGTGAGCTGTGGTCAAACACCTAGCTTGTCAACCATAAAAAAAAGCTATTAACTCGCCGACCGGCCTAAGATGGACTACCTACTTTTCTCAGTGTTGCCAAAACAAAAAAAAAGTACTTTAAAAAAGTTTTTTTTCAGGTTCTAGACGAATTCACGAAGGATCTCTCGCCAACCATACTAGTGAGGGGCGTCAAGTCTGTCACTTCGACTTCTCTATAGTTTTATATGTACGTAATCACTATTTGTCGATGTTACGACCGATTTTGTAGGTTTTAGTGAAAACTTGTAATTTATAAATTGTTAAAAATGTGATACCCGAGCCACTTTAACAATAAAATTAATAATTTCAAAAAAAAAAAATAGACACAAAATAGTTTCTTTGTAAATTTTACTCTATTATATTTCCTACTAGCGGACGCCTCGCGGTTTTACCCGCGTAGTTTCAGTTCCCGTGGGAATACAGGGATAAAAAGTAGCCTATGTCACCCGGGATACTGTACCTTCCTAACTCTGAAAGAATTTTTCCGAAATCCGTCCAGTAGTTTTTGAGTTTATTCGTTACAAACATACAAAAATACAAACCTTTCCTCTTTATAATTGACAGCCTCGTTGGCTCATTGGTAGTATATCTGTCTTGAGAGCTGTAGGGCGTGGGTTCGAATCTCACTCAGGGCAAAACATTTTGTGAATAAACAAATAGGTGTTCTGTATGTATTTACAAAAAAAAAGTATTTAAGTATTCTATCAGTTATCTGACTTCCATCACACAAGCTCTGCTTAGTTTGGGGCCAGATGCCGCTGTGTGTATAGTCCTACGATATATATTATATAATATTCGTGTGGATTATGCTATCATAAATAAAAAAATATAAATATATATTCAGTTTATTCTAATAGTACATGCAGCCTTTGTAATAATTTTGATTTGGCTCGGGTTAGTTAAACGAACCCACTTTCAGATCTCTTAGTTTATTTTTAATGATTAACTAAAACCTTCATAGTCGCATTAAAGTAGAAACATTCTTGTGGACCAATAAATCAATTATATTTAGGTAAATTATATAGACTATAATGATTATATTGTAATTATATTATTGTGTTTAATTTTATAAATACATACCACGTTTAATTTACGAGCGTAGCTCAACTCTGTATACTTATCACAATTATTCTACCGGCGAGCAGTAGTGTGCTGTATTGAATGGAGATGTTTTCATTGACGTACTTGCAATACTAGGGCCACACTAATGTTTAATTATTTTAATATTATAGTCACAGGAAAACTTACAGCTAATTACAATAAATAAGAATAGAAGACCAATTAAAAGATTGAGTTTATTAATTCAAAAGATTTATCTGTGTATAAATATGTACGTATATTTTAAAAATCGGCCAAGTGCGAGTCGGACTCGAGCACAAAGGGTTCCGTACTATAAAAAAAAATGAAGTTTGTTGTATGGGAGCCCCCTCTAAATATTTATTTTATTTTTAGTATTTGTTGTTATAGCGGCAATAGAAATACATCATTTATGTGAAAATTTCAACTGGAATATAATTTTACAGTGAAATCACAGCTACTGGCATTTATTTTGGCCGTTATTATAAATATGTATTTAAAAAAAAAGACGTGTGGCACTCGGGGACTGCCGCGGTAAAGCTATTGCATAGCATTTTTACGCCGATACAACCAATGCCACCTAGAGGCGAGTTGCTGAACTAAAGAGACACGCGTAATATTTCAAAAAAGTCATTAAAAGTTCTGCTATTCATCGATAGATGGCAAAACTAAAAAGTATCACCGCTGTGCCGGTGGGAGTGGGGGGTGTTAGGTTATTTTCGTTACGGAATTTCTGGATTCGGTCTCCACGCTCAAGGCCCGCGATAGAAGCTATGCAATAGCTTAAAAAGTATTTAAGTATTCTATCAGTTATCTGGTTTCCATAGCACAAGCTCTGCTTAGTTTGGGGTCAGATGGCGCTGTGTGTAATGTCCTATGATATTTATTTATTAAAAAAACAAAAACTAGATAACTAAAACTGACTTCTTATGCGATGACTCTTGAGGATAATTATACTTATGATAATTTTGTTGCAACTTTGTGATACACGTGCATTGTAATGTTTTTTTTTTTTTTTTTTTTTAAATATTTTATGACTATTGTACTTTTTATATTATTTCAAGTAAGTATTGAATAAGCGAACTATTTTAGTATTATTAATTTTAATCAATCAACATTTTGTAATTATTGTTTAATAAAGGGGAACTCTTAAAACGAGACATCACAACTCACTTGACGTGATTAAAATAACATAAACAATATTTGTATTAATATTTTGACTTGGTGGTAGATCTCCTTAGCAGGAGGTCGTGTATGTAGGTACCACCGCAGTACCAGTTATTCTGCCGCTAAGCAGTAGTGTGTAAACATTACTGTGTTCCGTTTCGCAAGGGTACTGCAGCTAGTGAAATTACAGGGCTGTTGAGACTAACCATCGAATGTCTCAAAGTAATGAGCGCCAAAACAGCGATGCCCTAGACTTTTGTTACTTTTAAAGTTCTGGGTACCGATGTTTTTTTTAGTATTTTTAATGGTATTAACGCCAGTCACCATTTCCACCAAAACGTTTAAGATAAGTTTTTAATTTTTTTTTTAATTATGGTACTCTTTATTTTATTACTAGAATATAAGATATTTGGATCTAGAGTTGCCAGTGACACAAGAAAAAAAACTGACAACTCGCTATATCGACGAAAGAGATTGTGACACAATTTATTTTTTTATGTAATTAGTCGAAAATGTGATTTTTACTAATAAATATTGCAATTTTTAAACGTTGTTTTTATTTAAAATACGACAGCGCCCCTTGGCGGAAACAACTGGAAATTACATTTTTTCATTTTTTTTTTATAGTTGACAGGCTAGGTGTTTGACCACAGCTCACCTGATGTTAAGTGAAGGCGTGGTCATAGGTTTTATTATTGAGGAAATGCTGATGCATTGAACAATTGTAATTAAATTTGGTATGGAGGTATCTGACACCCTGGATTAATACATACGCTACTTTTTATTTTATGACTTTTTATTTATTTATTTTAATTTTTACTTGGTGGTAGATTTCCTTAGCAGGAAGTCGTCTGGGTAGGTACCACCGCTGTACCAGATATTCTGCCGCCAAGCAGTAGTGTGCAAACATTACTGTGTTCCGGTTTGAAGGGTACTGCAGCTAGCGAAGTTACTGGACTGTTGAGACTAACCATCGAAAGTCTCAAAGTAATGAGCGCCAAAGCAGCGATGCCCTGGACTTTGTTTTGCTACTGAAAGTTCTGTGTATCGCTGTAATGGTCATGGACATGCATGGCAAAAAAAATATCCCGAAAAATGCGTTCACGTGTGATGAGCAAGCAGGCAGCGGGTAACACCGCGGGGCGCAGCTAGTACAGAATAATAACCATTTCTAACGTTCCCGCAATATTTACAAACACGAAACGAAATATTATTTCCCCGTAATTAAATATCATTTAGATTAATAACACAAAGTATCTCATAACACCAGGATGGAGATTCTTGACATGTGTATGACGAATTCGCTTCTCTTGCTGAGGTTCCGTAGAATGTTTCGAATTTTACTTTATCTTGTTTTGTAGTTACTTTCGTAAATGATGCTAGGTATTATGTTGCGCTTAATACGGATGAACAAATACAAATACAAATCATTTATTAATAACACCAAAGTTACAGGTCATTTTTACATTCATAATTAAAAATATCAAAATCGTAACATATGTCAAAACAATGAATATGAAAATGTCAATGAAACTTCTATATGTTACATATAAAATAATTATGTCATTATAATTAAATGTCCATAAAAAACAAAAATATTGTAATTACTAGTAATTCAATAATCTCTTAGTTTTAAATAATCGTCAAAGTCATAAAACAAGGTCTCTTGAAGCCAAGATCTAAGTTTGCTTCTGCGCGCACGCGATGGCGCGGTGCATCCCGGATGGGAGCGGGTACGCGGATGTAGACCGCGGGCGTCAGAATGTATACCGACCTCTCCGACTCGACGAGCCGATGCGACGGCGTTACTAGTTGCTCTTCCATTTTATTGCTGCGAAGATCCAACGTGCTGTGGACGCCCCGGCGCTGAAATTTATCTATGTTTGTATGCGTGTACAGGGCTACCTGGTTTACACCCACAGCCTCCTGCGTTTTCCGGGATAATATAATAGCTTAGGGGCCATTCCTTTATTACGTAAGACAATTTAAGGGGAGAATGGGTCGACCATATCTTATTTCATCTTACAAAGGGGTTCTCGATCTTACGTAAGATCACAAAAATGCGCAAAGTTAAAATTATACATAATAATATGTAAAGATGATTTTAACGATAAAGAAAAACTTTAAAACACTACGAAAATAAATATGATGCGTCTATTTTTTCGGTACGAATCGAAAAAACAAACCGTTCTTGTGGGTCAGACGCCAGGGTTGATAAATACTGCGACAGCTATCTCCATACCAAATTTCATCCAAATCCTTTCACTAGTTTATGCTAGACAAACATACAAATTTTCACATTTATAATATTAGTTGGAGGGAAATAGGGATATAAAGAAGAGATTGGAGTCTAACTTTTAAAATGAAAGAAAGAAATTATGATTTAATTTTTATTTCTAAACTTACGGAACCCTGAAACGTGAAAAGCTACAATATTAATTTACCACGAGTTTTCTGTACAAGGAAAACCGCGTTTTCCTGTTCAGATGAGGTAAACAACTCTTATCGTTATTGTCAAGTTATTGCATTACAATTTCGTGTTGTTTCACGATGGCGTCGCGCACGGCACATCTTTTTTTTTTTTATATATAGTAGATAGGCTTGCGTTTGACCGCCATCCCGCCTGATGTTAAGCGAAGATGCGGTCTACGGTGGAGCACGCTTGCCTAGAAGAAACCGATTCACTCGCGACTTGAAGGTACCCAGACTATATTCATCTAATGTACTAATGAGCTTCGTACAATGAGAGTAGGTAGGGTTATACTTGGTGGTAGATTTCCTTAGCAGGTCGTCTAGGTAGGTACCACCGTAGTACCAGATATTCTGCTGCCAAGCAGTAGTGTGTAAACATTACTGCGTTCAGGTTTGAAGGATATTTGCAGCTAGCAAAATTAAAGGGCTTTTGAGACTTACCATCGAATGTTTCAAAGTAATGAGCGCCAAAGCAACGACGCCCTGGGCTTTGTTTTACTACGCAAAATTCTGTGAATCGCTGCAATGGTCATGGACAGACGTAATCTCTTACCTCAGGAGAGCGTCTTGGTCGTCTGTCATTTATGATTAAAACACTAGATTATGCTAATAACCTACTGTTTTATTCAAGCAATTGTGATTTACCGCAAATAAAGACCAAAATAAATGCCAGTAGGTAACTGGTTTCACTGTAAAATTAAGCTCCATTTGTCCATAAATGGAAAAAAAATATTTTTATGGAAATTGAACCACCTTAATATTTCTTTGCACATATAAGTCATTATAATTATTGTTATTACTTACTATTATATATTCTGTGACAGTGGGAGAGATGCCACAAATAGCTGTTGTATAATATTCCAGTCACGTACGGCGATTTGCAGCAGTTAACGAGTTAATACGACGCGCCCGGCGTCGCCCGCGTCGCTGCCAGACGCGGACTTATTTGCGTGCTACGTGACGATGGAAACATGCCTCTTATGTTTGTTTTGATGGTAAAAAGTATAAAAGACGCTAACGATGATATATGTAACCTTGTTTTTATAGCAGACATTGTTTCGTATTACCTACCTCCATCTTGCCTGATGTTCAGAATCAGAATATCATGTTTTATTGTGTTACTGTGTACAAATTAAATAAATAAATAACGCAGGACATTGCACACAGCGCCATCTGACCCCAAACTAAGCAAAGCTTGTACTATGGGAATCAGACAACTGACAGAATACTAAAAAACTTTTTTTTTGTAAATACATACTTATAATACTTGACAGCCCTGTTGGTTCATTGGTAGCATGTCTGCTTCAAGAGCTGAAGGGCGTGGGTTTGATTCCCACTCAGGACAAAAATTTTGTGGCATAAACAAATGTTTGTTCTGTGTCTGGGTGTACTGCATTTATTATAAGTATGTATTTACAAAAAAAAAAGTATTTAAGTATTCTGTCATCCGACTTCCATAGTACAAACTCTTCTTAGTTTGGGGTCGAATGGCGCTGTGTGTAATGTCAAAAAAAAAAAAATATTGGAGGACATTTAACACAGCGTCATCTAGCTCCAAACTAAGCAAAGCTTGTACTATGGGAACCAGACAACTGACAGAATACTTAAAAACTTTTTTTTGTAAAGACATACTTATAATACATACAGTACACCCAAAATGTGTAGGCATCACGCTGTCATCGGTGTTATAAAACAAATTAACCAAGGATTGATGCGGCCCGGGCGGGAATCACAGCCCTGGCTTTGTTTAGGTTATCTTATCACACAGGCAGGGGTGCCCAACCCGCGGCGAGTCGGCCTTTTAAATCCACTTTAATTAAACTGATTGATTGATTTTTTGACACTGTTTAGGTTTCTTTTTGTTTGGAATTAATTGAGTTTGAAAACAATGGTGTGGGTAAAATTTCAGCGTTTTTTTTTACTTATGGGCTTGCGTTTGACCGCCATCCCGCCTGATGTTAAGCGAAGATGCGGTCTACGGAGGATCACGCTTGCCTAGAAGAAACCGATTCACTCGCGACTTGAAGGCACCCAGATTGTATCTATCAGGGAACACCCACTCGTACTGTTATTCGTTCTGTTCTGCTATAATCATAATCGTACCTACTATTTTTAATCTAAAAGTTTGTCTGTCTGGATATTTGTTTCTTCTTCAAGCTGTAACGAGTGAGTGGATGTATTGAAATTTGAGATCTAGATGTTTTTTCTCTGATGTTAATTTTATGCCGAGAAAAACTAGTGTTATTATTAAGTATTTAAGTACTCTATCAGTTATCTGACTTCCATAGTACAAGCTTTGCTTAGTTTGGGGTCAGATGGCGTTGTTTGTAATGTCCTACTATATTTTAATGTCTGTTTATTTATTTTGGTGTTTTTTGTTATCAAATAAAACTTAATTTCTTTATTTTTTTCTTATTGGTTGGCAATACTTAAAAGCGTCCAATGTGGACGCTACATTTTTTTTTATGGTTAACAAGCTAAGTGTTTGACCATTTCTCATCTGATATATTTACAGAGTGGTCGAAAACGGTAAATACATCTTACTTGTAATGGAACTTTCAAGAGTTTCTAGCGGACCAAAGTACTAAGCGGCTATCAACTAGTGGTAGCTAGCCGAATACTAGAAAGTACCCCACCACCATGTTATTCATTGACGTTGTGGAACTGGCTCTCAAGTGAGGCTACCAGAACACACCGTTAGATGTGTTCTGGTAGCCCTGGTAGGTAGTTCTGACTTGTAATTGTCCTATTAGCAATAAAATGATTATGATTATGATTAGATGCTTGGTGGCAGACTTTCAATTTGTGGGTGGTAGTTAGCCAGCCGAGAACTAGAAAGTACCCTAGTTTCCTCACGACCTTTTCCTTCACCGGCAGCTCAAGCTCATATAATATGACATTTTTTAATGGTATAAACTGGTATATGATCTGTTACTTTGTAACAATGTCTCAAAGCAATGAGCGCTCATGACATATAACTTCATTGACATTTTCATTCTCATTATTTGACATTTTATGATTTTGATATTTTTAAATATGAATGAACAATGAAAATGACCTGTAACTTTGGTGTTATTAATAAATGATTTGTATTTGTATTTTGTATTTGCGCTAAATAAGCGACGCCGTAGACTTTGTTTTATTACTCAAAGCTTTGTGCATCACTGCAATGGTTATAGACAGGCGTTATTTCTTACCATCAGGAGAGCGTTTTATAGAACACATGAACAAAGTGTCTTCCCCTTAATAGAGACAGTAGGAAAAGTGTCGATGGACGCATTCTTCGATTATACTCTACTTAGCAATTTAAGTTATATTAAAATTACTTATTAGTCTCAACTAGGCTAGATTGTAATAACAATGAGGTATCTAACAACAAACAGATACATCATTAGAAGGAAACAAAAGGTGAGCGTTTCTTTCATCTTATGGATTTTACATTAAAAAAAACGTAGAGACGTAAGTTTGGCGACCCCTGCTCGTTATGTTTACGGCAGATGTGCCGCACGTGTGCGCGACGCGTGCGCACGGTTCCTTGTACGGCCGGCGAGCGGTATGCAAGCTTCCCTCCCTAATTCAATTATAGGCGATGAACTATGAATTCATGTGTCAGAATTCTAAGGTTATTTACATACACGGGTCTTCAAACGTGATGAAGAAAGAAATTCCCGAACGCTTGATACGTGAGATTTAGAAGATTAAACTAGTGTTTTTCTACTACGCATGGCCTGTGTTTCCTAGAAGTAAATTTAATATCCATAAAAATTAGTTTAGATAAATATTGTATATAATTTGCATACGTACCCATATTTATGCAATAAATGAATTATGATAGGCCTTCATTATGAAATTTTGTATTGAATTGGCTCCGAAACTACTGGACCGATCTTAATAATTCTTTCATTATTAGAATGCTACATTATCCGTCATGGGCATAGGCTATAGCTTATTCAAAAAACAATTAGGGATCCATATGGAAAATTCAATAATGTAACCCAAGCTGTGAAAAATTTGAAATAATCCTTACTTAGCATGCGCAGCGAAAACTATTGACAATAGATTATAGTGACGTTTTATAGAGCAAATTGACAGCTACAAATAAGTCCGCAATGGAGTTTTGGCGGGAACGCGGGAAGAGTCGTGTCGCTCCGTTGTATTTTTTTCCAAAACTAGTGTTTTGTCGAGTGTTTATGCATAAAAATGGTGGTATTTTATTCATAAAGTGCCGAATTACAAGCGCGAGTGTGGGAAAATGATATAATGTGGTGAAACATGAGTTTTCGTTTTGCTTCCAAAACTCCATCGAAGCTTTGTAGTAAAGTTGCCACTACTTTACTAAAGCATGACTGGAATTAACTGACACGAACTGGACTTGACAAAGACGACTTTGACTAAAACTAGCTACGATGGCACTTATTTAACTTTTGAAACTTGAAAATATATAATTACTTGACACTGGCAAATGCTAAAACGCGACGCCAAAACCAAAGAAAAAAAATAAAAGTCCGCAATATCATATGTCTAACTATTACAGTTGTCATCTACATCTTACAAAGAGGAAAGATTAATTTTTTTGTTTGTATTGAATAGGCTCCGAAACTACTGGATCAATACATTTATATTGTTAATCGACTTTTGTTAGATAATAATAAATAATCACACGTGCAATCGATGCATCTTTGCCAACGCAGTGGCAGTTTATTGATGACCTTCTTGAAGAAATCAGCTGGACAAGAGGCAAAACATTCTCCAAAAGCATTTTAACTGCCTTCCCGCCTAGAAGTGATCTTGGTGGTAGATTTCCTTAGCAGGAGGTCGTCTAGGTAGGTACCACCGCAGTACCAGATATTCTGCCGCCAAGCAGTAGTGTGTGAACGTTACTGTGTTCCGGTTCGGAAAGTGCTACAGCTAGCGAAATTACTGGGCTGTTGAGACTAACCATCGAAAGTCTCAAAGTAATGCGCGCTAAGCAGTGATGCCCTGGACTTTGTTTTTCTAATCAAAGTTCTGTGTATCGCTTCAATGGTCATGAACAAGCGTTATCTTTTACCACCAGGAGAGCGTCTCGTTCGTCTCAGTACATTTTACATAAAAAAAATATTTTAAGACAACCATAAATTATTGTTGAAATAAACTCTCCGTTATTACAAAGCGTTGTTACATAGGTATATTTTACGTAACTTATTTCATTTTATGAGAATGCCATATTAATGCCACGCCCTCGTGACGTCACTTCTAGAAGCGATTCAAGTGCTGCGACCCACCCTCACCACACTAGGGCTGGCACAAATAAAATTAAACTATTTGAAAAGTACCAACTATGTGGTATCTATTTAGATAATTACTAGCTGTGCCCCGCGGTGTTACCAGACAAACGCGACCGAGGCGACACCCGTACATGGTGGATGTTCCCCATGTGCGCACTAAACGCTTTGAGTCCACATTCTTTATTCGCACAGCGAGGATGTGGAACTCTTTGCCGGAGTCTGTGTTTCCCGAAAGGTACAATATGAGTGTCTTCAAGTCAAGAGTAAACAGGTTCCTTCTAGGTAAGCGTGTTCCATCTTAGACCGCATCGATGCTTCACATCAGGCAGGATGTGGTCAAGCGCGAACCTATTCAATGTAAAAAAAAAAAAACAAAAAAACCCGCTACAAGTTTTCGGAATAAAAAGTAACCTATGTGTTAATCCAGGGTCTCAGCTAGCTTCATACCAAATTTCATCCAAATCCGTTCGGTAGTTTTTGCGTGAAAGAGTAACAAACATCCATCGATCCATCGAAACTTTCACATTTACATTAGTGGGATTAATATTAGAGTACCGAATAATTTTATCTTAATTTTCGACCTAACATTGCTTTTTTTCTTCTTTTTATGCGTGACAGGCTAGGTGTGTTCGAAGTGTGGTCGAAGATGTCAAAGCACACCTAGCCTGGAATGGAACTGGCTCTCATTGTTTGGCCCGATCCAGACATTTTCAAGTGTAGGTAAGTAAGTACTTATCACAGACATATTCCGCTAACCCTGGCGGCCCTCATAATTGATTCCCACCCCGTCGGAATGCGGCCCTGTACAGGGGTTACAAAACTCATTTACCAGTACGCAGTACGCAGTATTTATACGTACGTAGATTTACGCGCGAATAAAATTACGTGACGTACACTTGGCGCCACATTTTCATGAACTAAAAATTAAAAAAAAATATCTTAGGACGTTACACACAGCGCCATCTGACCCCAAACTAAACAAAGTAAGATGGAAGACAGATAACTGATAGAATGCTTCAATACTTTTTTTTGTAAATACATAGAGATTTACTACGATAACATGGCCCGCCCCCATTAAATTACTATTTTAATGTGTGTAGTCACATCCTTAAAGAAAGAGTTTGTATGTAGTTGTAATGATTCGTCTTCAGTAGCAACAGATTTGTTTGTCAACTTACCATAACTAGTTGACCGCGGAAGACAACGCACGTGTCATGTTCATAGTCGACACACAAATCCATGGATTTGCTAGCTCGACTAGGTGTTTGACGGCAGCACCAGTAAGCGCACATGCGTGGTGGTGCGTTGTTAATATTTTCAAATGTTTTGAATTTTTGAGGGGCGGGTCATGTTATCGTAGTAAATCTCTGCTTATAATATGTATGTATTTACAAAAAAATATGAATTATGAATAATACACCCAGACACAGAACAAACATTTTATTTATATCACAAAATGCTTGTCCTTGGTGGGAATCGAACCCACGTCCTTCAGCTTTTGGAGCAGACATACTACCAATGAACCAACAGGGCTGTCAGGTATATCAATTCGACAATAAACGGTTATAACAGAAAAAGGGCAAGCGCAAGAAATTGAGGGAGATTTTTTATTTCTCAAAATATAGAAGACTAGCTTATTTTTTTAATGTAAAAGTAATGAGACGAACGATGCCTCCTGTTGGTAAGAGATAACGCCTGTCCATGACCATTGCAGCGATACACAGAACTTTGTGAAGCTAAACAAAGTCCAGGGCATCACCGCTTTGACGCTCATTACTTCGACTTTCGATGGTTAGTCTCAACAGTCCTGATCGCTGAGAAATCGGCAGCACTAATGCTGAGAACTAACCTTTTTTGTCGCACTGAACACTACAGCGACAACTTTCTACATATTATTATTGAGATTTTTTAATCTTTTATTTGTAGTGTTTTTGTTGTTGTGTGTGTCAAAATAAATATTTTCTTTTTAATTTCGCTGCAGTACCCTTCAAACCGGAACACAGTAATGTTTACACTACTGCTTGGCGGCAGAATATCTAGCTGCGGCAGTACTTTATAGCCCCCTTTTACGAAGCATACCTTTTCAGAATAACCCTGTAATATCTGAGCGACAAAGAGAGCTTCTTTGGTTTGACACATATTCAGAACACGTCTCCGCATCTGGAGTAAAGGAAAGAAACGTGGATGGGACTTGATAATAACAATTTATTTGTTTGGATCATATTTAATCGCTCACCAAAAAATATTCACTTACACTATGTAAGCATGGATCAACTGGGTAAAGTAAGGGTTTTTTTTTGTGGAAACAGTAATGGCACCCTAGTATTAAAAAACCGGCTAAGTGCTAGTCGGACTCACGCACGAAGTGTTCCGTATCATTATAAACCTCCATACAAAATTTCATCCAAATCCGTTCAGTAATTTTTGCGTGAAAGAGTAACAAACATCCATCCATCTATCTATCAGAATCTATGTATCTATGAGATTTCGGTTTCAAAAGACCTCGTTTTATGACTTTGACGATTATTTAAAACTAAGAGATTATTGAATTCCTAGTAAGTAATTATAATATTTTTGTTTTTATTGATATTTAATTTTATTGACATAATTATTTTTATATGTGACATATACTTCATTGCCATTTTCATTGTTTTGACATAATGTTATGATTTTGATATTTTTAAATATGAATGGAAAAATGTAACTTAAAAAAATATAACTTAAAAAAAAAAAAAACTAAAAAACAAATGTAACTAAATGTAACTTTGGTGTTATTAATAAATGATTTGTATTTGTATCCATTCATCCAAACTTTCACATTAATAACATTAGTGGGATTTTATGATTGACAGGCTAGGTGTTTGATCACAGCTCACCTTATGTTAGGTGACGGTGTAGTTGAAAACGATGAACGCGCTCTCAGCTCTCAAGTAAGATTGTTGTAACACACTGTTAGATGCTTGGCGGCAGATTTTCAACTTGAAGGTGGTAATTAGCCAGTCGAGTACAAGAAATTACCCTACCACCATGCTATGGTTTTCTCACGATGCTTTCCTTTCCTCAAGCTCATTGATGGGATGTGAACCAACCGCGCTAACCAGCTAACCACTGAGCTATCATCGCTAAAATATTTGTACAAAACAGTTGTATGTACTTTTTGTGTTGGTAAATCTATCGAGTATAGCGACCCTGTACTACCCAGGGGCGGATAAGAGTTTTTTAGGCTGCAGCCCAGAGCCCCGTGGATATAAAAGGCCCCCTCAAAAACAAAATGCAGTGAAATTGCTAATTTATGAAAAGAAATGTTGAAATTTTCCCTAATTATTTATTATAATAGCTTAACATGTTTTTTACGTTGCCACTACCTGTGAAGCCTAACTCTTTCTCCAGGATGTCGTTTATAGAAAACATATATAGGACAACAATGTAAAACCTTTTTTTTTTTTTATGGTTGACAGGGTAGTTGTTTGACCACAGCTCACCTGATGTTAAGTGAAGGTGTGGTCGAAGATGGTAAAGCACACCTAGCTTGGATGGAACTGGCTCTCAAGTGAGGCTGCCGGAACACACCGTTAGATGCTTGGCGGCAGATTTTCAACTTGAGGGTGGTAGCTAGCCAGCCGAGTACTAGAAAGTACCCTACCACCATGCTATGGTTTCCTCACGATGTTTTCCTTCACCGGCAGCTCAAGCTCATTGTGGGGGTTTGAACCCACGCCCTTCGGCATGCGAACCTACCGCGCTAACCACTGAGCTATCATCGCTACAAAAATTACTATTGACTAAATCATTTATAAGTTTTATCCGTAAATTATTTACAAACGACTTACAATGTGATGAGCAATTAAACCGTAAATTATTTACAAACGACTTACAATGTGATGAGCAATTAAAGGAATTTGGAAAAAAAATATTGCTTCATAATTAACTAGCAGCTCGCCCCGGCTTCGCACGGTATAACAAAACTCGATTAACGATATAAATATAGCCTACGTCACTCAGTGTTAATGTAGCATTCTAATGATGAAAGAATTATTCAGATCGGTCCAGTAGTTTCGGAGCCTATTCTTATTCTTATTCGAAGTGGGGGCGATGAGTCCTGCACTGACGTCCCGCTTGGGGTGTATTGTGCATTTCCCCCTGCCAGCGTCTACCCGAGCCAACCCAGCTCCTTGAAATATCGGAGCGAGGCTCTGGGCCGCTGGCATAGTAGCTCCAGTGAGTTGGGTGGAAAGTTCAACGACGATGACATGAATGATGGCGAAGCAGCTTCATGCTTTTCAGCATTCTAATGATGAAAGAATTATTCAGATCGGTCCAGTAGTTTCGGAGCCTATTCAATGAAACAAACAAAAATCAAATCTTTCCTTTTTTTTAGTATAGAATAGATAGAGGTATCGAATGTACACAAATAACCTGTTGATTTATTTTGCGATAATATCTCTCAGTTGCTGTTTATGTGTCTAAGGCATACTAAATAAATAAACTATTTGATTGCACTTTTTTTAAAATAAATATCGTAGCACATTACACACAGCGCCATCTGACCTCAAACTAAGCAAAGCTTGTGACAGATGACAGATAACTGATAGATTACTTAAATAGTTTTTTTTTTGTAAATACATACAGTACATCTAGATACAGAACAAACATTTGTTTGTATCACAAAACGCTTGTCCTGGGTGGGAATCGAAACCACGCCCATCAGCTCTTGGAGCAGACATACTACCAATGAACCAAGAGGGCTGTTTTACTTAAATCATGTACGTGAGTACCTACATTGTTAAAAATAGTTTTTTGACAAAATGGCAAGCTGTTGATTTATTTAGGCAGGCCCCTGAGTAGTATTAGGGCCTCACACACTCTTGGTCCGGCCCTGGTGCTGCCCTTTTATTCCCATTAGGTGTGATGATGTCATTATGGGGGAAGACGGGGTCATGCGATGCGTCATACTGACCTCATCCATTTTATTCGTTTCGTTGGAGGGTTCTTTGGTATCTAATGGGGGTCATGGCTACTCCAAGTCCCACATGATTACTTACCGTAATCATCAATTTCACTATCGCTACATAGTATAAAACAAAGTCGCTGTCGCTGTCTGTCCGTCCCTATGTATGCTTAAATCTTTAAAACTACGCAACGGATTTTGAAGCGGTTTTTTTGATAGATAGAGTGATTCAAGTGGAAGTTTTATATGTATAATACATGCATAATATTGTAGAGAAACTGATAAATTTAGAGGTTTCTAATGTGATGTCGTAAATTAACAGATTTTTTTGCGCTTACATTGCAAACGCTGGCTGAACACCACGAGATAAATCAAAATAATGTACTACAGTATTGTACACCTTAAAAAGGTCAACAAAAAAATCCGCGATGGTATATGTCTATCTCTTAAGGATAACACACAACAACCATTTTGTATCCTTTAAATTTTACGGGGAAAAATGGCTTATTTACGAAGTGATTTTAAGCAATACTGCATGTAATTTAAATGAATATTTTCGAAGATATTACAGATTTATAATGCAGGGACATAGCGGTGCGGCGGTACCTTCCAATTTAAACGCTTACAATTTCCGGTACGCTGAAGCTCATGAAAATAGACTTCATCAACATGTGAATGTCGAGGCTATCCAGCTCCTCGACAACACGGATATAGTAAGAAGACTAAAAAGGACAAAACCATTTGAGTTAGTGTATTAAGTTAGTAATGTCAGTGCAGTGAGTACTACATATTATAGAACACGTGAACAAAGTGTCTTCCCCTTAATAGAGACAGTAAGAAAAGTGTCGATGTACGCATTCTTCGTTTATACTCTACTTAGCAATTTAAGTTATATTAAAATTATTTATTAGTCTCAACTAGGCTAGATTGTAATAACAATGAGGTATCTAACAACAAACAGATACATCATTAGAAGGAAAAAAAACAATTACCGGCAAATACATATTTTGCAATGACCATTAATAAATCGCAGGGTCAAACTTTCAACGTTGCGGGCTTAGATTTGAGCATTGAGTGTTTTTCTCATGGTCAATTATATGTCGCTCTTTCAAGAGTAAAACATGTTTGTATTGTCTAATGACAAAAAAGCTGTAAACGTTGATTATAAGGACATTCTGTAGTAGGTAGGTATATTTTGTATCAGCATTGCGAAAGTGCGAAAGCGACCCGGGTCGGAGCGGGTCGCTAGTTAAAAGTATATAAATTATTATTTATTTATTACTTTGTAGTGTAGGTAGTCTTTTTGCATAGGGTTTTTGAGATTGCGAAGTAGATAGGACGGCCGGCGTGTCCATTACTGCGATAAATAAAGTACCAACAGCACACTGCGAATATGCTAATAGCTCGCCTACCGTTAACAAAAAAGTTTTACCACCAGTGTTTCCCACTAATATTATAAATGTGAAAGCCCTTAGCAGGAGGTCATCTAGGTAGGTACCACCGCAGTACCAGATATTCTGCCGCCAAGCAGTAGTGTGTAAACATTACTGTGTACAGCTAGCGAAATTACTGGGCTGATGAGACTAACCATCGAAAGTCTCAAAGTAATGATGCCCTGGACTTTGTTTTGTTACTCAAAGTTCTGTGTATCGCTGCAATGGTCATGGACAGGCGTTATCTCTTACCATCAGGAGAGCGTCTCGTTAGTCTCGTCGTTAGTCTCATTATTTTTCACATAAAAAAAAACTTAACACATACAGACACACGCGCGCGCTTTGATTTTCAAGTACAGGGGCTCACCGGAAGACCAACGCTGGTCATACTAAGTATGACCAGTATTATGCTGAGGTGAGCCCTTATTTTATAACTGTTTGTCTCTGTTTGTTCGTTTTTGTTTTTGTGTTTGTATTTGTTGCAAAATAAAATCTTTTTCTTTCTTTCTTTCAAATACTCACGTTTAATCATATCGGATACTTCGACAAAAGATCGCTACGTTTGGCCACCAACTCCTGGGTGCAAAGCGATGATATATTCGAGCCAGTTTCATTCCAGGCTAGTTGTGTTTACCATCTCCGTCGTCATTTAACATCAGGTGAGCTGTAGTCAAGCACCTAGCCTGTCAACAGTAAAAATAAAAACTAGACTGTCGAAATTTCAAATAGCATAATTATATATAAATAGTAGATGTTAATGTAATTAAAGTTGACAAAGGTCATGGACCCCGGTGTCTGTAGGTATAAAGCGTATAATTAAAAAAAAAAAGTAGTTGCATGTCTGTCGGTTTTTTACCGGATACATTTTGGAGAGTGCGCTTCAGATCTGCATGACCTTATTCCACCTTGCCCATTCTACTTTCGGACAGCCAGGAGCTTTAAAAAGCGTCACCGCTTCATGGTTGATGTTCCAAAAGCTCGAACTAAGCGGTTTGATTCCACCTTTTTCATGCGTACCGCTAGACATTGGAATCAGCTGCCCGAGTGGGTGTTCCCCAATGAATATAGTCTGGGTACCTTCAAGTCGCGAGTGAATCGGTTTCTTCTAGGCAAGCGTGCTCCACCGTAGACCGCATCTTCGCTTAACATCAGGCGGGATGGCGGTCAAACGCAAGCCTATCTACTATAAAAAAAAAAAAAAAAAGTTGTACATATTCGAAACAGTGGCCCCTCTTTAGCTGGCATTGAGCGCGAACTGCCCCAAACTAAGGTTAGCTATCACCCTCAAGTAGCAATGGTCAAATACCTAGCCAGTCAAAAAAAATGGGACGTCAATGCAAGCCGCAATGCAGCCTTGTAGAACTAAAATTAGAACAACGCTCTGTAAAATTTGCTCCTAGGATGTGATTTGTTTTCCGTCAGTACGTTAGAACAATGCATTTGTTATGCACCTGTTGGTTGTTCCGTTAGTCTGCCCACAACGCTATGTAGGTTTAGATGTTTATAATGCCCTTGGCTGCTACGACTGCAACGTAGGTATTGTTATGATATTTAAATTCAAGATCTTGCTAAGATCCGAGGATTTTATTGTTAAAGTGGTTCGATTTCCATACAAACAATTCAATCCATTTCATCATCCAAATTGTCCATTTGCGGCAAATCACAATTGATGGGGGGAAAACAGTAGATTATTTATTAATAGCATAAACTACTGTTTTATACAAAAATCATAAATTCATAAATCATTCATAAATTTGATTTTATGCAAATAATCTACAGTTTTATTCAAGCCATTGTGATTTACCGCAAATAAAGACTAAAGTAAATGCCAGTTGCTGTGATTTCACTGTAAAATCATGCTCATTTGTCCATAAATGGAAAAAAAACATTTGTATGGAAATCGAACCTAAAGTGGTTCGATTTCCATACAACTAAATAAATATAAATATCGTAGGACATTACACACAGCGCCATCTGACCCTAAACTAAACAAAGCTTGTACTATGGAAGACAGATAACTGACAGAATACTTAAATATTTTTTTTTTGTAAGTACATACAGTACACCCAGACACAGAGCAAACATTTGTTTATGTATCAAAATGCTTGTCCTGGATGGGAATCGAACCTACGGCCTTCAGCTCTTGGAACAGACATACTACCAATGAACCAACAGGGCTGTCTAAGCTTATAAGTCTGGTCTGATTTGTTTATTTTTTTCAATTTTCGCAGTTGCATGTTTTTTCCTATTTTTGGGTGCTTGGTAGAGGTCGCTTTTAGCGTTTGTGGTAATAACTCATAAGGTTTTTTGTTTTCTGCACATTTTTATATTTCTGTTGTGGGCAACAGACGTGGGCGCAGGTTCAACGGTGATCAACAGTGATCATGAGTTACCGATGAAGGAATAACATCGTAAGGAAACCATAACATGGTTCTGGCCACCTTCTAGTCAAACATTTGTTGCCAAGCACTTACCGGTGTGTTTCAGGCCAGTTCCATTCCAGGCTAGGTGTGTTTACCATCTCTGACCACACCGTCACTTAACAGGTGAGCTATGGTTAAACACCTGGCCGGGCAACCATAAAAAACTCTAATAAGTGAAATTGGCAACACTTTACAAGCAACAGAAAGAATTTAGGGGATTTCGCTTCAAGTTTTAATTGCTTTTAACTGAGTTGCCATGATTGTTTGAAGAAGTTTTTTCCTTAGCAGGAAGTCGTCTAGGTAGGTACCACCGCAGTACCAGATATTCAACCGCCAAGCAGTAGTGTGTAAACATTACTCTGTTCTGGTTTGAATGGTACTGCAGCTAGCGAAATTACTGGGCTGTTGAGACTAACCATCTAAATTCCCAAAGTAATGAGCACCAAAGCAGCGATGCCCCGGACTTTGTTTTGCAACTCAAAATTCTCTGTGTTGATGTAATGGTCATGGACATGCGTTATCTCTTACCATCAGGAGAGAGTATTGTTCGTCTCATTACTTTTAAATTAAAATAAATACATAAGATTATAGTTGCAACCTATTATATTTATATACTAAAGGTGGGAGAAAGTATAGCAAGTTCTGCTTGTACGGTGGTCAAGATCCTAGACCCCCTCCCCCTGAGCTTGAAAACCCTGGTGAAAAGTACCGCTTAGCTCCTTAGTAGCTACGCCACTGCAGGGGCCTATCCTATCGTAGCAACGTATAAGTCAATGGCTTAACACTAGAAGCGCCATCGTTCCATTTTTGTCCCACCCGCAAGTTTCATCGTCTCTAACTTTTTATTTTTTCTACTTAAGACCGTGAAACTTTTTGACTTTTCGTAATTTATTGTATTTATTCAATTTAATATGTTTTCTATTTAATGAAAACAATGGTAAATAAAATAATATCTGATTTACCTAGAATTGCCGCCGGGTCGTTTTTGTCCCGCCAAGATTCTAAGCAGTAATTCGACGAAAAGTCAATGCTCTGGCTAGTTGCAGGGCTAGAGGGGCGACTAAACAGTTGAACAGTGACTGTTTCAATTTAGTTCTTCATCGTTTCGCGTAAAGAGTGCACGTTATTGTTTTTACAAGCGCATACCTCACGTATTATAGTTATGTCTAGTCAACGTCGCAGAACATTGAAACCGGAAGAAATTGTGTCCTGTTTGAATGATATTTTAGAGGACGAATCATATGGCGAGCCTTTGGAATATTCTAACGACGACTACGAGTTAGAAAACAGTTCCATTTCTTCTTCTGACGAATCTGATGACGCTATTCAGAGAGAAACACCTCATGCCAAAATATTTTTAGAGATAGCGTTGGGCCAACTCCACACGCTAAGCACAACGTGTTTGAAACTTGTAAAAGTGCTTGGCAACTAATAGTTTCAAAAAAAATGATGCAGCTTATCGTAGAGTGTACCATGGAAGAGGCGCGACGCGAATTAGAAGACAAAGACTGGTATATGACGATGGAAGAATTTGGAGGCATTTATTGCTGTACTTTACATACGTGGTGCAATTGGTGCACATAACTTAGACCTAGATTCATTATGGTCGATAAAATGGGGTAATCCTATAATAAAAGCAATTATGTCTCGAAATCGTTTTCGTGATATAATGAAATACCTGCGATTCGATCATAAATCCAGTAGATGCCGAAGACTGAATGAAGATAAGTTTGCTATGATTTCGGAAATTTGGTACGAATTTATCGCGAACGCACAAGCTTGTTACATTCCTGGGCCGTATATAACGATCGACGAACAGCTTTTTCCATCTAAATGCCGTTGCCGATTTACCCAGTTCATGAGCTCAAAGCCAGATAAGTATGGCCAAAAGTTTTGGATGGCTGTTGACAAAGATGCAAATTATATAATAAATGCGTTCCCTTACCTTGGAAAAGATGATCACAAACCTAATGACGAGCGTTTAGGTGACTGGGTAGTAAAGAAATTGATGGCACCTTACATTGGCAAAGGAAGGAATGTTACATGTGACAACTTTTTTACATCACTTTTACTAGCGAGATATTTGAAGTCTAAAAAGACTAGTATCGTAGGCACTGTAAATAGAGTTCGAAGAGAAATACCTATTTCTATAAAAACCGCTAAAGAAGAATTATACAAGACGTCTCTCCTAAAAACTGGTGACACAACTTTGACTGTTTATCAGACTAAGCCAAATAAAAATGTTCTAATGCTCAGCACTATGCATCACGACATTACAATAAGTTCTAGTTCAAAGAAAAAACCGGAAACAGTGCTTTTCTACAACAGCACCAAGTATGGAGTAGATGTTGTAGATTCGATGAGCAGGAAATATACAGTAAAGGCGGCTTCTAGACGTTGGCCAATTCATACTTTTTATAATCTCTTAGATTTGGCGGCTATAATCTCTTAGATTTGGCGGCTATAAACGCATGGGGGTATTGTATAAAATTATCAACAACAGCAAAATCAAACGTAGGGACTTTTTATTGCAACTGGGAGAAGAACTGGGATCACAGTACATGAATAATAGAAAAACAGCCTTTCCTATAGAAATACCTGAAAACCTTCGAGAAAGACAAGAGAAGCGGACAAGGTGTCAGGTCAAATCAAAATGCAATAGTAATAAGTCATCTGTGAAGTGCCACATCTGTAAAAAGACTGTATGCAATAAATGCACTGGTAAAGAATATTATTTATGTGATGTTTGCCATTGTAACAATAAATAGTTTGGAGAGTATTTGAATTTATTATTTATTACAGTTGTTTTAAAAGTATTAATAATTTGATTTTTATAAATAAATAAACATGGTTTCAAGTAACTAACATATTGTTGATTATTGGGACAAAATTGTCACGGCGGCGGTTCAAGGGGGGTCATAAGTTTCGGCACTTCTAGTGTTAAGTATTTAAATTTTACCCCTCTTAAAATTAGATTCAATTCTTGATATTTCAACTGGCTGCATCTTTAATCAAGTCCTACCATCCTTTCTTCAGCAAATCCTGGTCCATACAAAAGACGACAATAAGTCCGCACGGAGCATCGTGGATGATCTTAATCCAAATTGGAGCCAGTCATCCCTTTCCGGAGGCAGGGTGGCTCCTTGAATAATCCCTTCGAAATAATTTTATCATCTTTGTTGTGAGCGTATCTAGGGACGAATAAAAGGGGGTGATTGTGACTTCGTTTTATATATTTCCGTCAGTAAACAACGCAACACTGCTCTGGTCAGTTCCGTTTTCATAAGCTGTACACAGCTGGGAACGGGTCGTTTTTTATTTAAAGTCCAGAGTCAACTCCAGGCCAAGTGTGGTTTGGCAGAATTCTCACATCGTCGAGATTTAGAATTCGCAAACTTGCAAGGCTATCCCAGTAGTGTAGTGTTTTCCACCGTTTAAAGCTAACTGTAATACGCACATAGACTTTAAAAAGACAGATTTACGTGCCGTGGATTTCAACCTATTGGTTATCAGACGGTTTCCCAACCAATCTGTCGTAGCTTCGCAGAAAACACTACAGTGGCGCCTTAATTTCTTTAGACCTAAAAATTTTGCCGTGCTACTTAGTCTGCAGTCAAAGACTTGCAATGATCTAAGGTCAAAAGTAATGAAAGCATTAAATAATAATAAATAAATGAATGAATGCTATATTATATTTTGTAATGTCAGAAATAAAGGCTTTTTGTATTTGAATTTGAATGTTTTGCTAAAACTTTTTCGTATTAGAGTTGGCCCGTTTGCCCTTACCTTGATTCCCTCCCTGGTTCCAAAGCTGGCATTGTTACTTTCTCCCGTCCCCGTGAAACTACGTGGAATGATGGCGGAATTATTCATATTTTGACATATTTGGTCTCTAATTGGACCGTCCGTTTGTACGTTATGGATTTTATGGTGACGCAAACTAGCTTGGGTCACATTTATGACCTTTTATTGGTTACTAGAGGCCCACTCCGGATTCGCTCAAAAAAAAAAAACTATTTATACGATCGCTACCAAACTTCACAGGATCTCTCCCTGAGCTATTTTGAAGATTGCCTGAGAATTTCATCAAAATCGGTTACGCCATTTTGGAATCTATAGTGAACCTACATTTGTACACAAATCGATTTCGACATAAATATAATTATGTTATATTTTTAGAAGAGGACATGACTTGTCTGGAGGTAACCCTCCAATAAAACACTAAAAAACTAAAAAAGTTTTTTTAAAAAACCTTTTGTTAAGTTATTTAGACCAACTTAATATCTTTTTTATGTTTCTTTCCATCAAAAGGTTGTCTGAAAGAAATCATTCTAGGCGAAACGGCCGTCGTTATACACCCCATATTTATTAATCTATTTAGTTTTGTTATATTATTTATCCCTTTGTTATGTTTCGTATTTGTATGTTATAATGTATGTTTAGTGTGTATTAAAGTTGTATTCAATTCAATTCAACAGCCAGACACAGAACAAACATTTGTTTATATGGTATCGGATCGATGAGAATTTTTTAGATTTTATTTACGACTAGCGGACGCCTCGCGGTTTCACCCGCGTAGCTCCCGTTCCCGTGGGAATACAGGAATAAAAAGTAGCCTATGCCACCCGGGGATAGTGTAGCTTCCCAACGGTGAAAGAATTTTTGAAATCAGTCCAGTAGTTTCAGATCTTATTCAATACAAACAATCAAATCTTTCCTCTTTGTAATAGTATAGATAGATGGTGTTTTGGTGTTTTACGAACTTTGAGCTGGGTGGGGTTTTTTTTACCTTCACTCCTGTTTTTTTGGTCTAATTTGACCGGACTATTAATAATAATAACCCTAGTTTTTAAGTTTTTTATATTATTTATGTTTTATAAAAAAAATAAAAATTAAGAATCAAATAAATACCAAGCATAATAATAATATAACTCTTTATTGTTTACACCAAATTACAAAAAATTATAACAATAGAAACTTAATACTAATGCAACAATTGGCGGCCTTATCGCTAAAAGCGATCTCTTCCAGGCAACCTTAATACGTTTCTACTAGACTATTGTGGCGTATCCCGGTAAGTGAATCCAGGTGAAATCGTTGACGTGGCGCAAATGGCACGAGCGCCAAACTTGCGCCATTTGCATTTTGTCAAGTGTTTTAAATATTAATTGTCTGCGCTTGGTTTTATGAAGTTATCAGTCGGCAGTGAGGCGATGCTAAATGGGAGTATTTTTATTTTGTTTACGTACTATATTCCGCTTTTTAATTCACATCAAAAACATTTCAGAAACGTGTTCAAGGTAGTATATACTATCCTAGCGATCCGCCCCGGTTTCGCACAAATACAAATATTTTATTGATATATAAATACCATAGGACATCACACACAGCGCCATCTGACCCCAAACTAAGCAAAGCTTGCGTGATGGAAGTCAGATAACTGATAGAATACATATATACTTTTTTTTTTGTTTTACTTACTTATAATATATACAGTACACCCAGGCACAGAACAAACATTTGTTTATTCACATAATGTTTGCCCTGAGTGGGAATCGAACCCACGCCCTACTGCTCTCAAGGCAGATATACTACCAATGAGCCAACGGGGCTGTCTGATAACACCAATGTTACAAGTCAATGCAACATTTCTAATAGGTATGTCATTATATGAGTTTATAAACACTGATTACATTTCAATGAATTTAAAAAACACAAAAATGTCAAAATAAGGTATGTCAATATAAAATTTGTCACTACAAAAAAATATTGTCAATATAATAAAATGACAAAAAAATCCAACTCTCTCTCTCTCTTACTCTCTCTTACTCTCTCTTACTTACTAATTCAATGATCTTTAAAATACTCGTCAATGTCATAAAACAAGGTCAGCTGGATACGGCCGAAACTATAGTCAGATTATCCAACGAAATTAAACGTGTGTGTAGTGATAATAGCGCAGTGGTTAGCGCAGTCGGTTCACACGCCAAAAGGCGTGGGTACAAACCCCAACAATGAGCTTGAGCTGCCGGTGAAGGAAAACATCACGAGGAAACCATAGCATGGTGGTAGGGTACTTTCTAGTACTAGGCTGGCTAGCTACCACCCTCAAGTTGAAAATCTGCCGCCAAGCACCTAACGGTGTGTTCCGGCAGCCTCACTCGAGAGCCAGTTCCATTCCAGGCTAGGTGTGGTTTACCATCTTCGACCACACCGTCACTTAACATCAGGTGAGCTGTGGTAAAACACCTAGTTTGTCAACCATAAAAAAAAAGTTCAGTAGTTTTTTCGTGAAAGAGTAACAAACATCTATCCAAACTTTCACATTTATAATATTAGTAGGATGACAGAAATAAAAAGATCGTATTAAATCGCAAACCCGATATGTATTAGAGCGAGTGAACGTTCGAGCGCCACCACAGCGCGATAGGTGTCGAGTATCTATTCAGTAGATAGGTGAGTACCTACTTAGATTGATTCCTATTCAATCCACGCCAACTCACGAGAAGCACTGAATATTTCATGTCCTGAAAAAAACTGTGCCAATGTAATTCATGACCGGAGCTCGCCTTTGTCTGGGAAACTGGAAAAATCACCGGAAGTGTACGGTGACGGAAATTGATTCAAAATATACTTGGAAACGTGTGCTGTTACAGTTTTTGTTTTGCTTTTGCGGGTTTTTTTCTGTTTGAGATGCCAAGTGTTTAACCATCAGGGATGTCAGATGGCCATAATGAAATCCTTGTACCAGCTGGCTAAAAAGCTGGGTTTGAAGACGGAAAACTGGTACCAGGGTTGCCATGTCGAAATTATAAAAAAAAGGTTAAATATCGCTTACAAACTGTGTTTCACACATATATTAAAATAAGTATAGGTTTGTATTTTCATTCCTTGAGATTGGTGCTAGTTTTTTAAAGGAACTCTGGATTGGAATTTTGTTTTTTTATGCATCTTAAAAAAATTGTCGGTTATATTATACGTCTTTTCAGTGTATTTTTGTCATTTTTCAGTCTATGGCAAATCTTGGTATTTTTCGTACCAGGACCGAGTAACCTTGGTACATGATACTAAAACCTTGTATGAATACCAAGAAGTTGGTACGTCTAACATCGCTGTCGATACTAACCATCGAAAGTCTCAAAGTAATTAACGTCAAAGCAGTGATGCCCCGGACTTTGCTGGTCATTTTAGTATCAGGAGCCATAATGTTGCATAAGGATTTTAGCTATAACTTCGCCAGTTGTTACACGTGTTCATTTTCTTTTAACTTCTGTATTATATGTTTTGGTACAGCAAAAAGTTAACCCGCTGCACAATTTAGTCCCCCTGCACCTTTCTACTAACGGACTGCAGACAAACGCGACCAAAACGTCATCCGTACATTGTGGATGTTCCCCATGTCCGCACAAAGCGTTTTGATTCCACATTTTCCATTCGCACAGCGAGGTTGTGGAACTCTCTGCCGGAGTCTGTGTTCCCTGTTAGGTACAATATGGGTGTCTTCAAATCTAGAGTGAATAGGATTTCTTTTAGGTAAGCGTGCTCGATCTTAGACCATACTACTGCTTGCTAGTGTGGTCGAACGCGAACCTTACCTTATTTTAATTGTTGTAAACACAATAGAATACGAAATCGCCTTTCGACGAAAAATAGCGATGTAATCGGGCGAACTTTCAAAATGGCGGCGAAATGTCAAAAATAAGGTCGGGAGTATAAAATGTCAGGTAAATGTTATGGAGACATTTCAGTGATGGGGAATCTCGTCATGGTCGGGTGGCCACCCTAACGAGAATACTTTTATGGCGATTTGGTGAAGAAGCGATATTAAACGTCTCTATCATGCAAAAGTATTTTGTGCCGAGAATGATATAATACACTTGGAAAACAGGTACTATAAAAATATAAGTGAAAACTGAGACAGATGAGCGTAAATGAGAGTTGCTACCTATTTTTCCCAAAATATAGAATTACATAAAATTAACTTATTAAGGAAAATAAAACCGCGAGACCGCGTATTGGCAAACGCAGCGTAGGACGCCCTGAGACTCGATCGAGTGACGATATACGTAGGACAGCTGACGGTGGATGGAAGCGAAAAGCCGAAGATCGGGCTGAGTGGCGTGTCTTGGGAGAGGCCTATGTACAGCATGATGATGATGATGATGATGATGATGAAAAAAAACAAAAATCTACAAAGCCTTGAACATCAACGCAAAGTCGCATGTCTATTAGTTTTCTACAGAATACACTTTGGAGAATTTCCCCTACAGCCTGACAGCCGGGACCATATTTCCAAAAACACGAACTGAACGGTTCGATCCCACCTAACAGAATTAATAGGACGTCGTCTAGGTAGGTACCATGGCAATACTAGATATTCTGTCGCCAAGCAGAAGTGTGTAAGCATTACTGTGTTCTAGTTTGAGAGTACTGCAGTTAGCGAAATTACTGGGCTGTTGAGACTAACCATCGAAAGTCAATTAATTATTTTTATTAAAAAAAAAAAAATATAAATGATGCACTTATTTTTTAATGTCAAAGCATGAAAAGATTTACTTCTTACTTAATTCTATAATAAGCGAATTCAATTGTAATTCTTTTAAAAAATAAATGTCTTTAAACTGAAGTCTCAAAATAATGAGCGCCAAAGCAGCGATGCCCTGGACTTAAATAAATAAATAAATAAAATAAAAAGTTCTGTGTATCGCTGCAATGGTCAGGAACAGGTGTTATCTCTTACCATCAGGAGAGCGTCTCGTTTGTCTCATTACATCGTACATTTAAAAAATATATTAATTGTACCAAGAAGGTTGGCCTGACCATTTTTTTAGCGAACTTTTACAACAATAGAAGTTTAGGTCGCGGACCGTTCCCAATTTTGTTTTGGAAAGGTCTAAATTTATAGGGGGCGTTAATTTTAATTGTTTATTGAACTTTGTTGTTTGCAAGTCTATTGAAATTAAATAAAATGAATTTATAAATTAGCTTATTCAGGCTTGCGTTTGACTGCAATATCGACTAATCTAAAAAAAAAAATCTAAGACTTTTCACACCTTCATTTAGCCTTAAACTAAGCAAAGCTACCGTGGCATCTAGATACTTTTTGTAAATAGGAAGCAAGACGAGGTCGCGTGCGCATTGTACTCAGCTGCCTCCTTGAAGAAGGCCACCGTATGGCTGAATCTATGGTCTGATAATACGATATAATTAAAACCCCTCATAAATAAAACAAAATATGTTAATACCACGTCAGTTTCTATATTAAATACTTACTTATAATACTTACGAAAAATCTAGCAACAGCAAGCATTTATACTCTTCACAGATTTTTTGTCTTGGGTGGGAATCGAACCCATGCTAATCTGCTTAGGTTACTACTAAATCAGCTGACAGGGCAGTCTTGTCTTCTTCTCTTCAGCCCAAATAAAAACAAAAAAACTATGCTTGGCATTTCTCTAAGGGATTGTATCCGGAACGAAGTAATTCGCCAGAGAACTAAAGTCACAGAAACAGCTCTCAGCGTATTAGCAAGCTGAAGTGGCAATGGGCTGGACATATCTGTCGCAGAACCGATAATCGCTGGGGGTAGACGTGCTCTAGAGTGGAGACCGCGAATTTGCAAACGTAGCGTAGGACGCCCTGAGACTCGATCGAGTGACGATATAAGTAGGACAGCTGGCGGTGGATGGAAGCGAAAAGCCGACGATCGAGCTGAGTGGTGTGTCTTGGGAGAGACCTATGTAAAGCATGATGATGATGATGATGATAAAAAAATCTTCAAAACGCCTTGAACGCTTTGGAGAATGCGCTTCAGATCTGCATGACTGAATTTCCCCTGCACATTCTAATTAGACAGCCGGGAGCATATTTCCAAAAACGCGAACTGAGCGGATCCAACCTACATCATACGAACCGCTAAACAATGGAATGTATATGCTGCCCGAGTGCTGATGGATGGTACAAGATGGTTTTTTTTTATGTAATAAGTAATGAGACGAACGAGACGCTCTCCTGATGGTAAGAGATAACGCCTGTCCATAACCATTGCATCGAAACACAGAACTTTGAGAAGCAAAACAATGCCCATGGCATCGCTGTTATGGCGCTCAGCAGGCGTACCATGAGGTTTTACGTTTCCATCCAATTGCGGGGCAGTTCAGTTTAGGTACCTAAACTGTCCCGCTTTATTTCATACCATGAGCATGTTAAAATTGGATCGCAACTGCATCGCTAGCTCTTCAAAGAACGAACGATACTTGTCTCTGGCTCCAATACTGTCCCGCTACCGAAGAAAAGGACAACGCTATACAAAAGTATAATTGTATCTCGTGTGAAAAATCTGTTCCGAAATTGTGATTGTCGGGAAGTATCGGTTTTCTTAATGTTTTATAATGATATGATATTTTAAGGTGAAATATTACTTAATACTATATTGCACTACAGCATAATTATTAACATGTTTTATTTTTACGATTACCCTATCATTTACTTAAATTCCAAAAAAAAACTTTATTCTAAACAGAGAAACAATTACGACTCTTTGTTTCGGAACACACCTAATAAATACTTTTTTTTTCATTATTCATCTGCGAATGACAGCAAAAAGGTTGCTCAGATTTTTTTTCTTTGGTTTTGGCGTTGCGTTTTAGCATTTGCCAGTGTCAAATATTTATATATTTTCAAGTTTAAATAAGTGTCCTCGTAGCTAAACTTATAGTCAAAGTCCAGTCTTGGTCAAGTATAGTCCGCGTCAGTCAAGTCCAGTCATGCTTTAGTAAAGTAGTGGTGACTTTACTATAAAGCTTCGATGGAGTTTTGGAAGCAACACGAAAAGTCATGTTTCACCACATTATATCATTTTCCCACACTCGCGCTTGTGATTCAGCACTTTATGAATAAAACACCACCATTTTTATGCATAAACACTCGTCAAAACACAAGTTTTGAAAAAAAAAATACAACGGGGCGACACGACTCTTTCCGCGTTCCCGCCAAAACTCAAAAATTTAGATTTCTAATAATATAATATAACTCAAAGGTCGAAATAAACCAAACAAAACTGTTTTGTGGTTACAAATTTATATTATTGGCATTGTCAATATTAGTGTCGTTAGTATATTTATAGTTTTATATTACTTATGTACCTATGTATTTCATGAGTTTTTTTTTCGAATAGTTTGTTGTTATTGTAAATCAAAATTGTTCTTACAGACAGCCCTCAGAACGCTTATGAAGGGTAAATTACGCTCAGTTAGAGCAGCTGTGGGAATTACTCCATAGAAATCAAGTAATTGCTTTAGGGTTCAATAAGCGCCTACAGTTGAGGCAGCACACCCGCCGCTTTTGGGAGGAAGCAGCATCACGTTTAAACTCCCATGGGCATGGGGCTATTAAAGATATAATATCAAGAAAATTCACAAATTAAATAAAAGCATACCAAACGGTCGATATTTATTAACTTTTTATTGAATCGTTATTTTGACAACTCGGCGGTACAGTTTAGGTGCAACTAACGTCAAATAACACCTCATGGTACGAATTGAATGAACGAAATGCCGTTTTCTGACAAGTTTGCGATGATGTTTATGTTTCGGCGGACAAAGATGGCGGCGACCTAAACTGTCCTGCTATAAGGACCTCATGGTACGAATTTGCCAAACGGTTCAGTTTAGGGCCTATACTGAACTGCTCTAACACCTCATGGTACGCCTGCAGTACTTTGAGACTGGATGGTTACTCTCAGCAGTTACAGCCCAGTAATTTCACCAGCTGCAGTATCCTTAACACCGGAACACAGTAATGTTTACACACTACTGCTTGGCGGCAGATATGACCTCCTGCTAAGATCTACCACTAAGTATAGGTGCTTTCAACTTACGAGTGAATCGGTTTCTTCTAGGTAAGCGTGCTCCATCGTAGACCGTTTCATCGCGCGAGATGGCGGTCAAACGCAAGACCACTTGTGCTAAAATAAATAAGTTGTCATGGGGACTGCCGATAGAAGTGGAAACTTAAAACAGTACAGCAGTCAAATCGGCATGCAAGTGACGTGAACTCATTTTTCACTTCTACGAAAACGCGGCTAAAAAAGTTTTGATTGAAATTTTGATCGTCATATAGATGTTGCTCCTGGTATGGAATTGAATCCTTGAAGATGAACACCAACTGCGCTACAAGGCAGCCAATAAAGACGTATAGGAAAGTTACTAACGTGATACAAGTTCTACTCTAGTCGTAGCTGCGGTGGGAACCTTTTTTTTTGGAAAACAGGTTTTTCTATTTCATTCTGTTAGAAATATATTTCATATATTTTCCCTCCTTCCTACACAAAAACGAGCTCTGATCTCCTGGCCGGTGTAATTTACATACATTTCATATACATAAATATTTACATAATATGTAGGTTGTTGAACATGAATAAAATACCACTCTTTTCTTTGTTCCGAAGAAATAAATTAGCAGATATTTGCCAATTGTTTTAAATTTAGGTGAAAGAAAATTATACTTGCGTATTATCAAATTATTTTTTAATATATTACAGCCCATTGGTAGAATGACTGTTTCAAGAGCTGACGGGCGTGGGTTCGATTTCCACCCAGGACAAACTTTGTGGTACAAACAAATGTTTGTTCTGTGTCTGGGTGTACTGTATGTATTTACAAAAAAAAAGAAGTATTTATGTATTCTATCAGTTATCTGACTTCCATCACACAAGCTCTGCTTAGTTTGGGGTCAGATGGCGCTGTGTGTATAGTCCTACGATATTTATTTATTTTTATTTATTTACAACATGTATTTGCACAAACAAACAAACAAACATCCTCTCACCCCAAACGCATATACCGTCTCCGTTTCGTCGTGAGTATTATTTTTTGTGGTTGACAGGCTAGGTGTTTGACCACAGCTCACCTGATGTTAAGTGAAGGTGTGGTCGAAGATGGTGAAGCACACCTATCCTGGAATGGAACTGGCTCTCAAGTGAGGCTGCCGAAACACACCGTTAGATGCTTGGCGGCAGATTTTCAACTTGAGGATGGTAGCTAGCCAGCCGAGTACTAGAAAGTACCCTACCACCATGCTATGGTTTTTCTCGCGATGTTTTCCTTCACATGCAGCTCAAGGTCATTGTTGGGGTTTGAACCCACACCCTTTGGCATACGAACCGACCGCGGTAACAATTCGGCTATCATCGCTACAATGCTTGGCGGCAGATGACGCCACTAAGTCGATAGGAAGTTTGCATGAATCATCCCTTTGACATTTTATTTATATAAAATATTTGCTTATCTGTCAATAAGTCGACGCTTCGAGTTGCGCGGAACACTTGAATAGTTCAAGTAACTTCTCAGAAGCACCTCAGTAACTTATATCATGAGAAGTATACGGGGCTATTTTTAACTAACTAGACACCGCTTGTGGGCAGTTTTGTAACTTGACTTTTTTTACGGTTGACAGGCTAGATGTTTGACCACAGCTCACCTGATGTTAAGTGAAGGTGTGGTCGAAGATGGTAAAGCACACCTAGCCTGGAATGGAACTGGCTCTCAAGTGAGGCTGCCGGAACACACCGTTAGATGCTTGGCGGCAGATTGTCCATTTGAGGTTGGTTGCTAGCCAGCCGAGTACTAAAAAGTACCCTACCACCATGCTATGGTTTCCTCACGATGTTTTCCTTCACCGGCAGCTCGAGCTCATTGTTGGGGGTTGAACCCACGCCCTTCGGCATGCGAACCTACCGCGTTAACCACTGCGCTATCATCGCTACAAAAACTTTGACTTGGTGGTAAATCCCCTTAGCAGAAAGTCGTCTAGGTAGGTACCACCGCAGTACCAGATATTCTGCAGCCAAGCAGTAGTGTGTAAACATTACTGTGTTCCGGTTTGAAGGGTACTGCAGCTAGCGCAATTACAGGGCTCTTGAGACCGACCATTGCAAGTAATGAGCGCCAAAGCAGCGATACCCTAGACTTTGTTTTGCTGCTCAAAGTTCTGTGTATCGCTGTAATGGTCATGGGCATGCGTTAACTTTTACCATCAGGACTAAGTCTCGTTTGTCGCATTACTTTCACATAAAAATGTTTTCTTGAAGCTTCCAGTCATCGCACCTTAAAATGTTTCAAAAATGACCCTGTATACTTGATCCAAGTGTGTGGTCTATGAAGATTAACCTACTTAGAATCACGTATGCGTTAAGTAAGTAACTTAGGTAACAAACTTTCCTACTACAACTACTTAATTCGGTCGAGGAAAACTTTTAGAAAAATAATTTGTTTGAAGGGTTACCCTATCCATAAACATTATAACTAAAATATAGGGTTACGCAGAACGGTACAACTATTTAAAATCTTTTTATTGGTAACTAGCGGACGCCTCGCGGTTTCACTCGCGTAGTTCCCGTTCCCGTGGGAATACAGGGATAAAAAGTTGCCTATGCCACCCTGGAAAGAGTGTAGCTTCCCAACGATGAAAGAATTTTTGAAATTGGTCCATTAGTTTCGGAGCCTTTTCAATACAAACAAACAATCAAATGTTTCCTCTTTATAATAGTATAGATAAATAGATAGATATTAGAAGATAAAAGATAGATAAAGGAGGTAAAGATAGATAAAAGCTCTTTATTGTGCACACCAGAAATAGAAAAAAGGTACAAAAACAAAATAATCGTATGAGCTAGTTCGACGAGTGGCGGCCTTAATGCTAAAAGCGATCTCTTCCAGGCAACCTAGAATGAAAAACACGTAATAGTAGATGTAATACTGTTAAGTTATAAAAAAATTTAACAATTTTTTTTATGATTGACAGGCTGTGTGTTTGCCTACAGCTCACCTGATGTTAAGTGACGGTGTGGTCGAAGATGAATTATAGATTTAGATTTCAAGTTAGGTAGGAACATTCCGTTAGGTGCTTTACCTTAGATACATACGTACCGGTAGACATTAGAATCTGCGGCCCGAGTGGGTGTTCCCCGATGAGTACAGTCTGGGTACCTTCGGTTGAATCGGTTTCTTCTAGGCGAGCGTGCTCCACTATAGACCGCATCTTCGCTTCACATCAGGCGGGATGGCGGTCAAACGCAAGCCTATCTATTATAAAAGAAAAAAACTTTCTACGTAAAAATATGTGCTTTAAAACAAGCGATGTAATAAAACATACAAGCTCAGCGAGTGGCGAGTGACGCAGCCGGTGTGTCGGCGTGTGCGTCGGCAGATGTGCGGGTTCGATGTCCGGTTTGGGAGGGTCGCCGGATCTCACACTACAGGACGTTCAAAAATAATTTTAACTTATTGCGGTTTATGATTTGGAACAGACGCCAGAGGGCGTCAGTTTAAATTCCAACTATGCATTTGCGCTGCCAGTGAAAGTGAACATCACGATAAAAATACAGCATTGTTGAGGGAGCGCAGGGCGTTGTCTGTTCGGGCTAACATGCTGGCTCGTACGTTTGCACGTTGCACTGAACAAGTGAAAGCTACATTATTTCGAGCGTATTGCCAGTCATTTTACACGTGCAGCCTATGGGTCAAGCACTCAAAAAAGTCTTACAACGCCCTGCGCGTCCTGTACAATAACGCTTTCAGGGCGCTGATGAAGCTGCCGCGCTCCTGTAGCGCATCGGGGATGTTTGCCGAGGCTCGTATAGACGGGTTTGCAGCAATTATGCGCAAACGAGTCGCATCCCTGATGCGCCGGGTGCGGGGCAGTTCCAACAGCTACCTGCAATTGTTCGCCTCACGGATGGATCTAGATTGTCCAATTATGCAATACTGGACGAAGGTGCATATTGGGCATTCTGGATCCAAACCGCTAAAATTATGTAGGTGACAATAAATAATCTCTTTTAGTTGATTTTGATTTAATTTTATTGTTATTTTTTATTTTATTTCATTTTTATTTGTAATTTTTAATTTTAAGTTTGACATTAGCATTTCTATTTTAATTTTAATTTCTATGATTATATGTAATATGGACATACATGGTCTGAAATAAATGATTATTATTATATTATTATTATTGTTGCAGATGATTGTCTAGTACTCGACTGGCTAGCTACTACCAATAATTAATTTACTTATACACATTTATATGTATAAATTTAGTACAACCATTTTTAATGTATTATTTATTTTCTTACATCCATTTTTCATTAATTTTGTACATATTATTCCATGTAATTAAATGCTAATTTATATTTAGCTTATTTAATATTTTATATGTATATATTTACATGGATATACGTTTATTGTATTGATTATTTTTATACACCAACCTAATAGCTATTTCTGTTTTTCTTTCCACCCAAAGGTTGACTGGAATAAATCGCTGTAGGCGATAACCGCCGCCGCCGCCGTTATACATCAATTATGTATTATATTGTTTTATTATGTTCATTATCTCTTTTCTTTTATGTTTCATATTTGAATGTTGTTGTGTTTTGTTTTGGTGTGACATTTTATTACATTGACAATATTTTTTTGGTATTGACATATTTTTGTATTGACATATTTCATATTGACATGTTGGTATATTTTTTTTTGGTGTGTATATTTTGGTGTGTAATAAAGTTGTATTCTATTCTATTATATCTGTTGTCTAAAAATAAATCGTTGTAATGTATATAAAATAGATAAAACAAAAATAAGTTTTTGACAGCCCTGTTGGCTCATTGGTAGCATGTCTGCTTCAAGAGCTGTGGGGCGTGGGTTCGATTCACACCCAGGACAAGCATTTTGTGATAGAAAACCAAATGTTTGTTCTGTGTCTGGGTGTACTGTATGCATTATAAGTATGTATTTACAAAAAAAAAAAATCAAGTATTCTATCAGTTATCTGACTCCCATAGTACAAGCTTTGCTTAGTTTGGGGTCAGATGGCGCTGTGTGTAATGTCCTACGATATTTATTTATTTATGTCATTTTTTTCTTTAATTGATTGATTCAGGCTTTACTTTGCGGAAGTTCATTTTGAATGTTCAAGTTATTGTATATATTTACTTTATTTCCGCTTAACAGTTGTTCCAGTTACAACAGTGATGAGGACTTCTACAAGTCTTTGTATCCTCTTCTCACTGCAGTAACCAGTTACCGACACGTGTGTCGCCTCTACACGAGGCATCCTCAGGACGTGTTGACTCTTCGAGCGCACCGTCGAGACTGAGTTGACTTGGTTGGTTTTCTTTAGTCAATATTAAATCTTTGGTTGATCGAATGAAAGAAAAGCATAGCGAAGCGAAGCGTAACGATATTGACAATCATACTGACAGCCAAGGTAACGCGGATCCATAACTTTTGCCCCTACCAAAAAATAACTCAACGCGGCTAATGAAGTTTTAACTTCGCAAAATCCACGCTTTTTTGAGTCAGTGAAAAATATAGAGAAGCGTGTAGTGGGATGCGAACCTAGAGCTTCATAATGGAAGTCAGACAATCTCGCAGCTAGGTTGCCGTATATTTTCTGATGTTATAAGCTAGCATTTTTAAAGACCAAAAACATCTGCCTGTATACAACAATTTATTTTTACTTTCTTTAAGCTAATTCTTTTGTTGTTTGATGTACCGCGCCACATGGCCACTCGAGGTAAAAATACGAACGGTCAAGTGCGAGACGGACACGAATAAGGAATTGTTATTACGCCGGGGTTTGAAATCATAAAACTTGTTGATAAATAACTTATGTAACACCAGTTATTCAGTTAGCAGCTAGTGAAATTACTTGGGCTGTTGAGACTAACCATCGAAAGTCTCAAAGTGGAACAGAATAGAATAGAATATAACTTCATTATACACCAGAAACACAGATCACAATTAATACAAATAGGAAACAAACAACAAACAAAAAAAAGAAGATATAATAATATAACAAAACAATAGAATAGATGATGTATAAAATGATAATGATAATGATGATGGTCTTATCGCATAGAGCGATTTCTTCCAGACAACCTGAAGTAGTGAGTGCCAAAGCAGTGATGCCCGGACTTTGTTTGCTACTCAAAGTTCTGTGTATCGCTGCAATGGTCATGGACATGCGTTATCTCTTACTATCAGGAGACCGCATCGTTCGTCTCATTACTTTTAAATTAAAAAAAAAACTTAAGTAACACCAGTTATTCTGCCGCTAAGCAGTAGTGTGTAAACATTACTGTGTTCTGGTTTGAAGGGTACTGCAGCTAGTGAAATTACTGGGCTGTTGAGACTAATCATCGAGAGTCTCAAAGTAATGAGCGTTAAAGCAGTGATGCCCTGGACTTTGTTTTGTTGCTCAACGTTTTGTGTATCGCTGCAATGGTCATGGACAGGCGTTATCTCTTACCATCAGGAGAGCGTCTCGTTCGTCTCATTACTTTTTACACCAAATAAATATAGGACATTTCACACAGCGCCATCTGGCCTCTAACTAAGCAAAGCTTGTACTGTAGGAACCAGATAACTGACGGAATAGCTCAATACTTTAACTACTTTGTTGTACTACTACTACTTGTGTACTTTTACGACGGTGTTGTCGAAGATGGCCTAGAATGAAAATGGCTCTCAAGTGAGGTTGCCGGAACATACCACTAGGTGCTGGGTGGATTTCAATTTGAGGGCGGTAGCTACCTAGCCGAGTACTGAAAAGTACCCTTTCTATGCTATAATTTCCTTCACCGGCAGCTCAAGCTCATTCTTGGGGGTTGAATCCACGCCCTTCGGCATGCGAACCGATCACTCCACCAGCCACTGAGCTATCATTACGAAACCTAATTACAATTTATGAGATGCGCTATTTAAGTTTTTCTGCGAACATAATTCAGGTTTCTTTCAGATGGTTCTCTGTAGCAAAAAGCTGCTATGAATTTGAAAACTCGAGAAATTTGAAAATTCACGTAGACAACGTTAAGAAAAAACAACGTCAAAATAATCGTATTGCACTGAAACAGCGAGTCCGCGTGCATTTCAGACTAATTACCTGAAATAATTACTAGCCTGGAAATAATTACCAGTGGATGGAATTGAATTACCGCACCTATCAAGTTGATATACCAATTATCCCGCATGTAGGCCGTCGTACAGAATAAAATGATAATTACTTTGATACTTTCAAACGAGGGTGTAGTTTCAAATGGCAGGAAAAGTTCTGGTCTACAGTTGGGTTTGTGTACATTACTTTTATTTTTGAAAGAAAGAAAGAAAATAATTTTGTAGCGATGATAGCTCAGTGGTAAGCGCGGTAGGTTCGCATGCCGAAGGGCGTGGGTTCAAACCCCAACAATGAGCTTGAGCTGCCGGTGAAGGAAAACATCGTGAGGAAACGGTGTGTTCCGGCAGCCTCACTTGAGAGCCAGTACCATTCCAGGCTAGGTGTGTTTTACCATCTTCGACCACGCCTTCACTTAACATCAGGTGAGCTGTGGTCAAACACCTAGCATGTTAAACATAAAAAAAAAAATTGAAAAAATTAATTAAAAAAAAAAAAGAATAATAATATATAAATTATATTAATATACCTAGGTATATATATGAATGAATGATTTGTTTATAAATTAATTAATTTATTCAAATTAATTTATTTTTATTTTTTTTCTCAATATCGATATAATATTACAAAAACCTACCGACTGATATAAATTACGTTTATACTTCTATGATAATCGTAATATAAATATTAAAAAAATAAGATATTTTATTACAGAATTTATATTTTGGTAAACATAAAAAAAAGACAATTCCGTCTTGAAATGTATCTTTTTATTTGGTAACAGCACACGTATTGGTAAATTTACAAACACATTGCAAAAAGTTATGTTCCGATACATGCACCAGTTATAGGCTACACAGCTTGATAAACTTATGACTTTGTACATATGACTTTATATAATTATATTGACTTTAATGACCAGAAAGAAATGTTATCTTCTGAGTTATCAGTATCTATCTATCTATCCTCAACACATTTTTTTATTTACTTGCATCTCTGAACCTTGTATCTAGTACGCCTTGGATATCTTCTTTCCCTTTCTTCTTATATAGATATAACTGATTGTAATAGTCGTTATTATCTCAATAAATGAATTTAATTTAATTCTAGGTAACGTTTCCACAACATATTTTCATTCTCTATTTCACTCTATCACTCGTCGCTACTACATCACACTTTTAAGTTCAAACCTTTACATAGACTACGGCAGATTGTCGGAACCAATGGGACAGAAAGAACCGAAATAATGGTTATATCCCTTATTTCTTTGGTCGTCGTGTCTAGGTAAGATTGCCAGCAAAATCTATCGATTGGCTGTAACTTAAATTCGATTATTTATTGAAAACTTTTACACATTTATCCGAAATCGATACACCCAAAGCACCGAAGTAGAAACTCGTCAAAATTTATCACTAAATCAAAGGACAGCGTCGACTTTTATTATGACCGAGACGGGCAAATAAAAAGAAAGGTCATTAAAAAATAACGATCGAAAGCATCCACTTCGTTTCGCGCCCTTTTTGACATTAGCTCGCCGCCATCTTGGTGACGCGCGCTGCCAAGATGGCGGATTTATAGTGTCGTAAACCGCGCCAAAATTAACAAAAGGTTTTTGGCAGCTGACGGAGTTCGGACGGATTTTAAATATATAAAATTATGATGGAAATTGTGCAGCTATCGGCAGCTGGCTGGTGTTATTGAATGTGGTATAAATAGGATGTTGGTCGGAGATTTTCAAAGTTTTTGCGGTTATGCAACCGACGCTTCTGTTTAACTAATAGGTACAAGTTGGGTTATTTATTTTTATTAATAGGGCGCATGAGTAATACAATGTGTATTTTAGGCGGAACGTATGAAACGTTGAGAAGGAAAATTTTCCAGAAGCTTTCCTAGGAAATGGTTAATAGTTAACAAGATTTAACTTTGCTAAATTATAACTCTTCTAAGAGTGTTAAGATTCTTTTGTTTTCTGTACATTTTTTTTGCTATTTCTGATACAGTAAAGAGTTTCTATATATCTATCTTATATCCTAGACGTAAATCTAGATGTATAGTTACCTAGTTAGTTTATTTTTTGTAGCGATGATAGCTCAGTGGTTAGTGTGGGGATTGGTTTCCTCACGATGTTTTCCTTCATCTTTGAAGTCATCAGTAATACTCATATAACTTAAAAAAGACATACAGAGGGCGCGCCGTGGGATTTGAACCTAACTCCAGATTGAAAGCCAGACAGTCTCCCAACTAGGCTGTCGAAATTTACTTTGTAAATACTATCTTTGTAATCCCAACTAAGAAAAAAAAAACTCGAAAATAGGTGTCCACAAAAAAGGTGATTCCTGGTTATTATTATACCAGTAGGCATTTACATAAACCTAGTTCATCGCAATTTCATTCATAAATCACGTGGCAAGCTCGTGCGACTGCAGCGGGAGGCCTCGGTCGCGATAGTGCGTGCGATAGAGAAAGAAAATGTTTTTGCAATATTTCAATGAAAGACGCTATTGGTTACCGCCAGCTGGTCCGGTGACAGTATTCTTTGTAAATAAGTGCTATGCCCATAATTTTAAGCAGGATTTCCGTATTTTTATACTGGTAATTATACTATTACTATTATTAGGTAATTAGTAACTTTAGCATTATGAAGTAAACAAAAATTCTGTGTACACATTTATGATGTCTGTGTGCTCGGTCTGTATTACCTATTAAAATTATTCTAGTAATTAAAAAATAGTGGTGTATCATCTATTCACTTGGTGGTAGATTTCCTTAGCCTAGGTAGGTAGTCGTCTAGGTAGGTACCACCACAGTACCAGATATTCTGCCGCCAAGCAAACATTACTGTGTTCCGGTTTGAAGGGTACTGCAGCTAGCGAAATTACTGGGCTATTGGGACTAACCATCTAGTCTCAAAGTAATGAGCGCCAAAGCAGCGATGCCCCGGACTTTGTTTTGTTACTCAAAGTTCTGTGTATTGCTGTAATGGTCATGGACAGGCGTTATCTCTTACCATCAGGAGAGCGTCTCGATCGTCTCATTACTTTTACATAAAAAAAAAAATCTATTGTCTAGGTACCTAATTGCAATTCATTTCCACCCTTTGTTTGTAGAGACTTGGTATATCCCTACTATCTTAGTAGGTATAGGTTAATTCATTGCAGCCGTAAAGTTGAATTACCTCTGCATGACGAATTGGGTGTTGGGGTATTTCCTAGATTTTTGATCATTTATCTTTCAAACTTCAACTGTTGATTTTTAAGGAGGAGGTTCTCCATTCGACTGTATGTTTTTTAAAAAAAAACAAAAATTGTATACATCGATGATTTATTTTCGTTTGCTCTGAAACCTCGCTGTTTCATTGGAGCAGTGCGTTATGTTGGCCTAAGGGTCATGGAGTCGGTTTTTTAAAATTGTAAATTTATACATATTTTATTAGTAATTTTTATGTTAAGTTCATTAATCACACTTACTTTAACACTTACGTTCTATGTATTACAGGTAACTTCAGAAACAACTTGAAAGCTCGAGACAAGACGAACCACAAGACAAGACAAGATACCTTGTATTACAACTTTGACATGTACTTATTTAAAACTAAGAAATTATTTATTTTAATTCCAAGCAATTATTATCTTGCTATGTAAATAAATTTTTAATATGAATTACAGTGTAACTTGTAACATTGGTGTTGGCAATAAAATAACAATTTTTTTCGTAAAAATAGGTTTTTTCATTGGGAAAGTGCAAAAGTCGTGTCGCCGCAATTTTTTTTCTAGTGTTTATGTATAATACAATAGCAATGATTTATACACAAAGTTATACGTATGTTGTCACTCCATCGAGTCTCAAGGCGTCCTACACTACGTTTGCCAATTCGTGGTCTCCACTCTCGGACAGCTGGTGGTGGATGGAAGCAAGAAGCCGAAGATCGGGCTGAGTGGCGTGTCTTGGGAGAGGCCTATGTCCAGCAGTGGACTTCGATAGGCTGATGATGATGATACACAAAGTGCTGAATTATAAGCGCGACTGTGGGAAAGTGATATAATGTGCTGAAACATGACATGAAAGGTTTGTTCTGTGTCTGGGTATTCTGTATGTGTTATAAATGTGTGTTTTACAAAAACAAAGTATTTAAGTATTCTATCAGTTATCTGGCTCCCATAGTACAAACTTTGCTTAGTTTGGGGCTAGATGACGCTGTGTGAAATATCCTACGATATATCTTATTTATTATAACTTCGTATTGCTTTTGAAACTCTTCTGAAACTTTTAGTAAAATCGCCACTACTTTACTAGGGCATGACCAAACTTAATCTTGACATACTTTGTGGGACTTGTGACTGTGACTTAGACTTGTTTTATTAAATTTTAAAATATTTGACATGGGCATGCATGATGCCAAAAACAGAGAAGAAATCATATCTTGATTTCATTTTCTCTAGAAATCATTGATTTGTAACATTGGTGTTATCAATAAAAAATTGAATTTCTGCAACAAAAATCAATACAAAACCAATTTCTCTGTATTCAGGTCGCTATTTCTAACGATCTAATGTTTTAATTTAGATGCCAGGCTTTACAGTCCAGTTAAAAAGTACCTTTGTTTTATCCATCGCCTACCGGATACACCACAAAAGGTAGATTAAGTGGAACATCCACACTGGTCCACAGATGATGAACGTAGACTAGGTAAGTTAGTACTTAACTGTGTGCTACAAGTATCACAATAATAATACAAAGACGATTGTTTGTGAGTGTGTTTGTATGTTTGTTACTTTTTCACGTTTAAACGGTTAGACCAACTTTTATGAAATTTGGGACTTTGGTAGCTAACTCCCGGATTAACTACAACTTTTTATCCCGAATGTAGAGCTATCTGCCATAAAACAAAACAGACTATCTTATAGTCTATATAAATTAAACACAAAACCATTCATAGTTAATTCCTAGTCACGGTAAATATTCCGTAAATAAATGTCACTAACTGTTTACCCACGACTTCGTTCGTTTCATCAGTTCGCAGAGTTTACAAAAAGTTAATCCTATTAATTTTCTAAATGTCTAAGTTTGTTTGTTTGGATGTTTGTCACTCCATCACGCCAAAACGGCTGAACGGATTTGGATGAAATTTTGCACACGCATATAAAGTAAAAGGTATTCTGTGTATATATTCTGTTCAGATTATAATATTTAAATTTATGTGTGCCAAATTTCATCCAAAACCCGTTCAGCTGTTTTTGCGTGATTGAGTTGAATGAGTAACAAACATCCAAACATACAAACTTTCTTATTAGTAGGATAATAAAATTGCTTAAGATTTTCGTCACTTTAATATTTTTTTGTTTTCCAGGTTGTAAGTACCTACTCGACGCATTTCGTCTAGTCTATAAAGTGTGCCACTAAGTCTGGTACCCCACCAGTGGGGTCGACGGCCGGGTCACGCGGTGGGTCACGGGTGACCGACGGCATTGTTCTGAGATCGTGGCTTGGCCCGTACTGCTCGGGCTTAGGAATAAGGGTTCACTCGTTGGACCTAGTGTCTAAATATTTAGCCGTATCATGTTAACTTTATTTGGTAGATCTCCTTAGCAGGAGGTTGTCTAGGTAGGTACCACCGCAGTACCAGATAATCTGCTACCAAGCAGTAGTGTGTAAACATTACTGTGTTCCGATTTGAAGGGTACTGCAGCTAGCGCAATTACTGGGCTGTTGAGACTAACCATCGAAAGTCTCAAAGTAATGAGCGCCAAAACAGTGATGCCTTGAACTTGGTTTTGCTACTCAAAGTTCTGTGTATCGCTGCAATGGTCATGGACAGGCGTTATCTCTTACCATCAGGAGAACGTCACGTTCGACGCATTACTATTAAATAACATAAAAATGTCCTTAGGAAGTCTTTATGCTGCAACTTTCTGGATTTATGGAAACTTCAAACCAAAGAAGAGTGCTCAAACGATCAAACAACCCAGATGGTTGTGGAGAATTTCATACAGCATTTTAAACTACAAAACATGATTGTAAACTAGTTGTTTACAAACTAAAGTATTCTATAACTTTCATAAAAGCGAATCTCTACATAGTATGAAACGAAGTCGCTTCCCGCCGTCTGTGCGCTTAGATCTTTTAAACAACGCAACGGATTTTAATGCGGTTTCCATCATTAGACAGAGTAATTCAAGAGGAAGGTTTACATGTATGTCGGAGATAGAAAGAAGAAAAGAAGCAGAACGACAACAAGTGGGATGGCCGATCAACATCATGTATGGTTACTGGGTTACTGGGCGAGGGTGTAGCGGTCGAGGAGACAAACCACACAATTTAGTTATCTTGTACAAAATTTAATCAGCACTTCACAACGACTTAGAACATTATAGCCACTATTACATAGCTTGGGGACAAAACGTTCCGCTAAGCTTCGCATTCTGCAACCGACCAACTCAATCTCCTCTCAAAGCAAGAATCAATGTTCATCTCTCCTGAACCAAAGCAAGAAATGGTCTCAACAATCAACGCACGGCGGGATCGCTTCACACAGCGCCCCTACCGGCCAACATCCGCAACTTCGCCTTCTCTCATTGGTTGAAGTCAAAATACTTTACACGAATAACGACAAGCAGAGCACGGAACCAGTGTGACGTCAGAGGTGTCGCCATTCCACCTCTAGTCCACCAAAATTACGCAAGATGGCGCTAAACTAAATCAACATTAAAGCTACACGCCGACATGTATAATAACATGCATATAAATAAAATAAATAAATATCACAGGACGTTACACACAGCGCCATCTGACCCCAAACTAAGCAAAGCTTGTGCTATGGAAGTCAGATAACTGATAGAATACTTAAATACTTTTTTTTTTTGTAAATACATACTTATAATACATACAGTACCTACACCCAGACACAGAACAAACATCGATGTTAGTCACACAAATGTTAGTCCTGAGTGGGAATCGAACCCACGCCCTTCAGCTCTCGAAGCAGACATACTACCAATGAACCAACAGGGCTGTCACCACATTAGTATCTACATTGCACCCAGCGGCGGCCTTAGCTATTGCGAGGCTGACAGATCATTGTGAGGCCTTTTTTCTTTGTGTCCGTTTTAATAAATAATTAGTTCGAGTGCTAGAGTGACCGTTACATGCTTGCACTAATAACGAAACCGTGCGTTCAGGTTCAGGTGGGGTTTTGTGAAGTGCAAGGCGCGAGATAAATGTACGTATGTATACATAGACTTTTTTCTACTTGGGTTGAGGACGCGAGGCCCCTGCTAGAGCGAGGCCCCGGCCGCCCTGCTTGCCACTAAAAAATAATTCGTCGATCAAATTCATCGTAATCTACATTCCTCTCAAACAAATGTCGATTTTTATAAACCCGAGCTTCAAGCACTTTTACAAGCCCTTGACTTCCTAAGTACACTTATATGACAATCACAAACAAAAAGCAACTTTATCGTTACGCAAATAGATCCCTTTTCATCGCTGCTTTGTTTCAAAGTTCAAAAACGAATTTGCTGCTAGAATGTAAGCTTTAATCGTTAACATCATGGACTAAGGTTGATTTTAGAATGAAAAATAATGTTTTAGTTAAACAAAAAAAAAGTACATTTTAAATAAGTCCTGTATTATTACGTGGTAAGAGCTCATTTTGAGAGGGATACCATTGTTTCACACTCTTCAACGTTGGCTGAGTGAAATGAGGCTTTGCTGCTTGTGTTCATAAGGTTTGAAATCTATTGTGCAGTGGTTATTGATTTGTAACGCCTAGTATGTAAGTATGTATATTCAAGTTTAGTAGGTCATTCCACTTTAGTCTTGCAGTTAGACATAGATTGGACGCTACTTGACATCTCTACATACTAGATATAAAACTAAGTCGCTTCCCGTCGTTTTTTTTTATAACTCTCGCCCCGGATTCGCACGGGAAAACAAAACTCGATTAACAGTATAAATTTATCGATCCAGTAGTTTCGGAGTCTATTCAATAAGATGTAGATGACAACTGTAATAGCTAGACATAATTATAATATTGTAGATGTCAATTTGCTCTATATAACGTCACTTTATTTTATTGACAATAGTTGTCGCTGCACATGCTAAGTAAGGATTTTTTCAAATTTTTCACAGCTTAGGTTACATTATTGAATTTTCCATGTGGATCCCTAATTGTTTTTAAATAAACTAGAGCTTATGTACATCACGGATAATGTAGCATTCTAATAATTAAAGAATTATTAAGATCGGTCCACTAGTTTCGGCGATAGATAGGCTTGCGTTTGACCGCCATCCCGCCTGATGTTAAGCGAAGATGCGGTCTATGATGGAGCGCGCTTGCCTAGAAGAAACCGATTCATTCGCGTCTTGAAGGTACCCAGACTGTGTTCATCGGGAGAACACCCACTCGGGCAGCAGATTCCAATGTACGTATAGCGGTACGTATGAAGAAGGTTTTTTGCCACAACTGCAACCTTATCGCTAAAAGTTATCTCTTCCAGGCAACCTTAGGACGACCCCCATAAATTATCTCCTATCGTTTTAGTACGTCCATGCTTGTAATCCTATATATTTGCTGATCAATACAAAGGTTTAGCATAAAAATAATTTTGACTTAAAGAAATTGGGTAAATAAAAAAATCTTTATTTTCTCGAACTCCTACACCGAAGAAACTCGAGTGAACTGTGGATGCGAGTGAAAGAGACGGCATTTCGTATAAATCAATCGATTGACAGCCGATAGCGCGTGCGCACGCCTGGAAGCGATCAAGAGATCCTATTTTAAGATCACTGTTAAGGGGAAGCCTATACACTTAGTTCCTTTTTCATGCAAATAAAATATAAGGTACCTCGGCTAATGAGCTAATGAGCTTTGCGCGGTGTATGTTAAATGTATAGTCTAATAACCTCTATTTTTCTACAGATAAGCCTTTGCCTTAAAAAAAATACCTTAATTATTTAAAAAAAAAACAAAAATTAAAGAAAGAAAGAAAGAAAAACATTTATTTTTTTCCTAACAATACACTAGACACAACAACAGATAAGTACAAACAAAACACACAAATAAAAAGATACATAATATTAACAAAAAGACAACAAATTTCACAAGATAATAAGCGGGTTAGCGGGTTAAACATTTTTTTACAGCAAATTTCATCAAAATCGGTAGAGCCGTTTACGAGATCTCATTTTTTTAAAATAATATACCGTTTTAATCGGCATACGTTTGATATTTTCTCTGATGTTAAGTGATGATGCGGTCTAAGATGGAACACGATTGCCTAATAGTATTAGGTTTAATGTTGGAACTGTTTTGTAACAGATTCAATATTTTATTATTTCAGGCTCTAATGTCCCACTGCTGGGCAAAGGACTCCTTTCTATCCACTCAGACTGTCCGGTCTTCGGTTCTGGTGGTCCAGTGACGATTTAGTTCGTTATCCACCTTTGTCTGGGTCGACCAATTCAATTCAATTGTGAGGCCCTTATTTGAATGAAACGGTACGCTCTCCTGATGGTAAGAGATAAAGTATGTCCATGACTATTGGAGCGATACACAGAACTTTGAATAACTAATCACAGTTCAGGGCATCGCTGCTCTGGCGCTCATTACTTTGAGACTTTTGAGGGTTAGTCTGAACAGCCCTGTAATTTCGTTAGCTGCATTACGCTTCAAACCAGAACACAGTAATCACCAGATAGTTAGTGACCGTGTATTAGATGATGGTAAACACACCTAGCCAGGATAGAAAACAGGCTTTTATTTGATAATAAAACACACAGTTCGGTGCTTGGCGGCAGATTTTCAGGGTAGTTTCAGCTACTAGTCTAGTCAGCTAGCCAACCGAGTTCATAAGTACTTTACCACCATTCAAAGTATTAAGTACTAGCGGACGCCTCGCGGATTAACCCACGTAGTTCCCATTCCCGTGGTAATACCGGGATAAAAAGTAGCCTATATCACCCGGGGATAGGGTAGCTAACCAATAGTGAAAGAATTTTTGAAATCGGTCCAGTAGTTTTAGAGCCTATTCAATACAAAACAAACAAACAATCAAATCTTTCCTATTTATAATAGTATAGAGTAGTTAACTCCTGTGTATTTCTAATTTATTAAAGCTCAAGTGAATCTAGGAGCTCTATTAGTTAATATCTCCAAATATCTATGTTCAGTCGGCAGTATACATATAGACTGAGAGGGGCATGTCTGTAACCTTACCTTATCGGGTACCAACATACATACATAGTACATTAGCATTATCATTTCGATAGCATTAATCAAGTATAAGTAGTACAACAAAAACATTAATCCTGGAGCTTCCACTATTCAGACCTGTAAAATTATAAAATTTAATCGTAAAAAATAAAATCGATTAATCGATTATTAATTTAAATCGATTTAAATACAAAATATTGTTACGTTTTTTATTCGTTACGTTTAAATCCAAAACCACAATATAGAAAAATTAAATGCATCCACTCTCACGTTTTGGCAATAAAGTCAGTACCGCTCGAATGTGTTTCACTACCGAATTATTTCGGCGATGAGGATGGGGGAAAATGAGGGTAGGCAGTATCAAACATATGAAATTTGTCTACCATCATAGCTTTCTTTTCAACAATTGTATTATAATTCGAACTCCGTTTACCCAAAAGACTGTTTCCACCTCACGAAAAAAATATATATATTCCATTTCAAGTATGGTTTAGTTTCCAAACAGATTTATGTTAAATTTGTAAATAACGTCAAAATACAACATATCAAAGATACTAATAAGTAAAAATAGACTAATTTAAAAGGCCGCTATCAATGGGAATAGTTCCTAAACCACTGGCCTCATTGCCTCTTTGTATGGTGATACTGAAACGTTGTGCAATATATAGGCTAGCTTTTTGATCACGTGTCGCGTCAACCAGACGAGATTTACTTTCAATTTCATGTTATCGCCACTTGTATTTGCCGCCTTTCCGAATGCAAAACAATCAAAGTCTATACCGGAAACTACGTGCCAGCTGTTGATAGCTATCACCGTAACGGGAACCGAGGCGCTTTCTCTTCTCTTCGTTCGTGATTGTCCGACGGTTTGCAGTCACTTGGCTCCTAGTCGTCTTCGAGAACACACTTGCCTGAGCTTGGCTGTCTGGTATTATTAAGTGTGAATTATATATAGGTGTAATATTGTGTCCAAATGTGTGTCTGTCTATATAAACAGTGTCTTGCATCTAGCGATGAAAGTATATACAGTTGACCCTGCCCGTGTCGCTTTTATCAGAAGTGTTGATAAGTACTACGTCTACAAAATGCACAATGGCCTTCCAATTGTTCAAGTAAGTCGTTCTACAGCTCGAGCAGCAACGATAGTGACCATGCAGCACAAACATAAGAGATGTCGTAAGGGATCCCAAACCGTGAGTTACAATGTTGTATTATCGTCGGTGATCCCCGAATTCGACCCACTGGTGGACAATGTTAAGTGTTCCTCGTGCAAAAACTTAGGATATATGGAGGTAGCTTGTAACTACAAGTAGAAACCCTCTAAGCAGTATAATTGAAAATATAAAAAAAAAAAATAACTACCCTCAGTTTTTATTATTTACATTGGTTGTTTTCGGTTTTAACTACAAGACCCCAGGGGTTGGCTATAGAATCAGGCCGCAGGAGTTGTACTTCGCTAGGCTTTAAAAAAATACAATTCCCAACCGGCGGAGATACGTAGTTTTTTTTACCAGTATTGTAGTATTCGAGAAGTAATAATGTCAGGTGAGGCCGAGCCAAATGAATAGAATAATATTCAATAAGTATGAAGTAATGGCACAGAGTGGTTATATATAAAATGGAGATCTACCCACATAACATAATAAAATAGTGTCGATTTCATTTGCCTGTTTGTCTGTTGAAAATAACTAATTGTAGGCTTCTACTGTAATATTCAACGATTGTTTGTTGATCAAAAATAAATAGTACATTGTTACCCAAGGGGTGTAAGTAACTTGTTTAGTCCCGAGTCAGGGTTGGCGCCCTCGCTGCGCTCAGACGCCAAGAGCTCGAGGGACTCTGTAAGTCTTTAACCCGGGGTAAACACTGTGCTGTTCATTACGAATACAAGGAAAATAAATATAAAAACGAATTAAAAAAAAAAAAAGGAATAATGAGTGAATGTTATTTGACATAAATCAACAGAACAGAATGAAGATCGGATTGCAGCTTTTCCGACATTTTTTTTGTTCTGTGGCCGGTCAGCTCTTCACCCATTCTTCTTCTTTGATTTTGGCGTCGCATTTTGAGCATTTGCCAGTGTCAAGTGTTTTATATTTATATGCATAAACACTCGAAAAACACTAAGTAGTTTTGAAAAAAAAAATACAACTGGGCGACACGAATCTTTCCACGTCCCCGCTAAAAAAAAACTCTCTTCAGCAATTATTTTTCATGTTCACCGTTAAAAAAAAACAATGGTAAAGATTTTTTACAAATCTATGTTAGTAAAGAAATGATTGTAAGTTGATGATTATAAAGTAATTAAAAAAAAAAGTATATTCTTTAATTATTATTGTATAGCCAACTTAACGTTATTTCAATTTTACATCGCGCTGTAATTGAGTGGCTGTATAGAAAGTTGAAACAAAGTTCAATAGAAACAAAATAAAAACTAGATTTTGATAGTTTGAATGTTGTCACTTGTCAGTTGAAAGCGATTCTTCCTAAGGCGGCAAAGTATTACTTCAGACCTACTTTCCGAGTATGAGTAATAAAAAAAATGTACATGCCTTCACACACATTATAAAATAAATTTTTGTGTCACTAAAACTTTAATATTGAAAAAATAATAATTTTGAATTGCAATAAACAATTAATTGCTGAAAAAGTAAAAGATTTATTCGACGCTAAAAGGAAAGACAAGGCATTCGAACGAATCAAACAAATCCCGTAAACTGCTACCTCTCTACAAAGGCCTATTTCAAATGACGAAAATTCTAGGTCACTATATAATATATCAAGTAGCGGACATGATATGAGTTTAAAGATCAACAGAACGTTATGATGCCACTATTTGCGTAGAAAATTTGAAACCATGAATCCACGTGGCAGATTAAGTCCGGATGTTATCAAGTGTGTATGTCAAAATTGTAACGATTTAGTTTCATGTTTAACGTAGTTACAGAAAAGCTACAAACATAATCGTTAAAAAGTTCAATAACATTAATAATGTGCTGTTTAAAAAAATATATTAATGGTCTAATGCAATCGCTTCAACATCGTGGATAGTATTTTGGGGGTTGGTTGGTTGTCTAAGCTACAACAGGCATCCGTGCTGTGAACGCTGTTGTAGTAAGTGGTGATACACGGTTAGGTTGATCCTGTATGAACATCATCTAGCTCAAACCACTAAGGATACGAACCAATGCCTAATGTACAGTCCAATGTTAAATTAAGTGGTGATACACGGTTAGATTGATCCTGTATGAACATCATCTAGCTCAAACCACTGAGGATGCGAACCATAGCCTAATGTACAGTCCAATGTTAAATTAAGTAGTGATACACGGTTAGATTGATCCTGTATGAACATCATCTAGCTCAAACCACTGAGGATACGAACCAATGACTTATGTACGGTTCAATGTTGAATTGATAAATAAATGACGAATTCTAAGTGCTGTGCCTACTCTGTACTCATGTTTTCAGCTCTGCATCAGACCACTACGCTATTCGAGGACGAATGCGTCAGCAGGACGGCCGGATGTTATCGCCACTTGTATTTGCCGCCTTTCCGAATGCAAAACAATCAAAGTCTATACCGGAAACTACGTGCCAGCTGTTGATAGCTATCACCGTAACGGGAACCGAGGCGCTTTCTCTTCTCTTCGTTCGTGATTGTCCGACGGTTTGCAGTCACTTGGCTCCTAGTCGTCTTCGAGAACACACTTGCCTGAGCTTGGCTGTCTGGTATTATTAAGTGTGAATTATATATAGGTGTAATATTGTGTCCAAATGTGTGTCTGTCTATATAAACAGTGTCTTGCATCTAGCGATGAAGGTATATACAGTTGACCCTGCCCGTGTCGCTTTTATTCAATTGATAGCTATTTCTATTTATTTTACTAATTCTTTAAAGAAAAGTTTTGTTCTCATTTAAAAGAATTAAAATGCAGATTTAGTTGACAGAATAACTACTATTTCTTGGGTGCTCAAAGCTATTCCCTATAATTGTAACTTTCCAAATCGTAATAATTAAATTCTGAAAGCTACGAGTACAATGAGGCAACACTAATTTTATTCTTGTAGGTACTTTATGAGTGCTACAAAATGTACTGCTTCTTTTTAGTACCCGTTGACGTAATATTGTCGATATCCCCGTCTCATCTATACTATTCTATAGAGACAAGTACACAGTAGAGCGAAAGTGTTTCCCCTGAGATTATTTTGGCTGGCAGCCAAATTAGAACACAATAGTGATGTAACTCTGATTGGAGTCCGTTTGTTGACTCTATGTGTTTGTCTATGATTTCAACTGATATAATAATTCTTTCTTGTATTTGGTGCGAATGGGAAAAATCTTGGCGTCACATTGTGTTTATTTACTATAGTTTGTGTTCTTAAATACCTAACAATACTTTTATTATTATTATATTTAAGTTTGTTATGATTTCACTTATCCATATCAATATTATTAGCGTGAAAATTTGCATTGTTTTATTAATGTAAAAGTGTGATAATATAATAATCAACAAATCCATTTATTAAACAAAATAAAAAATACCTTAAATTATACCTACTATTTACAAAATGTATACAAAAAACTTAGTCTAAAAAACCGTCAGAGGAGGGATATGTGGCCAGAATGCTGGCAGCAGTAAAAGTGATGAGATGAACGAAATGCTTCTCTGATGGTAAGAGATTAAATGTATTTATTGCAAGTAACTGGGACTTATATTATTCAACTTTATACATCTATGGAATAGATCAAAATTAATAATAATACATACTATAGTTATATAATTAAATAATTAAATGTCAAAATAAAAAATGAAATGAAATTTGAAATACAGATACTTTATATCCTGTATTAACACATAGGCTGGGTTTTATGTCGGAATACGCGGGAAACAGTTCATCACAAGAGAGCTCACACTTACAATGTTGTCTTAAATTACTTGTCGTTTCTGAAATCAGTGATTTACAATTTTACAAAAAACGTAAAACTTGTCTTTGTTTTCATTAAAAAAAAAAACAATCTTTGCTGTCCTAAATTGTTTTGATCACTTTCTTTGCAATTGCTGATGAAAAATGTTAAAAAAAAATCATGACCATGCCACCAACCATGCTTCGCCTTAACCCTGCGCAATATGGTTACCACTTACTGTTATTGAAATCGATTGGAATATTACAAAAATAGCACAAAAATCGCTCCGACTCGCCGCTGGATAAAAAGGAACGTAAAAATCGAAGAACAGAAAACTTACTTACAGCGCTTTTAAAATTTGCTTTCGGAAGATAACGCTCCACGTACTTACATGAGAATTATCGAGCGAACGTAAAAAAGAAGTGAGCGAAGGTATGTAAATATAAAAAAAAATATCGTAGACCTCATGGCTCATTGGCAGTATATCTGCCTTGAGAGCTGTAAGGCGTGGGTTTGATTCCCACTTAGGGCAAACGTTTTGTGAATAAACAAATGTTTGTTCTGTGTCTGGGTGTTCTGTATGTATTATAAGTATAAGTATGTATTACCAAAAAAAAATATGTATTCTATCAGTTATCTGACTTCTATCACACAAGCTTTGCTTAGTTTGGGGCCAGATGGCGCTGTGTGTAATGGCCTACGATATTTATTATTATTTATTTATGTCAAATTAGTTCTAGATATTAAGTAAGATTAGGTTTTTAATTAATAAGTTGTTGTCAAATTAGTTAAATTTAAGTCCTCATCATTGTTGTAACTGGAACGACTGTTAAGCGGAAATAAACCAAAAATTAACCTTGAATATCCCTACATAGTATAAAACAAAGTCGCTCCCCTCTGACCCTATGTAGGTATGCTTAGATATTTAAAACTACGCAACGGATTTTGATGCGGGTTTTTAATAGATAGAGTGATTGGAGAGGAAGGTTTATATGTATAATTGCATAATTTCCATATACACCACATTAGTATCTACATTGCACCCGTGCGAAGCCGGGGCGGGTCGCTGGTTTATTATAAATTATTGTTACCTCAAGGTGGCCGACCGTTACACAATCCAATTTCTTTTGTTTTACAAAAGAAGCAAGTTTTAATACGGAACCATTAAAACTAATGCAATACAAGCCCCAGCAACTCAATACACGAACGAATCGTACAAATTGCCTAAATAAACGGTAGACATTTCCCCAAGGCGACGTTTTTCTTCTAACCCTTAATTTCCAATATTCGTTGACCCTGCCCCACACTATATTTATTAACGAAAGTAGCTCATATCAAACTGGCCGTTTCGACTATCAAAAAAATCAAGAGCTCCATTTTGTGCTAAAAACAATACGTCTCAAGGTCTAGTATAGCTGGTTATCAGTAACAAATATAAAAAGACACCCCTGTTTACATGAGTTTTCCATTATGTACAACAAAATGTTAGCAGTTGGGGAAAAACGGGGGTCTGAAGTAAATGGTGAGGGTGTAAGATTTGATCTTGACTGAAGTTCAAGGTTGATATAGGTTTACGTTTTATCGATTATTTCTAAGAGGGTTGTTCCTAAGGGAGGGAAATGTCAACGACTGAGCGATATTATTCAAGGCTTTTTGGAGCGAAAATAGACCTCTTTTTTGAAGGATATGTGTGTTATATAATAAAAAAACCGGCCAAGTGCGAGTCGGACTCACACACGTAGGGTTCCGTACCATTATCTATAATAAAATATTCTGTGAATAGTTAAAGCGAGCAAGTAACGGTAAAAACGGAAAAAAATCAAGTTTGTTGTATGGGAAATTTATTAAATATTTATTTTATTTTATTTTTAGTATTTGTTGTTATAGCGGCAATAGAAATACATCAACTGTCTAGCTATCACCGTTCTTGAGATACAGCCTGGTGACAGACGGACGGACGGACGGACAGCGAAACCTCAGTAATAGGGTCCCGTTTTTACCCTATGGGTACGGAGCCCTAAAAAGTGTTGTTTTCTTAGATGGTTGACTGGCTTGCAGTCGTAGTTGTTTTGATAAGAATGTTATGTATTGCTAATTTCTTGGGCCTGATATGAACATGTTATTGTATAACATAGTAAAATTTGGCAATAGGGTCGTCAGTTTTTATCTATCAATACTATTATAAAGAGGAAAGTTTTGATTGTTTGTTTGTTTGTAATGAATAAGCTTAGAAACTACTGGACAGATTTCAAAAATTCTTTCGACGTTGGGAAGTGAACACTATCCCCGTGTGACATAGGCTACTTTTTATCCCTGTATTCCCACGGGAACGGGAACTACGCGGGTGAAACCGCGAGGCGTCCGCTTGTTCTTTACATATTTCTCTTTATGCAAAGGTTTTCTACAGATACTATTCCTACAAATATTATTAATGTGAAAGTTTGTGTGTTTCGATGTTTGTTACTCAATCACGCAGAAACGGCTGAACGGATTTGGTATAAATATAGCTGATTACTTGCATTAACTGTGTAAGCATTACTGTGCTGCGGTTTAAAGGGTACTTACAGCTAGCGAAATTACTGGGCTGTTGAGACTAAGTCTATCAAAAGTCTCAAAGTAATGAGCGCCAAAGCAGCGATGCCCTGGACTTTGTTTTGTTACTTAAAGTTCTGTGTATCGTTGCGATGGTCATGGACAGGCGTTATCTCTTACCATCAGGAGAACGTCTCGTTCGTCTCATTACTATTTACAAAAAAAAAAGTTTAAATCGCGTTTCAATACAAATTAAGATTGTTCTTGTTTCTATTCATAAATGAAGCGTAATCACTTTATCTCTTTCATAACTTTGTTTTCGTCATTTATAGTCTTTGTTCAACCGAGATTTAACATTCTAATTAATTCCAATTTCTAATCTAATACCATTAAATTTCCCTGACACTCTTCTGTCCTCTTCTTACTCATTGTGAAAGAAAGAGAGGATCTTACCGCATATAATTACTAACTTCTTTATTCGCTGGTTTGTCTGTACGGAGTTTACGTCGAAATCGTACACTATTATAAAGAGGAAAGATTTGACTTTTTGTTTGTTTGTATTGAATAGGCTTAGAAACTACTGGCCCGATCTGAATAATTCTTTCATCATTAGAATGCTACATTATTACTGAGTGTCATAGGCTATATAGCCTGGAATGGAACTGGCTCTCAAGTGAGGCTGCCGGAACACACCGTTAGATGCTTGGCGGCAGATTTTCTACTCGAGTGTGGTAGCTAGCCAGCCGAGTACTAGAAAGTACCCTACCACCATGCTATGGTTTCCTCACGATGTTTTCTTTCACCGGCAACTCAAGCTCAATGTTGGGGGTTGAACCCACGCCCTTCGGCATGCGAACCTTCCGCGCTAACCACTGAGCTATCATCGCTACAAAACCTAAAAAGTACCTTTCATATAGGTCATGCAAGCGAAGCCGCGGGTAAAAATAGTAATTAATAATACGATATTCATCTATATCACTCTAATTTATGAAATATGAAAGAGAAGGGCAGATGTCAAATTTGATATAAGCTGTCCGGATGTACATACCCTCATTTTGAGGCTTTGATAATCGTCTTGTCCTCTCTTTCTTACTAAAGTATGTAGAGTTAAGTGAGAAAAGGAGGGTAGATGTTAAATTTAGTGTAATCCAGTTGATCTGGTAAACAAAAACCGTTCAAATGACAAGTTAATCCATTTAGCAGATACAACGTGATAGTATAGTACTTTGGTTCCGTAGTACTGTCAGCAGCAGAACGCAAGTAATGGAAATATATTTGTTTTTGTTCCTGACGTTGAGTTAAAAATATCATAACGCTAAACTGTATATAATTTTTGAAACTTGTGTTTATGTAATGTTAATAATATTTTTTGAAAAATTAAAATTACATTACTAACAAAAAATGGACAAAAAACAACAATATGGTTGCCTTACTAGGGAAAGCCCGTGTCAAAGTAGCCTGTTATATATCTGATCAAAAACTATTTTAAAATCTAAGTTTATCCACTGACGCAACAACACTAATCCAGGCCCCGATCCCAATCCAGAAATTTAGTTTTTTTTTTAATTTTATGACATTTGTAATTAGTATTTTTTATAAATATTATTATTACTTAATTTTTGTTTTGTATTTTGACATCTTCAATTAATAATTTTTATTCTTTTTCTCTCTTTGTTTTTTTTTTAATTTTTATAATTGTATTTTGCATTTTTGTTTTATTGGTATGTCAAAATTTGTGAGATTGGATGTAATTGTTTTAACCATCTTCTTTCTCAATAATAAATGAATAAATAATGGCAGCACCAGCAGTTTCCTGGGCAGTTGTATAAGAAAAATAATTATCTAGTTCTTTGAATTCAATCAGAACTTGAAACTACATGTTAAACACTCAATGACTAAAAAAGACAGTCTGCCAATTTTATCACAGCACAATAATTGTAAATGCTACTCTAGATTTAGAAAAAGGAAATGAACAAAACTTTATTCCGCCATCTAAAAGCCTTTCCACTCGCTTGTACCATATAATACCGCAGTACAGATAACTGTAAGAACAGATGTACTTACTACACGAAAATAGCCTATTTGGTTCCTGAAATAATAAGGAACTCCATTATTGATAAGTTACTTGCTTAAATGGTTTTACGTGTTTACTTGGTAGTAGATTTCCTTAGCAGGAGGTCGTCTAGGTAGGTACCACCGCATTACCAGTTATTCTGCCGCTAAGCAGTAGTGTGTAAGCATTACTGTATTCCGGTTTGAAGGGTACTGCAGCTAGCGAAATTACTGGGCTGTTGAGACTAATTCTATCAAAAGTCTCAAAGTAATGAGCGCCAAAACAGTGATGCCCTGGACTTTGTTTTGTGACTTAAAGTTCTGTGTATCGCTGCAATGGTCATGGTCAGGCGTTATCTCTTACCATCAGGAGAGCGTCTCGTTCGTCTCATTACTTTTTACATTAAAAAAAACGTTGTATATGCATAAATGAAGACCAATCTTTAGTTTAGCTAAGCTTGAAAGGATACTATTTTTTTACCTGTTTCGTATTTGACCAAAGCTCGCCTGATGTTAAGTGACGGTGTGGTCGAAAATAGTAAAGCACAGCTTGGAATAAAACTGACTTAAATGTGACTACCGAAATAACCGAAATGCTATGGTTTCCTCACGATGTTTTCCTTCACCGGCAGCTCAAGCTCATTGTTGGGGTTTGAACCCACGCCCTTCGGCATGCGAACCTACCGTGCTAACCACTGAGCTATCATCACTACTGCGAATCGTATTTTGCTTTTTTTAATAAAGTAGCAAAGATACCGTGTTGGTTATAAAATAAGTGCAATGGTGCAAGTGCAAGTTATTATGCTGACCGTACACTAAATATGTCAAGTGGTCGACATGCCGTGTTTCGTAAATCAATAAATATCTGTTGAAGGGAATTTTTTCTGAATACCAATATCGTTTATTTATTCACGATTGCTGAGTAGTGTTCACAGGAAAAGTTGTTCGTAATCTTTTTTGTAGCCTTGCGTTTGGTCGCCATATCACCTGACGTTAACTAAAGATGGGATCTACGATGAAGCACTGAAGACTTGAAGACCCAGATTACATCTAACAGGGAACACCCGCTCGGGTAACGTATTCCGCGCTTTAGCCGTTCGTACAATGAAAGTGGAATCAAATCATTTCGTAAGGGTTTGGGTAATATGGGTACAAATGTAGTCGTACATGTATATTAATTAGTTTTCGTTTACCACGTGTCTGTTCCTTTTTAGTCTGTGACCGCAGTACCCTACATTAGTAGAGTACATGCGCGCACACAAGTGTACTTGCGTTCAATAACGTCACCTGTTGCACACCACTGTACACGCACACAAGCGTAACCATCATGACATAGACAGCTGGTACAGTCAGAATCACAAGTCCACATTACCTTAATTATTATCTTTGTTTTCTTTTATTGCAAATAATAATGACGCTCTCCTGAAGGCAAGAGATACTGCCTTTATGTCTGACTAAAACTGTCTTTTATGCTTATTTTAATTTTGTTTCATTAGTTGTTGAGCATGAATTCGATTCTCACCCATGACAGACATACAATCTCGCCTTTTTCTCGTAGATGTAGGCTAGTGGTGTATTCAATGTTCGTATTTGAATGCACGAATTTTAGATAGATGGATAGATAGACTTTATTGTGAACATCAGATCTCTTAAAACCAATGGCGGCCTTATCGCTAAAATCAATCTCTTCCAGGAAACCATAGCGTAGATTGTAATGGAGTTAGCGTCTTTTTAATATTCGCATTCGCAATAGGTTATGTATATTAAACAGTACGATCAGTTAATCAAATTATATAAAAAATCTTTTAGTTTTATAAAGTCCTTTAGGTCATAACATTTTTCCTGTATTCTAGAGCCATCTTCCATCGAATTACTTAAATTGAAAATATTATTCTACAATTGATTTATGTTACCGACGATACCTCTCTGTGGAGCTTACACACACATGTAGACTTCGCGTAAAATAGGTCAAACGATTTCCTAGGAAAAGTGGGGCTTGGCCCGTATTGCAAGTATTACTATTATATGGGGGGGTTACGACAGCTCTACTTTATGATTACTATAGGATATTAAGGGTTTCAGCAGCTCTGTATTACACATTACACGAATCTTATTGACAGGATGTCATGTGATTGTAAGTGGGGTGTGATTCTATGTCGGAGTTTCAGGTATTCACAACGTGAGTAATTCCGCATTTGTAAACAAAAATGACGTGGCAAAACTTTTCTTTCTAGCTCTCGGCTGGCTAGCTACAACCCTCAAGTTGAAAATCTACCGACAAGCACCTAACAGTGTGTATCAAAACCCTAACTTAAGAGCCAATTCCATTCTAGGCTAGATGTGTTTAGTTTAACATCTTCGATCACACTATCACTTAACATCAGGTGAGCTGTGGTCTAACATCAAGATTTTAGCGATACGGTGGCCAGTTGTTACACGTTTTAATTAAGTTCGTTGCTTCCGTACTTATTGTATTATTTTGAGTGTGTGTAATAAAGAGTTAATCAATCAATTAAACTTGTCAACAATTAAAACAAAATACTATTAGGAGACACTCAGTCTCGACTAAGCGCTCGAAGAGTGAACACGTCCTGAGGACGCCTCGTGTAGAGGCGACGCACGTGTCGGCAAATGGTTACTGCAGAGAGCGGATGGATATGGTTATAATATTGTGGTTATTATAATTCGTTTTTTATTTAATTATTTTTTAAGCTTATATCAAAATTAGTTTTAAATATTATGTAAAGTTACGGTTAAGTTTTTAATTAATTAGTTAGTTAATAATTAAATTGTTGTTAAGTTAGTTAAATTGAAGTCCTCATCACGGTTGTAACTGAAACGACTGTTAAGCGGAAATAAAATAAATATATACCTTGAATATTCAAAATGAACTTCCGCAAAGTAATACAGTCGAAATACGACGGACTAAACAGTTGGGCGCACTCTAGAATAAGATGACTGGATAATTATCAACCTAGAATCCTGGATGGATGAGATCTAAGTGCAATTGATCAATTGACCTCACTTATGACTTTAATTTTAAGCGAATCACTTTTCAAACATATATAGTTACTAGCAGCCCGCCCCGGGTTCGCACGGGAAAACAAAAGGTGTGCTTTACCAAGCACGCCTAGCCTGGAGTGGCACTGGCTCTCAAGTGAGACTGCCAGAACTATTAGAGGACTATAAAGTACATGACCGGTAGCTCAAGCACATTGTTTGATTTTGAACCCACGCCCTTCGGCGTTTGAACCGACCGCGCTAGCCAACTGACCTATCATCGTCTTTTTGGCATCAATCCAAGAATTATTGACATCTGTCAAAACTTAGCCGGTAACCCGTACCGCCGCAATATCCGGACTTTTATAACCTAGAAAAATGAAAATCTATCCGCGGAAATAGAAGTTAACCTACTAACCACGGAATAATAATCGCATTAACACAAATCGTTCTGATATTACACGATCCAGTCGAGTCACTCGCGCGAGTCACTGGGGCCAGACACTCGCGCTAGCCGCTGGAAGGAAGCCGTTTAGGTGCGTTTCCGACGGGTGATGGATGGACCCTGGAATGTACAAGGGGCTGGTTACTACACCGATGGTTAAAAAATTATTTTAAGTAAAGAAACGCTTCTTTGATGGTAAGAGACGCCTGTTCCATTGTTTATGACCATTGCAGCGGTACTCAGAAGTTTTTTTTTACGTTGTGTACATTATCGCATGACTAAAAGTAAGAAGGATAAAAGAAAGTATATATATAGATAAATGTCACGATAATTACAGATGCAGACAGCATGCATCCTAGATATGGTGTCCCTCAAGGCAGTATATTGGGTCCTCTTTTGTTTATTATTTATATAAACGACATGCCGAGGGTAACTAGTCAGTTAATGACTTTATTCGCTGATGACAGCACAGTGACTGTAGCATGTAAAAATAAATCGACCTATGTGTCCGACATTAATGATTCAATAACTTCAATAATAAAATGGCTTGATAACAATAACTTAAAAATAAATCTTACTAAGACCCAGGCAATACACTTCACTCAAAGACCAAAGAATAATAATGACGTAAATATAATATATGACAATAAACCTATATGTAACGTGTCATCCTGTAAATTCCTTGGTCTCACGATAGATGATCGATTAAACTGGAAAGTGCACATTGAAGAGTTAAATAAAAAAATTAGTAGTGCCTCCTACGCTCTCTATAAGTTGGCATCTACTACGAGTATCGATGCTCTTTTAACTGCTTATCACGGATTGGTCGGTTCCATATTAAGATATGGAATAATTTTCTGGGGGAATTCCACTAACAAAAATGATGTCTTCAAATATCAGAAACGATGTATTAGATCTATGTTTAAACTTAAGCCAATAGTCAGTTGTGAATCGTACTTCAAAAAATATAATATTCTAACGCTCCCATCACTATATATTTATGAGCTAGCTGTATTTGTGAGAGATAATCCCAAAATGTTTCCAAAAATGTCAGAAAGGACTGCTCGTAACCGTCGCGATCCAAGCGCGTTACAAGTACACAACGCTAGTACACAACTTTACAGAAACTGCTTTCTAGGGATGGGCCCTGTTATATATAACCATATACCGGAAAGTTTCAAGGAACAAGACAAGCATCACTTTAAAAGAAAATTGAAAAAGTTTTTGACTACAAAATGTTATTATAAGATTGACGACTTTCTGAAGGAAACATTTAAATAATTTTATTTGACATTAATAATATTGACATCTATTCTAATTATTATTTATTAATACTATTATTACTTTGACATTGATTAAATTTATTATTTTTTTTGACATTAAATTACATAAATTGAATTATTTAAAAAAAAGCTATGACAACATTTGTACGCCCATTGAGGCAAGAACATGATGAGACTTCGGTAATATAAGATCAGTACTATGCAACCACTCATGTTTATGCAAATAAATATTTCTTTATCTTTATCTTTATCTTTATGCAATGTAACAATAATCAATTCATAATTAAAATAGAATTAAATGTCAAAGTGTAGTCAAAGTCATATGTCAAAATGTATATAATTAGTTAATTTACGTGTCAATTTTTTTAAATATAAAAACGACGCCCTGCTGCTTTCGCGTTGCTTTGGCGCTCATTACTTTGAGAGATCCGTTAGTTAAATTCAACAGCCTTGTTATTACGCTGTTGTACCGGAATACTATAATGCTTGCACACTACTGCTTGACGGCAGAATATTTGGTATTGCGGTGGCTCCTACCTAGACTGCGAAGGTCATCTGTGTCTATATTGTTGTATGTTGCTATTTTACGTAGTTTTGGCTAAACAGATTATTTAGCGATGATAGCTCAGTTGTTAGCGCGATCGGTTCACGCGCCGGTGTGTTCCGGCTCATTTGAGACTCAGTTAATTCCTGAATGGTTGTATTTACCATCTTCGACAACACCATCACTTAACATCAGTTGAGCTGTGGTCAAACAGCTAGCCTGTCAACAGTTAAAAAAACACAAAGAGACAAGCTTTCGCAATTATAATACAAGTGTGTTATAAATTAACCAACAAAACTTTTCTATTGATATAAATTTTGAAATAAAGCATTACCAATTTATAAGCAATGTTTTATGTTTGAACAGGCGATTAACTCCAGTAAAACCCGCCCTAAAGGTGTTGGCCCTCCAAATCGAAAGTTCCCCGTTCCTAATTGTTCGTTTGGGTCATTAACATGGAAATATCTTTGTTTTCCCTCCCCTTCCAGAAGTTTGCACGGTATAAGTTGGAAGTTGTTTCTATAAGCTATAGCCCTGGGGCAATAGTATGCAGGTATAGTATTTAGACTATACGTAGATAGATAAACAACGTTTACTAAGAACTAATGCCCAGGTATATTTTTTTTTATGGTTGACAGGCTAGGTGTTTGACCACAGCTCACCTCATGTTAAGTGACGGTGTGGTCGAAGATGGTAAAGCACACCTAGCCTGGAATGGAACTGGCTCTCAAGTGAGCAGTGAGAGTGCTTGGCGGCAGACTTTCAACTTGAGGGTGGTAGCTAGCCAGCCGAGTACTAGAAAGTACCCTGCCACCATGCTATGGTTTTCTCACGATGTTTTCCTTCACCGGCAGCTCAAGCTCATTGTTGAGGTTTGAACCCACGCCCTGCGGCATGCGAACCTACCGCGCTAACCACTGAGCTGTCACCGCTACAAAGTTAAAAACCAAAGTTATTAACCTGTAACACCCCGTTATCAATAAATATGATTATGATCAAACACCTAGCCAGTTTACAATAAAAAGAATCCTCCTAAAGCAGCTTCCCAAAAATGTGTAACTTTCCGCGACCCGATTGGCCAATGTTTTTCATTCCAGCCTCAAGGACCTCCTTTGAAGTTTTCCTTCTCATCTTATTCTCAAACATGCGAACCCTGTCATTTGAAAGCCTCAAAAAATCATAAGGTTCCGTGATATCTTTGATCCCGCCTTAATTTGGGCCAGTTCGCACTCAATGCCAGCTAAAGACGGGCCACTGTTTCGCATATATACGTACTATTTATATAATGATACTAGCGTGCCGTCCTGGTTTCGCACGGGAAAACAAAACTCGATTAACAATATAAATATAGCCTATCACTCAGTGATAATGTACCATTCTAATGATGAAGGAAAAGGAAAAAGAATTATTAATTAAGAATTATTTATTATTTACTTGGTGGTAGATCTCCTTAGCAGGAGGTCGTCTAGGTAGGTACCACCGCAGTACCAGTTATTCTGCCGCTAAGCAGTAGTGTGTAAGCATTAGTGTGTTCCGGTTTGAAGGGTACTGCAGCTAGCGAAATTACTGGGCTGTTGAGACTAACTCTATCAAAAGTCTCAAAGTAATGAGCGCCAAAGCAGTGATGCCCTGGACTTTGTTTTGTTACTTAAAGTTCTGTGTATTGCTGCGATGGTCATGGACAGGCGTTATCTCTTACCATCAGGAGAGCGTCTCGTTCGTCTCATTACTTTTTACATAAAAAAAATTAAATTAAAAAAAAAAACAGATTGGTCCTGTAGTTTCAGAGCCTATTCAATACAAACAAACAAAACAAAAAGTCAAATCTTTTCTCTTTATAATTAGTGTAGACGTATATGGTATATACGTATAAATGCTATTTGAAATGTAGATAGTCAAGTTTTTTTTATTGTTGACTGGCTAGGCGTTTGTGAAGTGACGGTGTGCTTGAAGATGATAAACGCACATAGCCTGGAAGAGAACTGGATCTCAAGTGAGGCTGCCGGAACACACCGTTAAATGCTTGGACTTTATCTTGAGGGTGGTAGCTAGACAACCGAGTTCTAGAAAGTACTCTACCACCATGCTATGGTTTCCTCACTGTCAAGCTCATTGTTGGGATTTAAACCCACACTCTTCAGCTTGTGAACCAACCGCTCTAACCACTGATCTATCATCGCTACTAAAATTTATTTTAAGAATAGCAAATTCACTTTTAGAAACAACGCAGAATATCTTACAACCCTCGATAAAACATTTGCGACACTCGAACCCAAAATAAAAGGTATTTTCAGCCTTTTTCCACGAAGCGGATCATTTTAACGAGTAAACCGACGACAAAAAGCTAGTCAAATAACTTCCCCCTCTTTGATATCATAGAACAAAGAAACTGTGTACAGAACAGGCATAGATGTATGCATAAACGTCACAAATACTATACCAGATCGAGATTCACTACGATAACATGGCCCGCCCCGCCTAATTACTGTTTTAATGTGTGTAGTCACATCCTTAAAGAAAGAGTTTGTATGTAGTTGTAATGATTCGTCTTCAGTAGCAGCAGATTTGTTTGTCAACTTACCATAACTAGTTGACCGCGGAGGACAACGCACGTGACATGGTCATAGAGTACGTCAGTGCAGCGCCATACTAATAATAAAGAGCGATTAATGAACGCCACTAGTCGACACACAAATCCATGGATTTGTGTCTCGACGTGTTTGGCGGCAGTACCAGTAAGCGCACATGCGTGGTGGTGCGTTGTAAATACTTTCAAATGTTTTGAATTTTGGAGGGGCGGGTCATGTTATCGTAGTACAAATACGGTTGACAGCTGGGAATGATACTGAGTATCAGAGAAGCAAACTACATGAAATGCAGATGTATACATAATTATCTCTTACCATCAGGAGAACGTCTCATTCGTTTCATCACTTTTTACAAAAAAAAAAAAAATTATAAGTTTCGTAAAAATTTGCAATTATTTCATCCTTGGCTAAATGTATAAAGTAGCAATTTTTTTTCAATTTTTTTTTCGGTTTTGTTTACCCCTATTTCATAACTCGGCTGGGATACGCTTCAGGCGATAAGACCGCTAATGTATTACGATTATGTTTAGTTTGTGTTTCGGTGTATAAAAAAGTTATAGTTTATCATATTTTATAAGTTATTTAGTGGAATGTCCAACGATATGACATATCGTTGGATTGGATTCCACTAATAAAATTGAATCAAAAGAGCACGAGGTGAAAAATTTTTGCACTCGAGTGCAACACGTAACTTTTCATCCCATCTCAGCGAGCAAATGACTTAATGCAAAAAATCTTTTACAATCACAAGATACTTTTATTTCAGTTTAAGTATTAACTACTACATTAACAATGTGACGTGAAAAAAAAATAGCGCGCGCAAAGCAAATTAAAAAAAACCTACACCAAGGAGGTTCCGAGTCTGAGTTTTTAACAAAATAAAAAAGTTGTATGATAAATTCGGCACCATGGAGGTAGACGTAAATAGGTTTAATGATGTTTTGAATTCACAAACTTAGTGCACACGATGTTCTAAATTGAAATTTACTTTATCCTCTAGCGGATAAAAACGACTTTTGCACTCAGATATCGAAGAGCAAAAATACTCTTTCCGAGATGGGGGATGAAAAGGCTATTTACGTCACTGTCTCTCACCATCAGGGGAGAGTCACGATCGTCTCATTACTTTTACATTTAAAAAAAGAAAATGGCTACTCTATTACAATTCTTAGTCTTTGCCCTGCACCCCCTTTGATTCACACTGGTGGTGTCACTTTACAAAGCGGCAAACTTATGTCTACAAACGGCCAAATAACGAACAAAATTTTTATTACGAAGTTTAAAAAAAAAATCCGATTGTGGCTCCCTATCTCATGTGTACAAGTTAGTTTGCCTGAGCTGAACTAGGTGACGTCAATCCAGAGGGAGCGAGAGAGAGGGGTGGATGTGTCTTTAAGCGTTATCGAAAGAGAGGGTAGACGGAAAACTACATTGCGTTCAACTATGCCATGTAAATATAAGCAGTACATAAGCTCTTGAGAAAGAAATTTCAAGTTTGGGTTGAATTTGGTGTTTTCAAATTTTATTGTATGTTAGGAGGTCGTCTAGGTGTGTACCTAGTATCACATATTCTCCAGGCAAGCAGTAGTGTGTAACCATTATTGTGTCGGCTTGAAGGGTACTGCAGTAACATTACAGGGCTAATGGTGTCATCAAAGAATGCCTTATTTTTTAATTTTTTTAATACATGAGTGTTATAAAACTTACAATCTAATACAACTAAAAGAAGAGAGAGAGAGAAGAGTCATAAAGAGTTTTGGCGGGAACGCGGAAAGAGTCGTGTCGTCCCATTGTATTTTTTTCCAAAACTAGTGTTATGTATTTTTTTTTTTTTAATGGTAGACAGGCTAGGTGTTTGACCACAGCTCACCTGATGTTAAGTGAAGGTGTGGTCGAAGATGGTAAAGCACACCTAGTCTGGAATGGAACTGGCTCTCAAGTGAGGCTGCCGGAACACACCGTTAGATGCTTGGCGTCAGATTTTCAACTTGAGGGTGGTAGCTAGCCAGCCGAGTACTAGAAAGTACCCTACCACCACGCTATGGTTTCCTCACGATGTTTTCCTTCACCGGCAGCTCAAGCTCATTGTTGGGGTTTGAACCCACGCCCTTCGGCATGCGAACCGACCGCGCTAACCACTGGGCTATCATCGCTACAGAATGTATTAGTTGTACCGACCGGTAGGCGTATACCGACAGAATACTTGAGAACCAGTTCAATTCCAGGCTAAGCACCTGGCCTGGAATACTTAGTTTACCATCTTCGACCACACCATCTCTTAACATCAGGTTAGCTATGATCAAAAAACTATCCTACCAACCTTAAAAATAGTGTTTTATTACATTCTTTAGCCCTGTGATTACAATACCATTCAAGAGAAAACACAGTTTACACACTACTGCTTGACGGCAGAATATGTACCATCACAGAGGTTATGTACTGTTTTACATTATCACTATGTTTGCATAGTGACTTTAATGCGGTAGGTATTAAATTCTGAAGGAATTTTATTACGTACCCGGAGATAGATTCAAACCTTCCACTGGTTTTCTTAAATATATAGGTAACGTTTTTTTGTAAATGTGTGATTTATTGACATCTTATTATGTTAAGGTGGTCCGATTTCCATACAAAGAAATTTTTGCCATTTATGGATAAATAGAGCATAATTTTACAGTGAAATCACAGCTACCGGCATTTATTTTGGTCCTTATTTGCGGTAAACCACAATTGCTTGAATGAAACAGTAGATTATTAGCAGAAAATCAAATTTATGAATATATGATTTTTGAATAAAACAGTAAATCATGCTAATAATCTACTGTTTTGTTCAAGCAATTGTAATTTACCGTAAATAAAGACCGAAATAAATGCAAGTAGCTGGGATTTCAATGTAAAATTATGCTCCATTTGTCCATAAATGGCAAAAAATTATTTGTATGGAAATCGAACCACCTTAACATAACTTAGTTGGAGTTTTGGAATTAACACGAAAAGTCATGTTACACCGCATTATATCAGTTTCCCACACATCATTCGAGACTTTATGAATAAAACACCACTATTTTTATACATTTGGTAAACACTCGAAAAAATATTATTTTTTATTAAACATAATGGGCTGACACGACTCTTTTCGCGTTCCCGCCAAAACTCCAGTATAGTTTTTTTTTGGCCACAGATACAAGTCCTTCAGCCGTATTTAGTCTATAGTTTGAAAGTATTGCCAGTATTGGCCACTCCGGATGTCTTTAGTAAATTTCTCTCGTAATAGTATCTTTCTGCTCAATACAGTAATTTAGGTCTGGATCTACAACTTTTGATGCAAGACAAGCATCTAACGGTGTGTTCCGGCAGCCTCACTTAAGAGCCAGTTCTATTCCAGGCTAGGTTTACTTTACCATCTTCGACTACACCGTCACTTAACATCAGGTGAGCTGTGGTCAAACAACTAGCCGGTCAACAATTTAAAAAAAACATACGAGAACCCATCAAAATATAGGCTTATTAAAATGTTCTTATTGCCACCCTAACATCTGCATATTGCGTTGTTAATCAAGAATTATTCGATGACAAAGGGAACAAAAATACACCGAATCTAAATCATTCTACCGACAGGCGACATCATAAAACAATTTAATCCAATTTTACAACAAAACAATGCAACTAAATTAATTGTTAGAAATTGAATGTTCCTTTTACAATCTGCACGTTCTTATTTCGAGGTGGTAAGGAGCAAAATTGTTTGTTACAGATCGAAATTCTGTTTGCCGATTGGGCACGCAATCACGGCTTGAAAACAACTTGACGAATTAATATTCTTCAAAATTGTACGCAGTCTTGATTTATTATCGAATGGTTGTACTTACCATGGCACTCGTATCGATAAGTTTCGTAACGGTGGTTTTCAAATTCATTTTGATGCTAGATTGTTCAAAATTGAGACTTCTAAATGCCACTAGATTTCGCTAAAATTTGTAGTGTTATTTAGTGTATTTCCGCATAAAAGTCGTTTCAGTTACAGCAGTGATGAGGATTTCAATTTACCATAATCTACTGTCTTATTCAAAAATCATAAATTCATAAATAATTTATAAATTATTATGAAATAAATTAAAATTAAAATAAATTATTTTATTTGGCTAGCATTCTGGCCACATATCCCTCCTCTGACGGATTTTTAGACTAAGTTTTTTGTATACATTTTGTAAATAGTATAATTTTTGCAATAGTAGTTTTTATCTCAATAAACGATCTATTTATCAATTTGATTTTTTCACAGATGGTGTATTTCTATTGCCGCTATAACAACAAATACTAAAAATAAAATATGTCAAATATAAATGTTACATGTCAATATACAAATTAAAATAATTTACAAGTCATGTTACCTATAATACGAATACTAATAATAATAAAACAAATAAATAAATTATCAAACTAAAACAACCCGCCCCTGACCGTTCCCGGCGCAAAGGTGCCCATCACACTCGCCGCATTTCCGCGCCAACCTCTGCACCAGGAACGAACCGGAGCGGGAGTCGCCTGTCCTATCCCTAAGCCTGTGACCTATTTCACTTAAATTTGATTTTATGTTAATAATCTAAGACTAAAATAGATGCCAGTAGATGTGATTTCACTGTAAAATTATGCTCCATTTGTCCGTAAATGGCAAAAATTTATTTGTATGGAAAACGAACCACCTTAATGCTCAACTTTCTATCAATATAATCCAACACTCTAAAAGCTATTCGCATGTTGATTGGCAATTTGCACTTTACAAGGTCGTTTAACATACCTTTGCATGACTTTGATTGATCATTCTAGCCCGATACTATATTAATGTGTAGTGTCACTCGTTGGGCGCCAAATTTTATCGAGTAAGAATACAGTGGTACCTAATTTATCAGCTAAATTTTGTGTTTATTTAACAGTAGGTCTAGGTCTAGGTCTAGTTCTGGGTAGTAGTGTCTAGGTAGGTACCACCGCAGTACCAGATATTCTGCCGCTAAGCAGTAGTGTGTAAACATTACTGTGTTCCGATTCGAAGAGTACTGCAGCTAGCGAAATTACTGGGCTGTTGAGACTAACCATCTAAAGTCTCAAAGTAATGAGCGTCAAAGCAGTGATGCCCTGGACTTTGTTTTGTTACTCAAAGTTCTGTGTATCGCTGCAATGGTCATGGACAGGCGTTATCTCTTACCATCAGGAGAGCGTCTCGTTCATCTCATTACTTTTTACATAAAAAAAAAGTAGCTCTATTTCAAGAGCTGCAGTACGTGTTCAGTCCAGTCCTTCCTCCGCCTTCTTGGTATGGCGTGGTGAAAATTGGCCTCGAAGATTTCTGCCCTTTGCCAGAGGCCATGAACCCCTGGGGAAATTGCTCGCCCCGAGCGGCAGCAGGGTGTGTATTCTATTCCCGTTAAAGACAAACATTTATATGACGTACATAAATCATTATTATATTTATATTGATTAATGATTTTTTGACATTATTTTAATTGCTAGTATGACTTTAACTGTTTTTAAATATTTGATTTGAATTTGAATTATTTTAATTTCTATATTGTACCTACAATTTTACTCGTGTCTTAAACGAATAAATTATTAATATTTTTATCAGTTGTCTGGTTCTCATAGTACAAACTTTGCTTAGTTTGAATCTAGATGGCGCTGCGATATATTTATCTATTGATTGGACGCTTATCCATAAGTATTGCAGCGACATACAGAACATTGAAAAGTAAAACAATGCCTATTACTATAGGGGAACTTTTACATTTTCCCTGCTTCCTGATCTAGAAATACATATCTACAAGTTCTTAATATGTGAAAGTAACACCATTTTATAGCTTATCTTATATCTAAAAAAGCATGGCCAACGTGCCTAAATTGAATCGTTCGTGCCACGATCGCTTACCACTTTGTAATTTAACTGCCATGACAGAACCCCTATACTGCGATCACAGATTAAAAACTAGCAGATAGTTTTCAAATTCAAAAATTTATTGACTAAAATTAATACAGTAGAGTCTCACTAATCCGGCACTTCAGTAGTCCAACAATCCGCTACCCTACGCACACGTTTCCCTCACCCCTCCCTACTTTCGTTCCGTGCACCACCGGCATCAGTATAACCTCAAAAATTATCACAATAACTCGTAAAATCAATATATAATCATCGTCATCATCATCAGCCTATATTAGTCCACTGCTGGACATAAGCCTCTCCCAAGACACGCCACTCAGCCCGATCTTCGGCTTTTCGCTTCCATCCACCGCCAGCTGTCTCAGGGCGTCTTACGCTACGTTTTCCAATACGCGGCCTCCACTTTAGAACACGTCTACCCCAGCAGTTATCGGTTCTGCGACAGATATATCCAGCCCATTGCCACTTCAGCTTGCTAATACGCTGAGCTATGTCTATTACTTTAGTTCTCTGGCGAATTACTTTGTTTCGGATACGATCCCTCAGAGAAATGCCAAGCATATCTCCTTCCATAGCTTGCGGAGCGACTTTGAACCGATAACAATAGTAAATTATGACAGATGAAGGGAAATATGTAAAGAAGGAGAAAGCCTTGTGGAAATATCGGAGACACTGACTACTATAATTGCTAAAACAATTCCAGACACAGTATTAAATTTATTTTTATAATTAAAGGTTCCATTACACTTTTTTTTTTAATTGATGACAGGCTAGGTGTTTGACCTCAGCTCACCTGATGTTAAGTGAAGGTGTGGTCGAAGATGGTAAAGCACACCTAGCCTGGAATGGAACTGGCTCTCAAGTAAGGCTGCCGGAACACACCGATAGGTGCTTGGCGGCAGATTTTTTTCAACATGAGGGTGGTAGCTAGCCAGCCGAGTACTAGAAAGTACCCTACCACCATGCTATGGTTTCCTCACGATGTTTTCCTTCACCGGCAGCTCAAGCTCATTGTTGGGGTTTGAACCCACGCCCTTCGGCATGCGAACCTACCGCGCTAACCACTGAGCTATCATCGCTACAATAATTGATTATTCTAATAACATGAAATTATAATAAAACAAAAGTAAAATGTCATAAAGTTTAGGGACATTCAGTCAAAAAAGAACCCCCGTCCCCTGACTGAACCTGGTGGTGTATTAAATTGTTTCAATACCTGCATAAAATTGGCTAAATAAAACAACATATCTGTTAAAGATATTATAATTCTTCGAAACTTGCGAGATAAAGTTTTTAAACAAGGACTACAAGTTGCAAAAAAGCAGACCTGTTTTTTTCTGATTTTTTAAAAACTCTTGTCTCTCTTTCTGTTTAGTGTGCCCCAAGGATATTAAAACTATACATAACGCTTTCCTTCTTTCGCGTTTAGATTTGAACAGATCTCTTGTATAGTTGCCCATCGATCCATCTTTATTCCTCGCCAGTTCACTCCAATCACTCTGGTAGCTGGAATTGGAATTTGATGAAGAAACCGTATTGGTCACAGCGGGAATCTTCCACAGTCACGGAACGCTCGCATGTTGTCTTTAATTAGTGGATAAAGGGTGAAAGGGGGGATGGGGTAAAGTCACCGCAAGTGGTCTATTAGCGATAACCGAGTTACAAAAATAATAGGTATATTGGATGTTGTTTTGGTGTCATTGATTCATTGTCGTAGACAGCGCTCGACGTTTGTCAGCGCTATAGGATGAAAATAGGATTCGCAGATGGATTCGGTACAGTACACATACAGTATAATTCTAAGTAATAGAATTGTTCATTTTGTTTCAAGTAGTAGGATTTGAGAGATCGCTATTAGCGATAAGGCCGCCACTTCGCCACTTTACTTGGTGGTAGATCTCCTTAGCAGGAGGTCGTCTAGGTAGGTACCACCGCAGTATCAGTTATTCTGCCGCTAAGCAGTAGTGTGTAAACATTACTGTGTACCGGTTTGAAGGGTGCAGCTAGCGAAATTACTGGGCTGTTGAGACTAACTATCGAAAGTTTCAAAGTGGTGAGCGCCAGAGCAGTGATGCACTGGACTTTGTTTTGTTACTCAAAGTCCTGTGTATCGCTGCAATGGTCATCGACAGGTGTTATCTCTCAACATCAGGAGAGGGTATCGTTCGTCTTACTTTTAATATTTTAAGTTTTTTTAATAGACCCTTAAATAAGTAGGCAAACCTTTCCTTTTATACAACCAAACCTCAGCGTATTTTTGGCAAGCTATCCCAGTAGACAGTAAAAATGGTAGCCTCAGAGAATTCTGGATAGCTGCCAACATGGACTCGGGAGACCACTGCTGAATGCTGTAACAACCCTGTGAACAAGCACAAATGCATTTAAATTAATTTAAATTCAACGTACTGGAATGTAACAATATGGTTTATCTATTTACGATAGTACATACAGCTGGTGAGCAGAGCAAGCCTCGAGCTGGGTCTGAGAATGAACTTGTCAAAGAGTTGTTAGGAATATATTTACCTTGGTCAAAAAGCCTCCTTCTAGACGAGACGTTGGTAGCGATGATAGCTCAGTGGTTAGCGGTGTTAACAATGAGCTTGAGCTGCCGGTGAAAGAAAACATCGTGAGGAAACCATACCAAGTTTCATTCCTCATTAGGTGTGCTTTACCATCTTCGACAGACGGATGGACGTATGCATTCTTTCCATCGTCACGTACAGTGCACAGTCTGCTTGGCGGTAGAACACCTGGTACTGTGCCTACCTAAACGACCTCCTGCTAAGGAGATCAACAACCAAATAACCAGTAATTTTCGTGGAAATAAAACCATGATTCCAAAACACAAATCACTTCGCGAGAGTCATGAGTCTTGTCTCTCGGCACGACCCTTCAGTTTTACATCTCGTCACACTCCAATTCATTTGTTTCCCTAACATGTCACCTAACAAATTGTCGGCTGGTTAATTTGACAGGTGTCGTTCATCTTCGAAACGCGCGTTTTGGCGCGAGTTGCAGCCAATCAGAGGCGGCGAGTGATCTGTCAACGGGGCGCGTTCCGAAACTAATGCCGCAAAGATTTTGTAGCGATGATAGCTTAATGGGTAGCGGACTCGGTTTACATGCCGATGGGAACAATAAGCTTGAGCTTCCTGCGAACGAAACATGGTGAAGATCATATCATGGTGATAAGATATTTCTGGTACCCGGTTGACTAGCTACCACCCTCAAATTAAAACTCTGCCTCCAAGCACTTAAGGCGTTGTTCCGATAATCTTACTTGGAAGCTAGTTCCATTTATATTGTAGCGACGATAGCTCAGTGATTAGCGCGGTCTGTTCGCATGCCGAAGGGCGTGGGATCAAACCCCAACAATGAGCTTGAACTGCCAGTGAAGGAAAGCATCGTAAGGAAACCATAGCATGGTGGTCGGGTAATTTTTAGAACTCGGCTGGCTAGCTACCACCCTGAAGTTGAAAATCTGTCGCCAAGCATCTAACAGTGTGTTCTGGCAGCCTCATTTGAGAGCCAGTTCCATTCCAAGCTAGGTGTGTCTATCATCTTCGACCACACCGTCACTCAACATTAGGTGAGCTGTGGTCAAAAAACTAGTATGTGGAGAAACCATGGATATCTCTTTATGAAATTTTAACGTTGACTTAGAATTTTTAAGAAATCGATTTCAGTCTTAATTTATTAAAATAACTAAAAAATAACATATAAATAACAACTTAAAAAAAAATCTTCTATTATTTATTTCATCATTATTAAAATTTTTGATAATATGAAATAGTTGACTGACAAAATACAAAAAGTGCGATGCCAAAAATGAAGAAAGTATTAGTATATCAACTCCCCCCCTTAAACGCCTATAATATTTCCAACAAAACATATTTAGAACAAAATGGACATCTGCACAAAAAAACTTCGAAACTGGGCCATCCATCATTTGTATGGCGACGACAACCGGGGAAAGGAAAAAAACGGAAAAAAGGAAAAAGTTCGGAACATGATGCTTATTGGTAATTAGTTTTGGGGTAAAAGCTGTTAAAAGGTAGCGATGGATTTTGGAATTTGTGTCTTTGTTTTTAGAGTGGTTTTTAGCGTATTCTGTATTTGTATGTTAGAAAAGCAGATCTATTTATAAATATAGGTACGTGGGCGTATTAAGAATTTTATGTAACTTTTTTTTTCTTTGGTTTTGGCGTCGCCTTTTGAGCATTTGCCAGTGTCGATATTTTCAAGTTTCAAAAGTTTAATAAGTATAACGCCATATAATTTGCAAAAAATTGTAAAACAAAAATCTATAAATGTAATGTATTGTCTGTAAAAATATTATTCTGTTAATAAGTGTCCTCGTAGTTATAGATATAGTCAAAGTTCAGTCTTTTGGTCAAGCACAGTTCGTGTCAGTCAAGTCCAGTCATGCTTTGGTAGTGGTGACTTTACTATAAAACTTCGATGGAGTTTTGGAAGCAACATGAAAAGTCATGTTTCACCACATTGTATCATTTTCCCACACTCGCGCTTGTAATTCAGCACTTTATGAATAAAACACAACCATTTTTATGCATCATACTCAACAAGACACAAGTTTTGGAAAAAAAATACAACGGGGCGACACAACTCTTTCCGCGTTCCCACCAAAACTCTACCATAATATTAGTTTTGCAACATGGCCGAAACGTCAAATTAAATAAACAAAACAAAGTCATTTTTTTTTTGGTATTGACATATTTTTATATTGACACACCTTGCTTTGACTTGTAATATAATCAGCGTTGTAAAACTCATTTAAAATGACATATTTAAAATTTTGAAGTGACTTGTAGCATTGGTGTTATCAATCAAATATTTGTATTTGTAACAAAGTGGAAACTATTTCAGAATAGATTTTCTACGGATATAATGAAAACATTATAAACCTTAACTTTTACAGGCCATAAAAGTTTTTATGATGATTGTTATGGCCTCAGACAACCCATGGACTTTATGGTGTAGTGAGACCGTTAATACTGTAGCATTCATTTAGATAATTGGTACAATCTTATTGTGTATTCCCATCGGCATATTTAATTATGTACTAGAGATGATCGTGTGTTACATTTGGTTGTGGCCGCATCGCCATTTTTGATTTTTTCTCTTACTGCATTCTTTTTTGCAACTGCACGTTTTGGATTGTTTAATTCGCTAAAAATAGTCGAAGAGTGAAGCTACGGCAGATTAGTAAAAAAACTACGGTAATCTAGTAGAGTAGCAGGCTAGTAGGTGTACTGTATTTATATACAACAAAAAAAAAACTAAAAAGTATTCTATTATCTGACTTCCGCAGCACAAGATTTGCTTAGTTTGGGGTCAGATGGCGCTGTGTGTAATGCCTAATGATATAGAGAAGCTGAGGCAGTCGAGTAAAGAAATTACAGCAGCTTGGTAGAGCCCTCTGTCTACCAATCCGAGAGGGCTTAAGTTCAACCCCCAACAATGAGCTTGAGCTGCCAGTGAAGGAAAATATCTAGTTGAAAATCTGTCGCCAAGCATCTAGCGGTGTGTACTGACAGCCTTACTTGAGCACCAGTCTAGATGTGTTTACAATCTTCGATAACACCGTCACTTGACATCAGGTAAGCAGTGGTCAACACCTAGCCTGTCAACCATATAAAAGAAGTATTACGTAGCATTTAAATGATTGTTAAATGTATGAAAGGAAGCAGTTCCTATTTACTTCCGTCATGGGCGTTGTCAACCTTATCAAATATTTTTGTCGCTTACGTTGTATATAAATCTCGCAAATTGATATGCTTGCTCCTCTGATCAGTCATCTCTAGTACCTACATAACATGTCTGTAATGTTCTACATCTATTTGCACAATGAAATGATGTCGGTATAATAGTAATGTACTTTTAGCGAAATAAAGACGAAATTGCGTTGTCTGAAATAACAAAAAACAATATTTAAAGCGTTTACTTCTGGTTTACTTTATGTACTTCCTTTTATTTATACGGGAAACAATTTACTGTTATACGGTTTTCTAGAATCATCTAACCTTTTTTTTTTTTTTTTTTTGTCCAGGGAAAATACTTTGTGTATACCACCGGCCCTGGGGCGGGCACGGTGGTTATGTGGGACTCTCCGTCCTAATGACGGCCTACCCACTAAAAACCCTGGAGTGTTCCACCTCGGCGCTTTGTGTCGAGGCTGCGGGCACGCTTTCGCACTCTACCGCGGCCTCGACAGCGCTTGTCCTCACGGACACCACCTCGGAGCCCAGGCTCCCTTGCCACGAAGACGATGTGTCGGAACACCAGACACATCGTCATCCACCTCGGAGACCACCACCGAAAAGAACGTCAGACGGCCCCACGTCTGCACGCCCGTGGTCTCCATGCGACAGGTCAGATGAGTGGCCCCGCCGCCTGCCACTTTGGCCGCTGGGAATGGGCATCGCCCGCAACACCGGCACTCCTCCCATCCCGCAGCCCCCTCCCGTCAGAGTCGCTCCAGCATGGCTCTCAGCACGGCCCCACAAACAAAACCACGCCGTGAGTAGCCCTAAGCCACCACCACGAGCCCATGTAGATCGCCGCACAGCTAGCGTCCTCTCGCTCCAGATACGGCGATCCCGAATGGCAAAACCCATGGCAAGCAACTTCAGGCCACCCAGACGCGCATCCTTCGCAAGACCCCGCCGTTTGCCCACCAGAAGCGACCCGACCACCAACACACCCATCTGCGTCAGGTGGGAGCCCCCTCAAGAAAAGCTCTTGATGGGGCTACCACCCAATCGCCCCTCAACAGCCCGAAACGAGCCCACCGCTCTGCTCCTTCACAGTGCCCTCAGCTGATCAGAGGGACACGTGAGGAGCCCCTCATTTGTTTCTGCGCGCACTCCTCCTAAACCGGAAGAGTGCGCGGAGAAACCCTCCCTCGTCCGTCACCGGACCACCTCGTGGGGAAAAGTGCTAAGCACTCCATGCAACCGTCGCGACAAGCCATTAAAAATGTCAAGTCGCGACCCACCTCGGGGACCAGACGATACTTGGCGACAGACTACCCCACGTCTGTACGCCATCGGTCCCAGAATCATCTAACCTCACTCAACTAAACTCAACTTACTTCAAAAATTACATTAACACTGACAGGGGTTTTTGGCGGGAACGCGGGAAGAGTCGTGTCGCTTCGTTGTATTTTTTTCCAAAACTAGTGTTTTGTCGAGTGTTTATGCATAAAAATGGTGGTGTTTTATTCATAAAGTGCCGAATTACAAGCGCGAGTGTGGGAAAATGATATAATGTGGTGAAACATGAGTTTTCGTGTTGCTTCCAAAACTCCATCGAAGCTTTATAGTAAAGTTGCCACTACTTTACTAAAGCATGACTGGCACGAACTGACACGAACTGGACTTGACTAAGACGATTTTGACGATAACCATAGTTAAGATACAGCAGAAATAACACTGAAGACGAGGCAGTATGGCTTTATAGCTTTAGCCTGCCCGAAAGGGCAAATTAACGAAAAAAAAAAATTAACACTGACAGATGACAGTCGGTGTCACTGACATGACATCTATGAAGAGATCTATAGATAATAAATTCATAATTGGGAGTTTTGGCGGGAATGCGGGAAGAGTCGTGTCGCTCTGTGGTATTTTTTTCCAAAACTTGTGTTTTGTCGAGTGTTTATGCATAAAAATGGTGGTGTTTTATTCATAAAGTGCCGAATTACATGCGTGAGTGTGGGAATGACTTTTCGTGGTGCTTCCAAAACTCCATCGAAGCTTTATAGTAAAGTCGCCACTACTTTACTAAAGCATGACTGGACTTGACTAAGACTGGACTTTGACTATAACTAGCTACGAGGACACTTATTTAACTTTTGTAACTTGAAAATATATAAATACTTGACACTGACAAATGCTAAAACGCGACGCCAGAACCAAAGGAAAAAAAAAATTCATAATGAGATAGAATAATATTCTTTACATAGGTATACATTGAACAATGGTGTTCATTGCTTTAAAGGTTATGCTATTTACGAACCGTGACGGTTGTAATCATTGGGCGAGTCTGGACTTTTTTCGTAACGTTATAGTGATGAAAACTTAGACCAGCTTAAGGTAGTTCGATTTCCATACAAATATTTTTTGCCATTTAGGTATAGACAAATGAATCGTAATTTTACTATGAAATCACAGCTACTAGCGTTTATTTTGGTCTTTATTTGCGGTAAATCACAATTGCTTGAATAAAACAGTAGATTATTGGCATAAAATCAAATTTATCAATGATTAATAAATTTATGATTTTTGAATTTTTCGAGTAGTAATAGTTTCGCGTTTGAACACACCCTGCCTGATGTTAAGCAAACTGTAATTGTACTTCGCGGGAAAAACAGACGCTGGCAGAGAGTTCCACATCCTCGCTTATTCGTTACCACTTTCATTGTACGAAAGGCTAAGCAATGGATTTTGTTAAGGGTGGGTGTACCTGATAAATATAATCTGGGTGCCTTCAAGTCACGAATAAAACGGGTTCTACTAGAAAAGTGTGCTCTATCGTAGACCAAATCTTCGCTTAACATCAGGCAAAATGACAACGCAAAACTATTTGTATTAAAAAAAAATGTAAACATATACAATTGAGAACCTGCCTTCTTTTTAAAGGTTAGAAATTGTTCTGTAAAGTTCAACAATCAAGAGAACAAGGCAAAAACAACAATCAAATACAATAAGAAAACTGGGTAGGTTTCAAAAAACATGCTTACTAAAATTAAACTTTTCCTTTGTAAATCTGTCCCGTTCTTCAATTTGTCAGTTTTGTCGCATTCCCAAAGTCCACCGGCGAATGGTGTTTATGTATAGTTTAATTAATTCTACCACCCTCGGCTAGGGTGGAATTGGTAGAATAAACATAGGGCTAGTTAGTGATGGGGTAGGTTTTGGTGCAAGAGCGACATTAATAATTATTTGAATAAAATTTCTATTGTTATGTTATTTACGGATAATGTTATTGCGCCGAATTGTTCTGCCAGGCGGATAGGTCAAAGGTCAAGGTCAGATAAAAAAGATAGTGATCCTTGACACGGCTTGCATTGTAAGGAAGTCCCTCGCTCTGCAGCCCCAACTTCCGGCAGCTTTTTTAGTCCTGCCACACTTCCAGCGGCCCCCTTTTTTATAGAATAATATATGAATTGTGTTTTTTACATAATTATCTCGCTATTTAAAGTTAAAAAACAAAGAAATTGAAAGTAAAAATTAGTAAAATTAGTACTGCACAATGCATTTTTCCTATTTTTTACCTCATTTTCGCATCGCATTTAATGCATTCAGTCACTATAAAGTACACCATATTTTTAAGTGTCTCAAATAAAATAAGTCTTAGTCACATAAAGTAAGTCACGGTTAAGTTCTGTCCATGCCCTATTAAATTAGTGTTCATTTTACTAGAAGCTTCTACGCGAAATCTTGGGGGAGGGACAGAGACGGCGACGCTTTAATTATAAAAAAAAAATCGATACCTACCTACCATTCTTCTAACTGCTACAGCACATCCCTAGTGTCGGGGTAGATTAATCATCTGTGTCGCTGACATAGTTGGAAAGTTCGGACGTTCTTTAGATTAAGTTCGGGGGGGTGGGGTAAAACTGTCGCTTTTGTAATGTGTTGTGGATTTTTTATGACATGGAGGCGAGGGGAACATGGGGCTGTTACATATGGTCAAGATCGGAAAAACTAAAGTACCTTTAAACGTAGATTATAACTTACGCACCGCTCGATTCAAATTTAATATCATTTTTCTATGATTGAGTTTAAAAAAAAATGTTATTACAAAAAAAAGTATTGAAGAAATTCTTTCAGTTATCTGACTTCCATAGCACAAGCTTTGCTTAGTTTGGGGTCAGATGGCGCTGTGTGTAATGTCCTACGATATTTACTTATATATTTTACTCCTTTCTTAATATGATTTGACAGCCCTGTTGGCTCATTGGTAGCATATCTGCCTTAGGAGCTAAAGGGCATGGGTTCGATTCCCGCTCAGGATAATCATTTTATGTATCAACAAATGTTTGTGCTGTGTCTGGGTGTTCTGTATGTTACAAAAAAAAGTATATATGTATTTTATCAGTTATCTGACTTCCATCACACAAGCTCTGCTCAGTTAAGGGGCAGATGGCGCTGTGTGTAATGTCCTACGATATTTATTTATTTTATTTTTTAATTTTTACTGTACCTCTTTTGTAATACTTATGCGGAATTAAACACGCTTAATTATAACGGATATTTCGACTATAGTTTAGTTCATTATTGTTCGTGCTCGCCAGAGCAAGACACAATAAGAAATGAAATCTAAATGTACAAAAAAAGTACACATGCATTCATTCAGATCATCCATTTTATTAGTATTGTAAGTAATAAAATGAATCAACAAAGCTATCGCTACATTATATATATACTAGCAACCCGCCCCCGCAATGCATATATTATACATATGCCCATTCTACTATCGGACATCCAGGAGCTTTAAAAAGCGTCACCGCTTCATGGTTGATGTTCCAAAAGCTCGAACTAAGCGGTTTGATTCCACCTTTTTCATGCGTACCGCTAGACATTGGAATCAGCTGCCCGAGTGGGTGTTCCCCAATGAATATAGTCTGGGTACCTTCAAGTCGCGAGTGAATCGGTTTCTTCTAGGCAAGCGTGCTCCACCGTAGACCGCATCTTCGCTTAACATCAGGCGGGATGGCGGTCAAACGCAAGCCTATCTACTATTAAAAAAAAAAAAAAACATATAAACCTTCCTCTTGAATAACTCTTACTATTGATGGAAACCACATTAAAATCCGTTGCGTAGTTTAAAAGATCTAAGCGTACAGACGGCGTGATGCGACTTTGTTTTATATTACACTAGAGACCCGCTCTGGCTTCACATGGGTGCAATGTAGATACTAACGTAGTACAAATGCATGTATTATACAAATAAACCTTTCTGTGGAATCACTCTGTCTATTGATGGAAACCGCATTAAAATCCGTTGCGTAGTTTAAAAGATCTAAGCGTACAGACGGCGCGCGACTTTGTTTCATACTATGTAGAAATATTTATACTTAAACAATACGTACACTAAGCAAACACTGGAAATTTAGTTTTGTTATTTTAGGTTTGCACCTAAAATACGTATTTACTGGGCTGCATTTAATTGTTTTACCACAAACCGCACGTTCGTACAAAAGGCGCGTTCTATTGAATAATTAGTCAGCCAACTATTACGTCCCGTACTCTAATTACAAATGAAACATTAACAACACATGATTCGGCAGAAATGCGGACACGACAGCTGGGATGGGCTTTCATTTTGTACCTAGGATAAAGTGGGATTGGCGAGTGAACATAGCTCTCATAATTTAGTAATAGGAGCTTTGGGAACGCGATCGCAGAAAATTCATTTTTATTTATTACTAGCGGACGCCTCGGGGTTTCGCCCGCGTAGTTCCGCTGAGAATACAGGCATAAAAAGTAGCCTATATCACCAGGGGCATATATCATAGTGTCACCTATCCAACGGTGAAAGAATTTTTGGAATCGGTCCTGTAGTTTTTTATGTAAAAACTAATGAGACGAACGAAACGCTCTCCTGATGGTAAGAGATAACGCCTGTCCATGACCATTGCAGCGATATACAGAACTCTGAGTAACAAAACAAAGTTCAGGGCATCGCTGCTTTGGCGCTCATTACTTTGGAGACTTTCGATGGTTAGTCTCAACAGCCCAGTAATTTCGCTAGCTGTAATTTTGCCCTTCAAACCGGAACACAGTAATGTTTTCACACTACTGCTTAGCGGCAGAATAACTGGTACTGCGTTTGTACCTACCTAGACGACCTCTTGCTAAGGAGATCTACCACCAAGTAAAGTTTATTAAGAATAAGTGTTTATTCGTTACAAACATACAAAAATCTAAAAATATAAATCTTTCCTCTTTATAACATTAGTGTAGACAACATGTCCTGTTTGTCACGTCGTGTCTGTCTCTAATCGCTTCTGTATCAAGCGCTGTTTACAAGTGCGAAGCGCGCAGCGTCCGCACGCACCATGCTCTGCTTTTAAATCCTTGAGAAAGGCCATCTAACGTAGCCGAAACTATAGCCGGGTATTCCCGTAAAATCAAAGTTCCTTATGTGAACGAGTTTTTGGTATTGTCAGTATATATGCCTGTAGATAATGTGAAAAACCTTTTTTTTTTTTATGTAATAAGTAATGACACGAACAGGACGCTCTCCTGATGGTAAGAGATAACGCCTGTCCATGACCATTGCAGCGATACACAGAACTTTGAGTAGCCAACCAAAGATAATATGGATATGTTTATAAGCTGTATAGGTGAAATAAGCGCAGTAATAAATAAAAACCAGTCAAGTGCGAGTCGTACTCGCACACGGAGGGTTCCGTACCATTATCTGTAATAAACGGCGAAAACCTCTTTTATTGTATGGGAGCCCCTTAATTATTTATTTTATTTTAATTAATTATATTTAAATAGAACATAAAACTAAATATTCTGTGAATAGTTAAAGCGTCACCGTTATTAGTAGAGAAACGGTAAAAAAATCAAGTTTGTTGTATGGGAGCCCCCTTAATTATTTATTTTATTTTAATTAATTATATTTAAATAGAACATAAAACTAAATATTCTGTGAATAGTTAAAGCGTCACCGTTATTAGTAGAGAAACGGTAAAAAAATCAAGTTTGTTGTATGGGAGCCCCCCTTAATTATTTATTTTATTTTTAGTATTTGTTGTTATAGCGGCAATAGAAATACATCATCTGTGAAAATTTCAAATGTCTAGCTATCACCGTTCTTGAGATACAGCCTGGTGACAGACGGACGGACGGACGGACAGCGAAGTCTCAGTAATAGGGTCCCGTTTTTACCCTTTGGGTACGGAACCCTAAAAAAAATAGAAAGCTGTAATGTAAAGTCTGTTTATATCCTGGGCGATTGTAACGCTCAACCGGGCGCATTGTTTGGCACGGAGTTTAAGAACTTTTGTACCGAGCAGAGATGCACGTGCGCCGACAGAGTTCTTGGGATTGTAATCGATTGCTTATGTACATATGCAAATGCGCGCGGAACTACGTCATGTTTACATCACGTGATCACGACAGAATTCGCTAAAAAAAATGATATGCGTATAGTTTCCATGCAACCTTTGCAATATTTCTGATTAAGATTTAAGTAAAAAGTATTTAAGTCTTCTATCAGTTATTATCTGTCTTCCATAGCACAAGGTCTGCTTAGTTTGGAGTCAGATGGCGCTATGTAATTAAAAAAAAAAGATTATTTTCACAAAAAATTGTCTTATGATGACTTTCTTATTCTTATTCTTATTCTAAGTGGGGCGATGAGTTCTGCACTGACGTCCCGCTTGGGGTGTATTGTGCGTTTGCCCCTGCCAGCGTCTACCCGAGCCAACCCAGCTCCTTGAAGTGCCGGAGCGAGGCTCTGGGGCGCTGGCATAGTAGCTCCAGTGGGCGAGATGGAAGTGTTAGCAATGATGAAAAGCAGTCAGCACTTCGCGGTGACATAGATGAAGATGATGAAGCTACCTCATGCAACTTAGTGATGATGACTTTATTTCGAAGGATTTTTTTAATCATTTTTAAAATTTTGAACGACTTTTCTTGGGCTTAATAAATAATTTATCTCATTTCAAAGACGTAGGCTAATCCAACGACACTAATAAAAATCAGTTAAACCTTTTATCATCATCATCGTCATTTCAGCCGTAGAACGTCCACTGCTGGACATTGGCCTCCCCCATTGACTTCCACAAAGACCGGTTGGAAGCGGCTCGCATCCAGCGCGTTCCTGCGGTCTTTGTTAGGTCGTCTGTTCACCTTGTGGGTGGACGTCTTACGCCGCGCTTGCCGGTCCGTGGTCTCCACTCCAGAACTTTGCAGCCATCGTCCATCAGTTCTGCGCCCTTAAACTTAAACCTTTAGGCTTTAGGAATTCATATAAGAACAAGGAAAGAAATCATATTAAGAAAGTAATGAGCGCCAAAGCAGTGATGCCCTGGACTTTGTTACTCAAAGTTCTGTGTTTCGCTGCAATGGTCATGGACACTTGGACAGGCGTTATCTCTTACAATCAGGAGAGCGTCTCGTACGTTTCATTACCTTTTACATTAAAAAAAAAACAAAAAAAATGAAAAGATTCTAAAAATAAAATTCAAGGAATTGTTAGTATAGTTTTCCAACATATAATTTTTTTTTTTGCATTTACCGTGGCAACCTCGCTTCGCCCACGTTCCCGCCTTCGCCTATATGTATAGGTAGGTAGGTTCACTTAACTGTGTGTTCACACTGTCATACTAAAATGTTATAATAGTCATCGCGATAACGTTAAAGGCGCCTCTACACCAAGCTTCAACAACATATCGTGGCACCCCATTGTATTTATTTTTTTTAATTGGTGCTCATATATAAAAACTAGCTGCGCCCCGCGGCGTTACCCGCTACATGTATTCGGGATGAAAAGTGGCCTATGTGATAATCCAGGGTGTCAGCTACCTCTATACCAAATTTCATCCGAATCATATTTTTTCCGAAACTATCGTTTTTTCGAGTGTTTCTGTATACACTCAGTAGTGATTTTGTGTTGCTTCTAAAACTCCATCGAAGCTTATAGGAAAGTCGCAACTACTTTACTAAAGCTTGATTGGATTTGAATGTCTCAGACTAGATTTGACTAAGACTGGACTGTGACTGTAACTTAAGATGTTAGACATGAATTGTAATAACCGAAGACTGGACAATAAAGATAAAGGAGCTTACGACTGAAGACTGCACACAAAATTTAGAAACATTGAAACTGGCAGAATGCACAGAGTGCGATGCTACAAAGAAAAACAAAAAGAAACTAATCAATCGTCTAGGTAGACCTCCTTTTTTATCGTTGACAGGCTAGGTGATTGACCTGATGTTAAGTGACGGTGTGGTCGAAAATGGTAAAGCACACCTAGCCTGGAATAGAAAAGTAGCCTCCTTGAAAACTACTTTATCTGTCTCTCATACGTCATTTATGTCTCTCTCCCTTTTAAATAGTATTTCGTATCCACACCACAATTCAAGCTCCATTATATTTAGCAGACAATAAAGCCCGTGACACACCACCGTCAATCCATTTGGCTACAATGCAAAGTGCTTCCGACTATTCGACGTCGACTTCCGGTGTGGACTCGCCTTAAAAGCATTAAGCCGCGCCCCGTACCAACTGGAAACGATTCTAATCTAGTAGAAGAAGGTTGATTTACTAAAAATTATGCTAAGACAATAATATAATTACTTAAATGTTTACGAATCTGTCCCAGTGCTGGGCGTGGGTCTCTTTACATTGTGAGATGGGTAAGGTCCCAACGCTGGCAAATGGCAGATTTCATACATCTTCTGACATTTAAGTATCTTCACGATTTTGTAGCGATGATAGCTCAGTCGGTTAGCGCGGTCGGTTCGTATGCCGAAAGGCGCGAGCTCAAACCCGAACAATGAGCTTGAGCTGCCGGTGAAGAAAAACATCGTGAGGAAACCATAGCATAGTGGTAGGGTACTCTCTAGTACTGGCAGCTTCACTTGAGAGCCAGTTCCATGCCAGGCTAGGTGTGCTTTACCATCTTCGACCCCACCATTACTTAACATCAGTTGAGCTGTGGTCAAACACCTAGCATAATACCTGTATATTTTTACATGGATATACGTTTATTGTATCGTTCTTTTTTTTATACACCAACCTAATATCTATTTCTGTTTTTATTTCCATCCAAAGGTTGTCCGGAAGAAATTGCTCTAGGCGATAAGACCGCCGTTATACACCAATTATGTATTATATTGTTTTGTTATATTAATTATCTTTTAGTATGTTTCATATTTGTATGTTGTTGTGTTTTGTTTTGGTGTGTAATAAAGTTACATTCTATTCTATTCTAGCTTGTCAACCATAAAAAAATTATAATTGTCACATTAATTGATTTCCATAGCACAAGCTTTGCTTAGTCTGGGGTCAGATGGCGCTGTGCGTAATGTCGTATGATATTTATTTAGTTGGCGATAACGGGCTGATAATGATGACCGTTCCCATGCTAAGTGCAGACACGGCTAGGTTTTAGGTATTTTAGTTCAAAAATCAAACAACTAAATCGATTTTAATGAAATTTCTATGGGATCGTCAAAAAAGGTAAAGACTCAAAGTCTATAAGCTTTACAAAGGGCGAGAGCACGGAGAAGCGAGGGGGTCATTCATCTACGTTGACAGGTCACTGCGAAGCCCTTTACATACCTAATCAGTGTGATCAGTTTGCAATCAGGGGGTAATCGTGGGTGGTATACAAATTGCCTGATTTGGATCCGTTTTCATGTTGTGTTAAATAATAAACCAAATTTTGTTAATATACAGCTAGAGGCCATCTATAAATTACGTCACACGTTAAGGGGTGGGTCGACGAAGTGTAATATTGTGTGACAGGAGTGGCAGGCAGGATACAGAGAGTCCTCCACATCCTGCCGGGCTGGTTGGACAGATGGCGCATGGCTGTCAATGTGGGGAAGACAGCCGCGCTAGTAACCAGTACGTATAGCACGTCGAACACCAGAACGTCGCGTGGGAAAAGTCCGTCAAGTACCTGGGCGTTCTCATCAACTCGGCGTTGAAAATGTGTTCGCAGACCTCACAAGCTGTCCACCAAGCGAAGGCTGTTCGAGCGCTACTCCGCCCGGTTCTCAGCTCTAAGCTACCACTCAAGACAAATGTTGGCATATATAAACTGTACATCCGTACAAGACTGACCTATGCTGCGCCGGTATGGTACGCACTTTGCTCGGCCAGCCAGAAGAAGCAACTGCAGGTGGTGCAGAAAGTCGCCCTGAGTATGATCTCGGGAGCCGGCCGGCACGTACGCAATGACGTCATAGCCCGAGACGTGCAAATCGAGACGTTGGGGGAGTTCGTGGTGTATCTGTCGCGCGGCATGATCGACCGCGCAGACTACTCGCCACGCCACCTAAATAACATGGCGCCGCAACACGCACGCCCTCCTGGCGTATGTACCTGGCGTGCCCTCCCTCGAGATCTATGACGGCAAGAGGCAATGAGGCCCTCCAAACAAGTACCACAATGCCAAGATGAGGGTACCGTGACCTGAGGATGCTCGAGCTCCGCTGGGTACCTTACACCTAGGCGTCAAGATCGCACCCTACAACAACAACACCCTACAAGTACAATATGAGTGTCTTCAAATCAAGAGTAAACGGATTCCTTCTTGGTAGGCGTGGTCCATCTTAGACCGCAGTGTGTTCATGCTTCATATCAGGCGGGATGTGGTCAAGTTCGAACCTATTCAATATAAAAAAAAAAACAACACCCCCCAGGGTACAGTGAGCCCCGGAGCTCAGCCTCGGCAAAGAGGTTCGCCTCGAGGCCGACTCTCTACCTCCCCCGAAAATGGAGAACGAAGTGCACCAGACAGACAAGAGTTACTGTGGTGTCTTTTAAGTATAAATCCTTCAAGTATTAAAGCAACAATCACAAGGTATTTCATAAGAAGTTACTAATCTTTGGACATTGGACTTGGACATCAATTTTATTACAATATCAATGGCCTCGAAGTGTTTGGATTTCGTTAAACCGTGATAGTAAATAAAAACAGAGATAAGTATTGGTGTGTCTATGCTATTATTAGCTGCACCTTTCTTCTATATAGGATTGTAAGCTTGGGGTGTATTAATCTGAAAGGTGTTTATTGTGTTCATCATTGTGAACAACTTTTTTTACTACAGTTGTGGTAAAAAGTTGTTGTTAGCCTTTATTTTAAAAACATTATAAACACTTAATGGGCTCTGGGTCGATGGTCTTTTTAATTCGCTTAAAGAATAACTGTATAAATAAGTACGTAAGTTATTTATGTTTTAAATACTATCTAGTTATGTGTATTTTTTTTTTGTTTATTTAAGAAAAAAGTAACATGAAAAACTACTTTGTTTTAAATCGCTTTGTTATTTTAATTAAAAACGATTACCATCTTTTTTTAACATACGCGAAAAAAATGTTTTGGCATTGTGAGATAAGTAACTTTATAGATGCGATATTATCTATATCTCTGTATTTCATTTAGCAAAGATAATGTTTCTAGGCCAAGATCTTTGGACTTTGGATGGGAATAAAATAGTACGAAATACATATATTTTTTTTTTGTGTAAAGGTAATGAGACGAACGAGTCTTTCTCTAAGGTCATCAAATACCCATAACTTTGTGTAGCAAACTAAAGTCCAAAGCATCAACCATCAACCATCGCTGTCTTGGCAATTATTACTTTAAGGTGGTTCGATTTCCTTACAATTTTTTTTGCCATTTGACACAAATGGAGTATAATTTTACAGTGAAATCACAGCTGCTGGCATTTATTTTGGTCTTTATTTGCGGTACATCACAATTACTTGAATAAAACAGTAGATTATAATCTACTGTGATGTTACAGTAAAATTATGCTGCATTTGTCCATAAATGGAAAAAAATTGTAAGGAAATCGAACCACCTTAAGACATTCGCTGGTTGGTACCAACAGCCCTGTAATTTTGCTAGCTGCCTTCAAACCCAACGAAAACCCAAATTGATACCTTTTTATTATTATACGCTTACTTTTTTCTGTTTCTTAAAATAAATTAAAAATTTAATTTGGTAAGATCGATCGATCGATCGATTTGATCTCGACGGCGTGTTTATTTTATAGTAGTAGTTATAGTATAGTTTTATAGTTTATTTATGATTTTGTTTAGTTAGTACTTAATAATAATATTAAATACAGCATAATGCACGTAGACAGAAAAAAAAATACATTAAATTTATGAAAATCATGACTAACATACATACATAGTTATGTTCTACAAAAACATCATGAAATAACTCAAGTCGGCGTATAATAATCTATTTTTTATTACTTTCTATGGAATATCTCAAATAAAACATTTGTAAGTAGGTAAGTACTTCTTAGTAATAGCAACAACATGCAATCAATTTAATTATAATTTAAAAAAAACGAAAACGTAATGTTTCTGAATAACTATAGAACAGAATATAGATATGTACTAGCGAAGCACTGTTACTTAGTTACAAGCTACTTATACGAATCGTACTGTTTGGAATTTTTACAGTGTTCTATGATAACTGAAGATCCCATTTCCAATAAATGTTCGTTTTACTATTACGTTTATTTAGAGCGGATATCCGTCTACAGTTTTCGTCGTTTCCGGTGACCTTTATCAAGGAGCCACAACTGAACACGGCCTACGCACGGCCTCGTTTGCTTCGCACTTTTATAATTATTGTCTATTCATGCTTCCTTCCTTCATTATTTCTTGTTTGGGTAAAGATCTGACTGCTAGAGAAATTAATAGTTTTGAGTTAAAGTAGGTGTGAGTAGGTTTAGTTATGTTTAATTTTTTATTTGTTTTTAATCTGAGCTTCTGAAGCCTAAACGCTTGACTGGTTTGTGCAAAGTGCCGTTAGATTTTATAAGCTTGGCGTATAAGGGGTAAGGTGAAAGGGGTTAACCACGTTAACTTGGAAATTAAGAAAACAATCTTCTCAGTCAATCATTTATTCAAGGATCGATGGTTTTTTTCTATGGAGGTGCCGATTTTTTCATTTTTCCCGATTCAAAGACAAAATTAAAAAAAATATATGTTGTAGGACATTTTGCAGCGCCATCAGACCCCAAACTATGCAAAAAGTGTCTGTGCACAATGTTTATAAAATACCTCCTTTCGGCTTCTTGTACTGGAAGACTATAACCTAGCAATTTTGGAATGAATCACTAGGCTCAAGACCAAAAAAAGTACCACAGTAATAAAGTTAAAAGAGTTACTTGTACAAGGATTTGTAATAAGAAAATAATAATTATAATCATTTATGTAATTATCTGAACTTTTTTTGGAGTCCAACTTGCACTTGCCTGTTTATTTGTATCAATAAAACAAATTAATGTCGTAGAGCATTTCACACAGTGTCTTCTAATCCTAAACTAAGCAAAGCATATACTATAGGAACCGGATACTAAATAGAACACTTATATACTTTTTATTTTGTAAATACATACTTATAATACTTACAGAACACCCAGAGACAGAACAAACAATTATCATCACATAAATGTTTGTCCTGGTGGGAATCGAACCCACGCCTATGCATAGCTCTTGCAGCAGATATTCTACAAAATAAGATAACAGGGCAGTCAGTGCAATGCATTTGGCAATGAATTACATTTTACATTAAACCTTCAGTAGAAATAAGATTTATATATGACATTGCAATTGAATTTGTAGCTTTTCGCTACAATTCTTTCATAAATATTTATTGCAAAATTTGCCACGAAATCGCCAATTCACGCTATTATTGTAGAAGAACGTTTTAAGAATTTATTATCGAGAGAAATTTGCAAAACGCTACTTCCAACAAATGTTCCCGTCTGGAATCCAATATGGCGGACGTCACGTGTCACTTGCAGCGTTGCTGTCGTAGCAATCGGACGCGCGGCAGGCGCCTGTTTGTGCTGTTAAAAATTATGTCTGATTTGAATCGTTTAGAATACAGAAACAAACGCTTTCTTATGTTATCCAAGCGTAAATATAACACAAACACAAAAACTGACCGGATTATTCGTAACATAAATTGATGATGAAAAAAAGTAAAATCTTTTGAAACAATTTTTTTTGGAGCACCCTGTCGAGCTACGCCTGCAGTGCTTTAATTGAGTTAAAATTACTACTTCTTTATGACCACAACTCACCTGATGTTAAGTGATCGAAGATGGTAAACAGCCTGGAATGGAAATGGCTCTCAAGTGAAGCTGCTGAAACACTACGTTAGATGCTTGATAGGTTTTTAACTTGAGTGTGGTAGCTAGCCAGCGAAATACTAGAAAGTACTCTACCACCATGCTATGGCTTGCTCACGATATTTCCATTCACGGCAGCTCAAGCTTATTGTTGGGGTTTGAAACTAGCTCTTCGACATGTGAACCGCGCGCGCTAACCAAAGAGCTATGGCTCATGGCAACAAAATTACTACCATTTACTTTAGAAACATTCCACAAGATAGCATCCTACAATCCTAACCCATCCTTCTACAAATTGTGGAGCACATTTCCCGACGTAGCGAGCCTTCATGGGATAGGGACTACGGCCAACTCTGTAGGGAATCAAACTTTTCACGTTCGAAGCCGGTCGATTTAGTTTTTTATTGAAGCTAGTAAGCGCTTACATGAGTCTAAATTTAATTCATTTAATTTTGACATAATGAAATCAATAAACATGAGCATGATCACACGTATGAACATGACATGAACACAAACACGAACATGACATAAACACGAACATAAACATGAACGCGAACACGAACATGAACATGAAGTAAGGTGAACCCACGTAGCACAGCTAGTATAAATATAAAAAATATAAAATGTTCGATGCTGTTGACATGGGGTATCCTATATGCTCGATATTGGAGTCCCTTATACCGAAAGATCACAAGTTCCCGTCCTTTTATCTCGAGACTCAAGTATTTTATCCAACCCTCCGCCACAGAATAAATAACAGTTAATACTTTAGCTGAATTTCATAAATCCTGCTTAAGTATAATCGTTGTTTATAACCCCGGTTTAAGAATTAAATTCTTATTTTTTCTGGCGTCTTATTGCTTTGTTTTTAAAGCGTACTTATTTGCGTTTCCTAGCCACACTCTAATTTAACGTTATGGTCTCAATGGCGTAATTTTTTAATACCAAATGTAGTTGGATGTCAGCTGGGATATACAATTATACAAAGATATATTTAGCGTTAGTACCTCACGGTTCGACTTCCCTGTTAGCGGGGTGGGTCGTCTCCCACTCAGCGCAAACATTGTTTTGTCTATGTTTTAGTCAATGTTTTATTTTCATATCAAATCAGAGTCATGCACTTTGCCACGCTAGTAAAAAAAAAAACGTAATTTTTTTCCCGCCGTCAAAAGTCAGAGTGACGTAAGAAAGCGCGGGAAACGGGGCGCCATCTTGGATTCATTGTTCGAGTCATTGATATCATCGTGTTAAATCGAGCAAGAAAAAACTTTTACTGGGGTTTTGTGTTTTTATCTGTTATTTGATAGGAAAGTACTTTCAGAGTTTGGTTAGGGTGTCGGTATCTGATTTCTTGGCAGTCAAACGTATAGACGATGTTATTGTTTTCTTTATGTATGAATAAGAAAATCTTTATTGCTTGTATTTATACGTATGTACATTGTACATAGGTGATATGAAATTATAGACTGCTCAGATAGATCAGTTAGTAAAAACACCATCATTTTTATACATAAACACTCGAAAAAACACTAGTTTTGGTATAGTATAAACAAAAATACAACGGTGCGACACGACTCTTTCCCCGTTCCCGCCAAAACTCCTTCCTTGTATTTACGAAAAAGCGATTTTAAAACGATTCGTTGAATCCTCATTTGATGTTCCCAGAAAAATCTCCGATTTATTTAGACTTCCGACGCAGGTTCCATTTGATTTTATTTAAAAAGAAAAAGCTATGATAGAGGCATTAAATGTCCAATATTAATACTTTTATCGTTTCTCTATAAATATTTTGTCAAAATCACATCTGCCATATGTATTGGTGTCATTTAAGTTATAAGATGAAGCGTTTTCAAGTTTTTCTAAAATTTGTAAGTACAATTTTGAAGACTTTTTATTCGAAAGACTCGTGTGTGTACTTATTAAAAGTTTTGCTGTCCTTGTCTAATGGACAAGGCAATTTCTCATTGCAGAGAAAGACAGAAATATTTTAGTAGCTCTGTCAACTAATCAATTTTTTGAAGTTTTGGCGAGTTTGGTGTCCATACGTAGAAATCTACGTATGGACACTTTAATATTTTATGGAAATCAATCGAGCGGTTTTGAAAAAATAACAAAAATCTAAAAAAATATATACTTTGATGATATTTTCATTTACTCTGAAACCTCGCTGTTTCATTGCAGCAGTGCGTTTAGTTGGCCTAAAGATCATGGAGTCGGTTTTTTTTTAATTTTAAATTTATATATTACTAGCTGCACCCCGTGGTGTTACCCACTACACGTTTTTGGGATTAAAAGTAAGGGTCTCAGCTACCTCCATACCGAATTTCATCCAAATCCGTTCATTAGTTTTTGCGTGAAAGAGTAACCAACATTCAACCATCCATCCAAACTTTCACATTTATAATATTAGTGGGGTTAAAGTGTTTTTTTTTTATGACAGGTCAGGTGTTTGACTACAGCTCACCTGATGTTGAGTGAAGGTGTGGTCGAAGATGGTAAAGCACACCTAGCCTGGAATGGAACTGGCTCTCAAGTGAGGCGGCCGGAATACACCGTCAGATGCTTGGCGGCAGATTTTCAACTTGAGGGTGGTAGCTAGCCAGCCGAGTACTAGAAAGTACCCTGCCACCATGCTATGGTTTCCTCACGATGTTTTCCTTCACCGGCAGCTTAAGCTCATTGTTGGGGTTTGAACCCACGCCCTTCGGCATGCGAACCTACCGCGCTAACCACTGAGCTATCATCGCTACAAATCGCTAACCACTGAACTATCATCGCTACAATCGTTTTAAATAAAAAGCACTCTAGGTCGCTTTAGCTCGCCGTTTTCTTTAACTTGTGCCACCTTTCACACCACCGCATAAACGTCAAAACTAATTTGTCATTCGGCAATTAATGACAGTTTACAAAATTTTAATGAGCAAACTTGGTAATCCGGCGACGTTAGGGAGTTAGCTCCCTGCAGAGATGTGAAGGGATTACTAAACCGTATTTAGTGGGATTTCTTAATCCACTGCCGTTTTACTAAGTTTTCCATTTGTTTTGGGTGTTAATCGTAAAATGCTCGTACTATTAACGATTGAAGAGAAATATTTAATGACGCGAGAGAATTATTTTGACAGCCCTGTTGATTCATAGGGCCGCCTTACACGTTCAATCATGATCACGATCCGCGATCCGCGATCCGCGATCATGATTTCAAAATTTCTAGATATTATGCGATCCGGAGCATCAGTCCGTCAATCCGCTTCGTACACGATCAGTCTGGATCGCGATCATTGATCGCGGATCGCGGATCGCGGATCGCGCGCTACGTGTACGGGCTGCCATAGGCAGTGTGTCTGCTCCAAGATCTGAAGGGCGTGGGTTCGATTCCCACCCAGGACAAGCTATGTGGTATAAACAAATGTTCGCTCTGTGTCTGGGTGTTCTGTATGTATTGTATTATAAGTATAAATTTTACAAAAAACAAAAAAGTATTTATGTATTCTATCAGTAATCTGATTTCCATCACACACGCTCTGCTTAGTTTGGGGCCAGATGGCGCTGTGTGTATAGTCCTACGATATTTATTTATGTATTTGTGTTAAATTTATTTCGTACAATTTGACCGTTGTGTTTGCTACGGCTACAAAAATAGCTGTAGGTAATAAATGTTAGTCATAACTTTATTAAATGGCAGCCATTTTTCCGCTCGCCGCCGTATAGCATCTAGAGTGCTTGTATATCATTTTCATTAATTCCTTCTCGCAAATTATATCCACGGAACTTTGTGGTGGAACTAAAATGTACGCCAATAAGGTCGAATTTGCTCGTTCCAAAACTACGAAAAGGATCCTACTAATAATATAATTATATTATTTTATACTTAATTTGACAGCCCCGTTGGCTCATTGGTAGTATATCTGCCTTGAGAGCTGTAGGGCGTGGGTTCGATTCTCACTCAGGGCAAACATTTTGTGAATGAACAAATGTTTGTTCTGTGTCTGGGTTTTCTGTATGTATTATAAGTATGTATGTGTATTTACAAAAAAAAAGTATTTATGTATTCTATCAGTTATCTGACTTCCATCACACAAGCTCTGCTCAGTTTTTTTTTTTTTTTTTTTTTAATGGTTGACAGGCCAGGTGTTTGACCACAGCTCACCTGATGTTAAGTGAAGGTGTGGTCGAAGATGGTAAAGCACACCTAGCTTGGAATGGAACTGGCTCTCAAGTGAGGCTGCCGGAACACACCGTTAGATGCTTGGCGGCAGATTTTCACAATTTTTAGTTTGGGGCCAGATGGCGCTGTGCGTATAGTCCTACGATATTTATTTATTTATATTACCATAAATAATTATAAACGCGAAAGTTTGTAAGAATGTATGTTTGTTACTCTTTCACGCAAAAACTACATAACGGATTTGTATGAAATTTGACATTGAGGTAGCTGAGACCCTGGATTAACACATAGGCTACATTTTATCCCGAAAACATGTAGCGGGTAACACCGCGGAGCGCAGCTAGTACAAACATAAATGGTGCGGGTTTTCCTACCAACTCAATAGTTTAGGTAGAGCATTCGTGCTACGCTCCTGTCCGTGCCCTGTAACAAAGTATCTCGTCACATCCTCATTACGCGCCATATTCCCGCTCGATTCTGCCGCAGTTAACCCGAAATTATGCGGTTGACGCGTATTTGGCATGCAAAGAAAAAAAGAAAACTTTACAGATTCCAAAACCGTTTCGAAATATTACATTCCTGTACATTAATTTTACTAAAAAAGCGGACGCCTCGCGGTTTCACCCGCGCAGTTCCCGTTCCCGTAGGAATACAGGGATAAAAAGTAAACTTTTTTTTTCCCAGGGAAAATCCTTTGTAGATACCACCCGGCCACGGGGGTGGCAGGTAGTTATGTGGGACTCTCCGTCAAGAATGACGGCATACCCACTAAAAACCCTGGGGTGTTCCGTCTCCGCGCCTTGAACCGGGGTAGCGGGTACGCTTGCGCATTCGTCCGCTACCTCCATAGCGCTAGTCTCCCAGACTCCTTCTCGGGAAGCTTTTGCTCCACCCGGCTTAACGAGATAAAAAGTAGCCTAAGTCAACCGGGGATAGCGTAGCTTCCCAACGGTGAAAGTATTTTTGAAATCGGTTCAGTAGTTTCGGAGCCTATTCATTACAAACAAACAATCAAATCTTTCCTCTTTATACGATGTAGATGACAACTGTAATAGTTAGACATATGATATCGCGGACTTATATGTAGCTGTCAATTTGCTTTATAAAACGTCACTTTTTTCTATTGTCAATAGTTTTCGCTGCGCATGCTAAGTAAGAGATTTTTCAAATTTTTCACAGCTTGGGTTACATTATTAAATTTTCCATACGGATCCCTAATTGTTTTTTTGAATAAAATATAGGCTATGTCCGTCACAAATAATGTAGCACTCTAATAATGAAAGAATTATTAAGATCGGTCCAGTAGTTTCGGAGCCTATTCATTACAAACAAACAAGAAAATCTTTCCTCTTTATAGATAGATAGATGACATAATTAAAATTATTTAGACAGCAAACAAACAAAACACAAGTCGAAACTAATAAAAACTCATGTTATCATTTTAAGGTGTCTATAATCGTAGAGAAAGGGGAAGTTGAACACAAATAAACTGTTGGAAAATGGTTGGAAACGAAATTTTCCCGCAGTGGCTATAAACCTCGCGTGGCGCTATACCGCTCGTAGTCGGCAGATAAGACATCGATTAGAGGAAAGTTCGCATAGTAACGTGATACAGCACAATAACTCACAGATAAAACTTTTGAATATTCCGTTTAAGTTCCTTAAACTCATGAATTTAGTATTATATTGGTTCGAGTACGACGCCGACGTAAATTGAGTGTACGTGAAATTGTTAAAAGTTTGTAAAACTATTTTCTGTTTAACTTATTGAGCTTTTTATTAAGGGTCATGTTTTTCGCGCGTATAGACAATAGACAACACTTTATTTGGGTCATAAAACATATTTCAACGTAATTAACAATACATACATACAAAAAAAAAACAAATTGATGATTGAAACAATTGACTTGAACAAAAACAAAAAAAGGGAGATGAGAGGGAGAGGGGAATGATGGGGAGAGGGGGATTTTATGTCACAACCGTATCTTGTTTGTATATAAAAAAAAAGTATTTTATCAGTTATCTGACTTCCATCACACATCCATCAGCTTTTTATTTATTTATCTTTATGTGACCCATCGGGACCATTCGTTGCTTAACTTCACCACAGGTAATAATTAATGTAGTAGATACTTCATCCTATACAAAAAAGGTTTGACGGTAAAGACTGGCGAACCGGGCTTCGTTTGACGTCCGTTTTCCACTCATGCTTTTTAAGTCCGCTCTTTGCATTTTTTCAATGAAAAATTTTGCATAAATTTAAATGTCATTTTGTGCAAATATTTTCTGAATATATTCGACGCAGACCTGAAAAGTTAAAAGGAAAACGAAAATCAACTCGGGGAAATACCTGGGGCTCAATCTTATTACACGACTGCTCCAAAAAGGAGTGTAATGTTTTCAGGATTCATGTCTGTCTGTGAGTTACTTTATGCCAGTATAACTTTTAGACGCCTGAACTGATTTGGATGTATGATACGTTAGAATTGTCACATTATCTTGAGTGTATAAATCTTGGGTTATAAATATATTGAACAACATATTTTTAAAGTTACAGTTCCATTCCAGTCTAGTGCTTTACTTTCTTCCACCACACCGTCACTTGTTATCAGATGAACTGTGGTCAAACATCTAGCCTATCAACCATAAAAAAAAACTATTGTCGATGTTACTTTTCCATAGATTTCCAGTATTTTTTGTTTTAATATATCTTGCGATTATTATGTTTTCGTCATTAATCCTATTTTATTTTCTTTTGTAAATTCTTCAGAGGGTTGTCTGTAAGATATTGCTTTCAGCAAAAGCACCTATCGTGCATAAATGTCGTATATTTCGCATTATCTGCGATACAAACTCTTTTGAACATTTTCTTATCGTCTCGATAAAGTTTTTATATATTATTTGTAAGTAAAGACACAAACGAAGCGCTCTACGAAAATAAAGAAATATAGCTTCTATGATCATTGCAGCGGTACTCGGAACTTTTATTAACAAAACAAAGTCCAGGGCGTCGCTGCTTGGCGCACATTACTTTGAGACATGCGATGGTTAGTCTCAAATTCTCAATAGTTAATAAATATTACTTACGGACGTTTCAAACAACGATAGAGCTTTGAAACATTCCAGTAAACTGAAATTGATTAAATAGTGCATTTTTCCGAGCGGAAGCTAGGCGCGGTCGAGGGGCGGGGAAATGCGGCGCGGGGCAAGATGGCGACTTTACGTCACCTCACAGCCGGCGCGTTGAATTAGATCAGTGGCTAGCGAGCGAAACGGCGGGCGTGCGTCCGCCCGAACAAAAGAACCGGTAAAATTACCGAAAATTCGCCATTTACCGCGTTAACAACGGCAATAGAAAAAAAAAATTGTGATTTCAGTTCTGTGTTTTACTTTTTTTTCTACGGACACGACGTGTGACGTAAGTTTTTTTTTTACTTTATCGATTGAAAGCTCCGAGCTTTTGCGGCTAGGACGGGAAGTTTTCGCTTACGTATTTTTTTTTCTTGGCATCGTATTTCGTCTGGGGTATACTGTTTCGGATATCGCTTTGATTGGCGTTGAAAAATGGAATTACTTAATGGCTTTTTTTAATCGTCTTTAACGTTTATTTTATTTGACGTTTCGTTTTTTTTCTTGTTTGGCGTTTTAACTTTTTATTATGTTTTCCGAGAACATGTGTCTATTTCCATTGCGTGTTGATTAATACTGGTAGAAAATGTATGGTATAAAGTAATAAATCTTTAATGATATCATGGGAAGTGCCAGTTGTGTTTTATTGTTATAGTACATTGAATCTGTTTCCTTTTTTGTTCGAAACTTGGAAAGTAGATTAGCTTTTATCTTGTGCGCAATAATTTCTAATTTATCTTATATTTGAGGTTTTCTTACGTTAGAGGGAAAAAGTGAAATAAAGAAAATATTATGCAAGAAGTTTTGAAAGAAAAAACCAAGACATTAGTAATAGTCATTTCTTATCTTACGCTTAGAGGTTTCCTATGTTTTATTTGCGTTTACGAAACATCTGATATAATTTTAAAATCATGTGTTAATAATTTCAGACAAAAATATTAACTAGCAATAAAAAAACCAAATAAATTATATAAATGATAATAATAAATGTGCACAAAAAACAATAACTGACATTGTCCTGTCAACATCTTACAAATGACAGTGCCGTGAAAATCATTTGTCATTTTAAGAGATCCCTTTCATATTTGACAGATGCGTCTCTACTGAGATTTTATTTCATTACTGCGTTTCTTTAACAAGAATGCTATGGTGGTAAAAAGTCGTTACTTTAAATGACAATACTAAAAGTAAAGTTGTAAATTGACAAAGTTGAAGTTATTAATTGACTCAATATGACATTTACATAATATTTTTTGACATCTTAATTTTATTTGACTAATTTTATTTATTTTTAACTATTATTTAACCAACTGTGTTAAATTGAATTACCTAGTATAACGAAACTCTGTTATAAGGTGAATAAATAATCTGAATTTGAATCTATATTTCATTCTACCAAAAAAGTCAGTGCTCTGACGTCTACGACTTAAATTTTTTACTTTTTGCAAAGTTAATGAATTGTATTATGACTTATGATACAATAAAAATACATTTGTTTGCCTTTATCATTCATTACTTAACTGCGAAGGCGAAAAAGGAGAGTTATGTGTTTAACCTGGATTTATGTTTGTACCTTTGTCCCCTCGTTTCTACTAAATGGCTGAACGAATTTTATTGGTAGGTATGTCTTTAGATTTGTATATATTGCAAATATGCATATAAATTTGATTTCGAAAAAAGTTAACTTACTTTGATGTTTTTTTTTTAAATGAAATGTTGTGCAATATTATAAGAATCTTATTAGAAGTAGGAAAATAGTCAGAATTTTATTCAAAAAACATAATTTTAAATTCACATTTAATGCCATCAAGTTTCAAATAACAATTAGTATCAAAATAAGACATTTAAAAATACTTTTTGTTTAGTATTATGTAAGCGTCTTATTTAAAAAAAAATACATTAGACACATATAAAAAAAGTGTTAGTCGAAATAACAAAATAAAAAATTACATTTATTTTACACAAGAAAGTTTCAAATAGCCTTGATAGCACATTTTTGGTTGCATGCATCACTGTTTCGAGAGCTGAAGGGCGTGGTTTAAATTCCCACTCAGGATAATTCTTCTGAAACGAAGATTATTGTTCTGTGTCTAGGTGCACTGTAAGTGTGTATTACAAAAAAAACATTTACGCGTTTAATTGTATTTTATACTTTGACTATAGTTTCGGCCACATCCGGTGGCCTTTTTAATGGAGACAAAGATGAGAATAACGCTTAAGTATCCGTTATAATTAAACGTGACTAATCCCGCATAAGGGTGGATTCAAACCCCAACAATGAGCTTGAGCTGCCGGTGAAGGAAAACATCGCGAGGAAACCATAGCATGGTGGCAGGGTACTTTCTAGTATTCGGCTGGCTAGCTACTACCCACAAGTTAAAAATCTGCCGCCAAGCATCTAATGGTGTGTTCCGGCAACCTCACTTGAGAGCCAGTTCCATTCTAGGCTAGGTGTGCTTTACCATCTTCGACCACGCCTTCACTTACCATCAGGTGAGCCGTGGTCAAACACCTAGCCTGTCAAACATAAAAAAACTAAAACTAAAATAGGTCAAAACTACGTCAGTTTCCATAGTTTAAAAGTACGTAAGTATTCAATCAGCTACTGGTCACATAGTACAAGCTTTGCTTAGTTTGTGATTAGATGGCACTGTGTGAAATATCACCTATATATATCACAGCTTAGAAAGTATTACAGTAGTAGGTACTGCTCTTATGGAAGTAAAAAAAACTGTCGGCTTTTGACTTGTAAATCGTGGTTATGTGACATATTTTTGCCATTGTCACAAAAGGTTAGGTACTTCAGAACATGTAGACTCGCTCTCTATTCATCTATTCACAAAGATATTATGATAATTATTCCAGTTACGTGTTTGAACATTAAATTTAATAGGCCCTTTTTAAAAGCCTTGTTGACTTCTATACGAAAAAGTTACAGTTAAGATTAATTTTGTAACATATACGTTGGTCTAAGTAAAAGAATACGTACTCTTTTTTACGTCTCACTTTACTTTTTTTTGTAAAAGTAATGAGACGAACGATATGCTCTCCTGATGGTAAGTGATAATGCATGTTCATAACCATTGCAGCAATACACATAACTTTGAGTAACATAAAGTCCGGGGCATCGCTGCTTTGGCGCTCATTACTTTGAGACTTTCGATGGTTAGTCTCAACAGCCTAGTAGTTTCGTTAGCTGTAGCATCCTTCAAACCGGAATACAGTAATGTTTGCTGCTTGGCGGCAGAATATCTGGTACTGCGGCGGTACCTACCTAGACGACTTCCTGCTTAGGAAATCTATCACCAAGTTACTTAATAATGACTGAAGCATTTGTGAGTAAAATCTTGCAAAAGAACAACACCGAATTCAGCGTTCTCTATAATCTGAAGAGTTCGTTTAGTATAATTTTAAGTAGATCAGTTTTTCGCATATCTAATGGAATCTCCTAATGTTCCTTAGTTTTTAAATGTCAATTAGGTATTTTTTTTTTTTTTTTTTTTTTTTTCTTTGGTTTTGGCGTCGCGTTTTAGCATTTGCCAGTGTCAAGTAATTATATATTTTCAAGTTAAATAAGTGCCATCGTAGCTACTTTTAGTCAAAGTCGTCTTTGTCAAGTCCAGTTCGTGTCAGTTAATTCCAGTCATGCTTTAGTAAAGTAGTGGCAACTTTACTACAAAGCTTCGATGGAGTTTTGGAAGCAACACGAAAACTCATGTTTCACCACATTATATCATTTTCCCACACTCGCGCTTGTAATTCGGCACTTTATGAATAAAACACCACCATTTTTATGCATAAACACTCGACAAAACACTAGTTTTGGAAAAAAATACAACGGAGCGACACGACTCTTCCCGCGTTCCCGCCAAAACTCAATTAGGTATTTAAATTTCATCCAATTATGAATGAAACTGGTTTTGAAGTTTTAGCTAAACAGTTTGTTTGCTAATATAATAAATGCGAAAGTGTGTTTGTTTTTTTTCAATTTTTCACGCAACGATGAAACAATGGATTGACGTGGTTTTGACAAGGATATAGATTATGCGCTGGAGAGTGACAGGCTGTGTTTTAACCGGAAAAAACAACAAAAATGGTTCCTGTTTTATTGTTTTTTTTAACAATGAACTAGACATGCAACTAATAATATTTGTACTCCGTGTACACCCACGAAGGTAGAATATTTGATACCTAGAATTCTAATAATAAGACCTACAATGTAAGACAAAATTCTGATAAATAAACTGATTTTGATTTTTTTTTGACATGCTGCAATCTCACCTGATGGAAAGCGACGATGTGGCCGAGGATAAATAAATAAATATCACAGGACATTACACACAGCGCCATCTGACCCCAAACTAAGCAAGTAGGATGGAGCACGCTTGCCTAGAAAATACGTATTAACGTCTTTCTTGAACAACTACGGGTTGTACTTAGACGCTGGCAACGAGTTACACACATCAGTAGTTCTTGCAGGGAAGGTGGTCAAAAAACGCTTCGTGCGTTTAATAGTTATTTGTTATACAAGTGTGCAAAGTTGCTTTTTAACCGCGTGCTTAATTTTGATGACCGAGCAAGCGAAGGATTCTAATTTTTGAGCGTTAGCGAGGGAATCAAAAGAGCACGAGGTGAAAACTCTTTTTACTCGAGTGCAACACGTAACTTTTCATCCCACCTCAGCGAGGAAATGACTAAATGTAAAAAAGTCTTTTACAATCACAAGATACTTTTATTTCAGTTTAGGTATTAACTACTACATAACAATAACTAACAATATGACGTGAAAAGAAATTTGCGCGCGCAAAGTAAATTAAAAAAAACGTACACCAAGGAGGTTCCGAGTCTGAGTTGTTAACAAATTTAAAAAAAGTTGTATGATAAATTCGGCACCATGGAGGAAGAAGTACTTAAATAGTTTTAATGATGTTTTGAATTCACAAACTTAGTGCAAACGATGTTCTAAATTCAAATTTATTTTATCCTTTTTAAAACGACTTTTGCACTCAGATATCCAAGAACAAAAATACTCTTTCCGAGATGAAAAGGGAATATCCACTGTAGGGTGTGGAACCGCGAAACGCAACTAGCTCAAAATAATTATAAGTTTTAAAGTTATTTAAATAAAGTGACATTTTCGCTTGTCTCCGTTCACTTGAACGTCTAAATCTAGCTTACATTGACAAAGATCTATTGAGTCTGTGACATGGCGTTGCCTTATCTAAATGTCAAATGATTTTATCACTTGTCGACAAAGCCGGGCAATTAGGCTTCGTCGCATACCGGCGCAAGTTACTAAGTGTATCACTGACTAGACGAGTTGTTTATCGTGTATTTAAAAAAATACTTTTTTAAATTCACTGCTGTTGAAATTAGATTTTTTTAAATGGTTGACGGGCTAGATGGTTGGCCACAGCTCACTTGATGTTAGGTGACGGTGTGGTCGAAGATGGTAAAGCACACCTAGCCTGGAATGGAACTGGTTTTCAAGTAAGGCTGCCGGAACAGACCGTTAGATGCTTGGCGGCAGATTTTCAACTTGATGTTAGCTAGCTAGCCAGCCGAGTATTAATATGTATAAAGAAATATGTAATGCAATTGTAAAATGTTTCCAGATAAATCCGGAAAATAAATTGCATGGCCCATCCCTAGCAACTTTTTTAAACTCGACCGATCGAACGTCCAATTTATCAACGGTCTGTAACGCATTTTGAATCGAATAAAGAACAGAAGAGTTCGCTCGCCGAGGTCACCGCCGACCAGCGAGGCGTGACCCCTTGCCACAGATTACATGCTATACTAACTACGCCTTGCCTGTCTCGATTAGTTCTAGATTCGATTGTTGGGTGGAGGTAGGTTGGGCCTGGCTCGGGTCTGACTTGGCTGGTAGGAGGTACAACGTAGCCGTTGTGGGTGTACGACCTACATAGCTTAATTATTGTTAGGATGCGTCCATCAGGCGCCGTCGCCACAGAATACCATCCAGTTTATACAGAAACGTCACAGATAAAAATATAGTTTCTATACATACGTAAGGACCAATCTCAGCGGGCGAGCGGTACAATCGCGCGCAAAATCGCACAGTTTTCGACAGTTTCCGCTCGGTATCCGGTTCCGGCAATAAAAGTTTTAATTTTAATGTGTTAGGATGTTGTAGTCATAAAATGGAATCGATATATAGTACGATACAGCAAAAGTAATTTGCGTTTAAGATTGAAATGTTCGGTAAAACGCTTTGTAGGAATAATTTATTGTTTTGGCGGTCTCATGACCAAATGACAGATTTTCTAGAAAAAAAAAAATCAATACAAATATTTCACAGTGACTCGACTTTCGACGGGCTTATAAATCTTTTGGAAGACATTCTCGAGATACAAGAGTGATGACAGCTGTTAGTGAGGTCTGATCGCATGGCGTGGGTTCAGATCCCAAGAATAAACTCAAGCTGCCAGTAAAGAAAAACGTCAGGAGAAATCTAAGCCATGGCATGGTTAGTCTCTCGGATGATTAGCTATCGCATTCTGTGTTTGTATGTTTGTTACTTTTTTTACGCACAAACGGCTGGACCAATTTTGATGAAATTTGGTATGGAAGTAGCTGATACCCTAGATTAACACATAGTCTTTTTATTCCGAAAAAAACGTTGTGTTCACGTGGGAACAGTGGATAAAGCCGGGTGTGTAGCTAGTTGTGATATAACTTTTGACCATATCATCACTTACCATCAAGTGTGCTGTGGTCAGACACCTAGCTGGTCACCAATAAATCTCTAAATAACAGATGAATCCTTATTAGTTAAGCTTCCTTAGTCCTTTATGTGTCTGTCTGTCCGTTCGGTCCAAGGTCACAGGACAAAGTTCTATAAATAGCTAGCGACACGCTTTTGTTTTTATATTATGTAGAGACTAGCGACACGCCCTGGCTTCGCTCAGGTGAAATGTAGATACTAACATGGTGCATATGCATGTATTATACATGTAAACCATTCTGCTGAATCACTCTGTCTATTGATGAAACTGCATCAAAATCCGTTGCGTAGTTTAAAAGATCTAAGCGTACAGACGGCGGAAAGCGACTTTGTTTTTACACTATGTAGAGAAAACAAGACAATTTTTTTTAAAAGATCCTTCCGAATCTACCGCACGTGTTTTATAAAAGTTGTTTCGTAGAACAGCGGGTAAAACCGACCTGCAGTTTGTGATAAAATATATATCCGTGACAGTACAAGCCCGCATACAATTTGAATATTGACTCAAGCCGTTTCGCTCTAGAACAATGTCCGAAGTCCTTGGTTAAGTTTGCTTTCTGATTGCGATAAGGTGTTATCTTATTAAGTACAACACGTTTTGCTCAATGACTTTCTTTTCTTGAGGCCACATTTTTTTGCGAGCATCCCAATAAACGTGCGTTAGTTTTTTTTTAATTACAAATTAGTGGGCCGTCCCGGCTTTGCACGGGTAGACATTTTTTAAGTAAATTATAGTAATAAATATAGCGTATTATATTACTTAGTGAGAAAGTAGCATTCTAATGGTGAAAGAGTTTTTGAAATCGGTCCAGTAGGTTTCGAGTTTATTCGTTACAAAAATCCAAAAAAAAAAAATCCTCTTTATAGTATTAGTGTAGATGTAGACTAACGACCCGCCCAGGATTCGCATGGGTGCAATGGAGGGTGTAACGATGTGTTCCGGCAGCCTTAACTTGAGAGCCAGTTCCATTCCAGACTAGGGGTGCTTTACCATCTTCGACCACGTGAGAAAAAAACTTAAATATAGTTCTATGTATAGTTCTAATTGTCATGGGCAGGTGTTATCCCTTACCATCAGGAGAGCGTCTCGTTCGTCTTATTACTTTTACATTAAAAAAATGTACCATCTTCAACCAAATTTTACATCAAATAATCTGCAGTCAAACACCAAACCTTATCACAATTATATTATTGGTAGTAGTGATACTGTTTGTAGAATGTGAATCCCGGCAGGCAGGTCTATAGAAACTATAGAGTCGAATCAACATTGATCCAGCAATGTGCATACAGACGTTGCATTTTATATCATCGCAGCCCGAGAGGGGGTGGTAGGGTTGGCGCGTACTTTTTACTCGCGCGTTGTTTCATAAATTTTGGGCTCTATGCTTTAAAAGAAAAAAAGGTTTCTTTTAGAGTCACATCGTTGTCAAGGTCTTTTATCACAGAAACGGGTAAACGTGTAAACGTGTAAAAACTTTTGATTTATAATAATATGCCTTATTATATAAATACTATTTTATGAAATCTTCGAAAATCAATTTTAACAATTCCGATTTTCTCGAGTGGCTAGTTCAAGTTAAAATAAGCAGAGCTTGTGTGATGGAAGGCAGATAACTGATAGAATACATAAATACTTTTTTTTTGTAAATACATACTTATAATACATACAGAACACCCAGTTGTTATGTGGCAACCCTGAGATGCAGTCTCGCCATCGATCCACCTCCTTTCTCCGTCTGGCGTACGTTTTTGTAATCAGTCACGGAGTTAGCGTACAATCTTTATTAAAAGCCTGGATTTGACAACCCTGTCTGAAGATTTTTATTTCCTTTTTTGTCGAATAGTTGAAGTAGAAAATTCCACACACTGTGTTAGGGAAAACTTTTTCACTTGGTTCTTTTACTGTTTTTTGCCTACCAAGTACAAAAAGAACGATAGTCTACACTAATATTAATGTTATTTTAGACCAGAGCTGGTCATACCACTTAGTATGACCAGCATTACGCTGAGATGAGCCCCTATTTTGTAACTTTTGTCTGTATCTGTTTGTTTGTTTTTGTTTTTGTGCTTGTTACAAAATTAAACGTTTTTCTTTCTATTATAAAGAGGAAAGATTTGTATTTTTATATGTTTGTAACGAATAAACTCAAAAACTACTGGACAGATTTCAAAAATTCACCGTTGGGAAGCTACACTATCCCCTGGTGACATAGGCTACTTTTTATCTCTGTATTCCCACGGGAACGGGAACTACGCGGTTGAAACCGCGAGGCATCCGCTAGTTTGGAAATAAGACCAATTTTGAAGGCTAATTTTTTTATAGGTACGAGTAGGTCCTGATGTTAAGTGAGTGTGTGGTCGAAGATGGTAAACATACCTAGCCTAGCCGTCGCATCATACAATTGTGTTGCTATGGTCAACAGCAACAACTATATCGGGACCTGGCCATACGTTTAGAGGAGGCTTCAGGTGACCAGAATGCTGGTATTGGTCAAAAACTTAGCATTGCCATCCAGCGTGGCAATGCTGCCAGCATTCTGGCCACATATCCCTCCTCTGATGGACTTTCAAGTTAAGTTATTTTAGACAAATTTGTAAATAGTATTAATTTAAGATGTTTTATTTTGATTAGTGAATTATTTTAAAATTGACGAAACAATTTTACTATGTTTCGCTATGTCAACTGAAAAATTTCATAAATTAGCCTGTCGACTATTTACTAAAAATTACCCTCCTTCTTGGGTGGTCGGATAAAAACCGTCGATCTATTATCCGCAAAGCGGTCCATCTCTTTTTTTTTTAAATTTGGGTTTATAAAAAATTTTGCTGCACTGTAAAACCATTTTTTTTTGTAACTTATTGAAATTGGATAAAACTGTTCACTACGCAATCGCAGGGGCGGCAACGCTAGGGTGCAGTATCGACCGCCTTTAGTCTGTCAGCCGATCCGTCAAGTAAGACGAGAACCTAAATGGAAAGATATACAGACAATTTCAAATAGATCGTTTTTCAAAAAAAAAACTTTCACTTTTAATCCTACTGCCAAGGAAGGGGTTTGTTTTTCGCGCGTATCTTGTGTGTATGTATATTTCTTTATTATCTCGTATCTTCCAAACGGCCGAATGGATTACGACATTTAAGGTATCGTTAGATTCGTTTCAATAACCCGAGAGTCCTGAGAAAAAAAAATCAAGACCATGGGTTTTTGGCGCGAAATAGTAGTACGTTAATCTACATCTACACTATTATAATAGTAGCGATGATAGCTCAGTGATTAGCGCGGTAGGTTCGCATGCCGAAGGGCGTGGGTTCAAACCTCAACAATGAGCTTGAGCTGCCGGTGAAGGAAACCATCGTGAGGAAACCACAGCATGGTGGTTGGGTACGTTCTAGTACTCAGCTGGCTAGCTACCAACCCTCAAGTTGAAAATCTGCTGCCAAGCACTTAACAGGCTAGGTGTGCTTTACCATCTTCGACCACACCTTCACTTAACTGAGCTGTGGTCAAACACCTAGCCAGTCAACAATAAAAAAAAATATAAAGAGGAAAGATTTGATTGTTTGTAATGAATAGGCTCCGAAACTACTGGACCGATTTCAAAAATTATTTCACTTTGGGAAGCTGCACTATCTCCGGATGACATAGGCTACTTTATATCCCTGTATTCCGGGAACGGGAACTACGCGGGTGAAACAGCGAGGTGTCCGCTAGTATATTATATAATCCTAATTAGAATTGTTTATTTTTGTTCAATGTTTGTAGAATTACATTTGTTTATCAATTATGTTTTTTGATAACAAAAAAAATGATGCTGTAAAATAGAAAGAGAAGGAAGTATCCCTCTCTTTCTATTTGACAGCTACAAGAAACTCTCCAAAGGCAGTTCATGTGAATTAGACAATAACTAAATCCAATATTGTTAAAATAGATCAAGGAGGCTATTTCAGTAAGTTTACTACGTCGTAAGGGAGGGGGTGGGAGGGTATTGACCCAACTCGGGGATGTATAAAGTCGTCCACATACAGACGCGGCTTGCAGCGCCTAAAAGTCCGATCTGTCTTACGCAATTCTGGATGCAATCTTATCTTATGGCAATTTTTTATTTTTATTTTATTATATTCGACTTCACATAGATAACTACATTATTACATATGTTATAAAACTTACAATATAATATATCTAAATGTGCTATCATTTAAGGAAGTACCGCATGCTTTATTACAACAATTTTTTTAAAAATATCAGAAACTAAGGTTATACATATAAGTAAGCAAATTGATGGACTACATTAAGTTACATTTTAAGAATAAGAATTAAATTTAATATTTTACTGTTTGGCCATTTCGGCCAAAAGAGAGTTAAGGTTAGTTTTAAATTTTGACAAACTGTCTCCGAATATATCTAACTTACTATTATGTAGACATTCGTTGACGAGCCTACTAATTCTGGGAACAGGGGAATTAGCTCCTAACACAGTTCTACGATACACAATCAATCATCAGAACATATCCCATGTGAATTTGGTCTTGCAAAAATTACAGAAATATTATAAATGAAAAAAAAAACAATGTCAAGTGTTTTTATAGATTATCGTCTAGCTAGTAATTTAAAAATAAAAATTAGTAATAATAAGTAGATCCTGTTTATGTCAAAGTATATATCTGTAATGTAACAGTTACATTACAGATATCTAGTAGGTAATCAAGAGCTAGTTTAGTGCTACATCACTATAAAAATATGACAGAATGAAATATAATTATTAACATAGCATTTACATTTTAGGAAATATAATAATTATTATAGCATTTACATTTTAGGATATTTTAAACAATAATAACATATTTTACCCACGACGGAACGGAGATGGTATAGTGAGAGGGTGTTTGTTTGTGCAAATCCATGTTGGCATTTTTCTCCAAAACTACTAGTCCGACTTTGATACAGTTTTCAGTTATGGGCTAGGGTTTGATTGCTACATTATCTATAATTACTTTTCAACCGTTGTGGTTTTTTTAAATTTAAATTTTGCTTTTTTTATCTATTACCCAAGTTTTAAGTTTTTTTCGGAACATGGTATAAGGAAGTGGTTTTAGCGAATTCGCGCCCATTACTAGGGTCTCTGTTTCAGACCGCGCCAGTATGGGGCACGCTTAACTAGAGATGAAGTAGGAATACCTACCGTTACGTACTCGAGCCCGAAACCTCGTTTGAAGGATTTAGGTATTTCATTTGGATTTCGGAGCTTATCCACAACATTGTGAAATTATAAGGAAAATAAATCCTGCGCTAGTACTCAAACTATTGAAACATACGTAGTTCGTAATCCACATGTAGGGGTATAAGCTTATGGCATACCTACTTTACCGAAAGGGGTGACCCCCTTTCAGTTTATTATATGTACTAATTATCCTACTAATATTATAAATGTTAAAGTTTTTTAGTATTAGTTATAATATATTTTAGTTATTTTTTTTCAATGTAAAAAGTAATGAGACGAACGAGGCGCTCTCCTGATGGTGAGAGATAACGCCTGTCCATGACCATTGCACCGATACACAGAACTTTAAGTAACAAAACAAAGTCCAGGGCATCGCTGCTTTGACGATCTACAATATATCTACATATAATAGGTATATTATAATTATATTATATTTGTAAAAATATTGTCACAAAGCCGGGCGAATGAAATGGGACTGGGCGGGCCACGTTTGTCGCATGTCGAACGACCGCTGGCCAAAGGTCACCACAGTTAGCCGCCAAAGTTTAAACGACCTCAAGGTTGACCATGACGAAGGTGGTATGACGACAGTCACTGAACCACCAAAGCGAAAGACCAAGTCTGGAAGCAGGGAAGGAGGCCTTTGCCTAGCAGTGGACGCTAGAGGCTGAAAACAAATAAATAATGTACATACAATAATATATTTAAATTTGTATACATTACAACGTGTTAAACCATCTGCCATCATCATCCACAGCCTTCTTTATCCCACTGCTGGGTATAGGCCTCTCTCTTTTCACTCCATCTGCCTCGGTCCTGTGCTAATGTGGTCCAGGTTCGACCCGCGACGGTGACAATATCGTGGACCCATCTTGCGGCTGGACGACGGACGCTCCGCTTCCCTTGCCTAGGCCACCACTCTGTTGCAACCTTACTCCACCTGTCATCACTTCGCCTAGCAAAGTGTCCTGCCCAGCTCCACTTGAGGTTCATAATTAAGATACCGACGTCTCGAACTTACGTTCGTCGCCGGATATCGGTATTACGAACTCGGTCTTGGAGTTTAATGCCGGGCATGGACCTCTCCATGGCTCTCTGTGCGACTCTAATTTTGTGCACAGCCATCTGCCATACGTACAGGATATAAAACAGCAGGTGTTGTTCCCAAAAAAAAGTTATGAAAGTAAACACTTGTGTGCGTGAGCGTACATGCGCGGGCGCGTGACTCGGCCGTGTTTGTATTGGACATCTGCTACGGGAAGGGTCCCTCGCGTAAATGTTGGAAAAGGTTCCACAGAAAGGGGGGAAAATAATTCGTTATTGTTTAACTTATGCGGGATTACTCACGTTTAATTATATTATGTATAAGCTGCACCCGCGGCTTCGTACGCAACACTTTTTTGTTTCCTTCTAATGATGTATCTGTTTGTCGTTAGATACCTCATTGTTATTACAATCTAGCCTAGTTGAGACTAATAAGTAATTTTAATATAACTTAAATAGCTAAGTAGAGAATAATTGAAGAATGCGTCCATCGACACTTTTCTTGCTGTTTCTATTAAGGGGAAGACACTTTGTTCATGTGTTCTATAATATGTAGTACTCACTGCACTGGCATTACTAACTTAATACACTAACTCAAAAGGTTTTGTCCTTTTTAGTCTTCTTACTATATCCGTGTTGTCGAGGAGCTGGATAGCCTCGACATTTACATGTTGATGAAGTCTATTTTCATGAGCTTCAGCGTAATTTTTAATGATAGTTGCGACCATGCCCTCTTTGAGGTCCCGATAGAGGTCGTCGTTTCTTATGTACCTAGGTGTATGGTACGCGACACCTGAAAACTTTATTTGTCGGACAACTTTTCTTCACTCGCTCGACAATAAAGTACTTTTCTGCAGTGAATAAATACTACTTTGAGGTAACGCGCCAAAATTCATTCAAATTGGTTCAGCCGTTTTTGCATGATTTGCGTGGTAGTGTGCAATGTAGATACTAATGTGGTGCGTATGCATGTATTATACATGTAAACTTTCCTCTTGAATCACTCTGTCTATGATGGAAACCACATTAAAATCCGTTGCGTAGTTTAAATGATCTAAGCGTACAGACGGCGGGATACGACTTTGTTTTATACTATGTAGATAGTCAAAATAACGTATCAAACACAATTGTCACAGCGGCCTTAAATATTAGAATTATCCACTTAGATCATTGGTAACGAGACATCAATTTAAAAACAAGCAGTCGTGAAAAAGCAAGAATGTCGAGAAGGCCTTGATAATTTACTATTGAATATCCCGTGGTCGTCTTTGTACAGACTGCAATCTAAAGATGAGGTTGCAGATTTTTGAATGGGGTATCGAAAGATGTTTGGATACAATTCAACAATATTGCGCAAGGATTCGAGGCGAAGCCTAGAAGTACTACCACACTATGACTAGGCGAAAAATATTCAGAACAAGCTGGCGCTTATATTTTCACTAGTGATTTTGCAATTTAACTTAATCTTAATTTGGGAAATTGCAACTTCATGTAGCAATGAGCGCCAAAGCAGTGATGCCCTGGACTTTGGTTAGCTACTCAAAGTTCTGTGTCGCTGCAATGGTCATGGACAGGCGTTACCTCTTACCATCAGGAGAGCGTCTAGTTCGTCTCATTACTTATTACATAAAAAAAAAGTTTCAAAAGTTTTTATTAAAAAAAAAAAATTATGTTAGCGTTTAACCGCCAACTCGCCTGATGTTAAACGAAGACGCGGTCTACGGTGGAGCACGCTCGCCTAGAAGAAACCGATTCACTCGCGACTTGAAGGCACGCAGATTGTATCTATCAGGGAACACCCACTCGGGCAGCAAATTCCATTGTTTAGCGGTTCGTACAATGAAGGTAGACTCGAACCGTTTAGTTCGAGTCTTTGGAATATCGACCATGAAGCGGTGTCGCTTCTTGGAGTTCCTGGCTGTCCGATAGTAGAATGATTATGGAGAATAGCCTACTGGGGATTATACCTACCTCGACGATCTAAGACATACCACCAAAAAAGTAAGCTCCTTACTGCTAGTGCTGCCGTACCGTATAGCCTTGAATATACCAGGAAATAAACGTAGAATCTATAAATACTAAATATTGCCACAAGAATATCATAAATCATCGAAAATCATTCATAAACAGATGATCGCATCATGAAAACAATAAAGTACAATAAAGTTGTTGCACCGGATTCCATTACTTGACCGATTTTGATGGAGTTGTCATCGATTCGATTCCGTCACGCGAGGCTCAGAGTTTATTGAAACTAGCACACGCAACGCTAACGTCTCACTCCGGAATTGAAGCATACGTCATTTTAACTTTGTTTTGAAAAATTGGAGTAATGAAGATAACTTGTACTTTTTGTTAGGTTTCAGCTAGTTTTATTATTAAAATACGGATTGAGTTGTATAATTCTCTACAAATAGAAATGTGAATATAGTAAATTATTTATGTTGTAAGAATACATGTTCCTACGATTATTTAAACTGAGTAAATTGTTTAGTTTTACGGAAGTTGTGAGACTCCGGCCAATGACGAGCGTCGCCCAATCACGGCCACTGACGTAGGGACGGCGATCGGACGAGGTTCGGACGGACGGGTAGATGGGTTGGAAGCGGGGAGCGATGATAGGAAGGATTGTGATAAAACGATGAGGAATAAGCAAGAGGGAATCATTAATAAATCAAGAGTGAATTGTGAAACTGTGGAGTCTTATTCTATCCTGACCTAATCCCATTATTTTTTTATGATGGGCAGACTAGGTGTTTGACCATAGCTCACCTGATGTTAAGTGAAGGTGTGGTCGAAGATGGTAAAGCACACCTAGCCTGGAATGGAACTGGCTCTCAAGTGAAGCTGCCGGAACACACCGTTAGATGCTTGGCGGCAGATTTTCAACTTGGTCAGGTAGCTAGCCAGCCGAATACTAGAAAGTACCCTACCACTATGCTATGGTTTTCCTCGCGATGTTTTCCTTCACCGGAAGCTCAAGCTCATTGTTGGGGTTTGAACCCACGGTCTTCGGCATGAGAACCTACCGCGCTAACCACTGAGCTATCATCGCTACAAAACGACTTTGTTTCATACTATGTAGTGTATATTTCCTGACTAAAATAAAACAAAATAATGACTTCATTGTGAATTGACTGACAGCCCCGTGGGCCATTGGTAGTATATCTGCCTTGAGAGCTTTAAGGCGTGGGTTTGATTCCCACTCAGGGCAAACATTTTGTGAATAAAAAAATGTTTGTTCTGTATGTATTATAAGTATGTATTTACAAAAAAAAAAGTATTTGTGTATTCTATCAGTTATCTGACTTCCATCACACAAGCTCTGCTTAGTTTGGGGCCAGATGGCGCTGTGTGTAATGTCCTACGATATTTATTCATTTATTATCATTTATTTTCCTGCTTTCCTTTAATACTGTCGTTCCATGTAGCCCTACAGAAGTGGGAACGTTCATATCCAAGGAACATTGACAAACACGAGCGATTAACTCCAATGAACCTTTTAGTCGATCGACTGAACTGTAATGTAGTTAAATGCGGGTGCGTTCGATACAGGGGGGGGGGTAAGAAGAGGGGGAGAGGGGGTGTCAGGGTCGGGGGGGGCGGTGTTATCACTCAGATGATAATCAAGCCCCGCAGACACTTCATAAATTGGTGACGTAATACTGGGGTGTGACTCTCTCAGCATAGGATAGGATAAATTAGTTTTTCTCATGCTTGGAGATTTGAGCATTGTTTTGACAACCTTCTTCGAGATAAATCGAAAGTACTGTACTAGCCAAATACATGATTATTTGTTGACTTGATTTTTCATGTTGCTTCCAAAACTACATCGAAGTTTTATAGTAAAGTCACCACTACTTTACTAAAGCATGACTGGACTTGACTGATACGAACTGTACTTAATCAAGACCGGACTTTGACTATAACTTTGGCTACGAGGCTACACTTAACTTTTGAAACTTGAAAATATATAAATACTTGACACTGGCAAATGCTCAAAACGCGACGCCAAAACAAAAAAAAAAAAACATTACAAAGTAAACTCATATCTGTTGTGTAATTTAAAAATGGAACGATCTTTTACTTCGAAACATGACAACCAAGGAGGTAACTTATCAAAGGTTTTGTTTCAATTTCGAACTGGCTTGCAAATCTTCGTGCATTTATCTGAGTTGCAAATAGAAAGCTAATTTCCGCGCATTATTTGAGAAAAGTACCAAATCTTTATAACATTAGTATAGATTCATAGTATTAAGACAATACGAAACGACAGACATAGCACGTAACGTGCAATCGACAGACATAGTACGTAACGCGCGGTACTGACGCGGATACAGATAGTGTGGAATATTGATTGGTTACGCGCTTCGAATGCGATAAACGCGCCAGTCACTATCGAATGTTACTTTTATAAGTAGGAATAAACTAGCGATTGCCAGTAGTTTATACACGACAGACCAAAAAAAAGTGTAAAGTTTCAGGGTTCATGTATGCAAGTTTCTTTGTTGATTCCACTATTCAAATTGATATAAAAACGATAAATCAATTATGAGTACATTTATGTCATGGAATCAATAAATTAAAAAAAAATACAAAATTAAAAATAAAATGTCACAGCCCCGTTGGCTCATTGGTAGTATATCTGCCTTGAGAGCTGTAGGGCGGGGGTTCGATTCCCACTCAGGGCAAACATTTTGTGAATAACACAATCATGTTTGTTCTGTGTCTGGGTGTTCTATATGTATTATAAGTATGTATTTACAAAAAAAAAAAGTATTCATGTATTCTATCAGTTATCTGACTTCCATCACACAAGCTTTGCTTAGTTTGGGGCCAGATGGCGCCAAACTAAGCAAAGCAAATATTTATTTATATTTCATTTATTTTTATCTTAGCCAGCCGATCACTTTATAGTACCCTGCCACCATGCTATGATTATCTGTAGTACAAGTTCATCGATGGGATTTGACAGCACACCCTCAGTCGTGTGAACCGACCGCGCTGACCACCGCGCTATCATCGACCTTCGATCGATATAACCTTGATTACACCTCACCTTAAAAAAATTCAAATTTAATTTAATTTCGCATAAATAGCAGTATGATTAAAAAAATGTTATTTTAATAGCTACTTAGCAGCACCGGAAGTTAGATAGCCGATACTATGTTGTGACGATAACCTCTAGACCTTTTTATCGTAATTCTTATGAAAACCTCACGTTTTCAAAGAATAATATATTTATTTACAATTAAAAAGAACCGACTCCATAACCCTTAGGCCAACTAAACGCGCTGCTCCAATGAAACAGCGAGGTTTCGGAGTAAACGAAAATATCATCGATGTATACAATTTTTAGATTTTTGTTGATTTTTTAAAAACCACTTCTGAAGTATGATCTACCAAGCAAAACAAGAATCATCAAAATCGATTCGTAAAAACACCTACAGTCGAATTGAGAACCTCCGCCTCTTTTGATTTTCAACTTGAGGGTGGTGGCTAGCCAGCCGAGTACCACTACAAATTTATGTCCACAATCTATATAACACCAACATTTTTTAGCTATAAAGTCATAACTCTGTCTAATTTTATCACCTGCCTACATACTTACTACTTACTTACTTACTTGCAATACCCACCCGCCGACTACTGGTAATATATACAGCATGACTGGTGAAACACTTACGATACTCGAGGACGTGATATTTGGCGATCATACACAAAGAAAAAATAACATTATAGCTTAAGATATTTATTTCTCAAAAAGATTATAAAATTCAAATCAAATGAAATGAAAATGAAAAAAAATCATGTTTTTCCTTTATTAGGGTAGGTACTTACGAATTTCATTTTCAAACAACAAGCGAGACTAAACAAACAGTGGTGGGTAGAATAAATAAATATTAACTGACTACTATGTAAACTTAACCGAAAGTTATGTAATTAATTACGCAACGCGTGACACGGCTCGGACGCACGAGCTGTACGTTGTGAGGACGCTCGCGCCGACGACGGAAGGACAAGCACGTACTTGTCGCGTGATCAAAACATCGTTATTAATGTCAGAAGCGTATCCACACTTCATTTATTTATAGGGAAATTAGCCAAAAAATAATTACCTAATTTTATTACATAATTATAACGAGAGTACCGAGACACCTACGATACTGAAGGAAAGTCCTTCAGACTCGTAGGTGTCTCGCCAGTCATGCTGTATATGTATAGTCATAGATGTAGCGCATCTCGGACATTATCTTATAATCCTTTGTTGACTTTTACATCACTGTTTATTCGTGTTATCTTGAGATCGTAGAACGCATTTTGAAAATTTAGGCTTTTCGGTAACGGGTCGTTATGGTTTCGTCGTATAATTATGTCATAATTTCTTATTGGGATATTTTGTGTTAATAATGAGTTAGATACTTTTATGGCAATGATGGCTGAGTGGTCAGCGCGCTCGGTTGAAACCAAGGTTCAAATCCAAACAACAAACTTGAGAAAGGTGAAGGAAAACATTGTAAGGAATTTTTTTACATAAAAGTAATGAGGCGAACGAGACGCTCTCCTGATGGTAAGAGATAACGCCTGCCCATGACTATTGTACCGGTACAGAAATTTGAGTAGTAAAACGAAGTCCAGGGGGTCGCTATTTTAGCGCTCATTACTTTGAGACTTTCGATGGTTAGGTTTGCTCTCAGCTTGTATCAGTTATCTGGTTCCCATAGTACAAGCTTTGCTTAGTTTGGGGCTAGATGGCGCTGTTTGAAAAGCCCCACGAAATTTATTTTATTGTATTCTATTTTAATTAATTCACATAACGTAACTGCGCGGTAGGAAGAAGCTCCCAAATCGGTACCAGATTAACAAAATGTATTTTTCAGTGATTAAAAATAAGCCATTTTAATCACTGAAAGATGATGGTTTCCTCATGCCACTGTACCTATCTTGTGATGTAGGCGGGGATGACGTAGTAAGTGAGTAATGTATCTTGCGTAATGTTTCATGGGTGTCAGTTCGTTTACATTTTTTCCTAGTTACTAACTCGCTAAGTTTTACAAATTTTTATTTTAGGTAATTGTAAGAAACTATTGCTGGAAAGAGTATCCAGTGTGTTCACAAATAGTATTTTGTACGCAATTAAGACCTGGTGATAAACATAATTATACATTTTTTTGACCGTTTCCTATATCAATAATAAATAAATAAATTATTTACTAAAAATGTCTATAATATATTGCGTGTGAAATCAGCCTTAGTTACAAGCTACCTACTTTGGCATACCGATTATGATTGCTTAGTTAATTAATTTATTGATTAAAATCATTTCAGATTAGATTCAGTTAAACAACGCATTTAATTAATTATTCGCTTAAAAAAATCTTTGATCCTTTAGCTATGGAGTGAATGTATATTTTTGATGTAAATAATACAAAATACTAATATTTCATTGATAACAATAAAGTTACAGGCCATTTTTCCATTCATATGAAAAACATAAAAGATTACAATTTAAAACTCGAAAAACGCATTTTTCTAGAGATTAAACTTTTTTTTTTACGTAAAAGTAATGAGACGAGCGATGCGCTCTTCTGATGGTAAGAGTTTGAGTTAGAACTTTGAGTAGCAAAACAATCTTCGGGACATCGCTGCTTTGGCACTTTTTTTTTTTTTAATGTTTGACAGGCCAGGTGTTTGACCACAGCTCACCTGATGTTAAGTGAAGGTGTGGTCGAAGATGGTAAAGCACAATGGTAATGGAATGGAACTGGCTCTCAAGTGAGGCTGCCGGAACACACCGTTAGATGCTTGGCGGCAGATTTTCAACTTGAGGGTGGTAGCTAGCCAGCCGAGTACTAGAAAGTACCCTACCACCATGCTATGGTTTCCTCACGATGTTTTTCTTCACCGGCAGCTCAAGCTCATTGTTGGGGTTTGAACCCACGCCCTTCGGCATGTGAACCTACCGCGCTAACCACTGAGCTATCATTGCACTCATTAATTTGAGACTTTCGATGGTTAGTCTCAATCGCTCAGTAATTTCCGTCTACATCCGGTCCTGTAAATCAAGTTTCTTACGTGTATACGCAACGGTACAAATTTTCACGACAATTTCAACGTATAATAATAAGTTTTCTATTTTGTTTCAGATCCCCTCGCCTTTACGTAAGTACGTAATAATACGTCTACGTTTTACGTGAATTACGTAAGTGATTGTTACTGTTAAGAATTCTGTACCGTATCTAAAGTAAAATATACCTACTTTAACTAACTACCACGAGTATAGTGTTGCTCCAACGTTAGCCAGTCTTGGTCTTGTTTTGAAAACACTGGCCTTGGGTCTTGTTAATCTATTTTTCAAATCTTTACAACGTTAATACTTTTTTTACAGCTAACAGGTTAGATGTTTGACTACAGCTTATTTGATGTTAAATGACGGCGTGGAAAGCATACTTAGCCTGGAATGGAACTGGGTTTCAAGTGAGGCTGTCGGAACACACTGTTACGGGATTGGTGGTAGATTTTAACTTGAGGTTAGTAGCGAGCCGTGTACTTAAAATCACCATACCACCATGCTATGGTTTCCTTCAACGATGTGGTAAGCAGCTTTTAAAATTACGCTCTAGGGAACGTAATTTTTGGTTCGGTTTACGGGGGTTTTTTTGGCGAATGTAATTTTTTTTGTAGTCCTTTTATGTATTAAGAGACATAAAAATACTTTTTCATCAAAAGGGGGGGTTCTCTTTTTTGAAGCCGCTGTAAAAATCTAGAAAGTCTTTCTTTAACTGCTTGTTAAAATTAATTGCGTAGACAATTAAGTTCTAAAAGAATACGTACTATAGGAAGGGTTCCATGATTATTCAATGACAATACAACCACAGCCAAATATGTAATTTGAATTTAATTTAAATTTTAATATTAGTAACTCGTGATAACGTAAGATAAAATATATACGTAATCAATTATTGTTTAAATCTTGTAGATAGTCCTGTTTTTGGTCCCGAAGTCCCGGTTAGATCACGTCTAGTTTTTTACCTACTCTAAGACCCTTGTTAGGTAACACTTCGAGTTAAAGTTACGTACGTATTTCTTTGGCTTTACGGTGTTGGGTAGGTGGAACCTTAAAATAATCATTATATTTAAAGCTTCTGCAGAGTAATTGAGGTAAACCTACGAGCGGTATTAATAAGGTCTCTTTTACGGTTGTTTCTATGTTTATAAGTCCAGTACCACTGTGAATTAATCTCTGCATTGTATTAAACAATGTTACTTTCCGCCGTCTCTTAGATCTTTTAAACTACGCAACGGATTTTAATTCGGTTTCCATCAATAGACAAAGTGATTCAAGAGGAAGGTTTACATGTATAATACATGCATATGCACCATATTAGTATCTAAATTGCACCCGTACGAAGCTGGGGCGGGTCGTTAGTTTGATATATTTGATTCCTGATAAAAAAGCAATATCAATTATGTATTAGTGAATCTTATTAACTCAAAAGTTTATAACATGGTTAGGTTAGGGATAAGGGTAGGTTGACAATTAAGGTGTTTGACCACAGCTTATCTGATATTACGTACGGTGGTACGGTGTAGTCGAAGATGGTAAAGCAAATCTAGCCTGGAATGGAATTGGCGTTCAAATAGTGCTGACAGAACACACCGTTAGGTGCTGGCGGCAGAATTTCAACTTGAGAGTGGTAGCTAGCCAGACGAATACTAGAAAATACCCTACTACCTTACTATTGTTTTCCTTCACCGGCAGCTCGAGCTCATTGTTAGGGTTTGAACCGACGCCCTTCAGGGTGTGAACCGACTGCGATAACCACTCACCGCTACAATTTCAAGACAAAACGGAAACATTACCTGTAATAATTTTAGTCCTATATTAGCCATTTTCTAGAGACAATTTATTCTTGCTGAAGCTACATGATAGTACGGGTAGATAATCCTAAAATCCCAGGTATTTACGGTGTGACGTCACAACATGGCGGCGCATTGGCGGCCATGTTTGTTCGCTCGCGACGCGGTTTATACGGCTTTCCTTGATAACGTGACGTAAAATTAGGCTTTTGGTGTTATGTAACATGATTTATGATTAGGAACGTGAATATTACCGATATAATAAAATAAATAAATAAATAAATATCGTAGGACTATACACACAGCGCCATCTGACCCCAAACTAAGCAGAGCTCTAAGCAGAGATCTGACGGAAGTCAGATAACTGATAGAATACATAAATACTTGTATTTTTTTTGTATATACATACTTATAATACATACAGAACACCCAGCAGCCCATATAGCCCAGCAGTGGGCAGGAGGCACGCAGAACTGAAGCCTGATGGGGTTGCAAAGTTCTGGACTGGAAACCTCGGACCGACAAGCGCAGATCAAGTAGTGATGGTAAATTTCCTGAGCAAGAAGTCGTCTAGGTAGGTACCACTGCAGTACCAGATATTCTGCCGCCAAGCAGTAGTGTGTAAACATGATTGTGTTCCGGTTTATTGGTATTTTAGATAGCGAAATTACCGTGCTTTTGAAACTAATAATAGAATTTCTTAAAATAGAATAGAATAGAAAATAATGCAACTTTATTACACAACAAAACAAAACAACGTAAAAAAAAGAGATAAAGAACATAACAAGACAATATAATACATAAATGGTGTATAACGGCGGTTTTATCGCCTAAAGCAATTTCTTTCAGACAACCATTGGATGGAAAGAAAAAGAGAAACATAGATCAGGTTGGTGCATATAAAAAAATATAATACAATAAACATAATACAATAAGTAATTGGCACCAAATCATCTATTTGTAGCGATGATAGCTCGGTGGTTAGCGCGGTAGGTTCGCATGCCAAAGGGCGTGGGTTCAACCCCCAACAATGAGCTTGAGCTGCCGGTGAAGGAAAACATCGTGAGGAAAGTACCATAGGTAAACGTTAATATAAGTAGGCCGCTTTGCATGTCTCACTTGAGATACCCAAAACTCTGAATAACAAATCTAAAATCATCATCATCATCATGTTCTTGCATTGAGAGTCAGATTTTTTTTTAATGGTTGACAGTCTTATATTAAGTGAAGGTGTGGTCGATGATGGTAAAGCTCACCTAGCCTGGAATGGAACTGGCTCTCAAGTGAGGCTGCCGGAACACACTGTTAGATGCTTGGCGGCAGATGTTCAACTTGAGGGTGGTAGCCAGCCAGCCGAGTACCTACTATAAAATACCCTACCACCATGGTTGTAAATGTTAACATTTGAACAAAGAGCGGCTTGTCTCTGAACCAAGAAGCTAAAAATCACGTCTCTAAATTCAAATCTAATGTTATATTCCATTAACGTCACAATTAATTTTGTCCAAATGACCTAATCGAAATATGGTGCGATTCCAAACAAAGAGAAACCCCGAAACGGCAATGTTTCTATGTCAATTAAAACTTATTACGAAACCTCTATGGTAAATTCTTATAGGCAAACTTTTTAGTACCATTTCACAATAAAGAACAACAAAAGTTCCTTCAACACAGACGGCAGTTCGAGATTTATTTCATTCGATAAGGGACTAGCAGTTTTACGAATTGACTGTACCCAAGCCACCAAAAGAGGTTACGAACTCACTTCTAAAGAGGTAGCACAAATTATTTCCCGCCAAAATTTTAAATTAGAACAAATAGCGTTCTTGTATCAAAAGCTTACGTTCCAAATTTGAATTTACAGCGACAACTGGCGGTAAAAGAATTTTTGGTGGCATAGAACGAATGTAGAACAAGAAGGGACCAGCTATACTTGACCCATAAGGCTTCTTTGTGTTGAGCTATTTCGAGTATTCGTTATAAGGATTTTTAGAAGGCGCAGGTCAACTTACGCTGGTTATTTTTTGATTTATTCTCTCTTTGTTTGGGACGCGACAAATGTTGACATGTCTAGTTTTTAATTATTTTTTTTAATTTTAAATAGTGGTTTTTTGGTCTGGTCAGTGACTTATCTTCCTTTACGTTTGTAACATGTTATGCTAACTCTTAAATAAGTACCTAGTTTTCTATATCTTTTTGAACTAAACTAATATTATTATAAGTATGTATTTACAAAAAAAAAGTATTTATGTAGGTATTCTATCAGTTATCTGACTTCTATCACACAAGCTCTGCTTAGTTTGGGGCCAGATGGCGCTGTGTGTATAGTCCTACGATAATTATTTTATTTATTTATTTATTTAATAGTTAGCAATTATTTTTCCAACAAATTTTCGAATAGTATTTATTAAAATTGATTAGTTACTAGCGGTCCATCCCGACTTCACACGGGAAAACTAAACTCGATGAACAATATTTTTATTTTTTTATTACACACATTTATCACATCTAAACATAACACAGAGAACATAAAAAACATTTAAATTGACTAAGTAATAAATCTAATAAATCTGCAACTGGAGGTAGTTTATAATTAAGTGAATGGCTGCTGCCGAGCTAGGATTAACTCCTGTATTACGGCAGACAGCATATTTACCAAAAAAATATAAATATAGCCTACGTCACTCAGTGATAATGTAGCATTCTAATGATAAAAGAATTATTCAGATCGATAATAAGATACAAACAAACAACATACTTACCGTGATATATAATTAAGTAAATAAATAAATAGATAAATGATATATTTAGCACAGCGCTCTTGTCAATGGAGAGATTGACAAGTTATTGTGACAACTGTATTAATTAGACATATGATATCGCGGACTTATTTGTAGCTGTCAATTTCCTCTATAAAACGTCACTTTATTCTATTGTCAACACTGTCAATAGTTTTCGCAGCTCGTGCTAAGTGGTATTTTCGGTAAATTTTTCACAGCTTGGCTTACATTGTGGAAGTTTCCTTACGGATCCCTAACTGTTATTTAAATAAAATGTAACCTATGCCCATCACAGATAATGTAGCATTCTAACGGACAGCCCTGTTGGTTCATTGGCAGTATGTCTGCTCCAAGAGCTGAAGGGCGTGGGTTCGATCCCCACCCAGGATAAAACATTTTGTGTTGTAAAAATGTTTGTTCTGTGTCTGGGTGTAACAAAAAAAAAAGAAGTATTTTAAGTATTCTTTCAGTTATCTATCTTCCATAGTACAAGCTTTGCTTAGTTTGGGGTCAGATGGCGCTGTGTGTAATATCCTATGATATTTCTTTATTTAATAATGAAAGAATTATTAAGATCGGTCCAGTAGTTTCGGAGCCTATTCAATTCAAACAAACAAACAAGCAAACAAAACATCAAATCTTTTCTCTTTGTAATTAGTTTAGATATCAATATGTTTAATTAGAACACATTATGAAGGTAGTGGCTTCTAATCCCAATAATGAGCGTAACCATAGTGGCGTGAGAACCGACCGCGATAACCACCGAGCTATCATCGCTGCAAAATATATATCCTATGCAAATAGAAATTAAATGTTGTTGAGCGATCGACAGGACCGATTTTTTTTCTTTCAATTTATAAACATTCGACGCTGTCCGAAAAAGTTTTAAGGAGAAAATGGAAAAGTTGGTCGTTTGGGAAAATCGGAAAGTTCGGGGATAACTTAAAGTGTTCCTTTTTTCTACGGGATTTTCGTTTGGTCACAAAATTCAAACGAATCAACAAAACATATTGTCGTAATTATAAAAAAATATAAAATTATAACCAAAAATCGTCGGAGATTGCACAGTGCACACAGCACCGTCCCAAACTAAGCAAAGCTTTCAAACTGACAGAAGACTTACATGCTTTTTTTTTGTAAATACATAGGTACTAATTCAATCAGTTTTTATAAAAAATATTGCATAAAATATAACATTACAAAGTATTAAACAAATTTATTTTTAAATCAATTTAATACAATTTTTAAACAGTAAAAGTAAAAGATAGCAGCAATAGTTCTCCTTAGCAGGAGGCCATCTCTGCAGGTACCACAACAGTACCAGATATTCTACCGCTAAGCAGTAGTGTGTAAACATTACTGTGTTCCGGTTTGAAGGGTGCTGCAGCTAGCGAAATTACTGGGCTGTTGAAACTAACCATCGAAAGTCTCAAAGTAATGAGCGCCAAAGCAGTGATGCCCTGGACTTTGTTTTGTTACTTATAGTTCTGTGTATCGCTGCGATGGTCATGGACAGGCGTTATCTCTTACCATCAGGAGAACGTCTCGTTAGTCTCATACAAAAAAAAGCTTGAATTTCTATCTACCGTGTTTTTAGTTTGCCAGTGGTCAGAAAAAGGATTGAAAAATAAGATGTTTTACATCGATTTCAATTATGGTTCATCTACAATATCGTAGAAAAAAATATCTTTAAATATCTCCTATTAAATACCTATCTGAGTTGGGAATGCATCGATAACATCTCTAATGACGCAGGTATCTATATGCGACGGTGAACTTACTATCAGGCAAAACGTCTGCTTGATTGCCGCTCTTCATATAAAAAAAATCCTCTTGAACTTTGGATAAAATAATCTCCGTTTGGTCTTAAATAAGTTAGCTGAAGTTGATCAAAAATATGACGAGTTACCATAACAACAACTTAGAGTAACTTCAAGCGTAGCTTCGCAGCTTAAAGTTAGAGTGAGTTTGATGTTTGCACTTTAACTTTAAAGTTAGGGTGTTGTAAACATTACTTAAAGCTTAGTGCTCAAGTTAAGTTGGCGGAAGTGCAGGGTTAGGTATTAAGTTTCATTGTAATTACTTAACTTTAACAATCTAAGTTGTGTTAAGCTTAAAACTTAGATAGTGTTAAAGCGAATTTAAGGGCAGTGCTATCGGAAGTTTGCAAGCGTTTTTCATAGAAAAAAAAATAACAAAAAAGTCAATGCTCTATTTAAAAAAAAAAGATAGCTAGCAAAAAAAAAGTAAAAGTAATGAGACGAACGAAACGCGCTTCTGATGGTAGGAATAACGCATGTCCATGACCGTTGCATCAATACACAGAACTTTGAGTAGCAAAACAAAGTCCGAGGCATCGCTGCTTTGGCGCTCATTACTTTGAGACTTTCGACGGTTAGTCTCAACAGCCCAGTAATTTCGCTAGCTGCAGTACCCTTCAAACCGGAACACAGTAATGTTTACACACTACTGCTTGGCGGCTGAATATCTGGTACTGCGGGGGTACTTACCAAGACGACTTCCTGCTAAGGAAATCTACCACCAAGTGAAAAGTTGATTTTATTCAAGTTTGGCATACATCGTACTAACAAATACGACCTATATCGAGAATCGTCATAACTTAGGAATTCAAATCACGCGGTCCCCGTATCTTGAACGTATCTTTTCATTCATTCAAACAACTCGTTCTTTGATATCCTTCCTTATACGAAAGTAAACCATCGAGTAAAGTATTAACTTACCTTATTCTTAAAGCGCAAAGAGTCTATAATCGCATGTAGAGTATTTAATAGAGATGTAAATTTAAATTGGTACCATAACAACCATCATTCATACGTACACATTTCGCTCGTTCGTATTCCGAACTGTCAAAGTTGATTTTCGAATGTTGATTCGAATTTTGAACGTATTTTTTTTAAGCACGTGCATCGGACGGCCTAATTCGTTTAAAAACGTATGCAAATCCCTTTGTTGTCTGCGTGTAGCGTCATAGTGCGTATAACGGAACTTTTTGGAACGAGGTTTCAAAGGGCTTTGCTGGAAGCTTTTTATTTGGACAAAACCTGAGTTAAAAATTTGTAGGATACAAAATTACAATACTTTAGTCAGAGCCCGTTTCAGTATTACGTAAACGCCGAAGGGGTGGGGCGGGGTCTTAAAAATAATTATGCTGATTGTTTTTTTTATGGTTGACAAGCTAGGTGTTTGACCACAGCTCACCTGATGCACACATAGCCTGGGATGGAACTGACTCTCAAGGGAGGCTACCGGAACACAAAGTTAGATGCTTGGCGGCAGATTTTTAACTTGAGGGTGGTAGCTAGCCAGCCGAGTACTAGAAATTACCCTTCCACCATACTATGGGTCACCCTCACGACTTTATCTTTCACCGGCATCTCAAACTCATTGTTGGGGTTTGAATGCACTCACTTTGGTGTGTGAACCGTTCACGCTAACCACTGAGCTATTATCGGTAGAAAAAATTGTTAATTATTTGGCACACCTCGTTTCCTAATTGTTCTTGAATCCTCACGATACTTAGGTTGCCTGGAAGAGATCGCTTTAGCGATAAAGCCTAGGAAGAGGGAGTAAGATCTTTGCTTACTTTTGCTAATAAGGGGAAGGGCTGTATGCAAAAAAATATAAATTTTGTATAGAAAAAAATACAATATGAAGCAGATTGAAAATATAATCATCATCAGCCTATATTAGTCCACTGCTGGACATAGGCCTCTCCCAAGACACGCCACTCAGCCCGATCTTCGGCTTTACGCTTCCATACACCGCCAGCTGTCCTACGTATATCGTCACTCCATCGAGTGACGATATACGTCCTACGCTACGTTTACCCCAGCGGTTATCGGTTCTGCGACAGATATGTCCAGCCCATTGCCGCTTCAGCTTACTAATACGCTGAGCTATGTCAATGGCTTTAGTTCTCTGAAAATATAAAAGGTATTTAATAATAAATGTCTCAGAGTCTATATCCTATTCCTAAAACCTGATTACAATAACGGTTATTATACACTGAAACACGAAAGTTCCGACAATATTTTAATTCAATTTAAATAAATATGTACTTAATGGTTATTTTAGAGAATATAATGAATATTAATATATTGGCGCCGGTGGCTCGACCAGCTGTTTTTTAATACGGAATGTGTTCGCGTTTGTCCACATCCTGCCTGATGTTAAGCAATGATGCGGTCTAGGATGGAACATGCTTATCTAGAGAAACTTTTTTACCTACTTCTTGATTTGAACTCATATTATACTTTTCTGGGAAGACAGACTCCGGCAGAGAATTCCACGTCCTCGCTGTGCAAATTAAAAATGTGCATTCGAGCGCGATATTAATAATAAATAAATAATATACAAGCCATCGACATCCAAAACTTTGTTAAACCTTCTCAGTGCCATTACTATTGAACTGACAAACATACAAATAAACTTATCCAATTATATTGTTATTGAAACTGAGATAAAAATAATTCAACGAATTGGAAACCCACGTTGTTTATTTTTGTAAAAGATAACACTAAAGAAGCTACTATCCATTCCATTTAATCCATCAGAATGAATATTAACCAATTGATCAGAAATAAAGATTACAGTTTACAGATAAGCCAATGAATTATTCCTAATAGACATTTTTATCTGACCTCATCCCAGACACAACAAGACGGACTAAATACCTAATGCTCATCACTTCAAAGGAAGCTGATCTAGATTCAACCAGCTGTAGACTAAACTATAACAGTTTTGCTTCATTGTCTTTGACACAGACTAGAGTAAAACAGTTGCTTAGAATGACGCTCTTAACAATGCCTATTTATTTTCAGTGTCTTCAGTAAGAGTAACTATAAATAGATAATATGTATATATCGATCATTATTTAATGTTCAAGTAGGAAGTACAAATATATACTCTACTTAATAAACTATAGACTTAACAAAAGCTTTTGACGCTGTTTCGTAATGATACTCGTAAAAAAATTTGGGTTGCGATATTTTTTATTATCACATAACTTTTTATTCGATTTCGGATCAGCTCTGTTCTTATACACTGTCTCACTGCTGGGTGAGGGCCTCTTCTCATGAGAAAGGGAAGACCATATACCACCATGCAAGCTTTTACTTTCTTTCATCGTTAGAAGTCATCGGATTTATGCATATAACTTAGAAACGATAGAAGACGTGTCGTGAGATTCAAAACCCGGACATCCGTATCAAGAGCCAGACGGTCTCCTTACTTCTATTTCTTCTTCACTTGCGTCTACATAAATAAATTTTCGTTATGACGCAATGAAAATGACATTAAGTGGTTGGGTATCTCAAGGTGGTGTATTATGACCGTTATTTTTCCACAATTATAAAAATTAAGAGTTGCATATATTATTTATGAAACCTTGGAAACAAGGGGATTACCCTTGTTTCAAAAGGGATCAGTTTCAATCCCCTTTAATATCTAGATTTATACAAACATTATTTTCTTGTGACGTGACGTCTAGACCAAATAACTCGACGTAGCTAACAATGGAGACGCGTACTTCAATTTGAGTTATAAATGCTCGCTACTGGTTGCGCATGAGTCATCACCAATATCGTACTAATAATTTGTGTGGCGTGGCACAAGGCACAAACGTAAATACATATTTTTTTATCTCTCTTGCTGTTGGATACATAGTTCTATTGATTGATACTAATAGAACAGAGCGTGGTTAATCCAATAATTTTAAATTCATACTAATTCTATGATTCTTTACAATATTTGCTATAAAGTATTTTAAGCTATCTATCGTCAAAACAGTAGTGTGTGCATTTTGTTTTGTTCTGTTTTGAAATGTATTTTAACAAGCAAAAATACAGATCTTCATATTAAATGTCTTAAAACAATGAGCACTAAAACAGCAATTTCGTAGAATTTTGCTTCTAGTCGCTCCAAGTCCTAAGACAACTACAATAGCTATGATCATGCGCCATTCTTACCCATCAGGAGAGTTTTCTGTTTTCCTCCTTACTTCTACATTATAATAAAAAGAACAGAATCTTGAATGTCAGGGTGTTTTAGTGTTTGAATTTACATAACAAATGTCTTAACATTACGTGTATGTTCATCTGTTTATATATATATATATATATATGTTTGAGATCAAATTCCGCTTGTATGCAATACTCTCTTGTGTTGGACCACACACACTAAAGTTATTTCAATAAGCTGATTGTTCCTGACGTAGTGCGACTTCGATTCCAGCCGCGTGAATGGAATTATTGTTCTAACTCTTGTTGAAAACATAATGGCGTTTTCACTTTTTGGTAATTGTTAGGGGAAGCCGTTTAAATATTATTTATTAAAGTGGTTATAGTTCTCAAAATTTCGTTGGGGATTTCAAGAATGTTTCTTATCAAAAAGGTTTGTATAATGAACGAGTGAAATGTGAGATTGGTGGTAATAATTACCTCTAATCTCACATTAATGGTGAGGTATCAATGATTGATACTTTATCATCAACAACATCCTCTGCTAAACATATACCTCTCTCAAGCCACTAAATCCAGCTTTTATTTCAGACACCGTTTTAAGTATATCGTCACTCCATTTAGTCTTTCTTGGACGTTTTCTTTCTTTTAAGACACGACGTTTGTAGATTAACTGTCTCTTGATATCTCATATTACTTGATCAATTTATATCTCGTCCTATGGCGATTGATCTATGATAAAAATTCAATTTTGAAAATTCAAGCTCTACCAGGAGTATAAGTTAAGTTTATCCTTAGATTGTCCTACACGAAAGTAACAATTCCTGTTTCCATAAATAGCGTTTTCTGACATTTTTATTTTAAGCTGGTTCAGATAAAAGGGGTAGTCCATAAATATCTGAATTTGTAAATGGGTCCCGACCCTGGTGTAACATGTGATGTGAACCCACCCCTAATGGTGGGTTACAGAGGGTACAATATTCTATTTGTGAAATTTTTATTTTATTCTTTTCTGGGAATGTTAGGCAATTTCTAAAGCGTTATGTATCACAGGGTTTTTGTTTTAGGATACATTTTTGCACGATAGTCTTGTATTGAATTGCGAAATGGGAACCAGACATCATTTTCCGTTTAGGTACCAACTGTGTGTTTCGGCAGAGTAACTTAAAAATCAGAATACATTTAATGTTTGGTGCATTTACCATCTTCGATTACATCAATATTATTATTCAATGAGGTGTTGTGATCTAGAATTTGGAATTTTCAGTATTTGGTTCTGTTTTTCTCTCTTTTTCTTTGATCACTATTTTTTGTTTATAATCCATTAAACGTCCCAAATCATTATCATAAATTTACCAGGTACATTAAACATGAACGATAACCCATCGCAACGTAAGTCTCCCCAAACCTTTATTAAGTGCTTGTGCACCTAACAATGAAGTAATAACAATCAAACCTCAATCCAACCCCAGCCAATAACATAAACCAGCTAAAGGGTTGCCAACAAAAATAAACGTTTGTGGGGCCAATTTGCGACGGTAATTTTTTACCCCACGCTTGATAAATCAGGACAAGCCCGAGGCACACCCTGGCCTGACCTGGCGATAAACAGACCCACCTATTTCTTCGACATTTGCCGAGGGTGCGGCGATGGCAACCCAGCCCGCGATCAGTCAATCCGTCCGTTGTTAGCTCACCCCGTAAACGCACCATAAAGACAAGAAACGGCCTTAAAAATAAACACATGACCTGGCAAACGAGGGGCCCACCTGCAATAAAGACAGTGCAAACCCGCCCTTTCTCTAATGAGGACACTTTATAGCATTTAGCTTTATTATCTGTGCGCGCGCACCCCTTGTCTATTCCTTTATAAGTTGCAACTGGCTTCGTGAACGCTCAGTAGAGACATGACGTGGCCGCGCGCGAACGTCTACTATTGGTCGCATAGTTGTACAAAGTTCGTTCGGAAACGTTAATGAGTGATAATTTGTTCCGATCGTTTAAATTAGTGAGTCAGAGGGTCTCGCCTACACTTGTTAATTAAGCGCTAGCCTAGAATTGGAATTAGCGCTTGTTTCTTTCGTTCGTGGTTCGTTACTCTGTTAACTAGTTGGGAAATAGGATCGGGAAATTGTTTTCGAAGCCGTGACGTAATAGTTTATTTGAAACTAATAACACACTTACACACTTATCATATTTTCTTTTTAATGAATAAAAAAATTAGAGAGCCGACTGAATAAGAGTTTTGTGTACCAATACAGTGGTTCCTGGAAACTTAATAAACTATTAACAGTTTCCATATTATTTCCAAAGAATTCCACTTTAGCATGATATGTAGGCAATCATATAATAAGATCTCTACACAATTTCAGTAAAAAGAATTCATCAATTCATGTTAAAAAATTCAACCAACTTTTGAAATTCAAATAACTTTTATGCCAGCGTATTGAAATATTTAGAGTAGAGCTTTTGCGATTTTAATATGCTTCTAAATAATTCAAGACTTACAAATTGAAATAAAGCTTAAAGCTTAACATTATTCTAGCATTATAGCTTAGTTCAGTGGTTCTCAGAGTTGACTGAATCACTACCCAGTAAATAGAGGTTTCCAAATCCGGAACTCACTGCTTAGTTGTCATTAGTCAAAAAGGGGCATAATTTACAAATAAAGAAATGTCCGAATTGAAAAAAGAAACATTAATTTTCAATCAAAAATTGTAATACTTTATATTATATGAATACAAGAAGTGTCTTTTTTCAATAAGATTAGTCAAATTTATAATCCTATCTATGACCATTGCAGCGATACAGAGAACTTTAAACAAAGTCTAGAACTTTACTTGTAAGACTTTTGATGGTTAATCTCAATAGCCCTGTACTTTCGCTAGATGCAGTACCATTAAAACCAGAAAACATTACTGGTGCAGAATATCTGGTACTGCAGTGGTATCTACCTAAACAACCTCCTGCTTAAGAGATCAACCACCAAAAGTCAATAAGCAAAACTGACTCCCTAAAGTTCGTCCCCAAATATATAAAAAATAAACCTTATTCCAAGTTATTCGTTTACGTAACCCGTAATTCAGGATCTACTCGGTAGGCAATTGATGACCCCGAGTGCGGTGTGAGGTCTCCGAGATCCCACGGGCATCTTATTTCTCGGGACCCGCCAAATAATCAGGCGAGAGTGGATTCGTCGACTGTATTCCACCAAATGTAGCTGGAGAGAAATCATTTTCTTTTTTTGGCAGAATTTCTGCTCCTTGATGTCTGAAATGTAGTCTGTAGCAGATATAATTTTCTTGGGTAGTTGGATAAGTAGGGAAGCACGCAAAATATTAAGTTACGTGTTTTTTTCATCGCATCTACGCTTAGCATCAGAATCAGGTGAGATAGTACACATTTTTTTATATCCTACTAATATTATAAATGTGAAAGTTTGGATGGATGTTTGTTAGTCTTTCACGCAAAAACTACTGAACGGGTTTGGATGAAATATGGTATGGAGATAGCCGAGACCCTGAATTAAGACATGGGCTACTCTTTACCCCGAAACCATGTAGCGGGTAGCACTGCGGGGCGCGGCTAGTTTTTTTTTATAAAGAGTTCAATCTTTTTGTAAACTTAATTTTGTAGCGATGATAGCTCAGTGGTTAGGTCATTCGGATCACATGTCAAAGGGCGTGGGTACAAACGCCAACAAAGATCTTGAACTGCCGGTAAAAGAAAACATCGTAAGATATGCATTGCATGTTAGGGTGGTATAATACTCGGCTGGCTAGCTACCACCCTCGAGTTGAAAATCTGTCGCCAAGCACCTAATAGTGTGTTCCAACAGCCAGTTTTATTCCAGGCTAAGTGTGTTTACTATCTTCGACCACACCGTCACTTAACATCAGATGAGCTGTAGTCACCAATAAAAAAAGATTGAGAACCTTCATTCGTTTTGAAATGTATTAATTAAATCGAAAAAATCAAGTGAATTCAAATTCTTTATTTTGCAGAGACATGGGTTACAGAGATAAAAGTCATAGGTTGTATAGAATCGCCATGCTCTAGCACCATGGCATGCAAACATTTATGAAAACTTAAGTTTAATTAATTATGTCAATTGAATCAATCAAATTAGTAATCGACAAAAAATACCATAACGGTGAACAACGCAGTAAATACATGATATAGTGCCATGTGCGGTTTAATTTGGTATAGGCGATGTGAATTGTTATTAAAATTTTCAATTTTAGACATTATCAAAGGTGGAATACCTTCTATAAAAATTGGAGCACCTAACAGAGTTCTTTATATCATGTATCTTTTTCTCACAAAATGCATGTAGATGCGCAAATCCAAAGCTGGCAACATCTTAAACTTGGGTCACCAAGATACAGGCTAAGCCTAGTTTGGGGCCCGATGTATAACGCCATATCATTTGCAAAAAATTGTAAAATTAAAATCTGTAAATGTAATGTATTGTCTGTAAAATATTATTCTGTAAAAATATATTGTTTGTAATGAAATCAATGTCTGTTGTCAAATAAAGATTTATTATTATTATTTATAGTTTTTCTTTAGAAAAATCTCTCGTTACCGAGGAAAAACTAGTGTTCGTGGGCTTTTGGCCAAACGAACACCAGTGTGTGTGTTTTTTTTTTTTTACTGTGGTTAGTCGGTGTATGCCAAGTGTTGTTAAGCTAGTGGGGAGTATTATTATTATTTAGTTAAAGACGATTTGGTTTGCATACAAATGTTTGGGCATAACGAATTAAATTCAATTGAATTGTAAAAATATCATTATAAAAAGTTGGTCATTAATTGTATTTCATTGTGTCACTAATTTGTCGTTTAAAAACTCACTCACAGAATAATATACCACACAACACACAAGCTCTGCTTAGTTTGGGGTCAGATGGCGCTGTGTGTATAGTCCTACGATATTTATTTATTATTTATTTAATATACTTTATCAATTAAGAGCTTGCAACTTAAGTGATACATACGTAAATAGTTTTACGAAAGTTTTCGTGCTTACCCCACTTCCAAGACTTGAAAGGTCGTCTTGAGGAAAACTGCTAGAAATGGGAGCCTACAAAAAACTTCGTCAAGTCACTCTGACGATGTAGGCAAAAATGTACAGTTTTTGTTTCCGTTTAAAACCCAATCATTTTACAACGTTTTCATATTACTTTGCATATTTTGTTCATATATTTTTAATTGAAGAACCAGACATACGAATCGAAAATTTTAAAGCGAGTTAGCAACTATGAACAAGTTTTTTACTTTAATATTAATTCGGACGAATTACAGCTGTAGGGCGTGGGCTCAAATCCCAACAACGGGTTTGAGTTGCCGGTGAAGGAAAACATTGCCAGGAAACTATAGCATGGTGGTAGGGTACTGTCTAGTAGGCTGGCCAACCCGCAATCTGCTTTGGCAGTACCGTTAGGTGCTTGCCGGCAGGTTTACAATTTGAAGGTGGAAGCTAGCCAGCCGAGTACTAGAAAATACCCAATTTATTTATTTTTTCTAACGATGTTATTTTTCCTAAGATGATGTTATTTTCCTTATCGCAGAAAAATTATGTCGGATTTGTTTTTTTTTGCAAATCTTGTTTTTATTACATTTGTTTCGGCTATACATTAGCAACTACATTAATTGTATTAATGCGCTTTTTGAACATGCAAATAATCTCAAAATTGTAAACTAACGAAACTGTGAAAAATCTCCCAGTGAACCTAATAATTAAAAAAACACATTTTTTCTCTTTTTTTCGACCTAGCACGTTTGTGCATTGTACCAGTTTTCAAACAAACGCATACTATAAATGAAAAATAGAAGAAGAAAACAATATCTAGTTATTTATTTGTTAAGGTACGATGACAGCACACATATTGCTAAATTTACAATAATTACATTGCAAAAAGTTATGTTCCGAAACATGCGCCAGTTATAGGCATACGCAGCATGATAAACATATTGCTTACAGTTTTAAAGAGTTTGTAAACTTTTTTTAGGGGTCCGTACCCAAAGCGTAAAACGGGACGTTATTACTAAGATTCCGCTGTCTGTCCGTCTGTCACCAGGCTGTATCTTATGAACCGTGACAGTTAGACAGTTGAAAATTTCACAGTTAATGTATTTCTGTCGCCGCTATAACAAATACTAAAAAACAGAATAAAATAAATATTTAAAGAGGCTTCCATACAACAAACGTGATTTTTTTCCGTTTTTATAGATAACGGTACGGATCCTTCGTACGTGACTCCGACGCGCACTTGGCCGGTTTTTTAAATCATAATTTTAAACAAATTATAGTAAACATAGTTACTCAAAAGAAATGTTTTCCTCTGAGTTTTCGTTTCTTCAGCACATTTTTTTACTAGCACCTCTGAAACATGCTTCTTAAATTAAATTAATAAATAAATATCGTAGGACATTACACACAGCGCCATCTGGCCCCAAACTAAGCAGAGCTTGTGTGATGGAAGTCAGATAACTGATAGAATACATAAATACTTTTTTTTTCCTAAGGAACCAGAGAAAACATCCACACTATCAGATATCATTGTATAAATTAAAGACATACGCACCATCGGTGAATACAAGCCGAGGTTAGTTCGACACAAAGAAAGACGGAAAACATCTAAAGAAAATGTTCGGTACTTCCTATCCCTACAGATAAAAAAACGGCATCATGTAAACATTGTAAACTGTGAAACTATCCCTTTATCACCCGAGGACTTTGAAAAGAATCTTACACTAAGAAAACTTTTCACTCAATTAAATGCCCTTAAATCTATTTCAAGAAGTTGGCTCCAGTCGTGCGTAAGGGATACCCTATTTAAGGGGACCAAAGGGCTAAGGGGTCGAATAGAAAACCTTTCCCCCTTCAGAGGTAAACCCGTTCTTTCGCCGAAAAGGAAAAAGGTGCAGAGTTTCGTGATATGGCTCGAGCTTTAAAGGTTTTAGATTATTATTAATTTTACGAGTGTTTTCCCGCTTTTTTTGCTTCACAAAGGTTATTTTACGTTAGTTTGGGTTTGGAATTTCTTTTGTGTTTCTTATTTCAGTTGTAAAATTGTCTTTATAATATATTTTTTTAACTTCACACGAAATAGAAACAAGTACCTATCTATCATCTTACTAATATTATAAATCGCATGCCGAAGGGCGTGGGTTCAAACCCCAACAATGAGCTTGAGCTGCCGATGAAGGAAAACATCGTGAGGAAATCATAGCATGGTGGTAGAGCACTTTCTAGTACTCGGCTGGCTAGCTACCACCCTCAAGTTGAAAAACTGCCGCTAAGCATCTAGCGGTGTGTTCCGGCAGCCTTTCACAGATCGGGTGCTGCTTGCACACACACAAACTAGCGCCTTTTTTTTTTTGCCCAGGGAAATCTTTTAATGGATACCACCGGTTCCGGGGGAAGCACGGTGGTTATGTGGGACTCTCCGCCAAAGTGGCGGCCTACCCACTAAAACCCTGGGGTGTTTCTGCCTGACACCTATGTGCCGGGGCTACGGGAACGCTTTCGCACTCATCCGCGGCACAAACTAGTGCCTACTTTAACCTTAGAATAATATTAATTTGACTAACGTTCCTCTTCCTATATAGTAAAAAATAAACAAATTATAATTCAAATTGACAAAGGCCACGGATCTGTGGACTTGCGTATATTGTAATTTTTTTTTAACTCACTTTCTTATGTTTGACAGGCTAGGTGTTTGACCACAGCTCACCGGTTGTTAAACTGACAGTATAGTCGAAGATGGTAAAGCATACATACTTAGTGTGGAATGGAGCTGGCTTTCAAGCGGGGCTAACGGAACACACCTATAGGTGCTTGGCGGTAGATTTTCTATTTGAGGGCTAGCTTTGTAGCTAGCCAGCGGAGTACTAAAAAATACCCTACCACCATACCTTAACGACTTTCTTTTGTTACTTAAAGCTCTGTGAGTCACTGCAATGGCCATGGACATATATCTCTTACCATCAGAAGAGTGTATCATTCGTCTCAATACTTTTACATTTTATAAAAGTGACTTTGGATTCAGCCTTATCTTCATTGCTGACGTATGTTTACGAAACGAATGCTAAAGAAACATTTCGCTGAGTCATTGTGACAAATCCGTCTTCTTGTGCGGTCCAAGATACTGAAACTACACTGATTGAATCGTTAAGGAATTTCACTACCTAAATATTTTAATTTCAAAGTCCGGAAGGTCACACGATAAACCCAAATGGATATTTTAGTATGGGCACTGACGTGGTTTTGACTCATTTTTAGGGTTCCGTACCCAAAGGGTAAAAACGGGACCTTATTACTGAGACTTCGCTGTCAGTCCGTCCGTCCGTCTGTCACCAGGCTGTATCTCGAGAACGGTGATAGCTAGACAGCTGAAATTTTCACAGATGATGTATTTCTATTGCCGCTATAACAACAAATATATTTGTTTATATCACAAAATGTTTGTCCTGGGTGGGAATCGAACCCACGCCTTTCAGCTTTTGGAGCAGACATACTGCCAATGAGGGCTGTTATTATATGAACATGTATTAATATCAATAACGATAGTATGGTGGTATGGTACTTTCTAGTACTCGCCTGGCTAGCTACCACCCTCAAGTTGAAAATCTACCGCTAAGCATTTAACGGTGTGTTACGATTTTGAGATCGAGTTCCGTTCCAGGCTAGGTGTGTTTACCATCTTCGATCACACCGTCACTTAACATCAGGTGAGTTGTGGTTAAACACCTAGCCTGTCAGTCCAAAAAAAATTATAAATTAAAAAAAAATGACGGTAAGAGATCGCGACGTAAATAAAAAAACTAATTTCATAGTATTTTGTGCGTGATTAAGACTAAATGTTAAACACGACATGGCTACGTCGAAATTTAAAATGTGGGTTTAATGCTACAACTTCCCTATTTCCTGTACCTACCACAGACTTCTCCGGGGAATTCCCCCGGGTTGGTGTCAGCCAGCCACGAAACTCGAGTGCTTCGGAACGACGCTTCCCAACGGGATACAGACGTTAATCTCAATTTAGCCACTTAAACAGCGGAGCTATTCCCGCGAAAATTATAGACTTTATACCACTTGGATTTGGAAAAAAAATATACGAACTGCGTTAATGTGAGCTTAGGTTTTTTTATGTGAAAAGAAATTAGACGAACGAGACGCTCTCATTATGTTAAGAGATAACGCCTGTCCATGACCATTGCAGCAATACACAGAACTTTGAGTAACAAAACAAAGTCCGGCATGCTTTGGCGCTCGCGCGCTTTTACAAAAAAAAAGTATTTATGTATTCTATCAGTTATCTGACTTCCATCACACAAGCTCTGCTTAGTTTGGGGCCAGATGGCGCTGTGTGTATAGTCCAACAATATTAAAAAATTAAATTAATTTTATCGAATAAATATCTCAGCGGCTCCACTAACATCACTACCATAATTTTATCAAAAAAAAAAAATCGTGATTTAGTTTTTAGAGTTCATTATTAGATTAATTTATAGATGGCTATAGCTATAGCTATGGCTATAGCTATTGCATAATAATTGATAGGCTGAAACGCCCCATAACCGAAACAATCGTTATTGAGAAATGTGTTGCAAGACTTTGTAAGTAGGCCGAATATTCCTAATTTATTACATGCACATACTAGAACATCTCACATATCTACCGCTTCACTGTTCTTATGGCTAAAACGCATGTCATTGCTCAGAACTAGTTTGGATTCATCAAGTTAGATTAGATTTTTTTAAGATCAGAGTGAATAAGTATCTTCTAAGTATGCGTGTTTTATCTTTGACCACATCATCGCTTACCATCAAGAGAGTTGTTGGTCAAACGCAGTCTTATAGGTGTTAAAAAAATTTGTTACAAACAGTGTAGAATAGTTTGTAGATCATATTTTTTTGTAAATTAATTGTAAAAGAAAGAAAGAAAATATTTTTTATTTTGTAACACAAAACTAAATTGTAGAGTGCAATTAGAATCACCATAGTTAAAGTAAACCGTTTGATTATTCAACATGCTTCTGGGCCAGGAAGCATGGTATGCCTTTCTCATTCTTGTAGTTGTTTATTTTATTGTTAAAAGTTAACTCTAGTTTACATTTTAAAGTACATCTATTATGAGAGTATTATTTAGTTTACTAATGATTTATACGACCATAGTAATTGTACATGCCTCAGAGCCAGAAGGCCATACCTTGACGTCGTTGAGTAAAATACGAGGGAACAAATATCCTGGATTACCCTAGTTTTTTGTACAGTATCCCACTGCCGGGTGCGGTCTCACCTATGTTCATTGTGTGAATGGGCATATTTCACACACTTTTGAATAATTTAGAAAATACAGGTGCATGCCATGAGATCAGAACCCGGCCTTCCAGATTGGAAGTCAGACCTCTTAACTAGGTTGCCGTAACTTTATGGTGAAAATGTAGGAAGCTCTAATTTTCTCTTGTTTTTGCCGGTTGTAAAGAAAAACAAATCACCAGTGTAATGGTTCGGTAATTGGCTATTTGTTAGCAGTTGTATGCGAAACCATAATAAAGTGCTGACGAAAATGACAAATGGAAAATAGGCGAATATCCTAGTTTAATGATATTTATGTTTTCCATAAGCATTTAATAGAGTAAGAAACGAACACTTGCACACGTAATTATTGTTTTTAACCGACGACAACAAAGCAATTGAACGACGAGGTTTTATAGTGCACTTTTAATTTTTTTCCTACTTTAACATGAATTAATTTCCGTCATGTTTAAAACAATCATTTGTATGTCATCCTACTATTTAATATTATAAATGTAAAAGTTTGTGTGTTTGTATGTTTGTTACTCAATCACGCAAAAACGGCTGAACGGATTTGGATGTAATTTGGCACGCGTATTTATTACCTACCTGGATAAAATATAAAATACTTTTTGTATCATATTTTGACTGTACTATTTTTTGATCTATCATTGCTAAATGGGACATGTATGGGACTACGGGACTACGGGACTACGAGATCGAATCAGGAATGAGGAGATCCGTAGACGAACCAAAGTTACCGACATAGCCCAACGGATTAGCAAGTTGAAGTGGCAGTGGGCAGGGCACATAGCACGCAGAACTGATGGCCGATGGGGCTGCAAAGTTCTGGAGTGTAGACCACGGACCGGCAAGCGCAGCGTAGGACGTCCACCCACAAGGTGGACAGACGACTTAGTAAAGACCGCAGGAACGCGCTGGATGCGAGCCGCTACCAACCGGTCTTTGTAGAAGTCAATGGGGGAGGCCTGTGCCCAGCAGTGGACGTCCTACGGCTGAAATGATGATGATGATAGGACAAAGCGATCACACCGTCACATAACAGCCTGGCAATAATAAATAATAATTTTATTTTCATTTATGTTCGATACATTTTCTTTTATAAAATCTAGTCGAATTGTACCAAGAGTGTTAGTAACAAACTATAAAAATACCAAACTACATTTACTTAGTTAAAATTCCAGCTGGCCTCTGGCCTAGACCAGAATAGAACACCTGATCTAATCACGCTGTCCATAAAATCTCGCAGACTAGACGTGAGTATACAACAACTGGGTATTTTGGCTACATCTGGCATTCCTCACTCATCAGTGATCATCAAAAACGCTTCGTTGAGAAGTGAACTAAACGCCAAAGAAAAGCTTTTTTTGGCTTCAATTTCATGAAGTTACGGTACTTAGTTGGGAAACGAAGATGGAAAACACATCTAGATATTATCTATCTAAAAATTTACAATAAAAAAAAACCGACACCAAGACCATTAGGCGAGGTTTCGGAGTAAACAAAAATATCATCGATGGATACAATTTTTAGATTTTAGTTGATTTTTTAAAAACCGCTCGATTGGTTGCGATAAAATTTATATGGGACTACGTTTGAAGTATGATCTACCAAGCAAAAAAATAATCATCAAAATCGATTCATAAATAATTAGCGGAATTACCGAGTACCATACATACAAAAAAACAGTCGATTCAACCTTTTTTGAGTCGGTTAAATAGAACTATAAAATTATTAAAAAAAAATGTAATTGAAGGTTGACAAAGATTATGGACCTCAGTGTCTGTGGAGCGTATATTTAAAATTAAAAATAACACATCTAGCCTGCAATGAAACTGGCTCTCAAGTGAGGCTGTCACTGGTAGGTGCTTGGCAGCAGATTTTCAACTTGAGATAGCTAGCCAGCCGAGTACTAGAAAGTATCATATCATGATAGATAGATAGATATAACTCTTTATTGTGCACATCATTATACAGTAAATAGTACAGAGAACAAAAAACCTTATTATCTAGTGACACAAGTGGCGGCCTTATCGCTAACAGCGATCTCTTCCAGGCAACTAAGAAAAGAAAAATACGATAGAAAGCTTAAGAAAATGCTTTGGTTTCCTCACGATGCTTTCTTTCACCAGCAACTAATTTTATCATTGTAATTTTTTTTATTACTAAACTACCACTAAAACAATTAGAAACTACTAGTTCGATGCGCGGAGTTGAAATAGTTTTCTGAAATTTTCAAATTTTCTGTACAATTTTCTTCCATAAAAATCTTCTACAAAGTATTGGAAAACTTATAAAAAAAGATTAATGAAATCAACAAAGACGTTCTCAAGTTACGCGTGACCAAGGAAAACGGGGATTCATTTATATACTATTTATAATATATAGATAAAAAATTCAAAGAAAACATTCCCGGAAAAATAGAACATTATTCCAGTAATGATTTCTTCAAAAAAAAAACGTCACTTTGAATTCGATTGAAAAACTGACAAAAGCCAGGTTTCCTTAAGAACACGTAATTTATATTGACAACGCTGTTGGGCGAGCTCTTTGATCACCGCTGATGGACACCAGATGTCTGTTCCCAAATAGATCTGATTATAGTAACGTGCTTGGATACTGTCTAATCGATTTTTTATGGGAATAGGCACTTATTTCTTAGGTGGTGTATATATAGACACCAGACACGTTTATAACGCAAGTTGTCAAAGTTCCATCGCATTCATCATCATCATCCTACTGCCCGATCTTTGCTGCCATCCACCGCCGACTTATATCGTCACTCCATCGAATCTCAGGGCATTCTAAGCTATGTTTGCAAATTCGCGGTCTCCACTTTAGGAAACGTTAACGGTTATCGGTTCTGCGACAGATATATCCAGCCCATTGCCACTTCAGCTTGCTAATACGCTGAGCTATGTCTGTGACTTTAGTTCTCCTGCGAATTACTTTGTTCCAGATACGATCCCTCAGAGGAATAACGAGCATAGCTCTTTCCATAGCTCGCTGAGCGACTTTGAACTTGTGAACCATTCATTGCTCATTGCCATTGTTCACGGTTCCTCTCCGTAGGGCATGACAGATGGGGGTTTTCTATCGCATTATAACAATAACAATATAAATACGAAAGTTTGTATGTTAAATGTATCAATTTATTACGTAAAATGTAAGTAGGGAATCGGCCTGAAAAAAAATATATCGTAGGACTACGCACAGCGCCATCTAGCCCCAAACTAAGCAGAGCTTGTGCGATGGAAGTCAGATAACTGATAGAATACATAATGTTTTTTTTTGTAAATACTTACTTATAATACATACAGAACACCCAGACACAGAAGAAACATTTGTTTATTCATAAAATGTTTGTCCTGAGTGGAAATCGAACCCACGCCCTACAGCTCTCAAGGCTACCAATGATTATAAGATGTACTACCAATGAGCCAACGGGGATGTCTGAAAAAAAAGTCATTATCTATCTATACTATTATAAAGAGGAAAGATTTGATTGTTTGTTTGTATTGAATATGGTCCGAAACTACTGAACCGATTTCAAAAATTCTTTCACCATTGGGAAGCTACACTATCCCCGGGTGACATAAGCTACTTTTTATTCCTGTATCCTTTTTTTTATGTAAAATGTAATGAGACGAACGAGACACTCTCCTGATGGATAACGCCTGTCCATGACCATTGCAGCAATACACAGAACTTTGAGTAACAAAACAAGTCATCGCTGCTTTGTCGCTCACGGGAACGGGAACTATGCGGTTGAAACCGCGAGGCGTCCGCTAGTTATAAATAAAATAGTGTTCTTTTATATCAGTGAAACATTTTGAAGTCAGCTCGGGTAATATAATGACTTTGTTCCGAAACTCTTCAACTTTTGCGGAGAACAAAAGTTTCCCAGTTAGCGAGTGCCCACCTGCCCGGAATATACCTGCTTGGAAAAACTTTGCACCAAAATAGAATTTAAACGATTTGCAAGTAGGAAAATGTAATAAATCTTAATAGAAGTAAATTGCGATTAATATTAATGGTCGTGCTCTTTATTTTCAGGTATTTGTAGAGACAACTGATGTACTTACGAGTCTGTATTGCTAAAGTTGCTGGTAAAGATATCGGTAAGTTTATTTTAAAATCTTACTAAGTTATTGAAAGAAAGTGATTTCATGAAAAAAAATACGAATGTTTTTTTTTTTGATTCAGGTGTTACTTTGCGAAAGTTTATAAGTGATTTAAGCTTATTCTTTAGTGTATTGCTGCTTAGAAGTCATTTTATGTTTATGCTACAGGTGGCAAACACACAGACAGGTTGAGTGATGATAAGCAATCGTCGTCGCCTATGGATATCTGGCACTACAAATACATTGTCGACCTTTTAAGATTGTACTAACACGCCTTTTGAAGAACCCAATGTTGTAACTACGCAGAAATACAGAGGAAGGAAGATTATTCCACAATTTACAAAGTGTATGGCAGAAAGGAGCGCATGAGTTTCACAGTGTGCGATTTCCATAAATCACAATGTGTCTCGGTAGTGAGGTTTCCAAAACGACTTTTAGTCACCAAATTCAAGTATTTATTCGCAACAATGATTGAAAGCAATTTCAAGTATTGATTCGAAATAAATTAAATATCTTGAACTAAAATCCCACTAGTATTATAAATATGAAAGTTTGGATGGATGGATGTATGTTTGTTACTCTTTCACGCAAAAACTATTGAACGGATTTGGATGAAATTTGGCATAGAGGTAGCTGAGACCCTGGATTAACACATACACTGCTCTTTATCCCGAAAATATGTAGCGGGTAACACAGCGGGGCGCAGCTAGTCCTAAATAAATTTAAATTGTAAAACTTAAGAGTAACACAGTAATTGCAACTAAGTTTGAAGAGTACAGCTAGCAACATTATAGGGTTACTCGTATTGCGACTAACCATCAAATGTGTCAAAGTAATGAGCGCCAAAGCAGCGATGCCTATTATTCAAAGTTCTGTGTATCACTGCAATGGTCATCGACATGTGTTATCTCTTACCATCAGGAGAGCGCCTCGCTCGTCTCATCACTATTAGATAACTAAAATACCTTCACATGCAGTGTGAATTGCGCATAAACTACAGCTCAAGGATCAGAATTGTTCTATAGTTTACATATAGGTATGCACGTCACACATGCTTCCTGCATTACTGTATACGTTACCACCTACCACAGTGATATGGCGTCATGTTGATTCATCATGATGAAACTGCTGATAGGTACGTCAGATCGACTTTAAATCTATTTTATGTGTGTTGGAAATTTTTTTTATTACGATTTATGGCGTAAACCTTTTACTTGGTGGTAGATTTCCTTTAGCAGGAGGTCGACTAGGTACCACCGCAGTACCAGATATTCCGCCTCCAAGTAGTAGTGTGTAAACATTACTGTGTTCCGGTTTGAAGGGTACTGAAGCTAGCGAAATTACAGGGCTGTTGAGACTAACCATCGAAAGTCTCAAAGTAATGAGCGCCAAAGCAGCGATGCCCTGGACTTGGTTTTGCTACTCAAAGTTCTGTGTATCGCTGCAATGGTCATGGAAAGGCGTTATCTCTTACCATCAGGAGAGCGTCTCGTTCATCTCATTACTTTCATATAAAAAAACAGTACCATCATTTTGCGGCTTTATTATTAAAGAGGAAAGATTTCATTTGTTTATTTGTTAGTATTGAATAGGCTCCGAAACTACTGGACCGATCTGAATAATTCCTTCATCATTAGAATGCTACATTATCACCGACTGATATAGGCTATATTTATATTGTTAATCGAGTTTTGTTTTCCCGTGCGAAGCCGGGGCGAGCTGCTAGTAGACAGATAGGTCACTGGTATTTTTTAAATCTGTGTGCTTTATCTTCGACCATATCGTCACTTTCCAATAAGTTTGTGATCAATCGTGGATCTATTCGCGATTTATGGAAAAAATTGTTCACAATGACGAGTAGAATGACCTCCTCTCCACTTTGAACTTACCGTTTCACGTAACCTTGTGTAACTTTCATATACAGCCATACGATTAAAATAATTTGCTCCCTTTTGAGTCCAGATTAATTCGTTTAGGTACCCAGACAATATCCGAAACTTTGTATAAAATCAACATTGTCTAAAATTATAATTAGCAACACGCTCGATCTCGTTCAAAGGTTTACTTTTCTGCGAAAAAATCAAGCTGAAATGCTAATTTCTCAGAGAACCTCTCAAGCTTTAAATTTGCTGTCAACTAAAAATCAGTTTTATTTCCATCCATCACAATAAAATTCAAGAATAGCCTTTAAAATCATGCCGCTGTAAAATAGACTTTATCACAAAAGCCACAAAATCCATACGTATCACTCAAAATAGAAACTAATTTTAGTTTTTTTTTCGGTTAACGTTTATTTTAAATGAAACGAAAATGAACCCTATCGCTTGCTAATAAGTTTGCAATATATCAGCGCACGCGCCGCTTTGACGGACAGATGCCAGATCTGGCCCGTATTACTGGATACTGTCTGCTTTGTGTTGTACAAGGCATGAACTTGTAGCGATTGTATGAAAAAAACGAATTGAGTTAAAAATCATCCCCCTCTTTGAAGATAGTTAAAATGTTTTATAATAGCCATAAAGATATCTATTTTTTTTTTATTGATATTGGTTAAACGGAAAGTTTTAATTGGTAACGAGAATTTAACTGTTAAAATTTGCCAAAAAAAAGGAAACTTTCTTTGTAACCTTTTTGTAGTACATTTTTATATTGCTAATAATTGTATGTTAATTAGAATTCGAAATCTCAATAATTCATTATTGTTAATTTATGTCAATCACTTCTTCTTGGGACTTCTCTGTCTTTCTTTTTTTTTTTTTTTTTCATTTTTTTAATGTTTGACAGGCTAGGTGTTTGACCACAGCTTACTTGATGTTAAGTGTAGGTGTGGTCGAAGATGGTAAAGCACACCTAGCCTGGAATGGAACTGGCTCTCAAGTGAGGCTGCCGGAACACACCGTTAGATGCTTGGCGGCAGATTTTCATCTCGAGGGTGGTAGCTAGCCAGCCGAGTACTAAAGTACCCTACCACCATGCTATGGTTTCCTCACGATGTTTTCCTTCACCGGCAGCTCAAGCTCATTGTTGGGGTTTGAACCCACGCCCTTCGGCATGCGAACCTACCGCGCTAACCACTGAGCTATCATCGCTATAAAGCTTTCTATTCAATGTCAGCTGGTTGCGATATATTCCGTTGTTTCTACGGTCCATGCACTTTTGCAGTCATGCGATTATCGTGTACCTTAAAAATATATACAAAAGATACTATTATATATTATAAGTCAACATTTTGTGTACCAAAGGAAGAGATCGGCTCGGGAATCCAGCTGGGGAAACGGAATTCCTTGTCCGGAATCCAACGAATTGTATGTATAAAACAAAGTCGTTTCCTGTAGTCGTTTTCCGTCTGTATCTTTTAAATTTTACAACGGATTTTAATGCGGTTTCCATCAATAGAAAGAGTTATAATTATTTACAATACCTACATGCATTTGCACCACATTAGTATCTACATTACGTCAATGCAAAGCCGGGGCGCAATTTTAATGCGGTTTCGATCAATAGAAAGAGTTATAATTATTTACAATACCTACATGCATTTGCACCACATTAGTATCTACATTACGTCAATGCAAAGCCGGGGCGCAATTTTAATGCGGTTTCCATCAATAGAAAGAGTTATAATTATTTACAATACCTACATGCATTTGCACCACATTAGTATCTACATTACGTCAATGCAAAGCCGGGGCGCAATTTTAATGCGGTTTCCATCAATAGAAAGAGTTATAATTATTTACAATACCTACATGCATTTGCACCACATTAGTATCTACATTACGTCAATGCAAAGCCGGGGCGCAATTTTAATGCGGTTTTGATCAATAGAAAGAGTTATAATTATTTACAATACCTACATGCATTTGCACCACATTAGTATCTACATTACGTCAATGCAAAGCCGGGGCGCAATTTTAATGCGGTTTCCATCAATAGAAAGAGTTATAATTATTTACAATACCTACATGCATTTGCACCACATTAGTATCTACATTACGTCAATGCAAAGCCGGGGCGCAATTTTAATGCGGTTTTGATCAATAGAAAGAGTTATAATTATTTACAATACCTACATGCATTTGCACCACATTAGTATCTACATTACGTCAATGCAAAGCCGGGGCGCAATTTTAATGCGGTTTCCATCAATAGAAAGAGTTATAATTATTTACAATACCTACATGCATTTGCACCACATTAGTATCTACATTACGTCAATGCAAAGCCGGGGCGCAATTTTAATGCGGTTTCGATCAATAGAAAGAGTTATAATTATTTACAATACCTACATGCATTTGCACCACATTAGTATCTACATTACGTCAATGCAAAGCCGGGGCGCAATTTTAATGCGGTTTCGATCAATAGAAAGAGTTATAATTATTTACAATACCTACATGCATTTGCACCACATTAGTATCTACATTACGTCAATGCAAAGCCGGGGCGCAATTTTAATGCGGTTTCGATCAATAGAAAGAGTTATAATTATTTACAATACCTACATGCATTTGCACCACATTAGTATCTACATTACGTCAATGCAAAGCCGGGGCGCAATTTTAATGCGGTTTCCATCAATAGAAAGAGTTATAATTATTTACAATACCTACATGCATTTGCACCACATTAGTATCTACATTACGTCAATGCAAAGCCGGGGCGCAATTTTAATGCGGTTTCCATCAATAGAAAGAGTCATATCACTAGTAAATGGAATTGAATCGAATCCACATAAAGCATACATAAAATCAAGTATAAAATTAATAACCAATAGATTTATAGATAAAACTCTTCATTGTGCACACCATAAACAGATAGAACAGAGAACAAAGAACCTTAGTGCCACAAGTGGCAGCCTTATCGCTAACAGCGACCTCTTCCAGGCAACCAAGAAAAGAAAAAAAACAAAAAAAAAAATCCTAAAAATAGATTTATTTTTCAGAACTCTTATATCTTGTACCATCCATGGAACATTGGATCGATCTCGCATTAAATTTATTTCGGGATTGTAAGATTCATATTTTTTGGCAGAAATTCAAAGTTCCAAGCGCAGAGTGAAGACGCACATATTGTAACGTAAACACTTGTACTCAACTTTGTAGTTTGTTTTTAGATAAAGAAAGTTATTTCGTTGTTAAATAGTTTAAGACGTCGTACTAAATTTGGGTAGTGTAGCAATGATAGGTCATTGGTCAGCGCGCTCAGTTCAAACCCCAAGAATGAGGGATGATCGTGAGGAAACCATAGCATGGTGGTAAGTAGTTTACTACTGGCTACCATACAAATTGTATTTTTATTTATTTATTTAAAATGTAATGAGACGAACGAGACGCTCTTCTGATGGTCAAGCCTCAACAAATACTAAAAATAAAATAAAATAAATATTTAAGGGGGGCTCCCATAGAACAAGCTTGATTTTTATAATACGGAACCCTTCGTGCGCCAGTCCGGTTCGCACTTGGTCAGTATCTTTATTTACAGCGAAAATGTCGCACATGTTTGGTGTTATTAATAAAAGATTTGTATTTGAATATTCAAGGTATATATTTAGTTTATTTCCGCTTAACAGTTGTTCCAGTTACAATAGATTTGTATTTGAATTTGTCTGGTCTGGACTATGAAAGAACCAAGTCCTCATGGATTTTATGTTACCTACATAAGTGTTATGTCACATGCCAAGGTACACAAAGTGTGCGGTCTACAGATGCGGCACCTCAAATGACAACTAAATGTCAGTTTTATTGCCCTGTTCTGAAGAAATATTTGCACTTAGGCTAAAAATATTGTTGTGACTCATTCCGAAGTACGAGTAGATGCTATACTTTGTACAATATAGCTTGGTTTTTTTCTTGAATTTGGCATTGCACTTAGTGTATTCTGCCAATATAATCTCACTAATATTATAAACTAGCTGCGCCCCGCGGTGTTACCCGCTAAATGTTTTCGGGGATAAAAAGGACTACGTCCGTACCAAATTTCATCCAAACCCGTTCATTGGCTTTTGCGTGAAAGAGTAACAAACATCCATCCATCCATCCAAACTTTCACATCGTGAAAATTCGTTTCATAGAAAGTTTGGATGGATGTTTGTTACTCTTTCACGCAAAAATTGCAGAACGGATTTAGATGAAATTTGGTACGGAGGTAGCTGAGACGCTGAATTAACACAGAGGCTACTTTTTATTCCGAAAACATGTAGCAAGTAACACCGCGGGGCGCAGCTAGTACTACATATTTTAATATGTCTCAAGTTATAATAAATCTTTGTCACATGAAGTAATTCACGGACAAATCCAGTCCAGTTTTTTTTAATGTAATTGTAATGAACCGAACAAGACGCTCTCCTGATGGTAGCAATACACAGAACTTTGAGTAGTTAAACAAAGTCCAGGGCATCGCTGCTTTTTTCGCTAGCTGCAGTACCATTCAAACCGGAACACAGTAATGTTTACACACTACTGCTTGGTGGCAGAATATCTGGTACTGCGGTGCTACCTACCTAGACCTCCTACTATAGGAAATCACCCACAGAAAAAAAAAACCCACGAAGTTAAAGGTTTACGCCATAAATCGTAATTTCGCTGCAGTACTCTTCAAACCGGAAATGGACATAGGCCTCCTAAATAAACAGCCAAACACTTGTTGAACATAAAAAAAAAGATGAAACTTAATCACCCTGTATACAGTTTCAATGTTACCATCCCTAACCAGGCCACTCCATGACTCATCCTAGTTCAGTACTAAATTGTCGATTAACCTAATTTTTATCATTAAGCGCGTAATAGCCGCCCGTAGAGAGTAATTGATATGGAGGGGGGGACCCCACCCACAGGAAAGGTGGGAGGGGGAAATTGGATAAAGTGATAACGAACGTTTGAGTATCATGACCTCTTGCTTGGATTCAGAATATTTTAATATAGTATATGGCTCAGTGGTAGTGCGTCTCTCTTATGTAAAATGGAAAAGGTTCTATTTCTGAACAGCTTTGTTAACCAAATTCCAATGATATGTATTTGTAGTAAACAAAATAAATAAAAAATAATAATAATAAATATCGCAGGGCATTACACACAGCGCCATCTGACCCCAAACTAAGCAAATCTTGTGCTATGGAAGTCAGATAACTGATAGAATACTTACTTTTATTTGTAAATACATACAGAACACCCAGACACATAACAAACATTTATCGTCACATAAATGTTTGTCCTGTTGGGAATCGAACCCACGCCCTACAGCTCTTGAAACAGAGATTTACTGAATAATCTAATAGGGTTGGCAAAGAAACTTTTTTCAGTTAGTTTACTTTTTTTAAGAATTATTATTTCCAACTTACCTTTTGATCTCGCGTGTAGATTTTTAGGTTACTAAGCCAAAAGTGTTTATTATTCACTAGCTAATGTTGCGGACTGTACTAAAAACCTTATTTAGGTCAAGCCGCACTAATTCAGCAGAAGTTGGTTGTAAAAAAACTAGGTCGCGGTAATACTAGGCCATGTTTATTGCCCGACAGTGTAGGCTAGGCTAATTCAGTTTATTTGCGAGTTGCCATGTTATTGTTTCGTCGGCAGGAAGTGTAATTAGCGAAAAGTGGGGGAAAGCATGTTTTCACCCCTCTTTTGCAGTTAAATTTGTTACGGAATCGAATTAGTTGTCGGGCGTAAAAATGGAAAAGCGATGTTAAACGGTGATGTTTTTCCTTATATAAAGTACTAGCGGACGCCTCGCGGTTTTACCCGTGTAGTTTCCGTTCCCGTGAGAATACAGAGATAAAAAGTAGCCTATGTCACCCGGGGATAGTGTAGCTTCCCAACGGTGAAAGAATTTTTGAAATTAGTCTCGTAGTTTCGAAGCCTATTCATTACAAACAAACAATCAAATCTTTCCACTTTTAAATAGTGTAGACTAACGACACGCCTTGACAAGGTATGCAATGAAGATACTAATGTGGTGCATATGCGTGTATTATACATATAAACCTTCCTCTTGAATCACTATGTCTAATGTGGAAATCGCATTAAAATCCGTTGCGTAGTTTTTTTTTAAGTGAAATGTAATGAGACGAACGAGACGCTCTCCTGATGGTAAGAAATAACGCCTGCCCATGACCATTGCAGCGATACACAGAACTTTGAGTAACAAAACAAAGTCCTGGGCATCACTGCTTTAGCGCTCATTACTTTGAGACTTTCGATGGTTAGTCTCAACAGCCTAGTAATTTCGCTAGCTGCAGTACCCTTCAAACCGGAACACAGTAATGTTTGTACACTACTGCTTAGCGGCAGAATAACTGGTACTGCGGTGGTACCTACCTAGATGACCTCCTGCCGAGGAGATCTATAACCAAGTTTTAAGTTTAAAGATCTAAGCGTACAGACGGCGGGAAGCGACTTAGTGTTTTTTTTAATCAACGTAATGAGACAAACTTAACACTATCCTGATAGTAAGAGACACCACCTGCTCATGATTGTTGCGGTAACCATAGCTTTGAGTAATAACACTTGTCCAGGACATCGCTGCTTTGGTGCTCAATACTTTGAGACATCCGATGGGCAGTCTCTACTGCTTTATGTTTAGCAAATTAGTTGTTTTACTAAATACCAGTAACGTAATATAGTTAACTCTTGAAAGCATAAAAAAACACATTCGATTTTATAGTTAGAATATTTGTTTATTTATTTTTTTACACACAGCGCCATCTGCCCCCAAACTAAGCAAAGCTTGTGTGATGGAAGTCAGATAAATGATAGAATGCATAAATACTTTTTTTTTTTGTAAATACATACTTATAATACATACAGAACACCCAGACACATGATTTATTCACAAAATGTTTGCCCTGAGTAGGAATCGAACCCACGCCCTACAGCTCTCAAGGTAGATATACTACCAATGAGCCAACGGGGCTGTCAAAAGCCTTAAATATAAAGCCTTGCTTGCAATAACTTGCTATAGTAAATACATGGTACATAATCATAGTGTGTACATGGTCTTAAGTGAGTAAAAATATACACCCACTATCAACCGAGTCAGACCGCACCTAACGGGAATTAGATTCCCTAAAGCAATCAATTTAACCAATTAATCTACCCTTAACCAACCGTTAGCCAAATTGGCGGAATGGGGCCGAGAAAAAACTTAGTTTTTTCGTATTTTTTTTTTATCTAAATGGAAAGCTGTAAGTAATTTTATTTTTTATAGTCATACCAACGAAGCAGCTACTAATAGGTACAGTTGATACATATTAAAACAAAGTTGGCAAATAGTGCTACCTCAATTATAGGTATAAACCGCATTCAATATAACGGCATGCTTAAAACTATTGAAACAATTAAATTTAACCCAAACATTAGGTTTGTTTGTTTGTTAGGCTTACATCCAGGTTTGTTCTGTGTCTGGGTGTCCTGTATGTATTTAAAAAAAAAGAAGCATTTATGTATTCTATCAGTTATCTGACTTCCATCACACAAGCTCTGCTTAGTTTGGGGCCAGATGGCGCTGTATGTCCTACGATATTTATTTATTAGCTAAATTGAGTGTAAATTAATTATACATTTATGAATTGAGATAAAAACATTGAAATTGAAATAATGATCATAATTAAAACAGTAATAATAACGACAATAACCAAGATGCTCATGCTTTCGATAGAATAACAGAAATGTCTAAAAAATTTTAGGAAAAATTACCTTTAACTTTGGTATTCTCAATAAAAGATTTGTATTTCATTTAATTTAAAATTAATTTAATGTTACTTTTACACATTTTTTAAAATGTTAAAAGTAATGAGTCGAACGAGACGCTTTTCTGTTGGTAACAGATAACGCCAGTCCATGACCATTGCAGCGATACACAGAACTTTGAGAAAACGAAACAAAGTCCAGGGCATCACCGCTTTGGCGCTCATTACTTTGAGAGTTTCGATGGTTAGTCTCAACAACCCTGTAATTTCGCTGCAGTACCCTTCAAACCGGAACGCAGTTATGTTTACACACTACTGCTTAGTGGCAGAAACAACACACATAACCGACTGTTAGTTATTTGACAGAAGACCAATACAAAACCCATAGTTTTTAACGATACCCATAAAAAGATAGCTTCTAGATGGGCAGATAGCTTGAATGGATGTATAACTATATGGATAGGGAAAATGGCTGGAATAGATATTGGCTAATTCAATTATCGCTCGAAGAGTCACGCACTGTGTGGGCGCGGCCCCGTGTAGTCGGAGAGGCAGGGGCCAATTCGAAGCATACTTTCAAATAGATAGTTACATTTTATTTTACACTAATAGGACGATCAATAGTTTCGATACAAACATACACACGAGTGTATAAAAACATAAAATTCATCACAGATTGTTTCCGCCATCTGTTATTACTGTAAAACGGAACGCAATATTGGACAATCCAGCATCGTTTTTACTACGGTTTGACAGCTAGGAACATCCGTTTCCTCCTTCCTTTCCGCAGTCCTCTTTCTCCCTCGCGCGCACGCTTACTGCGATCTATGTGTCGCACGCGCCGCAACACTGACGCGGCAGTTGCAAGAAAGGTTCAAAAACCCGCGCTTTCCTCGTAAGCAGTGAATCCCAGTGTTTTATTGCTATATGTTTCGAAGAGAGTACCTACAGGAGTGACGTATCTGTGGAGTTTTGTTTTAGCATAAACTTAGCGAACCCACTGCGAGTGTGGTCCGCTATCTTCACCGTGTGCCGCTGTAAGCGCGCACCCGCACTGCACCTTTTGAAGCCGATCGGAGAAGATACGAGATATCCCAGGTCTAACGCCCCTTAGGTTTGACCATCGAACCTAACTTCATTTTGAAGGTAGTTCGAACCGCCCCCGCAAAGCCGCGTCGAAGATTCGTCCCGGCGCGGACTCAGATAATATTTATCTATTATTTATTAATAAAGTCCGTCAACACAGTGTACACCGATACATTAAAAATTAAATTACTAAGTTACAAATATCAAGATAAGTGTGCAATTATAGGCGAAGACGGCGCGCGTTACAATTAAATATTCAGTCAGAAACAATAATAGTCAAAAAAAATGTGAATACTAATTAAGTCAAATGCTACAAATACGATTTCAGCATTACATGGTCAAAAATAAAATAAATAATAATACAATATATGTACATAAATAGAAAATAAACATACTATAGGTAATAAATAAAAATTACAAATATAGGTAATACAAATAAGCTGCAACCCGCGGTGTTACCCGCTTAAGTTTTCGGGATAACAATCCTATGTGTTAATCCAGGGTCTCAGATACCAAATTTCATCCAAATCCGTTTAGTAGTTTTTGTGTGAAAGTGTAACAAACATCCATCCAAACTTTCACATTTATAATATTAGTGGGATAACAGCAATATACTATGAACAGCCCCGTTGGCTCTTTGGTAGTATATCTGCCTTTAGAGCTGTAAGGCGTGGGGTCGATTCCCACTCAGGGCAAACATTTTGTGAATAAACAAATGTTTGTTCTGTGTCTGGGTGTTCTGTATGTATTATAAGTATGTATTTAAAAAAAAAAGTATGTATATTTAACTGTAACGTTAATTTATGAACTTTTTTTTTTATATTGAATAGGTTCGCGCTTGACCACATCCTGCCTGATGTGAAGCATCGATGCGGTCTAGGATGGAACACGCTTACCTAGAAGGAGCCTGTTTACTCTTGATTTGAAGACACTCATATTGTACTTTTCGGGAAACACAGACTCCGGCAAGTTCAAGGGAACATCCACTATTTGCCGTGAACGTTAGATTACGGAATTTTTTTCAAGATCCTGTTACAAGTAATTAAAAATGACCTGGCCAAACGTCTAGAGGAGGCTTCAGGTGACCAGAATGCTGGTATCTACTTTGGTCAAAAGCTAAGCATTACCATCCAGCGTGGCAATGCTGCCAGCATTCTGGCCACATATCCCTCCTCTGACGGTTTTATAGACTAAGTTTTTTGTATACATTGTGTAAATAGGTAATATAATTTAAGGCATTAAAAATTAATAAATATTATCAAAGGACATTACACCCAGCGCCATCTGCCCCCAAAACTAAGCAAAGCTTGTACTATGGAAGACAGATCTAACTGATAGAATACTTAAATAGTTTTTGTACATACATACTTATAATACATACAGTACAACTCACATTCAAACAATAACGTTTATTATTGAATGTTAGGTTACGGATTTTTTCCCAAGATCCTGTTACAAGTAATTCCAACAGTAACGTTTATTTGTTAATGTTAGATTGCGGAAAAAGAATCAAGGTTAAAAAAAAACCTTAAAACCGTAACATTTATTTATGAGTTGCAATAAATAAATTCCATTACATTAAAGCAAACATAGAGCGGGGCGAGCAGCGTCCACGCGTAAATTGCCAATACGTTTTTCTGACATTTCTGTCATTTATCTTGGCTCCAACTGTAGCAGAAAGTGAAATATGGTATAAATACAACAGCTTTGAAAACCTGCTCCTCGAAATATTACTTTTTTTTTTTATGTAAAAAGTAATGAGACGAACGAAACGCTCTCCTGATGGTAAGAGATAACGCCTGTCCATGACCATTGCAGCGAAAAATTGCGATTTACTTAGAGGACTATAAAAATACATATATATGTTAAAATTAGTATTTAGATTTTGACAGTTTGAAATATTACTAGTAAAACCTAAAAATAAAGCCAGCCTCACACTGGGCCGGCCTACGGTAGCGGCAACTTGAGTAACAGAATAAAGTAAATCTGTGTTCCCTGTTAGGTACAATATTGGCGTCTTCAAATCTAGAGTAAATAGGCTTCTTCTAGGTAAGCGTGCTCCATCTTAGACCACACTACTGTATAACATGAGGCAGAGTGTGGTCAAACGCGAACCTATTTTGAATAAAAAAAAAAGTACAAAGCATCGCCGCTTTGACGCTCATTACTTTGAGGTATTAAGTGATTAGTCTCTATAGTTCCGTAAATGAGATAGTAGTGATTATGAGAATTCCTGCCGAAAGTAATAATAGTTATCTACTATGGAAACTTTTTTTTAAATGGTTGACAGGCTGGGTGTTTGACTACAGCTCACCTGATATTAAGGTGTGGTGGAAAATGGTCAAACCCACCTAGCCTAGAATGGAGCTGATTCTCAAATGAGGCTGCCGGAACACACCGCCACCAAGAATCTAAATGCTTGGTGGCAGATTTTTAACTTGAGGGTGATAGCTAGCCAGCCGTTTACTAGAAAGTACCCTACCACCATGCTATGGTTTCCTCACGATATATTCTTTCACCGGCAGCTCAAGCTCATTGTTGGGGTTTGAACCCACGCCCTTCGGCATGCGAACCTACCGCGCTAACCACTGAGCTATAACCGCTATAAAAAAACTGACGTGGTTTTGACTCATTTTTAGCAGTAGCTGTAGCAGTTTCACGTAACACTAACTTCAAAGGCTGATTAAATCAATGCTTATACCCAATAAATCAATACTCTATTTCAAACATCCAATTCGTCATAGTTACGAGTCAAACAAACATTCCTAAAATTTCCCGCTGATTCAGCACGATGTTGATATTGGCTCGGTTCTTGGGCCACATCCATCGCACTTTCAATATTAAACATCGGCATTTCTAAATAGCACGGCAGTGCTAATATTGGAATGTTTGAAAACATCAAAGAGTAGCTAAGCGGGTAATATTTAAATGTACATTTCTCAGTAGTTACAAAATTTGTTGTGATCTCCTTCGTCGAGTCGAGTAAGACGTCCACTGCTGGACATAGGCCTCCCCCATTGACTTCCACAAAGACCGGTTGAAAGCGGTTCGCATCCAGCGCGTTCCTGCGGTCTTTACTAGGTCGTCTATCCACCTTGTGGGTGGACGTCCTACGCAGCGCTTACCGGTTCGTGGCCTCCACTCCAGAATTTTGCAGCCCCATCGGCCATCAGTTCTGCGTGCTATGTGTCCTGCCCATTACCACTTCAACTTCTCTGGGCTATGCCAGTCACTTTAGTTCGTCTACAGATATACAGATGGTTTTCTCCCAGTATTTAGCCACTGCAACACCGTGGGCGGTGGCTTCTTGGAGATCTTCCATGGTGCAGGAGTCTGGACAGCGAGGGCACGCGAGAAAGTGCTGCATGGTTTGCGCAGGAGCCCCACAGTTGCACTTCACCGTTTCGGCGTCCGAGTATCCCCACGTGGCCCTATCGATCCTGCAGCGGCCCACTTGGGTCAGGAGTAACGACTTCCACGTGGACCTTGGGAGGTTTGTTGTGATGACTTGCGGAAAGCGTCTTTAAATTTGGTACACGAAGAGCTAAAGGCTGCGCACTTACAACTGTGATTTAAAAATATGCTGCGTTTGACTTGAGCCATTAAAAAAGAACTTGTATCAAACTTACTTATCTATATATAAAGCAAGCAGGAAAAATAAACACAAACTAGATTGATTTTTTCACTTATGCGGATTAACGTCGGGCAGCGTGTTACAAAGTTAAATGAAATCTTTACAAAATTGGGTCACAGTGAGGTTAATGTTGTCGAGTGTGCCCTTCTAGCGAGTAATATCAAATTCCCTGTGACGCCAATGTCCTAAATGATCAATTACGTTAATGGGCTAATGTAAACAGGAGGACCGTCGTGTGACGCACGCACGGCGGTGGTCGAAGCACTCACATGTGACTTTACGTCCCAAGGGATGAAAGGGAATTCGAAAATATGTTTTTGAACGTAAAAACAGCAGCAAGCTGGGGGAAACATGGCTGGGGTAATGTTCGGGTAAAACACGTGTCTAGACTAATGCTTGCGCAAAACACGTGTCTAGGGAAACTTCTTGGTGAAACACGTGGCTAAGGTTATATACTGGTGAAATGTAAAGCTAGGGGATGTGGATAAAACACATGGCTAGCTTTTGAAAGAAAGAAAGAAATTAAAAAATATTCTGTAACATAAAGACACAAAAAACGAACAAACAGAGATAAACAGTTCCCTACAAAATCAGGGCTCACCTCAGCATAATACTGGTCATACTAAGTATGACCAGCGCTGGTCTTCCGGTGAGCCCCTGTACTTGAAAATAGTAGGTGAGACTTAATATGATGGTAGATGTTCGTCCAACATGCGTCGGCATCTATCCTAGCAAAGTATTTGATATTATAGTCAGAATATTCCCAGCATGAGGTGGTCCAACATAGGTTAGTACATATATTTTATATTATTTTCTGAAAATTACCTTCTTATAAATCATGTGGTTTATAAGAAGGTAATAGTGTTAGTTCGTTGAAGTAAACAATTGACCTGGATCAATGTACTGTTTTGTTTAATTTGCTATTTTAATTTGACTTTAAATATCTGTAAATTAGTTAAAAATATTTTTTTTAAATAATTATGTAGGTATATCAATAATAAATTAGAATATTTCACGATTTCTTTTCAACTGATTTTTTTTTTTAATTCAAAAACAGGTTCGCGTCTGACCACATTCTGCCTGATGTGTATGTATGTGCCTCTCTCACAGTAGTGTGGTCTAAGATGGAGCACGTTTACCTAGAAGAAACCTATTCACTCTAGATTTGAAGACGCCAATATTGTACCTAACAGGGAACACGGACTCTGGCAGAGAGTTACCAACAACGTAGTAACGTAACGTAAAAGCGCGTTAGTTATGACAGTGTATTTTGTCAGTGCCGTCAGTTTTTGACATTTCGATGATCGATCGAAGTAACTATTTCGCCGTACCTGAAAATATATTCTATTAAAAATTTGGTATGCAAGTATTATATCAGTAATTTGGTACTCAAAGCAAATGTTTTGCTTAGTGTTAAGGCGGCAATATGATCTCATAGTCTGTAGACTGGCCATTACCTGATAGTATCTCCCACGGTAATTTTTCACCAATGCTTCTATAGTCTAGTATTGTATAGTGGTAGTATTTTTTTCTTTTTGCAACAACCATTGTGTCGGACTAACCCATTTTGTGTATTACTTAAAATAAACTTTGCGTTCCTCTCAAATACTGTTTTTTTTTACCTACTACCCGTAACCCACAATATTTCGTAGCGATGATAGCTCAGTGGTTAGTGCGGATGGTTCGCATGCTACCGATGAAGGAAAACATCGTGAGTAAAACCATAGCATGGTGGAAGGGTACTTCTTTAGTCCTCGGCTGGCTAGTTACCACCCTCAAGTTGAAAGTCTGCCACCAAGCATCTAACGTTCTCAGCCTCACTAGAGAGCCAGTTCCATTTCAGGCCTGGTGTGCTATACCATCTTCCACCACACTGTCACTTAACATCAGATGAGCTATGGTCAAACACATAGCCAACCATAAAAATATATGTATAGTTATGGAGCATGGCGCTGTACTGTCCTATGATACTTATTTTTTTTATAATTCAGTATAATAAGTGTTACATAAATATATAGAGAAAAACGATCCCAGCCATTTTTTTTTGTCAAACATTTACATAATCGCAAAACTTCCAAACAACAAAACTGTTTGCGCAGAATGTTAAATAACCCGAAACCCATTTGAATAGGATATAAAAATAAAATACGACTCCACTTTAATAGGTTTCGTCGTTACGTGTATCGGAACGTTTTACGTCACGCCCGCCATTTTCCCGAGCTTAATTGACAGCTGTCAAATCGAGAGCCTCTTCGCGCCATTTTATTTGCCGCCATAATGATGTAGATTTTTATTTTAGATAGTGTCTGGTGCACTGATTGGACGAGCGAATGTCTGATACGCATGTCGGCCTCGAGTCAAATTGTTACCTTTTGTGTATTTTATTGTTTTCTTTTGCTTTATTTGGATACATTTATTATTGACGGGCAGCAGTTGTTTTTGATGAAAACGTACGACCTTTTTTGTAGTAATATTAGCTCAGTGATTAGCGCGGTTGTTTCACATGCCACAGGATGTAGGCTCACATCCCAACAATAAGGTTGAGCTGCCGGTGAAGGAAGGAAACCATAGCATACTGATAGGGTTCCTTTATAGTACTCAACTGGCTAGGTACAATCCTTGTCGCTGAATAAATAATAAATAAATAAATAAATATCGTGGGACTATACACACAGCGCCATCTGACCCCAAACTAAGCAAAGCTTGTGTGATGGAAGTCAGATAACTGATAGAATACATAAATACTTTTTTTTTTTTTTGTAAATACATACATACTTATAATACATACAGAACACCCAGACACAGAACAAACATGATTGTGTTTATTCACAAAATGTTTGCCCTGAGTGGGAATCGAACCCACGCCCTACAGCTCTCGAGGCAGATATACTACCAATGAGCCAACGGGGCTGTCAACATTTAATAATGTGTTCCGACAGCCTCACTTCAGAGCTCGTTCCATTCCAGGTATCCATTTCCTCGTGTGTTTACCATCTTCGACTACATCATTAGGTACTTAACATCAGGTAAGTTGTGATTAAATATCTAGCCTGGTAACCATATAAAAACTATTTATATTGTTAGAAAACTTGAAAAAGTATATTTGATTATGCCAGATGCTTGCCTTTTAAAAAAAAGCAGTATTTATTAAATTCTAATATTTAAGAGGATTCCAGCTCAAAATGGAATGTTTTCAATATCTTCGATTTCATTTTCCAAAAGCATTATTTATTTTAAATTATTAAATATCTCGTAGAGACTTATTTACTAGGTATATAATGTAAACAACATTCAGAAAAAAATATAATGAGTATTTTTCTCAATCTTAGAATATAACATATACCTACAACTATTTAAGTATTCGTTAACTTTAAGCAACGTTTATAAGTCGGATGAAAGTGTGCCAAAATTTTATATCTAAAACATGTGAACTTATTGGTTATCTCTTAGAATTAATCTGTCGTATAATTATTATGATAGAACTTCACATAGAGGTAAGTTTGTTTAAGAAGATACACTAAGAAGAAAGAAGAACTCGAAAGAAGCAAAATACGGTACACTGATGGGCCTGAATTGTTGCTCGAACCTGTATTCAAACTAGGTGAGCAAACTTTCAGGTGTGTTAGTGCCGAATTTTCTACAGAAATGAAAAGAAGAATTGGAACAACAAGGCAGAAGAATTAAGAATAACACATACATCTATTCTAAATTTAGAATATGAAGCACATGAAGCTTATAGTAAAGTTGCCACTAGATTACTAAAGCATGACTGGACTTGACCAAGACTGGACTTTTACTACTTTTTAACTCATGAAACTTGATAATATTAATAACACATGACAATGGCAAATGTACAAAATGCGACGCCAAAATCAAAAAAGAAAAAGACAAACCATAGACATATTTTTTTTAAATTGATGTCATTACAATTATAATTGGGATGTGACATTAATTTATCAATTGTATTTTAGCTTTGACATTGTTTTCACTGTTATTGTAATTGTATTTGTAACTAATTTGTAAATTAATGATGAACCAATAAAGTGATTATGATTATGATTACCTAACTATTATATTTATACATTCTTCTTTAGTTATTTTTGAATTTTATAAAGAGTGAAACATCGTGAGGAAACTATAGCATGGTGGTCACTAGTGGTCGCCTGTCTAGCTACCACACTCAAGTTTAAAAACCTGTCGCCAAGCACCTAATGGTGTCCGGCAGCCTCGCTTAAAAGCCAGTTCCATTCCAAGCTAACTGTGCTTTACCATCTTCGACCACACCGTTACTTAACGTCAGATGAGATGTGGACAAATATGTAGCCCGTCAACTACATGACGGGCTACATGTTTCTTTATGTCTTTTCAAGGTCAGAGTGAATAGGTATCTTCTAGGTCTGCGTGCTTCATCTTCGACCACATCGTCGCTTACCATCAGGCGAGTTGGTGCTCAAACGCGGACTTATCCGTATTAAAAAAAAACTATAAAAAAAAAGTTATTTTTTGAATTGTCAGTACGTACTATTATTATATTTATTTATTTCAGAGCATGCCCATGGAATTAAATAAAAATAAAAAATAACTTAATAAATGAAATCAATACAAATGTAAATGTCAAAATTCAGAATAATTATTAAATTTAAACAAAAAGAAAAATAATTTCAGGCTTGGAACCGATATGCTCAATATGAATCTTTGTCCAGTGTTGCATAATTTTACTATAATTACACAAATATCATGTAGACGAAAGTTTGTGAGTGTGTTTATTACTTCTGCACGCTCAAACGGCTCGACCAATTTTGATGAAATTTGGTATGGAGGTAGCTGACACCCTGGATTAACACTTAAGATATTTTTTATTTCGAAAAAATGTAGTTGGTAACCGCGGGGCGCTGCTATTGACAACATATTGTACATATCATTGTACATGTGTATGAATGAACGTTGTGCCCAAATAAAACCGTTATTAACAACCCTATCAAAGTGATCATTAAAATAGCACTTTACAGCTTAGCTTTAGTGCTCAGTAGCGCATGTGCTAGGGGTGTCACTTCTTGTATATTTTATAGACGTTTTTTATTAAATAATATTGAAGGTATATATTTGGTTTATTTCCGCTTAACAGTCGTTCCAGTTCCAACAGTGATGAGGACTTAAATTTGACAACAACTTGTTAATTAAAAACCTAATCTTACTTAATATCTAGAATTAATTTGACATATACTTAAGAATATAATTTGACAAAAATCTAATTAAAATAACCACTGCAGTAACCACTTGCCGACACGTGTGTCGCCTCTACACGAGGCATCCTCAGGATGTGTTGACTCTTCGAGCGCTTGGTCGAGACTGAGTCATGAGATGTATATTATTTATTTATATTTAAGTGTAATGTCCTACGATATTTATATATTTATTTATAGTCTGTGTGTTTTAACTTTTACTATCGCTAAGCAGTATCAAAGAGCGTCATTTTTAATTTTTTTCGTGGATCACATATAAAGACTTGTTACACACACACCTAGCACACCTACATACATTTACCAAAGAGAAACACACCTAGCCTAGAATGGAAATGAAATCTAACGTAATTCTTTTAGTAGCAGCCCTAATCCGCCACCAACCGCGTGTGCCGTAGATTTTAATCTAAAAATCAGGTTGCTATAACATTTACGATCAATATAGCTATGTGTTGTATTTTATATCTCACTCTATATTGTTCCTTATGGGACAGCACTAAACGTTACGGCGCACCATGCTTTATGGCAACACTAAACTGACAAAGATTTTAAGGGAATTTTGGCGTGAACGCGGAAAGAGTCGTATCGCCAAATTGTATTTTTTGCAAAATGTATAAAAATAAGAGTAAAATAAATATTTAACGGGGCTGCCATACAGCAAACGTGATTTTTGTCGTTTTTAGGGTTCCGTACCCAAAGGGTAAAAACGGGACCCTATTACTGAGTCTTCGCTGTCCGTCCGTCCGTCCGTCCGTCCGTCTGTCACCAGGCTGTATCTCGAGAACGGTGATAGCTGCGTCATTTTTAATTTTTTTTCGTTTATCACATATAAAGATCTGTTAAAAATAAATACAGTAAATATTTAAAAAAATTCGACATCCTATTTTTTTCTACTGAAATTACTTACTTAAGGTTTTTTATTGTAACTATTCCAAATTAGTTTTTTTTTTTTAATGTGAAAAGTAATGAGACGAACGAGACGCGAGACGAGAGAGAGTTTCATTTATGTTTAGAGAAAACCTTGTGAAGTAATGAAGTTAATTATTAAACACACTCACTCGAAAAACACTCAACTTTCTGAACAAAATACAATGGAGCGACATATTTTTTCACATTTTCCAAAACTCTTATGGTTCTATTAAACTCGTACTGCCAAAATATGAAATGTCATCTCTAACAAGTCGTGTATGTTATGATCTACGGCGGATTTTATGGGATTATGAAGGGCGGAAGTATTAAACTGACTTTTATCACATGGATTCGTTCGTTATTCCAATCGAATTGAACATTACTGTGGGCTACACGGACATAATAATAATTCAAAAGGTCCGTTCTAGTCATCATTATGAATCTCCTTACTCCTTGCTAAGAAGATGTACCACCAAAAAGTCATCTAGTTAAGTACAACCGCAGTACTAGATATTTTGCCACCAATCAGGAGTGTGGAAACATTACTGTGTTTTGGTTTGACAGTAGTTACTGTCAGTTACTTAAAACTAACGTTCTAAAAACTCGAACGAAACGATTTGATTCCACGTTCATTGTGCTAACTGCTAAACAATAGAATGCGCTGCCGGAGTGGGTGTATATGCTTATGCATTCTTGTTTTTATGATACATCCAAGTCAGTAACCATATGTTTTAAACATCATAAATCGAATGTATTTAGCCAGATTTCTACATTTTTTATTATTTATGATAAAATTAATATCGTATATTTTAATAAACACAAGATGCACTTTTCGAGGGCGAAACCTACGTTTTCCGGGCTATAAAGTAGCCTAACTATATTTTATTTATCTAGATTATCATTTTCTTTAAATTTATCCAAATCCGTCTAGCTCTTGCAGCGGTTTTGACGTATAACGTCACTTTCGCTAAATGTCACTAACTTTTTTAATTTAATTTTTACGCACCACAGACACCGGCGTCCGTGACCATTGTCAACTTGAATTAAATTTATTTATTTTTTCAATATAAGAAGAGGAAAGTTTGGAATTTGGTTCATTTTGCTTTATGTCACTATTGCAAAACGACATTTTCATACAAAGTTGTTTTTTTTTTACAGGCATCTTAAAATATAACTTTTCATTTAGGCATTGCTGTCATCATCATCATCACCATCCTATCGAAGTCCATAGACCTCCCAAGACACGCCACTCGGCGCAATCTCCAGCTTTTTGCTTCCATCCACCACCAGCTATCCTAAGTATATCGTCACTCCATCGAGTTTCAGGGCGTCCTACGCTACGTTTGTCATTGATGTAGTCGGGTAAAAATATTAAAGACAATTTTCATTCTATGAGCATCTCTTCATCAAAATTCATTTCTAAGTGACAAACATTTTTACACATAAACTCTCACATTTTCCATTAGTATGGAGTCTGTTTATGGACGCTGCGAAGGGTGGCGGCATTTTTTCATTGCGTAGTCCATGAGAGGGTGCGAATGGGCTATCAAATGTCCGGGTATTTATGAAATGGATGCTTATGGTCCCAGGATAGGATTTTTACTAGAATTCTTTATTTGAGCCTACTTTTAGCAGCGTGTATCTTAAAAATATATTTAAGACTAGCGGACGCCACCGTTTCACTCGCGTAGTTCCCGTTCCCGTGAGAATACAGGGCTAAAAAGTAGCCTATGTCACCCGGGGATAGTGTAGCTTCCCAAGGGGGAAAGTATTTTTGAAATCGCTCCCGTAGTTTCGGAGCCTATTCAATGCAAACAAACAATCAAATCTTCCCTCTTTATAATAGTATAGATAGAGATAGAATAGCGGACGCCTCGCGGTTTCACCCGCGTAGTTCTCGTTCCCGTGAGAATACAGGGATATAAAGTAGCTTATGTCACCCAGGGACAGTGTAACTTCCCAACGGTGAAATATTTTTTGAAATCGATCTAGTAGTTTTTAAGTTTATTCGTTACATACAAAGATACAAATATTTCCTCTTTATTATATTACTAGACGAAGTATAATCAATTTCATGGTACAAATTCACACCGTAACACAGTAATGCTTACACACTACTGCTTGGCAGCAGAATAACCGCTACTGCAGTGGTAGCTACCTCCTGCTAAAATAAATTCTTCTCAGGAATATTAAAGAAACAGTTCCAGTAATATTTCATAAGAGCAATTGAAACGCTGGTACCGTCGCCTTAATAAAATTCCTTTAATAATTATGTAGAAAAAAATTAAAATGTCACTCCAAAAGAAAAATGAGTAAGACGCTCTTAGCGTACTAAGGCTCCAGTATTTTATCATCCAAGTTTTTATTAAAAATCCATTTTAAATTGAATCTCGTCATCCCTAGACTAACTAGAATAGTTAGGTACTCTAGAGATGTAGAGATCTTTCACTTAAAAAGTTCATTTCATTTAAATTAATGCTTTCTTCTAGAGAAAAAAGATTTAACGAAAATCTTATCTTACAAAAAGTAGTTGGAAGCTTTTTGAGTTTGATTAAAAAGTTGTTTGTCTTCTTAATAAAAGATTTAGTTGTTGTTTTACTAAATAAATGTGCATATTAAAGGCAAATAATAATTCGCCTAGCTATTGAGTTAATAAGTTAACCACACGTTGGGCGCCAATTTCGAGGTACAGAAATTTGGCACCCAAAATGGGACTAGTAAAAAAAAATGTAAATTAGCCTTGATAAATAAATGTAATAATTTAGAGGTATGTTAAAGCCTGGTTTTTCCTTATCGTTGGCATTCTAAATGATTGACTACATCTCACCTGATGTTAAGTGACAGTGTTGTCGAGGATGGTAAACATACCCAGCCTGGAATGGAACTGGCTGTCAAGTAAAGGTGCCGAAACACACCGTTAGGTGCTTGGCGGCAGATTCTCAACTTGAGAGTGGTGACTAGCCAGCTGTTTACTAAAAAAATACCCTACCACGGTCGGTTGCCGTCGGTTCACACGCCGTTCACAGGGGTTCAAATCCCAACAATGAGTTTGAGCTACCGGTGAAGGAAAACATTGTCAGGAAACCATAGCAAGGTTTGTACTCTGATTACTACTCTTGAGTTACAAATTTGTCGCCAAGTACCAATAGTAGTATGGTGTATTCCGGCAGCTACACTTGGGAGCCTGCTCGTTCCTAAATAGGTGTGGTCACCATATTCGACCACACGTCACTTAACGTCAGGTTTTGTAGACAAAAAGTTTAACCTATCAGCTACAAAAAAATTGATTGATTCAGGCGTTACTTTGCAGAAGTTAGACTACACTATATCCTATTTAACATCAGGCAGGACGTGGTCTGAGATTTACAAACAAATAAATCAAAATAAATATATAAATATCGTAGGACTATACACACAGCGCCATTTGACCCCAAACTAAGCAAAGCTTGTACTATGGAAGACAGATAACTGATAGAATACTTAAATAGTTTTTTTTTGTAAATACATACAATACACCCAGACACAGAACAAACATCTAAAATTAAAATTCGATGTAATGCTTAAAATCTAAATAAATTAAAATAACCAATTAAGATAACCACAAGCCTTTATATTATTTTCTTGCTGCAGCTAAAAAAATCACGCAAAAAAAAAGATAAAATATTCATGACTTATGCTCGAAAAGAAATATCCTTAGTTTCGAAATCTTTGTTCTGTAATTATTCTATGTGTCAACTAGTCCGAAACGATAATGGTTCACGACTGATGTTGAATTACAATGATCAATCTATCAGACTGTCAGTATGTCTATTTGTCAATCCTTGTCTTTAACATTGAGCGCAATCTAAAATGGGCATCAATTCTATAAATAACAGAGGTTATATTTAATTGCAAGTTATTGCATTTGAATAGATTTTTTATTACGTCTAGAAAACTGATGCTAATAAAATCGGAGGGCACAGCTTGGTGTTGCAGCTACAAGTCTTATATGTACAAATACAGCATGACTGGTGAGACACCTACGATACTCCAGGACGTGATATATTGCGATAATGTACAAAGAAAAAAAAATACATTAACAATAAATATTAACTGACTACGAGGTAAACTTAACCGAAAGTTGTGTAATTAATTACGCAACGCATGACCACTGCGCGGAGGCACGAGCGAAACGTTATGAGGACGCTTGCGCTGACGACGGGCGGGCGAGACAAGCACGTACTTGTCGCGTAATCAAAACATAGTTATCAGCGCCGTTTAATTTATTTATAGGGAGATTTGGTTAAAAATTAAGCACCTAACTTTATTACATAATTATAACGAGAATCGAGTACCGAGCACTGTCCTTCAGGATCGTAGGTATCTCACCAGTCATGTTGTATAAAATACATGAAACATGAAACTTCTTTTTTTGGGCAGCCGTATAAGAAAGGTAAGAGTTAAATTAACAGGTTTATAACTAACTAGCAGACGCCTCGCGGTTTCAGCCTCATAGTTCCCGTTCCCATGGGAATACAGGGATAAATAGTAGCCTATGTCACCCAGGGATAGTGTACCTTTTTTTTTGTATTGAATAGGTTCGCGCTTGACCACATCCTGCCTGATGTGAAGCAGAAAGCAGCACGCTTACCTAGAAGGAACCTGTTTACTCTTGATTTGAAGACACTCATATTGTACTTTTCGGAAAACACAGACTCCGGCAAAGAGTTCCACATCCTCGCTATGTGAATAAAGAATGTGGACTCAAATTGCTTAGTGCGCACATGGGGAGCATCCACCATGTACGGGTGTCGCTTAGTGTCCTGTTCCCAACGGGGAAAGAATTTTTGAAATCGGTCGAGTAGTTTCGGAGCCTATTCAATACAAACAAACAATCAAATCTTTCCTCTTTATAATAGTATAGATAGATTCTTTATGTAAAAAAGTCATGAGACGAACTAGACGCTCTCCTGATGGTAAGAGATAACGCATGCCCATGACCATTGCAGCGATACACAGAACTATGGGTAACAAAACAAAGTCCAGGTCATCACTGCTTTGGCGCTCATTACTTTGAGACTTTCGTTGGTTAGTCTCAACAGCCCAGTAATTTCGCTAGCTGCAGTACCCTTCAAACCTTACTTACATAGATAGATAGACAAAACGGAGCGGCGTATCAAACATTGCTCAATTAATAAGATAAACATTATTATGTCGTAAAGGCCCGTACCCACATACTCGTCCCACTACAATCCTACAGCATCCCACAGTTGGACAATTACGCAAAAAGGCCGTTTATTAAAGACCTTGTTTAACATCATAATAATCATAAGAATGCGAAAATAAGATAAGATACGGTATAGATTATAAGATTCTTTTGTTTTCTGTACTTTTTTCTGTTTTTGGTGAGCGCAATAAAGAGTTTCTATCTATTTTAACAGCCCTGTTAGTTCATTGGTAGAATGTCTGCTTCAAGAGCTGAAGGGCGTGGGTTCGATTCCCACCCAGGACAAACTTTGTGGTACAAACAAATGTTTGTTCTGTGTCTGGGTGTACTGTATGTATTATAAGTATGTATTTACAAAAAAAAGAAGTATTCAAGTATTCTATCAGTTATCTGACTTCCATAGTACAAGCTTTGCTTAGTTTGGGGTCAGATGGCGCTGTGTGTAATGTCCTGTGATATTTATTTATTTATTTATTTTACTAAAATAACTGATTATTGTGTTGATACCCTCGTGATGGTAAGAGACGCCTGCCTATGACCATTGCAGCGGTACCCAGAACTTCCAGAACATCCGGTGGCCTTCTTCATGGAGACAAAGCAGAGTACGACGCGCGTGCGGCCTCGTCTTTCTTCGCACTGAGTAAAAAATATAATGTTATTGGCCTGCATTATACTGAGATAGTTGCAATAGAAATATCATTATTGGAGAGGCCGGGAAATACCTTTTGTAGTATCCGTCGATAGCAGAAGTAATGGTGCTGGTCGGTACGACCCGGTTCCTGTCCAGTGTGCGTTTTTTAGTTTTTCCACAAAATTATGATGGTTCACACAAGACGCACATTGATTTGTGATGTAGAAGCACTCGCGTCGCACTCGCGATGAGAATTTAGTTTTTTAAGCGCACCGATAATAATTGTGTAAAAGCGTATTGCGTACGATTCAACCGCCAGTTCGTGACTACTTGACACTGGCAGGTATTGTAAGGAAGGTGAAGGTGGGAAGGTGTGTTTTGTGTGCGTGTATGAGTGTAGATAAAATAATTATTATGCAATAAACGAATATGCGAAAATATATTATATGTGGCGCAGCCAATTATTATTATTTTATATTATATTTATTGTTAATATTATATATATCTTAGTAAAGAAGTTTAATCACTTTAAATGTAATTTTACCATATTGTAGCGATGATAGCTAAGTGGTTAGCGCGGTCGCTTCGCATGCCGGAGGGCGGGGGTTCAAACCCCAACAATGAGCATGAACTGCCGGTGAAGAAAAAACATCGTGAGGAAACCAAAGCATGGTGGTAGGGTACTTTCTAGTACTCGGCTGGCTAGCTACCTAACCAAGTTGAAAATCTGCCGCCAAGCACTTAACGGTGTGTTCCGGTAGCCTCACTTGAGAGCCAGTTCCATACCAGGCTAGGTGTGCTTTACCATCTTCGACCACACTGTCGCTTAACATCAGGTGAGTTCTGGTCAAACACCTAGCCTGTCAACCATAAAAAAAAAAAAAAAAAAATATTTATTAGTGATTTTGCCCGCGTGGAATTTAACAAATTTGTTCAGTTTGCAGTTTAAAATGTTAATATATACCATAAACCATAATATGGTTTATGGTATATATTAACACATATTATGTGTGTCGAACTTCATCCAAATCTGTTTAGTAGTTTTTGCGTGAAAGAGAAAACATACTCGTACAACCATCCATCCTCACAACTTTCACATTTTTTAAATTATTAGCTGCACCCCGCGGTGTTACTCGCTACATGTTTTTGAGATAAAAAGTATGTGTTATCTATAGCCTATGTGTTAATCCAGGGTCTCAGCTACCTCCTTACCAAATTTCATTCAAATCTGTTCAGTAGTTTCTGCGTGAAAGAGTAACAAACATCCATCCATCCAAACTTTTACATTTATAATATTAGCGGGATTAACAGGAAAAAAGGATCTATAATATTGACCGGTAGATATTGCGTCTAAAACCTTCGCTTCGCTCAGTTAAATATAAGGCTGCACTTACATCTACGTAACAATTCTGTGTGTCCCCTGAGGGAAGGATCTCTTACGTGCTGAGCCTGCAAGCTGCATTCATGCCGGTTAGGCCGCGTTTTGAACCACAGCGTAGCAGACGGAGCGGGCCGGACCAAGTAATGATTTCTATTCTATAAAATTTCCTGTTTGCTCATTTATGGGATAACTATTTTTTTTTTTCTTATAGATATTTTCAGTCTAGAATCAAATTAAATTATTTGTTACTCTGTACAGTAACCGGCCTTAGAGGTCAGAGATTTATTTATTTATTTATAATAATAAGAACGGCACAACGACCATTTACTTATCAGTTGCAATGTCAGGTAAGAATATTTTTACAACAATAAATTAAAAATTACATACACAAGAAACTTTTTTTTTACTTTCACTTTTAACTTCTACGACAAGTGTAGTTTGATCACCAATCCGGTGATCAATGATCAAAAAACTTTAACACAACACAAGAAATTTTATAAAAGTAAAGTTCTAGTAGTAATTAGTTGATGACGCTGTGCTACGAGCACAAACATTATAAAACTATTTTGGCTATAAAAAAAAGCAAAAATTTTTTTTTTTAAAACCCACAACGGTTAAAAATAAATTGTCACCTAAGATAATGTAGCAATCAGACCCGAGTCCATAACTGAAAACTGCATCAAAATCGGGCCAGTAGTTTTGGAAAAAAATGGCAACATGTATTTGCACAAACAAACATCCTCTCACCCCAAACGCGTATATACCGTCTCCATTCCGTCGTGGATAAAAATAAGAAAAATAATTTGGGATTAAATACTGTAAAATAGTTTTGTTATGCCTCAACATTTTGACAATGAAGTCGGGACTTCATTGGCTCATTGGTAGTATATCTGCATTGAGAGCTGTAGGGCGTGGGTTCGATTCCCACTCAGGGCAAACATTTTGTGAATAAACAAATGTTTGTTCTGTGTCTGCGTGTTCTGTATATATTATAAGTATATATTTTCCAAAAAAAAGTATTTATGTATTTTATCAGTTATCTGACTTCCATCACATAAGCTCTGCTTAGTTTGGGGCCTGATGGCACTGTGTCCTACGATATTCATTTATTTGTTCTGTCGCTCAATTTTTCGCTGAGCTTAAAACGTGGCCTAATTCTAGTACTATTCTATATACGTATAGTAGTCACGGTGTGTGTCTGTAGATATTATTATAGAGCTGGCCGTTTGATTCAGATCACGATCACCGATGATGTCACCGTATTGTTAACTCGCCACGCCACTTGTGTCGTTGGCGAGCATGGAATTCAAGACAATGGGCGATTTGACTAGACTTTGACACACTTTTTTTACACTTTATTTCTTTTCAAATGTTAATATTTTTCTATGGTTGACTAGGTAAGTACTTAAATATACATCTTAGGTAAACTGACGGTGTGGTTGAAGATGGTAAAACACACCTATCCTAAAATGGAACTGGATTTCAAAGGCTGCCGGAATACACCGTCAGGTGCTTAGTGGCTGATTATTAACTTCAGGGTGATAGCTGGCCAACCACAAAAATTTTTTAATGTAAAAGTATTTAAGCAAACGATTTGCTCTCCTAATGGTAAGAGATAACGCTGTCCACGGCCAGTGCAGCAATACACAGAACTTTAAGTAACAAAACACAGTTCAGGGCATCGCTGCTTTGGCGCTCATTACTTTGAGACTTTTGACGGTTGTACAAATTACTGTTGCAGAGTAAGATTTTAAATTTATAACGACCTTTGTTCGCCGCATGAGCCAAACATGCATTTTAAAAATTAATTTTACGTTTATACTTTTTGTTGTTTTTTCGATGCGAGGTATTCTAAAGCTAAATTGAATTCATCTAGTGTAAAAAAAACTTTATAATTTTTTTCATGAATTTTGCATATTTTAAATTGATGCAGTTTTGGCAGTAGTTGGGTGACTGTCTGGGATTCAATATGGAGGTTCTGAGTTTGAATGCCACGGCTCGTACTTTCTTTAACAAGCCGTCTTGCAAGCAGTAGTTTGTAAACATACTGCGTTCCGGTGTGAAGGGTACACTAGCCCGTTTACGGGGTTGTCAATACTAACCATGGAATGTTCTTGAGTAATAAAAAAGACATGCCCATTTTCTTCAAAATATTTTCCCACATTTAAATTTGATACTTTCAAGCCGTTTTTGTTACTTTATATTTCAAGCGTAGAGCAGGAGCGTGAATTTAACCAAGTTGAAGTATTCAAATCCCATTATGCTACCCTAAGGTATTCTCATGAAATTTAATGACTTTACGGCGTTAGGAATATAATTATCATATTTCATTTCTGGAATTTCGCCCACTTTGCAAAATACAGTTTTTTCTAAAGAGTAATTGCGCGCTTGGTGAAAAATTGCAAGAATTTCGAATTTTCGATCCTCTTATTTGGGATTCGGGATGTTTTTGTCTGTGAGCCTTCAGTATCCACTTTTATTGAACAACTGCAGCTAATTAAAAGAAAAGTGGAACTTCCCTTCAAACGCACAAAGCGTTTCCAAAACACGTTCCTTGTAAGAACTGCTGATGTGTGGAACTCGTTGCCAGCGTCTGTGTTTCCAACAAAATACAATCCGGGGTTGTTCAAGAAGAAGGTGAATAGGTATTTTCTAGGCAAGCGTGCTCCATCTTCGGCCACATCGTCGCTTTCCACCAGGTGAGATCGTGGCCAAACGCATGCCTAGTCCGATGTAAAAAAAAGTGTTTTTTATGAACTAATTTTTAATAATAATAAGGCGAGTGCACCATTTCTTGGTACAGATACAAAAATAAATATAGATTATTAAACTAAAATTTATTCTTTTAATTAATTGTCACATTATTTGCAATACAAGTCAAGAAAAAACAAAAATAAACTAAAATATTATTGATTATTATTTTGTGATTTTTTTGAGGTTATTATTTTAACAACATGAAATCTGTAAATAATTGTAATATGGTAAAACTTCAGACCTAGTAAGATGTATTAAAACAGTAAAAAAAAAAATTATTATGTAAAAGTATATAATATGTATTCTATCAGTTATGTGACTTCCATTACACAAGCTCTGCTTAGTTTGGGGTCAGATGACGCTGTGTGTAATGCCCTAAAATATTTATTTATTTAAATGTAAATTAAAAACAGAACTAAATTTTATTTAAATTGACAATAGTTTTATATTGATATAATTTATTTGAATATATTTGACATGGGATCACGATATCAGACACGTGGCAGAAGTGATGTCGAACAGAGTGGCTGCAGAAAGATGCGAATGGAAAAGATTGGAGGAGGCCTTTGTCGACTGGCAAACAGATCTGCAAAAAATAAGTAAAAACTAGCTACTAGAATAAGATTCTGTTTATATTGTAGATCTGAATAAATGGCTATATTATTATTATATATTTGACATGTAATCAGCGTTTTTGATATATTTAATTATGGAAATTACATTACAAAATTTGATTTGTGACTTTGGTTTTATCAATAAAATATTTGTATTTAATAACAAAATATTTCTTTTAAACAATGTAGTATACTATTTTATTCGATGTTGCCTGTTGTAACATGTGTGACACACGTACATGAAAGTTTTTGTTTAGAAATGTGAAGTTAGTTTCCATTTACGTCCGCTAGAGACGCTGATAATATTTTAAAGTAATTCGAAAATGTAACATAAACTTTACCGTAAAATGCTTTCCATTGTTACTTTTCGTTGTACTAATTATTTTTAAACCTGAGCCACAACCTTCACCAAAACAAGCACACCGCATTTTTTCCCCTAGATATTCTAGCCATTTCGAAAGTATCCCATTTCAGGGTTCGTGCCGCGTCATTGTTACGAACAATAGTAAAACATATGGTACAGAGTTGGAAAGAACGAGGTTAATCGTTCTCTTTATTGTCCAGTTGCTTTTGTCTTCGAGTTGACGAGTGGGTGAATCCATAAAGCTGCTCCTCCTGAATGAAGGTCACATAACTTGTACACTAAGCATAAATAAAACATGTGTATTCACCGGGTAAACAACATTATGTATGAAAAAAAATACGAAATTTTTTTTACAATAAAAAAACCGATTCCATGGCCCTTAGACGCACTGTTCCAATGAAACAGCGATGTTTCGGAGTAAATAAAAAAAAACACAGTTGGTTCATTGGTAGCATGTCTGCTCCAAGAGCTGAAGGGCGTGGGTTCGCTTCCCACCTAAGATAAACATTTTGTGGTATAAAATAAATATTTGTTCTGTGTCTGGGTGTACTGTAAATATTTAAATATTCTATCAGTTATCTGACTCCCATAGTACAAGCTTTGCTTAGTTTTAGATGGCGCTGTGTGTAATGTCCTACGATATTTAATATTAAAAAATGATATTTTTAAAACCGCTCGATTGATTTCGATAAAATTTCCATGAGACCACCTCTGAAGTATCCAAAACTTTAACTAACTTACCAATATGACGTTACAAGTATACAGTACGAGCAGCCTCACTTGAGAGCCAGTTCCATTCCAGACTAGGTGTGCTTTACCATCTTCGACCACACCGTCACTTAACATCAGGTGAGCTGTTGTCAAACAGCCAGCCTGTCAACAATAAATTTAAAAAAAAGCCAGTTCCATTCCAGCTTTGGTGTATTTACCATCTTCGACCACACCGTCACTTAACATAAGGTGAGCTGCGGACAAATACCTGGCCTGTCAACCATAAAAAATCTCATATTCTAAACTTTACTTGACCGAAAAGAATAATGTACGTAGACCGCATCTTTGCTTGACATCAGGCGGATGGCAATTAAACGCAAGCCTATTTCTAACAAAAAAAAAAGAACTTATTAAAAAAAAAATACTACGATAGTTCTAATCTGGTAAAGTAACTACCCTATTTTTTAAGCGATATAGGAACTTGTAGACTTGTTAATTATACAATATTATGATATCATTGCGTCTGCATACATTGAACAAAAACAGCTGTTTAGCGGCCGGTCAACAACCTGGCGCCGATTTGACTCATCCGATCACCCGTTTAGGGGCTCGTCTCCATTTACACACGACAATATATGTACGACTCTAAGGTAGCGTTTTGGGAGCGAGCGTGGGAGCAGGCGTAACAGATGCTGACATTTCTGGATGTTAGTCGCCCAGTAACAATGGAGGCGTAACAGAGAGAGAGACGCTAACATTTCTAATTTTTTTTTGTAATATAATGTATAGGCTTGCGTTTAACTACCATCCCGCCTGATGTTAAAAGAAGATGCGGTCTATGCGATGGAGCACGCTTGCCTAGAAGAAACTGATTCACTCGCGACTTGAAGGTACCCAGACTGTATTTATTTCAGCGCCCACTATGGGTACCTTTAAGTTATGACTCAAACGCTAGCTTATCAAGCACACGTTTTACAGCTACAAAGAATTTTGTGATTTTTGACATTTTTGCATATAAGTTTTTTGTATAATTTTTAATACTTTTACATGCCATTTCTTATGATTATTATTGAAAATTGACCTGTAACACTTCGTTATCAATAATATGGTTATAATTATTATTCATCGGGGAACACCCACTCGGGCAGCAGAAAATATTACTAGGCTCTATTTTTCGACAATATCAATTGCAAGTCAATCATATTTTTATTAGAAAACCACACTCAACTACGTGTATTTTTAACTATTAACTAATTATTTTGTATTGCTTTGATCAAATCTAGTGACTAAATGAATTCCAATGCCACGCGGTAAAGTTCGCAGGTGATTTTTATTTACACGACTGCCAAAATAAGAGTTTAATATGTTCAGGGTTCATGTACACATGTACTATGCACATGTGCTCACAGAATGCCCGAACAGAATTGGATGTATGGAGTATCGTTAGAATCCTTACATCATGGTGGTTACTCTCTTTAGCAAAAGGTTGTCTAGGTAAGTGCCACTGCACTCAATTTTGTTTTGTTACAGAAAACTGTGTACCGCTGCAATGGCAACGGACAGGTTATCTCTTACCATCAAGAGAGCGTCTCGTTCGACTTATTACAATTACATATTCCTTTTTTTTTGTAACTTGATCTTAACTAAGATTTAAGAAAGTCTGATCAGCTGTTTGAACATGAACATCTCTTGAGTATTTGAGTATTTACAACAGGTCGATTCGAAATTTGGTATTATTAAATTTATACTTGTATTAGTATTTATTTAGTTGACAGCCCCGTTGGCTCATTGGTAGTATACCTGCCTTGAGAACTGTAGGGCGTGGGTTCGATTCCCACTCAGGGCAAACATTTTGTGAATAAACAAATGTTTGTTCTGTGTCTGGGTGTTCTGTATGTGTTATAAGTAAGTATTTACAAAAAAAAAAGTATTTATGTATTCTATCAGTTATCAGACTTCCATCACACAAGCTCTGCTTAGTTTGGGGCCAGATGGCGCTGTGTGTATAGTCCTACGATATTTATTTATTTATTTTATTTCTGAAACCGTGAATGTACGATATCCAATCTCGTGCGACAATGAAAACCGCGCGGTGCCGAGGTCTGGTCACGCGCGACGGACCTTGTTCTACGGCACAATACTGCTTTACATTACATCCGTGAACTAGAGCTTTGGTCTGTAACCAGTATCCTTGTAGCTGGTAGTAGGTAACTACACCGACTGCACTGTTAGCTCATTTGACAGTAACTGGAAAAGGCTTGTAAATTCTAACGCCCGAAAGTCAATGTCATAACCTTTATTCACACTTTATGAATAAAACACTACCATTTTTATGCATAAACACTTGACAAACCACTAGTTTTGGGAAAAAAATACAACGGGGCGACACGACTCTTTCCGCGTTCCCGCCAAAACTTCTCTTTTATTATTTTTGTAGGTACTTGACGTTTCCCATTTTTTTAATTGTCGTGATTGGCATGTGACATAAATTGTATTTATTTATTTCATAACATAAAAAACAGAATGTAATAACATTCACAGCAATACAAATACCTACACAATTTTTTTGATCTGTATTGCATTTCAAAACTAGTTAGATAACATTTAGGATTTAAGAATCTGCCGCTAAGCAGTAGTGTGTAAACATTACTGTGTTCCTGTTCGAAGGGTACTGCAGCTAGCGAAATTACTGGGCTGTTAAGACTAACCATCGAAAGTCTCAAAGTAATGAGCGCCAAAGCAGTGATGCCCTGGACTTTGTTTTGTTACTTAAAGTTCTGTGTATCGCTGTAATGGTCATGGACAGGCGTTATCTCTTACCATCAGGAGAGCGTCTCGTTCGTCTCATTACTTCTTACATTAAAAAAAAAATCGGTAACTTCTCTGTTTGTAAGCAATGAGGCTCTATCTTATATTGTATCAGAACTGAAAAGGCGGTCAAACGCACGCCTGTCATATACAAAAAACAACAAAACAGTTATTTGCATTCTTAGTGGTGTCCGATACATCGATCTAGTTCAGAATGACAGGTATGTCTCGATTCTAACGGCAATTTACCTTGACTGTACAAATATGTACAGTCGGGAAAAAAATATTTGAATATTGTTATTTTTGTGGTAAGAACAATAGAATGTTTATTCAGGATTTTCTTAGTAGGTTTGCGCCCGTAATTTGATGGCAAATAGCTGGTTGACTTTAATAACTATATTTTTACAATGGAAACTTATGTTGTATTGACATATTTCGACTGCCGTGTTGGCTCGTTTGGAAGTGTATCTACGTCAAGAGCTGTAGGGTGTGGGTTCGTATATGAGGAGCATACATATTAATTACCCGACTGCCAAGAAAGGGTTGTGTATTTCGCGCGTATCTTGTGTGTAATTTTTTTTATTACCTCGTAACTTCCAAACTGTGAGTGAGTTAACAAGCCAGTCTAGCTTATCACAGGCTAGGTGTTTGACCACAGCTCACCTGATGTTAATTGACTGTGTGGTCGAAGATGGTGAAGCACACCAAGCCTGGAATGGAAAGCTCTCAAGTGAGGCTGCCGGAACACACAGTTAGATGCTTGGCGGCAGATTTTCAACTTGAGGGTGGTAGCTAGCCAGCCGAGTACTAGAAAGTACCCTACCATCATGCTATGGTTTCATCACGATGTTTTCCATCACCGGCAACTTAAGCTCATTGTTGGAGTTTGAACCCACAGCTTTCGGAATGCGAACCGACCGCGCTATCCACTGAGCTATCATCGCTACATCATATCTGTGTTTATCTAGCCGTACTCTAATCGGCTTACGGATTCAGGATGTGAATAAATAAACATTTGTGTACCTACTTGTTTAATTATAATTATTTATTGTTAGTTTAGAATAAATTATGATTAATCTACCAATACCTATGCGGTTAAAAATAAAGGTATTTGCTAATTTTAATCACGATAATTCGTGGAAGATTTTCTGTCGTCAAGCAGTAGTGTGTAAATATTGATGTGTTCCGGTTTGAAGGGTACTGCAGCTAGCGAAATTAAGGAGATTTTTTATGATTGACAGACAAGAAGTTTGTGATGCACACTATTACATATACGATATAAATATACACGTAGCGTAGCGTAGCGTAGGACGCCCTGAGACTGGATGGAGTGACGATATACGTAGGACAGCTGGCGGTGGATGGAAGCGAAAAGCCGAGGATCGGGCTGAGTGGCGTGTCTTGGGAGAGGCCTATGTCCAGCAGTGGACTACAAAAGGCTGATGATGATGATGATGATGATGATAAATATACACTAACATACATACATACATTGGTTACTTTTTATCCCTGTATTCCCACGGGAACGGGAACAACGCGGGTAAAACCGCGAGGCGTCCGCTAGTCAGTAGGTTTAGGTTTAAAGAAACTTTGCTATCAGCGAAGACATTACTGTCACTTATGTGATAACATGGTTGGACTTACAAAAATAATTATATTTAGTTTTAACAATGCATTTAAATGTAAAGAAAACATTACAAATAAATAAAGTAACATAACGTATTATTATTTGTTTACTTTTTTTCCAATCAAAGGTTGTCTGGAGGAAATCACTCTGCTCTGCTTTGCTCTACTCTGCTCTGCTCTGTTCTGTTCTATTCTATTCTAACTTTACAAAATTTCAAGCAAAATATTAAAATGAAAACCAATAACCTTTCCCCTTTTTGAAGTCTGTACATTGTAAGGCCATTTATGTACGTACACCCCAAAATTAGTACTCACGTAAATAACGTAAATCACGTTTACGGCCCGTTAATACTTTATTACCTATCGCAATTTCTACCTACATTGTAACTTAATGGATCATTTCCAAATTGATACTGTTTTATCTAAGTACAACTGTAGTATAAACAGAACATCATCCGAGTATGCCCTGTTTATATAAACGGACCCACTGCTGGGCGCGGCCTCTTCTCATTGTAAGACAGTCCACCACACTGGCCAAGTGCGAGTTGGCAGACTTCCCCCATCTTCGATTTACAGAAATCTTAGACATGTTAGTTTCCTCACGATGTTTTCGTTCACCGTTTGAAGTTATCGGCAATTCTACGAATATTATTAATGCGAAAGTTTATGAATATCGATGGATGTTTGTTACTCTTTCACGCAAAAACTACTGAACGGATTTGGATAAAATTTGGTGTAGAGGTAGCTGAGACCCTGGATTAACACATAGGCTACCTTTTATCCCGAAAACATGTAGCGGGTAATACCGCGGTGTTTCAATATCAAATAAAATAGAGATAATAATATTAAAATTATGATTATTATTTGGCAAAAAAGTAATGAGACGAACTAGACGCTCTCCTGATGGTAAGATATAACGCCTGTCTATGACTATTGCAGCGATACATAGAACTTTGAATAGCATAACAAAGTCCAGGGCATCACTGCTTTGGCGCTCATTACTTTGAGACTTTCGATGGTTAGTCTCAACAGCCCAGTAATTTCGCTAGCTGCAGTACCCTTCAAACCGGAACACAGTAAGTTTACACGTTACTGCTTAGCGGCAGAATAACTGGGTACCTGCCTAGACGACCTCCTGCTAAGGAGATCTACCACCAAGTCTCCTCTCTACTCCAAGTATCAATATAGACATACATTGTAATAATTAACTGGTATCTTTTAGTAAAATGACCATAGAACTACCAACTGCTTGTGGTGGCTAAAGTTACCATCACCAATTCACCATACATAACAATGATGAATAGAGCAAAAACCAATCCATTAGACATTGTATGCACGCCGCACCTCGCGCTATGGGCGGAGTCTTTAGCGTTTGGTATAAGTTACGAGCGTAAAGCGAGGTCAAGAAAGTGAGTGTGGAAAGAAGATAGGTTGGCGTAGTAAAGATACGCTGCTAGAAGTATATTTTCTTATTTCTGATTTGTGAGATTTACAAACAAATAAATCAAAATAAATAAATAAATATCGTAGGACTATACACACAGCGCCATCTGGCCCCAAACTAAGCAGAACTTGTGTGATGGAAGTCGGATAACTGATAGAATACATAAATACTTTTTTTTTGTAAATACATACAGTACACCCAGACACAGAGCAAACATTTGTTTATTCACAAAATGATTGCCCTGAGTGGGAATCAAACCCACGCCCTACAACTCTCAAGGCAGATATACTACCAATGAGCCAACGGGGCTGTACATAGGTATATACATTATTATTATTATTTTGAAATACTTACTCTGTGTTTTATTTTTATTTATTTTATTTCTTTTTAGTGTTACATCTCCCGTCTGTTTCTTATGTCATCTATCGTGTTTTTTCCTTTTCTTGGTTGACTGAAAGAGATCGTTCTTAACGATAAGGCCGCCACTTGTGGCACTAGTTCATAAGGTTCTTTTGTTCTCTGTACTTTTTTCTGTTTATTGTGTGCGCAACAAAGAGTTCTATCTATCTATCTAATCTAATCTAATAATCATTGTTAACAACTAGCGTTGATAGCTCAGTGGTTAGTACAGTTGGATGACACGCAGAAGGGCGTGTGTTCAAACCCCAAGCTTGAGCTGCTGGTAAAGAAAAACATCGTGTGGAAACCATAGCGCGGTAATACGGTTTTTTAAAATCACTTAACATTGCGTTCTGGCAGCTTCATTTGAGAGCCATTTCAATTTCAGGCTAGGTATGTTTTACCATTTTTGACGACATCGTCACTTAACATCAAATGAGTTGTGGTAGAACCTAGCTTGTCAACCATTAAAAAAAGGACTCAAACCCACGTCCTTACTAGAAACCAAACTACTATATTTTTCCTGTGATTTTGGAGTTGCGCCAATAATAAAAGTTCTTTACAATGATGAGTACAATGACACCCTTTCAGCTATATATACCCGAAGCGTATCTACCTAGCCACTTTTTAAATTGTTTCTACAGTAATATGTTGAAGTATCACTAAAAACCAAAACCACTAAAACGCTTTACGCTTATAACTCTCTCCATCTCACTGAACACTGAACGCTAATCTCGACAGCTCGCACTGGCACCACACCCTAGCGGAAACACGTCTATTTTCGTGGTGATTTGTACCTGCGCGTGCTACCGTCCGCACCCACCGCGTAATGTACACTTTATGAGTTCAGCTGAAATGTAAAGCTAGGCGGTTTCTATTTTCTGTTACGGTTATATTGACACTTAAATACAAAGTAACAAAGTAAAAATCTGTACTTTTAATTCTGAAATAGTGATTATAGTTAAGGTGGTTCGATTTCTATACAAATAAATTTTTGCCATTTATGGACAAATGGAGCATAATTTTACAGTGAAATCACAGCTACTGGCATTTATTTTGGTCTTTATTTGCGGATTTGCGGTAAATCACAATTCTTGAATAAAACAGTAGATTATTAGCATAATTAACATCAAATCACATTAAGATCAAATCAACTATTGAATCTTGGGATGTAGGTTCGATTTGAAAATTTTAACATTCGAGTTGGTCCTTCGATAGAAATATGTATTCCATTTTACCTTCACCGTTGACAGCTATATCTACAGCAATATCTGCATTAGCGTACATAGTTTATCAGAACCGTGACCGAGAACTTTTCCCATCAAACATACAACCGACAAACCATAACTTTACCAAAACTTTAGCACGAAACCTCTTAAAGAATGACGTCACACGCTTTTACCTTCCAATCACAGCTCTATCAAATATGTTCCTTAGCAACCAAATAACAGATTCACCTTCAATTGTTTCACATATTCCGCACCAGTTAGAATAATCCTCAATCCGAGGCACACGTTTCAAAAAAATAGAACTGTCACATTGACAGTTAGTTATTTTTTTATTCTCACCGGCCAGTGTTTTAATCGATTAGAAACTTTATAGTCATGTCGATTTGGAACGGTGCAAAATATTGATTGTTAAAGCCTTGGAAGTAGGCCAGTCCAGGTATGTCTTTTGTCTATTAAATAATAGATTAGAAACTTAGCTTTACGAGGGGTGGGACATCGATTTTATTATTATTTATGTATTCTGTGCTTTGACTACCCTCAGCTATGAGGTTGAATACATTTGGAATAGTTTGGAAATAATCGAGTTAGTTTGTTATGTATGTAGTAACGTACTACGGACTACGTAAGAAGGTGTGTTTATTTTCGTGTTGCTTCCAAAACTTCATCGAAGCTTTATGTTGAAGTCGCCACTACTTTACTAAATCATGACTGGACTTGACTGACACGGACTGGATTTAACCAAGACTGCACTTTACTATAACTATAGCTACGAGGCAACATATTAAACTTTTTTTTGGCGTCGCATTTTGAGCGTTTGCCAGTGTCAAGTGTTTTATATTTTCAAGTTTCATAAGTTATAGTCAAAGTCCAGTCGGTGTCAGTCAAGTCCGGTCATGCTTTGGTAAAGTTGTGGCGACTTTATCATAAAGCTTTGATGGAGTTTTGGAAGGAACTCGAAAAGTCATGTTTCACCACATTATATCATTTTCCCACACTCGCACTTGTGATTCGACACTTTATGAATAATACATCACCATTTTTATGCATAATCACTCGACAAAACACTAGTGTTGGGAAAAAATACAACGGGGCGACACGGTTCTTTCCGCGTTCCCGCCAAAAACCTTATTTAACTTATGAAACTTGAAAATATAAAACACTTGACACTGGCAAATGCCCAAAAAGAACGAGACAAACTGTCTCACGAATAGGGAACCTTGCAAAAAGTAATAATTAAATTATTGTAAATTTAAGCATACAAGAGTTATACCTTCTGTAATTTGATTCAAAACATTGTGAAAGTTTTTGAAAAATGTGTTTGTTGTAATTTTGTAAAAGCTCTCCCGAGAAGCAATCTTTTTCAAATCAACAATCTTATTTTATCAAAAAATATTTATTTATCCATTAGCAATTTTTCAGAGTTTTTATTGGCACGAACGTAATGATATTTTAACTGGAAAGTTGTTAATTTATTCACTCCTATAAAAATTTGGACATTTTTTTTTGGCGGTGGACAGGCTAGGTGTTTGACCACAGCTCACCTGGTGTTAAGTGACGGTGAGATCAAAGATGGTAAAGTGTGCTTTACCATCCAAGCAATTTTTCCAAGCCTGGAATAGAACTGGCTCTGAAGTGAGGCCGCCGGAACACACCGTTAGATGCTTGGCGGCAGATTTTCAACTTGAGGGTGGTAGCTAGCCAGCCGAGTACTAGAAAGTACCCTTCCACCATGCTATGGTTTCCTCATGATGTTTACATTTACCGGTAACTCAAGCTTATTGTTGGGAATGGAACCCACGCCCTTCGACGTGTAAACTGATCGCGCTATGCACTGTGTTATCATCGCCACGAAATTTTTAAATTCGGCCATGTTATTGAATTTCTTCGAACAGCGAATTAGGTCAATACGAAATTAATAACCTACATATTCACTTGCTAGCTTCATAAAAGCAATCGTACAGTTGTATATATTACTTACTACCTGCGTCTCGCGGTGTTACGCTTATGTTTTTGGGATAAAAAGTAGCCTATGTGTTAATCCAGGGTGTCAGCTACCTCCATACCAAAATTCATCAAAATACATTAAGTAGTTTTTGCGTGAAAGAGTAACAAACATCTGTCCATCCATCCAAACTTTCACATTTATAATATTAGCAGGATTTGTGGGGTTTCAGACTCGAACCGCGAAATGGGTTGAGTATGAGTCATTAACTCCGTATATTGCCACCAGGAGGCGTTGCGGTCGTTCCACACGTGTTAGCAAGTGTTTGTAGGTTTATGGTCTACAAAATTATTAGTGTTATGGGATGAAAGTATTTAAATATACCTTAGAAATGTGGGTACTTACAAACGTTGTAACTGACTTCAGTTAAAAGCTTAATTTAAAAAACCAATCAACCTGAATGCTTGTAAAAATATTATATTAATATGTTGAATAAACAGTAGGTAGTAAAAAAGAAGAATTTGCTTCAAATAACAATTATGTAGACTTCTAAAGCATGGGGTTATACGTTTAGGCTGTATATGACAGGTCGTTGTATTTATCAACAACTTTTACCTATGGACGCAACTGTGACATGTCCAAAATAAATGCAAAATAATTATCAAACACTAGCGGCACGTCCCGGCTTCGCACGGATGGACATTTATTTTTTAATTAACTTCTTGTAGTTAATATAGCCTATGTTACTCAGGGATAATGTAGCATTCTTATGGTGTAAGAATTTATTAAATCGGTCCTGTAGTTTTCGTTAAAAACATACAAAAATACAAATCTTACCTCTTTATAATATTAGTGTAGATGAAAAAAAATTCATCAACATTTTTTTTTAAAGTATTGTACAAAATATTTATTCACTTATTGTTAATAATTATAATTTTACTCACTAAATATTAAATATAGTTCCTAGAATACGAAAAGCCGTGATAGGAAATAACAAGTCTTTAGAAGCGTTCCGAGAAAATGGATTAATCTTTCGATACATCAAAATAATCTGAAGATAGATTGATTATGCCAGGCGTCTATGATTTACAGTATGATTTTAGTCCTAAAAACTTCTTATGAAACACTAGCTGTGCCCGGCGGTTTCACCCGCCATCGGCTTCTAAGGATCGTGATGGAAATAGCCTATAAACTTTTTCAACAATTGAGCTATCAAAATGAAAAAGAATTTAGTAACGACTGACCGATTTGTAGTCCCAGAGATTAGTGCGTTCAAACAAACAAACAAACCCTTCCACTTTATCAAATTAAGTATACTTAGATAACAGATAGATGATAGATGATGAAGGTGATGATGATGAAGATGATGAAAATGATGAAGATGATGAAGACGGTGAAGATGATAATAGTCTATGTCTGTTTTTGCTATTGTAGAGTTTTTGTTTGACAAGAAACTGAGATTAAATGCAAAATTAACATTTAAAAATAATATTACATGAGAGAGCAGCAAATGGTAGTTTTGTCGGAAACGCGGAAAGAGTCGTGTGCATAGAAATGGTGGTGTTTTATTCATAAGGTGCCGAATCAGAAGCACGAAACTGATATAACTAATGTGGTGAAACATGATTTTTCGTGTTGCTTCCAAAACTCGATCGAAGCTTATAATAAAGTCGCCACTACTTAACTAAAGCATGAATGGATCTGACTTACATAAACTGGACTTCGACTATAACTATAGCTACAAAGCAACTAATATAACTTATGAAACTTGAAAATAAAAGGACACTTGACACTGGCAAATGCTCAAAATGCCACGCCAAAATCAAAGCAGAAGAAGAGAGCAGCAAATGAGGTAACATGGCAGTAAAAGCAATCTCTGGTGGGGACAATAAAGGTCTTATCTATCTATGAACGGTTGCAAATTTCAGATTGTTAACCCTTTATCGTGTTATCTGCTCTGATCCAATTTTAACAACCTCGCGAATTTAATCATATGTTATCGGTTGCAGTAAAATGGTTATCTTCAGTCACCCTCGATGGTCGCGGTCTAATGCATCGATAACATAATGAGGTATTTCCCCCTGACAAAAATTTCGAATCAGTCCTGTTTTTGTTAACTTTCCCTCTGGTAGGCGCGGGCTCTCTCCTCATTTACCAGTTCGTTAGATTACCGGTCCCACGAGCTCACTCCTCAATTGCCCGACCCAGTCCAGCCTACTCTCTTCCTTGCCAAGTGCGGGTTGGCAGACTTCACATATCTTCGAGTTTTTTTTTTAAATTCTCGGGCATGTAGATTTCCTCACGATGTTTACTTTCGCCGTTTGAAGTCAGCGGTAATACGCAAATAACTTTTGAAAAGACTAGGTGCGCGCCAATAGTCTGGAGGTCAATAGTCCAGGGTTTGAATCCCGTGGGATTATATTACATTCTGTATTTATATTGACATGTTTTTCTATCAATATAATATTATGTACTTTATTTGACATTTTGTATTTATTCATTGACATTGAATCGCTGTTCTATAACTTTTTTAATGGAATGATTTTACGAAATTTGACTTGTAACATTGGTGTTATCAATAAAACATTTGTATTTTGTATTTGTATTTGATTCAAACCCTGGACCTCCAGACTGGAAACCAGACCTCCCAACAAGACTGCCAAAACTTCAAGATATCTATTGCCAGCATTGATGTTCGCAGGTGCTATCGCCAGCGAGTCTTTAACTCCTAAGCCATGGACGACCGCACAGTTGACCTGATCTTCGGGGGCTCGCTGAAGTTGCTCCCTCCAGTCAGCTCCAAAATTGTAAGAATCTTCACCAGTTCTACATTTACTGGTAAGTTAAACAGACAAAAACACATTTTTTTTACAATAGCTTGGCTGTTTGAACGCCATCTCATCTGATGTTAAGTGATGATGTGGTCTAAGATGGAGCACGCTTGCCTAGAAGATACCCAGACAGAGAACACCCACTAGGGCAGTGCATTCCACTGCCTAGCGGTTCGCACAATGAGCGTGGAATCAAATCGTTTCGTTCTTGTTTTGGAACGTCGACCATGACAACATTTTAAGTTTTGTTCTGTTTGTTCTACTAAACACTTAATAATGTTACTAGGTTAACAAATTGAAAGTGTCAATCTAGGCAGTGCCAGTATCTTTTGATGTAGGTACTATAATGAGACGAACAAAACAACTACAGGTACAGGATAACTGCCTATGACTGGACAGCGAGGATGTGGAACTCTTTGCCGGAGTCTGAGTTTCCCGAATAGTACAATATGAAACTTAAAATCAAGAGTAAACAGGTTCCTTCTAGGTAAGCATGTTCCATCCAAGACCACATTGGTCAAACGCGAACCTATTCCATGTTAAAAAAAAGACTTGGAGCGGCACTCAGAGATTTGAATAACGGTATTTGATTTCCACCATCCGAAGATTGACTTCGTTTTTAACCGACTCAAAAAAAGAGGAAGTTCTCAATTCGACTGTATGTTTGTTTTTGTATGTATGTTACGCGATAATTCTGCCAATTAAGAATCGATTTTGATGATTCTTTTTTGCTTGATAGATCATACTTCAGAGGTACAGCAATCGATCAAGCTGTTTTTAAAAAATTAACAAAAATTGGATACATCTATCTATCTATATACTATCATAAAGAGGAAAGATTTGATTGTTTGTTTGTATTGAATAAGCTCCGAAACCTCTGGACCGATTTAAAAAATTCTTTCACCGTTGGGAAGCTACACTATCCCCGGGTGACATAAACTACTTTTTATCCCTGTATTCCCACGGAACAGAGGTGAAACCGCGAGGCGCCCGCTGTCGATGATGTTTTCGTTTACTCCGAAACCTCGCTGCTTCATTGGAGCAGTGCGTTTAGTTGGTCACGGAGTTGGTTTTTAGCAAATTTATATGTTATTCGGGTATATACCTGATCTGCCTAACTATGTAGGTATCGATGACCTATTCCACCAGTTTTGAATAGCCTATTGTATCTATTGTCGTGAGAAAGCCCCCTAACCTTTACACCCTGTCAACAGAATTTGTTGTCTAAATAGCAACCTGGCATTTCTGCTGTTTTGTCAAAGGTCAAAGGGTAAACATGGAATCGATCACGGATCCGAGGTTGCACAAAATAAATGGTTTGACATAAATATAAAGGCTTTTTGAGTTTTTTTTTATTATACGCTCCACAGACACTGGGGTCCGTGACCTTTGTCAACTTTAGTTACATTTTTTTTTTTAATTTTACATTACAGGAAGGGGAAAGTTTCGTTAGTAATCTTAATCTAAGGTTAAAGTAGGTACTAGATTGTGTGGCTTTTTGAGTTGATCATCTTTTGAGTCCTGTACGTTTTGCGGAGATGAGTAATCCATTTGATATGGCAGTAGGATCATTGAAAGAAAGACATTTTTTTTTTAATATCTTATGACACACACAGCGCCATCTGACAAACCAAACGCCCAAACTAATGTAATGGAGGACAGATAACTGATAGAATACATAAATTTACTTGGTGGTAGATTTCCTTAGCAGGAAGTCGTCTAGGTAGGTACCACCGCAGTACCAGATATTCTGCCGCCAAGCAGTAGTGTGTAAACATTACTGTGTTCCGGATTGAAGGATACTGCAGCTAGCGAAATTACTGGGCTGTTGAGACTAACCATCGAAAGTCTCAAAGTAATGAGCGCCAAAGCAGCGATGCCCCGGACTTTGTTTTGGTACTCAAAGTTCTGTGCATTGCTGCATTGGTCATGGACATGCGTTATCTCTTACCATCAGGAGAGCGCATCGTTCGTCTCATTACTTTTACATAAAAAAAAAAAAAAAACTTTTTTTTTGTAAATACATACTTATAATACATACAAAACACCCAGACACAGAACAAACATTTGTTGTTACATGATACCTGTTGGCTCATTGGTAGCATATCAGCCTTAAGAGCTGAAGGGCGTGGGTTCGATTCCCACTCAGGGCAAACATTTTGTGAATAAACAAATGTTTGTTCTGTGTCTGGGTGTTCTGTATGTATTTACAACAAAAATGTTCTCCTTCACCGGCAGCTCAAACTCATTGTTGGGGTTTGAAATAATGAGCGCCAAAGCAGCGATGCCCCGGACGTTGTTTTGCTACTCAAAGTTCTGTGTATCGCTGCAATGGTCATGGGCATGCGGTATCTCTTACCATCAGGAGAGCGCATCGTTCGTCTCATTACATTTACATTTTAAAAAAAGCCACGCCCTTCAGCATGCGAACCGACCGCGCTAACTACTTAGCATCAGATGAGCTGTGGTTAAGCACCTAGCCAGAAAAAATGTCTAAGAGACACTGGTATGGCGTATTTTTACTTGTAGTAAAGTCTTCAAATTTTTTGAAAACGTCTCACAACCGGAAACAATACCAATAAATTATTCATTTATGTGCGGTTGTACCATCATAAAGCTACGAAGGAAAACATCGTAAAAGCCGATATGTCCATGAACTGTCGTCTTCAAGGGCGAGCGAGAACCATGCCTACTCTGGACAAGTTTACTTTTCATTCACTTACCGTTGTTAAATTGTAGGGATACATGCGACAGCTGCAATATAATGTACTTGTAGCGATGATAGCTCAGTGGTTAGCGCGGTAGGTTCGCATGCCGAAGGGCGTAGGTTCAAACCCCAACAATGAGCTTGAGCTGCCGGTGAAGGAAAACATCGTGAGGAAACCATAGCATGGTGGTAGGGTACTTTAGTACTCGGCTGGCTAGCTACCACCCTCAAGTTGAAAATCTGCCGCCAAGCATTTAACGGTGTGTTCCGGCAGCCTCACTTGAGAGCCAGTTGCATTCCAGGCTAGGTGTGCTTTTCCATCTTCGACCACACCGGCACTTAACACCAGGTGAGCTGTGGCCAAACACCTAGCCTGTCAACCATAAAAAAAAAAAAAAAAAAAAAACTTATATGCTGCTTATATAATCTGTTTTCGTCTGGATGCTGAGATAAATAAATAATGTTACTTGGTCGTAGATCTCCTTAGCAGGAGGTTGTCTAGGTAAGTACCACCGCAGTACCAGATATTTTGCCGCTAAGCAGTTGTGTGTAAACATTACTGTGTTCCGGTTTGAAGGGTACTGCAGCTAGCGAAATTACTGGGCTGTTGAGACTAACTCTATCAAATGTCTCAAAGTAATGAGCGCCAAAGCAGTGATGCCCTGGACGTTGTTTTGTTACTTAAAGTTCTGTGTATCGCTGCGATGGTTATGGACAGGCGTTACATAGATACATTATTTATTTTATTCTGTTTTTTTAGTATTTGTTGTAACAGCAAAACTATCTAACTATCGTGTTCATGAGATACAGTCTGGCGACAGACAGACAGACGGACGGACAGCGGAGTCTTAGTAATAGGGTCTCGTTTTACCCTTAGGTTAAGAAAAACGGCAGACCCGCACATTTTCGTATTTAATGTTAGTGGAACAGTTCCTTCAAAGTGCTAATATAGGTAAATATCTAGGTTCGTACATTATCGCAAGCGTCATTGTGAGGAGGCGTACTGAGAACTGATGAAATCATCCTTTGTAATCACTACTTGCCGTGCAGTAGGGATAGAAAAAAAAGATATATTTTTACTGTACAAAGTAAAGACATGGACGTAACGCTCTCCTCATGATAAGAGGTGCCTGTCCATAACCACTGGATGACCATGGATTACCATGGACGGTAACCAAAACTTTGGATAATAATAAATTATTATTTGTTGGAAAACCGTAAACAATTGACAATAGACAACACTTTATTTATGACATAAAACACATTTCAACATAATTTACAATACATACATACAAAAAAATAAATAAACAATAAACATAAAACATAGAAAAAAACTTAAAGGTATATAGTAGGTAGGTATACAATAAATAAAAATTAAACAAAAAAACAAAAAACAAAAAGTACACATACATACACAATTACACACGTGTATTACGTAATTGCACATACATTATTATCGATATTTGCCATTACAAAGAAAAAAACAGTGATTGTTTTGATAGGTCATTTGGTAGTATCTCTGCTTAAATTTTTTTAAGGAAAGGTTTTAAGACGAACCACCAAAGCAGCGATGCCCTGGACTTTGTTTTGTTACTCAAAGTTCTATGTATCGCTGCAATGGTCATGGACAGGCGTTATCTCTTACCATCAGGAGAGCGTCTCATTCGGCTCATTACTATTACAAAAAAAATAGCCTTATTTTTTATTTCAAACTAGCTGCGCCCCACGGTGTTACTCGCTACATGTTTTCGGAATAAAAAGTAACCTATGTGTTAATCCAGGGTCTCAGCTACCACCCCCCCGTGGGTTCCCGCCTTGTCGTGGCGGGGGGGCTGAGTAACCGTGACTGGTCACCACGGTGAAACTAAGCGGAACCCGAGGTGGGGCTGCTTCTCCGGGTGTTCCCCCGGGCCTGGTAGAAGCGGCCAAGTAGGTTGCGGACTGTGTGGGCGGTATCGCAACTGAGGCGGGCTGCAGTGTCGAATGGGAGACACTGCGGCTGAGGGCTGGAGGCCGCGGCGGGAGAGGACTGTCGGTGTTTCGTTGCCGCTTTCCCTACCTTCCGCGGCCTTAACGGGGCCGCCACCGTTTGATGGCGGACGCGGTGGGGCTGCAGGGGAAGAGGAGTGTCGGTGTTGCGTTGTGCCGCTCTCCCTGTCCTCTGCAGCCGTGGTGGCAGGCGGCGGGGCCACTCACCTGACCCGTCGCATGAGGACCACTGGCGCTCAGACATGGGGTCGTCTGGCGCCAGTTGTTATTGGTCCTCGAGGTGGGTCACGACAAGCCATGTTATGGCATGTCGCGACGGCAAGAGGGACCCGGCCCCAGGAGGTGGCCTGGCGACGGGCTCTCCACGTGTCCCTCTGATGAGCTGAGGGCGCAGTGGAGGAGCCAAGTGGGAGGGGGTTGCGGAATGGGGGGAGTGCCGGTCTGGCGATCCCCATTCCAAGCAACCAAGTGGCAGGCGGCGGGGCCACTTATCTGACCCGTCGCATGGAGACCAGGGGCGTACGGACATGGGGCTGTCCGACGCTCATTTGCTGGTTTGGTCTCCGAGGTGGATGACGATGTGTCGGGTGTTCGGACACATCGTCATTGTTGCGGGGTGAGCTTAGGCTCCCCGAGGCGGGTCCGCGAGGACAAGCGCTGTCGAGGCCGCGGTAGAGTGCGAAAGCGTGCCCGCAGCCTCGACACAAAGCGCCGAGGTGGAACACTCCAGGGTTTTTAGTGGGTAGGCCGTCATTAGGACGGAGAGTCCCACATAACCACCGTGCCCGCCCCAGGGCCGGTGGTATACACAAAGTATTTTCCCTGGACAAAAAAAAAAAAAAAAAAAGGGTCTCAGCTACCTCCATACCAAATTTCATCCAAATCCGTTTCGTAGTTTTTGCGTGAAAAAGTAACAAACATCCACCCATCCATCCAAACTTTCACATTTATAATATTACTCGTTATAACTCGTCTCATTACAGTTACATATAAAAAAAAAACTGGTGAAATGCCTAGTCTGTCAACCATAGACATAAAACATAAAGAGAGTTTTAAATAATTATATAAAAGCTTATTACAGCCCTACTTACTTATACGACAGCCCTGTTGGCTCATTTGGTAGCATGTCTGCTTCAAGAGCTGTGGGGCGTGGGTTCGATTCCCACCCAGGACAAGCATTTTGTGATACAAAAACAAATGTTTGTTCTGTGTCTGGGTGTACTGTATGTATTATAAGTATGTATTTACAAAAAAAAAGTATTTAAGTATTCTATCAGTTATCTGACTCCCATAGTACAAGCTTTGCTTAGTTTGGAGTCAGATGGCGCTGTGTGTAATGCCCTGCGATATTTATTTATTTATTTCTTTCTTTATATTCTGACGGTACTTCTGTTACACAACGCATGGGCTAAGTATTTCAGGCAATGAGTTGGTTCATTTAGCCGCACTAAAACGTTTAGTCTGCCTCTAAAGCTGTGTCAGGCGATATTACACTTCCAGCTAGCGTTCGACACACCTAGAATAACTTTCCTTGGTGGTAGATCTCCTTAGCAGGAGGTCGTCTAGGTAGGTACCACCGCAGTACCAGTTATTCTGCCGCTAAGCAGTAGTGTGTAAACATTACTGTTTTATGGTTTGAAGGGTACTGCAGTAACTATACAAGCAATTTTATGAAATGTTGACTCACAAACCAAATGGATACAACCTTGCAACTGATACTGATAACTGAGATAGTAGATAGATACACGAAAACACTTCGATTTAACTTCGCCAAAAATAACTAGATATCGTGCCGAAATGCAATTTGAAGAACAAGTCCACCCGCTTACCCCTGCTGCTCAGAATAATACAGAAGGAACCTAATTTATTTTTTCAAAACTAAAAAAATATCATTTCTAGTTTTCATTTTAATGTTTTTTTTTTAAACTAACTAGGACTTCCGAAAGATGTAAACCATATTAAATATACTAACGGATGCCTCGCGGTTGTACCCGCGTAGTTCCCGTTTCCGTCGGAACACAGGGATAAAAAGTATATGCCACTTGCCTATGCCACTTGCCTATGCCACCCGGGAATAGTGTGCCTTCATAACGGCGAAAGAATTTTTGAAATCGTTTCTGTAATTTTTGAGTTTATTCGTTACAAACATACAAAAATAATAAACTTTCCTCTTGTTAACATTAGTGTAGAGTGTAGATATTCCACTAATATCATAAATGTGAAAGTTTGGATGGATAGATGGTTGGTTGAATGTTTGTTACTCTTTCACGAAAAAAATACTGAATGGATTTGGATGAAATTTGGTATGGAGGTAGCTGATACCATGGATTGACACATAGGCTTTATCTCAAAAATATGTAGCGAGTAATACCGCGGGGCGCAGCTAGTACATACATAGTTATAATACATACAGAACACCCAGACACAGCCCACGCCCTATTGCTCAGCACATGTCATATACTACCAATGAGCTAACTGTCAAAATACTGTGTAGTCTTGTCAGTATAGCACCTATAACTTGTATATTTTGAAGAAAATACAAAACAACTGGTTTGTGTTCAACATCTGCTATTTCGTGATCTGTGCCTGCCACCCTGTATTGACGAAGGAGGGTAGAACTTTTAATTAAGCCTTATCAGATACTAGTTGATTATTGAAGAATTTAATTTACGCGTACAATTTTTTGTGGTGTATTTTTTTTGGTGAAAATTGAGTTTGATAAATGATTCTGAAAAAGCTGAATAGATTTTTGTATAGAGGTGCACGTATAAAATTTGCAAAGGAAAATATTAATTTTCTTTTTACTTTGAATTAATTATAAGATAACGTTTACCTTCTCTGGCAATACAATTATTTCACTAATCTAGTTTAGTTTTTTTTTATGTAAAAAATAATGAGACGAACTAGACGCTCTCCTGATGGTAAGAGATAACGCCTGTCCATGACCATTACAGCGATACACAGAACTTTGCGTAACAAAACAAAGTCCAGGGCATCCCTGCTTTGGCGCTCATTACTTTGAGACTTTCGATGGTTAGTCTTAACAGCCCAGTAATTTCGCTAGCTGCAGTACCCTTCAAACCGGAACACAGTAATGTTTACACACTACTGCTTAGCGGCAGAATAACTGGTACTGCGGTGGTACCTACCTAGACGACCTCCTGCTAAGGAGATCTACCACCAAGTGAAAGTTAGTTATGTGGATTTGTCTTTCAATTTTGCAATTTCGGAAAAATATATTTACAAATAGCTATCGCGGCTTCGCTCGCATGACCACTTGACAAAGGACATTTTATTTTAAAAGTCAACATGTTTTTTTTTATAATGGTTTGTGACTCATCTGATGATGTATCGTTGTCTACTGTTGAATATAGGCCTCTCTCAAGTCACGCCACTCAGCCCGAACTACGGCTTTTCGCTTCCTGCCACTGCGAGCTGTTCTACATACATCGTCACTTCATTGGATCTCAGGGCATCCTACATGCAGTCGAATTGAGAACCAAATCCTTTTTTGAGCCGGTTACCGGTTATACTTTTCTCTTTTATCAGAGCTACAATCTAGATTTTTTTAGATTAAAATTTGTAATTGAATTCTCGAACATACCATTGGTGGCGCTTACCATTAAGCGAAATCGCTGCTTATCATGAATCTAATTCCAATACATAAATCTATAAACCAGTTTCCATATTTCACATTCTAACTTTCACCTTCAAATGGCGATGCGGTCTACGATGTTAGCACGCAAACCTAGAATAGGGCTGAAAAGTCTATTTCTAGACATCGCGTGCGACAAAGCCGTAGTTCACACTGATTGCGTTATAAAGGCACTGCGGCAGTGTGTCTCCACCCTAATGCATTACCAAGCTGGCTTCTTTGCCTCGTTGATAAGGGATACGAAACCAATGTAGCGATGAAAGCTCAGTGGTTAGCGCGGTCTGTTCTCACGCCGAAGGGCTTGGGTTCAAATACAAACAACAAGCTCAAGCTGCCCGTGAAAGAAAACAACGTGAGGAAACCATAGCATGGGGGTAAGGTACTTTCTAATACTCAAGTTGACATTCTGCCGCCATGTGCCGTCAAGTTGACATAACGGTGTGTTTCAGCAGTTTCGTTTGAAATCCAGTTCCATTCCAGGTGTGTTTACTATCTTCGACCACACCGTCGCTTAAAGTGACCACACTGTCAACCATAAAAAAACCAATAGGGGTGTAATATAGTGGACTATGTTGATTTTTTACAAGTTTTTATTTTATGATATTATTCTTTATGTTATTATATGTATATGAATATTATTGAGATATCAGGACGTCTTATTAGCCAAATTAAATTGAACAATCCATTAATTTAAGTACGTGACGCGACTTGGGGCTAGTCGAGAACATGACTATTATTTATTCTCCTCAGATACGACAATGGAGCGGAATACGCTGATGGCAAAATGCTACCCGCGCATCAAAGATTATTGTAGGGAGAAACATGGGCTCGAGTTTCAGGTAAGTTTACCAATATTTTTTTTAATCTTTGGTTGTGGCGTCGCATTTTGAGCATTTGCCAGTGTCAAGTGTTTTACATTTGCAAGTTTCATTAGTTAAGAGTTTTTGGCGGGAACGCGGGAAGAGTCGTGTCGCTCCGTTGTATTTTTTCCAAAACTAGTGTTTTGTCGAGTGTTTATGCATAAAAATGGTGGTGTTTTATTCATAAAGTGCCGAATTACAAGCGCGAGTGTGGGAAAATGATATAATGTGGTGAAACATGAGTTTTCGTGTTGCTTCCAAAACTCCATCGAAGCTTTATAGTAAAGTCGCCATTACTTTACTAAAGCATGACTGGAATTAACTGACACGAACTGGACTTGACTAAGACGACTTTGACGATAACTATAGCTAAGATACAGCAGAAATAACACTTAAGACAAGGCAGTATGGCTTTATAGCTTTAGCCTGCCCGAAGGGGCAAATTATTTAAAAAAAAAAAAATCATTAGTTAAATAAGTTGCCTCGTAGCTTTAGTTTCAGTCAAAGTCCTGTGTTGGTCAAGTACAGTCCTTATCAGTCTAGTCCACTCATGCTTTAGTGTTGCTTCCCACACTCGCGCTTGTGATTCGGCACTTTAACACCACCATTTTTATGCATAAACACTCGACAAAACACTAGTTTTGAAAAATGATACAACGGGACGACTCCAAAGAATAATATTAGAGGACGACTCTTCCCGATAAAATTTAATAATAAATAACATTTACTTTTTTTTATTGTAGATAGGCTTGCGTGCCATCTCCATGTTGCCTGATGTTAAACGAAGTTGCATTTTATAATTACCTTATTAATTATTTGCTATTAAAGTATTTAAAGTAACACAAAATGTTTTTTTTTCACATTAAAAACACTAATTCTTGAGAACTGACTTTTTTGTTGTAATACATCTAATTTAGTGATTGGCTGACAGGCGTATTTTTGGCATTCGCCAGAAATACTGTAGTACCATTTTTTGTTGTTTTTATCGAAACTAAAATAACTCTTTAACAGAGGTACAGCAACTGGCAGCCTTGTCGCTTAAAGTGATCTCTTACAGGCAACCCCAATAATAATAAAATAAGCAGCGTGAGCACGCTGTCACTCTGATATTAAAGTTTTTTTACATTATTTATGTATTTAATTCTACAACTAGCTGCGCCCTGAGGTGTTACCCGCTACATGTTTTCAGGATAAAAAGTAACTGTTGTGTTAATCCAGGGTCTCAGGCTCCATACCAAATTTCATTGAAATCCGTTCCGTAGTTTTTGCGTGAAAGAATAACAAACATCCATCTTTCCATTCATTCATCCATCCATCCATTAAAACTTTCACATTTATAATATTAGTGGGAATGTAAAAAAAAACAAAAATTTAGAAAATCAATAAATAGCTATTATAATAAAACAATGAAATTTATTATCTGTGTTATTAAAACCGAACGCTAAAGAGACAAGTCACTGGCAACGTTTCTGGGTTACCATTGTCAAAGTAACTTCGTAAAATTAACTGTTTTCCAATGCTTGCAAAACTGGCATAAACCAGGAGCTCACAAATCGATAGCAATTTGTATGTTAATTAGTTTAGACTTTGTTTCAGTTTGTATGTTAATACTAAGTATGCATTTCTCTCGAAAAATCGACGCCATTCTAGAAACTAGAACGAATACTTTTCACTAGATGGACAGCCCTGTTGGTTCATTGGTAGTATGTCTGCTTTAAGAGCTGAAGGGCGTGGGTTTAGGATCAACAGATGTTTTTTTCTGTGTCGGGTGTACTGTATGTATTTACAAAAAAAAACTATTTAAGTAGATATTCAATCAGTTATCTGACCTCCATAGTTTTGGGTCAGATGGCGCTGTGTGTAATGTCCCAACGATATTTATTTTTATTTTATTTATAGCAGGAGCAGGAGGTCGTCGAGGTAGGTACCACCGCAGTATCAGATTATATGCTGCCAATCGGTACTGTGTAAGCATTACTGTTTTCCGGTTTGAAGGGTACTGCAGCGAAATAACAAGGCTGCACTAACCATCGAAAGTCTCAAAGTAATGAGTACCAAAGCAGCGACGCCCTAGACCTTGTTTTGTCACTCAAAGTTCTGTGTATCGCTGCAATGGTCATGGACATACGTAATCTATTACTATTAGGAGAGCGTCTTATTCGTCTCATTAATTTTACATAAAATAAAAATTTAAATTGCTTTATACTACCAAATGAACTACGAGGCCGGTTAAGAATAATCCATTGATGAAATAAAAAATATCAGTTGCATCATTTTGAGTATGTTATATGTACAACGCCTCGCGGTTTCACCCGCGTAGTTTCCGTTCCCGTGGGAATGCAGGGATTAAAAGTAGCCTATGTCACCCGGGGATAGTGTAGCTTCCCAACGGTGAAGGAATTTTTGAAATCGGTCCAGTAGTTTTGGAGCCTATTCAATACAAACAAACAAATCTTTCCTGTTTATAATAGTATAGATCAGTCTATAAAGTTGCAATGTATTCCAGTAAGCTGGATCGATTCACCTTTGGATTCATCAAATTAAGCTAAATTGCCAGTTTCTAAATGTATTCTGGGCAAAAAAGTATTAGTCAGCGCCATTGAGAGTTTTGTTGACGAGTATAGAGTAAGCAATAACTTGGCAAGTCATGGTGACTTGCCACTTGTGTCTAACTGTACTTATTCGTGTGAGATTATTAGAAACCCCACAGAAAAATGTTCAAGTTTTTATTGGGTAAATACACCTCTCGCAATTTCGGATTGAAATTAAAAAAGTATCGTTTTTAATTATGTCATGCGGTTTTTTTTGTGCTTGGCTTTGCACTTTGTGTATTTAGCCGGTGGCAATTTTCATATTTTCAAGTATTTTAGGATAAATGAAATAATTCTCATTCAATGTCAAAGTCACACAAAGAGCCCGATCATGCCTTAGTAAAGAGCTAGAACTGCAAACAACGACAGAGTTTTAGAAAAAAATACGAAAAGTCATGTTTTCAAATTCAAAATTCAAAAGAAAATAGTACAAAGCGTCATGACTTTCCCGCCAAAACTCAAGTGTAGTTACTCTGGGATGGAGATAAAAAAGAATTTTATAGTACGAAAACTGTAAAATATTTATGAAGAAAATAACCAGCTTCCATTTACATCCGTCAAAGGGGCTGGCTAGCATATAAATTTGAGAGGTTTGCTTACTACGTGAAGTAAAGAAAAATGTTCAGAACGTTCAGCGCCGCGGGCGGGAGTAACTGAAAACAGTTTTTTTTACACATTTGACTTACTATAAAATTCTTACCAATTAATGTTTTTTTTTTAATGTTAAACATTAATGAGACGAACGTGACGCTCTCTGATTTGACGCCCTGGAAAACAAAGTCCAGGGCATCACTGCTTTGGTGCTCATTACTTTGAGACTTTCCATGGTTAGTCTCAACAGCCCTGTAATTACACTAGCTGCAGTACCCTTCGAAACGAAACACAGTAATGTTTACACACTACTGCTTAGGGGCAGAATAACTGGTACTGCAGTGGTACCTACCTAGACGATCTCCTGCTAAGGAAATCTACCACCTAGGTACCGTCTGGTAAATCTACCATCTACCTACCTATATTATATAAGTTCCTTTTACTTTTCTCCTTTTTTTATTATCAACTCGCATAAAATATCGCTAAAACCCGATCAAAGTTCTTTTAAAATAGCCCGTAGGTACGTTTCAAAATCAATAAAATATCTTTCATTGCGGTTTCCACGAATTTTCAACTGAAACTCGTATTTTCTCGGTGTTGCCATAAAAATTGATGCCTTTCGTCGATCTCTCTTCATTTAGCTTAAGGGCAAGGAATACTGCGTAGAGTTAGATTTATTTTTACCAAACCTTTTTGGTGGGACTTTTTGGAGGGTTTACTTATTTTTGAGTGTGGAGTTCACCGTTTGAAGTCAGTATGCTCACGACCATAGCTTAGAAAAGACTGAGATGCGTGTCGTGGTGTTTGTACACAGGACTTCCAGGTTGGAAGCCAGACGGTCGCCCACTAGGCTGCCGACACTTGGCATTGTAAAACCAACACCAAGTGTGATGCCAAAAATAAATAAAAAAGTTAACTAAAATGCTGACATCTACTTCTAAAAACTACTGAGACTTTGGTCAAAAGTTTAGCACTGCCAATGCTGCCTTTTGGTCACATTGCCCTTCGGCTGATGGACTCTTAGATTAATCTCATCAACTCTTATTGGAATCTACAGTAAATAGATTTCTTCTAGGTAAGTTTACTCCATCTTAGTCCACACTACTACTTAACATCAGGCAGAGTGTGGTCAAACGCGAACCTAACTTAAAAAAAAAAGATTAGGTTGTTTTTATTAATTTGTAAATTGTTGTTCTGAGATATTTTTTTAAGTTGTTATTTATTTGTATGTATTAAATTTTTATCAGTTTTTGTAAATACATGTCAAATGAAAAAACGTATTTAAAATAACGGCCACATCCAAAACTCTTTTCCCCTTAATACACCGTCCTTTGATTCGGTCCATCTCATAATACCGAAATCCTGGCTCGTTCCCGGTAAACGACAAAATGAATTTAAACACAGCCCTTCTGCGGTCCACTTTTCTCAACTTCTATGAAATAAAATACTAAGATTTTTCACTCCTTCAGAATTGGAATTTATATTGACGTTACTTTCTAGAAATTCGTAGAAAACGGGGAGATTTACAGAGATGCCCAAAGACTCGAAACTGACACTCAATACTCTAAACTTTATCACAGTATTTTACTTGGTGGTAGATCTCCTTAGCAGGAGGACGTTTGGGTAGGTACCTACCACCGCAGTACCAGATATTCCGCCAAGCAGTAGTGTGTAAATATTACGGTGTTCTGGTTTGAAGGATACTGCAGCTAGCGAAATTACAGGGCTGTTGAGATTATCCATCTATTTAAAGTCTTAAAGTAATAACCGCCAAAGCATTTTGCTACTCAAATTTCTGTGTATCCCTGCAATGGTCATAGACAGGCCTTATCTCTTACCATCAGGAGAACGCCTCGTTAGTTTCATTACTTTAAAAAAATAAGTCACCATCGTGCTATGATTTTCTCACGATGTTTTCCTTCAACGGCAGCTCAAGCTCCTTCAAACTAGTAAACGTAGTAATGTTTACACACTACTGCTTGGCGGCAGAATATCTGATACTGCGGTGGTACCTACATAAATGACCTCCTGCTAAGGAGATCTACCATCAAATAGTATATCAATATAGCATAACATTAAAACTATATTATTTTATTTATTTTTTATGGTACCTAATATTAGTTAATATTTTATTGTCTGTGGACAGTATTATGATTTATTTTCTCCAGTTTTGGCGGGAACGCGGGAAGAGTCGTGTCGCTCCGTTGTATTTTTTTCCAAAACTAGTGTTTTGTCGAGTGTTCATGCATAAAAATTGTGGTGTTTTATTCATAAAGTGCTGAATTACAAGCGTGAGTGTGGGAAAATGATATAATGTGGTGAAACATGACTTTTCGTGTTGCTTCCAAAACTCAATCGAAGCTTTATAGTAAAGTCGCCTACTTTACTAAAGCATGACTGGACTTGACTGACACGGACTGGACTTGACTAAGACTGGACTTTGACCTATAGCTAAGAGACAGCAGAAATAACACTTCAGACAAGGCAGTATAGCTTTACAGCTTTAGCCTGCCCGATGGGGGAAAAAAAAAATGTCTTCTCACTTTGGATCTTATTCAATAATTCCAAATCTCACGTTCATAGGCTAGGGTTACCAACCTCCCTGTAACTCCCTAAATAGATCAGGAGCGTTATTCGTAAACGGTAAACATTACTAGTTAGCTGCTACTATGCTATTTCAGGCGACGGAAGCTGGTGCAATGATCCTTTACTTATAAAGGTGGGAGCACACGGCGGAAAAAAAAACAACTGCTCAAGTGATGGTAAGAGTTAATGCCTGACCTTGACCATTGTAGCGGTACCTAAAACGGTGTATCAAAATAAAGTCCGCTGGGGCGTACAAATGATCAATTTACAAAACTTTAAAATTTCACTATTGTTATCGTAATCAAATAGTCAAATAATAAAATATAATAAAATGTCAGAATGAAAAAACATACACAGAAATGAACATAGTATTATGGAAAGAAGTAATTCGCTTAAATTAGATAACTAAAGTTTAGTATTTCGCCTAAAAACTAGTACTTGGCGTAGTAGATACCACCCTTAAGTTGAGGTATGTACCACCCTCAAGTTGAGGTAGGTACTATCCTCAACTTGAGGTTGGTACCATTCTCAAGTTAAGGTAGGTACCACCCCCATAATAGGGGCCTTGGACGGCGGGCTCGGGGGAGTCCGTCAACCGAAAAAGAGTAGCCCCTGAGGTGGCGCGCGCGGTGTTTCCGCGCGCCCTTCAAGGAAAGAGGGGTGGAGGCTCTCCAGCTCCACCCCTACAAGAGAAGGGTCCCAGGGGACCAACGCCGTCGGGGCCGCGGATGAGTGCGAAAGCGTTCCCGTAGCCCCGGCACATAGGTGTCAGGCAGAAACACCCCAGGGTTTTTAGTGGGTAGGCCGCCACTTTGGCGGAGAGTCCCACATAATCACCGTGCTTCCCCCGGAGCCGGTGGTATCCATTAAGGATTTCCCTGGGCAAAAAAAAAAAATGTACCACCCTCAAGTTGAAAATCCACACTCATGTAACGGTGTGCTCCGGCAGTTTTAATTGAAGGTCAGTTCCTGTTCCAAGCTGGATGTGTTTACTATCTTCGGTCACACAGATGAACATTGGTTAAACTGCTCACATGTAAAAAAGCAAGAAAAATTTGAACGTGATATTGTTCTTACTGTATCATGTTTAAAATTGTGTACAGAGCCTAAAACAATACATATAATCAGTAGTTTGTTGACGTTATGAGTTCAAGTAATAGTCGGGAATAGATTTAATGTAGTCTTTTATAAGCAGAACGTAACTCGGATCATGCTGTTCTGAACTTTGTGGCCTAGCATGTTCAATTAAAAGAATTACGTAAGTGATACATGCACGACACCCAAATATATGAAAAGAAGCAGTACCTATTCCATCCGCTAGGCGCGCTTTGGTAACATTTTTTACTTCTAGAAGCACTTTTTTTTACTGGAGAGCCAGTTGCATTCCAGGCTAGGTGTGCTTTACCATCTTCGACTACACCGTCAATTAACATCTTTTTTTTTACACACTGCGCCATCTGACCCCAAACTAGGCAAAGCTTGTACTATGGAAGCCAGATAACTGATAGAATACTTAAATACTTATAATAAATGCAGAACACCCAGACATAGAACAAATATTTGTTTATACCACAAACTGTTTGTCCTGGGTGGGAATCGAACCCACGCCCTTCAGCTCTTGGAACAGACATACTACCAATGAACCAACAGGGCTGTCAATGCTGCTGCTGTCGACATCAGGTGAGCTGTGGTCAAAACGCCTAGCCTGTCAATTAAAAAAAACCACATCAAGTCTAAGGAGTATAAGGATGTCTTCTCTCAATGGGGTACCATACCTTTTAACTTTTGTTAAATGTTTTTTATGTAAAAGTAAAGCGAAATGCTCTCTTACGCTAAAACAAACGCCTGCCCGCATCTTTGCAGAAGCAAACATAGGGAATTTCTGCTTTGGTACTCATTACTTTGATACAAAATAAATTCTCAAACGGTAATACAGAATCATACATATCCACTAACTAGCTGCGCCCCGCGGTGTTACCCGCTACATGTTTTCCGTATAAAAAGTAGCCTATGTGTTAATCCAGGGTCTCAGCTACCTCCTACCTATACGAAATTTCATCCAAATCCGTTTAGTAGTTTTTGCGTGAAAGAGTAACATCCATCCATCCAACCAAACATTCACATTTATAATATTAGTGGGATAGTGGGATCAGTGGGATAGTGAGATTATCCCCCCTATGTCTCAATTTCCAGGTGGTGGACATGAGATGGGGCGTCCGAGACGAGGCCACTGATGACCACATGACCACCGAGCTGTGCATGCGTGAGATCAAAAATTGCCAGCGGCTCTCCATGGGACCTAACTTTGTGGTCTTCTTGGGGCAGAAGTATGGATACAGGTTTGTATTGCTGGGTCTTTAAAACGGTTTCAATGTGGTTTGTTTTAGGATTGACATAGGTTGTCTCGAAGGTCTACTTGTTAGACGGGTTAACTTTGAAATGGATTACCGAGTGGAACTGAACACAGAATAGAATTAAGGCAGATATACACCAAGCATTCGAAAGGTTTTTTGTTTGACTAGCTAGTTATTTTGACCACAGCTCACCTGATGTTAAGTGACGGTGTGATGACGAAGAAAGTAAATCACGCCTAGTCTAGAATGAAACTGGCTCTTAAGTGAGGCTACCGAACACACCGCTAGATGCTTGGCGAGACGAGTACTAGAAAAAAACCTATCACCATGCTATGGTTTCCTCATGATATTATCCTTTACCGACAGCTCAGGCTGGTCGTTGGACCTTGAATCGACGCCGTTAGGCTTGTAAATCGGCTGCGCTATCCACTGGGGTATCATCGCTACAAAAGTTTTGTGTCTAATCTGTATCCAATACGAAAGTTTATAATAGTCGATTTAACAAAAGAATAAGAATTTTATTTCTTCACGTGAACCCAGTTTTCAACAAAAAGCATGAACTATTTCTTATGGAATGAGGAGATCCGTAGACGAACCAAAGTTACCGACATAGCCCAACGGATTAGCAAGTTGAAGTGGCAGTGGGCAGGGCACATAGCACGCAGAACTGATGGCCGATGGGGCTGCAAAGTTCTGGAGTGGAGACCACGGACCGGCAAGCGCAGCGTAGGACGTCCACCCACAAGGTGGACAGACGACCTAGTAAAGACCGCAGGAACGCGCTGGATGCGAGCCGCTTCCAACCGGTCTTTATGGAAGTCAATGGGGGAGGCCTATGTCCAGCAGTGGACGTCCTACGGCTGAAATGATGATGATGATGATGATGATTTAATCCTTCGGAGATACTATCAAAGATCATCACTATCGGCGGAACCGAGTGGTTCATACAGTCTTTGGTTCTCAAAGTTTACCATAAAATTGCAGACCAATCCCAACATACGTCCTATCGTCAGAGCTCCAGATGTTACGAGACGAGCTAGCAGCTGGTGGCGTAGATGTCATCCTTCTCGATACCTGGTATAAGAAGGATTCTAACGCAGTGCCTCCTGTATCAGTGCTGCAGCCTATATCATCTATATTGATCAATTTTAATAACAAGGTATGTACACGTAGAGAGAATTCAAGCCACCGATAACTTATTGTGACTTGATGGCAAATCTCCTTAGCGGGAGGTCTTCTAGGTAGGTACAACCGCAGTATCACTACTTTAAAACTTTCGATGGCTAGTCTAAATATCCCTATAATTTCACTAGCATCAGTACCCTTCAAACCGGAACACAGTAATGTTTACACGGTCCTGCTTGGCGGCCGAATATCTGGTACTGTGGTAGCACCTACCTAGACGACCTACCATCTTATCTGGGACAGAATTAGTAATCAGGGTATCAACTATTTCTTTGTGATGATTTCCAGAGAGTCCCTAAACTCCAAGCGGAAGATCAAGCCGTCTGGTGGGATACCCTCGGCAAAATGCAGAAACTGTTTCGTAAAGCATCTTTGCAGCTGTTTACGGCGGGAAAAATTGATAAAGACACTATGCACAACTACTTCATGTCTGGTAAATACCTACTCACTTTTTTGTAGAAACAGATAAATAATCAGGCAAACGACATTTTCCTCGCACAGAACTTGAAGTAGCAAAACAAAGCAAGGGACAACGATGCTTTGGCGCTCATTACTTTGAGACTTTCGATGGTTAGCCTCAACAGCCCAGCAATTTCGCTAGCTGCAGTACCCTTCAAACTGGAACACGGTAATGGTTACACACTACTGCTTGGCGGCAGAATATCCGGTACTTCGCTGGTACCTACCTAGACGACTGCCTGCTAAGGAAATCTACCACCAAGTATGTATGGACCTAATCTAAAATAAAGAATTCGTTACTATTATTTCCGACCAGCAACATGTGACTACTGTGTCAGGGCTTGTCTAACGTCATATCATCTATCATTTCAGTAACGGAACGGGAAGTAATCAACGGTGTCCTAAACGTAAAGAACACCAAAAACCACTGCCTGGCCTACGTGCGTTATATCAATAACATAAACCTTCAGAACCTGAAGAAGGCCAGCAACTTTGTGGACATCCTTAACAGATCTCTTGACAATGAGGCTTCCAAGCTCCTTGCTGACCTGAGAGATGAGAGACTGCCGAATAAGATCGAAACCACTAATATACAAAAGTAAGTTATCAAATTAAGAAATTGCTGGGCTGTTGAGACCAACCGTCGAAAGTCTCGAAGTAGTGAGTGCCAAAGCAGCGATGCCCCAGACTTTGTTTTGGTATTCAAAGTTCTGTGTATTGCTGCAATGGTCTTGGACATGCGTTATCTCTTACTATCAGGTGAGCGCATCGTTCATCTCATTACTTTTACATAAAATAAAAAAATAATAAATAGAAAGAGAACCTGGTGCGACAACTTGAAGTCTTGGACCGGCGCTACTGACGCTACTGTTCCAAGCAGAGCAGCTCGGGGAAGAGTCATATTTAGAAAGATGGTCGCCGACATCCGTTTGGACATGACACAGGAAGAAGAAGAATATATTATTGATCTGGTATTCCAAGCCTATTTTATTTATGTCTCCAGGTACACAGTAGAATGGATTGGCAGAGAAGGTCTGGACCCTGAAACCCATGGGGAATATTTGAACCACTTCATCTCACATTTCTACAAGAACATCGTCAAACTTGTGGATAGGTAAGTAAAGTGTGTTATTTGTAAGCTGGAGCCTGTGGTTTTGATTATAGACAATGACGAAAAATTGCAAGGACATATGATATTTGTTGTGAAGCTTTTTCGTGACCGCCTAACTCAAATGACAATATAAACCCACGATCCAATAATAATACAATTACAAATACAAAAGATTTGTATTTGTATTCGCGGGATGGCCTCAACACAAATCTTGTCATGAGCTGTTAAAATATTGTTGGCCTTATATATAAAAAACAACATACACATACATACATTGTATACACATACATTGTATTAAAACAGCCATTAACAGCAGTTAGAACATTAATTAATTTAATAATATCTCGGTTTGAAATAATCGTCAAAGTGATAAAACAAAGTCTCTTGCAGCCAAGATATCAGCTAGGTTGAAGCACGCGGTGGAAGGTGCATCATCGGGTATTTGGTTATAAACTGCAAGCCTAAAAAGATTTCCAAATATTTCTGATTCCAGAGCAATGAGGAAAGAAGACAGCAGTGCTCAGGGGGTGATTGTGACAGAAATTTTGCAGCACCTTCACGCGTGCAACAACTCTGTAAAAGTATTCTACGGCAGAGAACCAGATTTGCAGTTCATTGAGAACTACATGAAAAACTCTTCGGATAAGCCGCTCGTCCTGTACGGAGAGGGTAAGATGATAAATGAATAAATATCGTAGGATTAGCCCAAAACTAAGCAAAGCTTTTACTATGGAAACCAGACATCTGACAGAATACTTACAGTTACACACAATTTTTTTGTAAATACATAATATAAAACACCCAGACTCAGAACAAACTTTCCGGGTGGCCATGTCTTTAAGATTAGGAGCAGTATGCCAGGTCCCTCATCGCTGTTCGTGCAGGGAAATAGCGGATCGCCTCGGCCACCACGCGCTTTCATGCAGTAGGAGTGCTGGGCGTATATCGCGGCACGCCAGCTTAAACGACGTCATCCGTCGGGCTTTTGTCAGTGCCGGCGTCCCATCAGTTTTAGAACCAAACGGACTGATGCGTGACGACGGCAAGAGACCCGACGGGATGACCCTTATCCCTTGGAAGATGGGACGGCCTCTTGTGTGGGACGCCACTTGTGTCGACACCTTGGCGCCGTCTCATCTTCCTGTGACTTCGGGACAAGCTGGTGCTGCCGCATCTAAAGCTGAAAACCTCAAACGGCACAAATATAGTTATTTGGATAGAATGTATCTTTTTGTGCCGTTTGGGGTTGAAACTTTAGGTCCGTGGGGGCCGGCCGCTCTGGAACTGTATCGGGACCTGGCCAAACGTCTAGAGGAGGCTTCAGGTGACCAGAATGCTGGTATCTACTTTGGTCAAAAGCTAAGCATTGCCATCCAGCGTGGCAATGTTGCCAGCATTCTGGCCACATATCCCTCCTCTGACGGTTTTTTAGACTAAGTTTTTTGTATACATTTTGTAAATAGTATAATTTAAGGTATTTTTTATTTTGTTTAATAAATGTCCACTAACATCCATGTTAGTCAAACAAATGTTAGTTTTGGGTATAAATTGAACCCACGCCGTTCAGCTCTCTATGCAGAACTTTACCAAATCTACTAACAGGGCATTTGATTAAACCTCCGTAGACTCCGCGTACACACTTCCATTCGGGATGTACCTTCCACCGCGTGCTTCAGAACTAAGTTAAGATCTTGGCTGCTAGAGAACTTGTTTCATGACATTGACCAGTAAATATTTTAAACTAAAAGATTATTCAATTATTCATAAATAGTTATGTTTTTATATAGATGATCGATTATAAAAACGCTGTAATAGCAATATTGGCGGTGGCTGAAAGCGGAAAGCCGAAAACCGATCTGAGTTGCGTGTCTTTGGGAGACGCTAATGCCCAAGAATGGCTTACGATAGGCTGATGATGGTCATGAGAACTCCTCTCGGGAAATTCTACTTACCATTTTTCTGTTCGATATATTTTCTTTGTTTTTAACATTGTATTTTATGCATAATAGAATCCAGCATTTCATATATTTACAAGTGTCTCGTGATAAAATCAAGCGGAACACGTCGTCACAGTCAAAGTCACGACCTAGTAAAGTAATGATACATTCTACGGCATTTTGAAAACCTTAATAATATGGTATAAAATGAATGGTTTTTTTTTCATATATTATAGATAAAAGTAACTATGTTCTTCGCGATTAGAACAAACTTTTCAGTGTAAAATTAATGAGAAGAACGCAATGCTCTCACAGCAAATATCAGCGCGGCATACAGAACTTTTTGATATCAAATAAAAGCCCAGAGTATCGCTGCTTTGGCGCTCATTACTTTGAGATAATTTGCATGTTAGTTTGTCAATAACCCTGTAATGTTTGTTTTTTATTACTAATTCCAGGTGGTTGCGGTAAGACCAGCCTCCTCGCCAAGAGTGCCGCCACGTCTCTGGATACTTGGTTCGCAGACGCGCGTCCCACCAATATTATCCGCTTCCTCGGCACCACGCCCGACTCCAGCGCCCTCACCCCTACGCTCATCTCTATCTGTCAACAGGTCAACTTTTAGTCAATTCATAGATTATTTGTTTTGAAGGCATAATTAAATAGATCGAGTAACAAATTATAACTGATCAAATCACCATATTGTGAAGACTTTCGTGTCAAGTAAGTAAAAATTTGAAAGGTCTATTAGGAGAAAACTTTTGAGTAATTCATTTGAGAAAAGCCTTTGCCTAGAATTAAGGCATTTTGCAGTAGGGTTTTCTTCTTTCATCTCGTCAAATATGATGTATAAAAACACGAAGACTGCAAAGATAAGACTCTGGAGACCTTGAAGAGATTTATATTATAACTCTCAGAAAATAAGGAAGACAACTTGTTTTATTCCTTGGCCGTACGGATGAGAAATTGGTGGTAGTGGGCCGACATTCTTCTTGTTCTGTAGTAAAAACGGGATGGGAGTACATTTTCCGAAATTAATTCTGTAGAAAATTGAGAGACTTGCTACCTTCTTCAAGGCTTAACATTTTTTACCGTATTTAACATACCAGTTTTTGATTCTATCCAATCATCATATGATCTACTTTCAAAAGACAATCATAAATTGATTTATTTCCACAAAACGAGGACTCTTCCTTCTGTTTTTTTTTTTTTTTTATAGTAGATATGCTTGCGTTTGACCGCCATCCCGCCTGATGTTAAGCGAAGATGCGGTCTACGGTGGAGCACGGTCGCCTAGAAGAAACCGACTCACTCGCGACTTGAAGGTACCCAGACTATATTCATTGGGGAACACCCACTTGTTTAGATTTCATACAACTTCGCGCTCCCATTCGAGTCCATCCCAGACGACCTGGTGCCTCTAACGGCCCACTTCAAGCAGCTTCTGACAATGGCCAGCCAACAACAACCACTGCTCCTATTCCTGGATTCAGTAGACCAGCTGACGGGGATCGGAACTGAGAATAATAAGGTCTCATGGCTGCCAACGAGATTGCCTCCACATTGCAAGGTAAGATGGACAACCTGGCTTTGAAACAGGACCACGATGAATTTCCATGTATGATGGTATCCTTAGGCGGCGGTGACTACTTACCATCGGGTGACCCGTCGCTTCTTTACCACATTTTCTCTTCTCAAAGCTGCACTTACCATTAATCTGAAATTAATTGTCAAAGATCATTTTTCTATGGTCTCAATCTCTAAATTTCAAAGTTGTGTTGTAAAATATTATTTATTTATTTTATATTGGTTACACCATTCTACATTAGTTTATTGGTTAGACATTCTACCGTCAAGCAGTAGTGTGTGAAAGTTACTGTGTTTCGGTTTGAGAGGTACTGCAGCTAGCGAAATTACAATGCTGTTGAGACTAAGCATCTATTAAAAGTTTTTACATGTAGAACAGAAGAATATGGTAGGATATGGATTCATACAATAATACACAACATCAAACCTTTGTTACTCAAAGTTCTGTGTATCACTGCAATGGTAATAAACAGGCGTTATCTCTTACCATCAGGAGAGCGGCTCGTTCGTCTTATTACTTTTACATTTAATTACAACATATTAATATTATTATTATTTCAGGTATTTATTTTATATCTTAATTTTTAATTTTTTTACATTAAATAAGTATAAAACATAAATAATATAAAAAACTTAAAGACTAGGGTGCCGCCGGCAGCGGGGCAGGGCTCAAGCTGCCGGTGGTTAGGGCTGCAGAGTGAGGGACCTCCTCACAATGCGCACCGTGTCAAGGATCACTACCTTTTGAAGCTGACCCTTGACCCAACCGTCTAGCGAGAGTCTCTTGAGATGTTGGTCGAGACTCTTCGCTATAAGACCGTTTACCGTGACGACTATCGGGACAATGATCGTCGAATCAACATCCCACATGGCGGTTATCTCGTGAGCCAAGTCAAGGTACTTGCTGAGCTTGTCCTTCTCGGCCTTCACGAGATTCTCGTCATGTGGGATGGTGATGTCGACGAGCACTGCCCGGCGTTGAGCTCGGTCGACCACCACGATATCAGGCTTATTGGCGACAATAGTCCTGTCCTGTCTGTTATTATTATTATTTGTATTAGGTAGGAATGTTGATAATTTTGGATATTTCAGATAATAGTAACTTGTGCATGTGAAGAGGCAAACCCAGAAGTATCCAAAGAGTATGACGTCCTCCGACGCATGATTGACTCTGAGGACAGCTTTTTAGAAGTCAAGGCTTTGGGAGAAGACTTGGCCATGCAAGTTCTGAAGTAAGTTAAGTACATAGGTACTGTACTTGGTGGTAGGGTTCCTTAGCAGGAAGTCGTCTAGTGCCACCGCAGTACCAGATATTCTACCGCCAAGCAGTAGTGTGTAAACATGTGTTTCGGTTTGAAGGGTACTGCAGCTAGTGAAATTAAATAAAAAAAGCATGACCTTGCATTTTTTAATGGTTGACAAGCGTACTCGTATGTCCACAACTTACCTGATGATAAGTGACGGTGTAGTCGAAGATGGAAAACACTTCTAGCCTGGAATGGAAATTGCTCTCAAATGAGACTGCCAGAACATACCGTTAGATGTTTGGCGGCAGATTTATAATTTGAGGGTAGTAGCTAGCCAGCCGAGTACTAGAAAGTACCCTACCACCATGCTATGGTTTCCTCACGATGTTTTCCTTCACCTAGCTTAGTCGAATTGTTGGGGGTTGAACCCACACCTTTCGGTCTGTGAACCGACCGCACTAACCACTGAGCTATTATCGCTACAAAAAGCGATTTGATAAATTTGATTGATTCACCAACACAGACTTTTATATTTTACAAATATTTATTACAATGCCCGTCTATAACTACTATGTAACTTTTTTGTGGATCTTAAACTGCATTCTGTATTTCTCTTGCAGATTATGGATGGCATCAGCAGCTAGGGATCTGTCAAACTACCAATGGCGTCTAGTGTCAAATGCAATTGGTGCATGTTCTCTACCCATCTTCGTTAAATTAGTATTTGCTGAGGTACTATAAATCAAAATTTGTTTATGGTTGTAAAGCTAGTTGTATGTCTACAGCTCACCTGATATTAAGTGACGGTGTGGTCGTAGGTGGTCACCATATTTAGTCTGAGATGGAACTGGCTCGCAAGATAGGCTGCTGGAACTGCTGGCGCGTGGCGACAGATTTTCTATTTGAGGGTGGTAGCTAGCCAATCGAGTACAATACTGTACCCTGCCACCAGGCTATAGTTTCGTCAAAATGTTTTTTTTCAGCTCATTGTTGGGGCTGACTGACCACTGAGCTGTAATCGCTAGAAATGTTTAACCAGTGTAACATTTTCTGTAGATATAATATTTTATAAATCTTTTAGAGAATTTTCGTATCTTCTACGTTAGAAAAAAATATTTGTTTTAAATTTACAACTAATCTAGTTTTTGACTTTGTTTACTTTCTATTATATTTATCTGAGTATATTTTCTTGAATATTTTTTTTCCTATACAGGTCTGCAGATGGCGAAGTTACACGAAACCAACTGACACGCACTTGGCGTCTACCGTCATGGACTCCATCATGATGCTGTTTGAGAGAATCGAGAAACAGGTATTTAATTATACTGACATTATTTTGTACTAGTTGTAGTATTTTCGAAACAAAACAACCACCTTGATGTTTCTTTTGCTTTGGGTTTTCACTACTGTAACTCCCATAACTAAATTTACAACTGAAAAAGTACCATAAAACAGAAACAATATTATTTTGATAGAATATCCGCTTCAAGAGCTGTAGGGCGTGGGTTCGGCTCCCACCAAGACAATTTTTCTAATTTTTATCTTTTATAACAAACACAAAGCCAAAAAAAAGAAAGAAAGAAAACATTTATTTTGTCACACACAATAAAAACACTACAAATAAAAGATTAAAAAATAAAAATCTCTATAATAATATGTAGAAAGTTCCCGCTGTAGAGTCCAGTGCGACAAAAAAGGTTAGTTCTCAGCATTAGTGCTGCCGATTTCTCAGCAGCGCTGGTTTTCAAAACTAACCTTTTAGGACGCACGAGACTGAATGAAAATACATACGCAAATATATAAAAGAATAAATAAATTATAAATATACAAAAAGTGTAGTGTAGTGTGCGCTGGATGCGAGCCGCTTCCAACCGGTCTTTATGGAAGTCAATGGGGGAGGCCTATGTCCAGCAGTGGACGTCCTACGGCTGAAATGATGATGATGATGATGATGAAAAAGTGTAGAAAGTTGCTTGTAAAAGAAAGGACATTTTAGTACATACACATAAAGTTTTCATTGCTTTCTTTCAGCACGGTCGTCTGCTAGTATTTCACGCACTGGCGTACATCACCGCAGCTCGCAGCGGTCTTTCGGAGACAGAACTCGAAGATCTAATATCGTTAGATGACAAAGTGCTGGACGATGTGTATCAATACCATTTGCCACCAGTCAGGAGAATACCACCTTTATTGTGGACTAGGTAGGTTCTAAAAAGCGATACCGCTTCATTATCGATATTCAAAAACATTACTTAGCGGTACGAACTGCTGAACAATAGAATTTGCTGCCCGAGTGGGTGTTCGCAGATAGATACAATCTGGGTGCCTTCAAGTTGCGAGTGAATTGGTTTCTTCTAGGTGGCTGTGTGTGGTCGCATCTTCGCTTTATATCAGGCGAGTTAGCAGTCGGACGCAAGCCTATTTTTGTATATAAAAAAATAGAAAAATGATAGTTTTGGCTACAAACAGATGGAAGAGAAAATTTGTTCTTAAAAGATGATGTCTTAACTTAGTTTCATTTGGTTATTATATTTTATTATTATTTTAGCCCACTTTGTCCCAGCAGTCCCTCCCTTTTACGCCTCTCTGTTTTGTGATATTGAGGCCCACTTCTTGTTGTGGGCATCGAGCCCATCTTTCCACCGTTTTAGTAAAATGAGTATTAAATGAAAAATTGTGACTACTTATTTTACTTTTTTGTATGATCTGCGATAACTTAGTTGGACAACACTTTGACACTACATTTATTCATTGCAATAAGACAAATTTCAAAACATAACAATTAATTAATAGTTCTATTACGCTGCCTGAACAATCTTTTGTTTTTGTTTGAATCTCTCAATTTATTTTGTTTTTAACCAACTTCAAAAAAGGAGAAGGTTCTATGTTCGATTGTATGTATTTTTTAAAATTTCAAATTTAGTTTTGCTATGATTTCGTCAGGATCCGCAACGACCTGCCAAACTATCTCTCTGAACGCGAAGCAGACGGCGTTTCGGTCATGAACTGGTACCACCGGCAGTTCCGCGACACGGCGCGAGAGCGATACTTCAAAAACATGAACATGGCCATGTATTTCCATTCTATGATTGCTGACTATTATTTGGGTAAGCTTATATAACTATGGGGTTCCTAGCCCAACTGATCTACCTGGCTTGTCTCTGGTACTTTTAGCAAGGGCTTGATACGATGTACTTTAAATAGTTCCAATTGATTTTTTGTTAGTAAAACAAAATTGGCAAAAGAAAACTTTTTTAGAATTCTGGGAGATGTAGGTTTCCTCACGTTGTTTTCCTTTGCCATTTGAAGTCAGCGGCAATATGCACATAACTTAGAAACCTCCAGGACTTCCAGCTTGGAAGACCAAAACATGGCTAATAAAACATAATTCAATAGAACAAAGCATTCATCCCATTCATAATCCTTTTCTTTCTCAAAGGAATCTGGGGTGGCGGCAATCCCAAGCCGTTCAAGTACACCGAGATTCAGCGACACCGGTTCAACCTGGCTGACAAGGAGGGAGTTGCTGACAGGAAGGTGCCTCTTCAGCCGCTTGTCTTCACATCCGCAGATGGATCTATGAAGAGATATAACTTGAGGAAGGTGAGGTTTTATATGACGATAAGTAATAAAACAAACTAGTCGCTATTCTAATGGTAAAAAACGCCTGCTTATAACTTTTTCAGTGGTACCCAAAACTTTAAGTTATAAAATCTCTATCATTTCCTTGTCTGTCCCACTGTCCCACTTCTGGGCACGGGCCTTTTTTCAATGTAAGAAGGATGAAGCCGAGGACATGTTGGTTTTCTCTTGTTGTATTTAGTTTTTCTTTCACCGTTTGAAGTCATCGCCAATACGCAAATAAATTAGAACAGAGAGACAGGAATATGTGCCAGGGCGCTCGAATCAAGGACCCCCAGATTGGAAGCCAGGCGGTCTCCCGATTTGGCCCAACAACTGCTCTACTAGTGAGACTAGCCTAACATTCTCGTTCAATTACTTAGAGCTTCAAATAAATCATAAAACAGCTATTTCTAGCAATCACTTAAAAATCACCCAATTAACCTGGTGTTCATTCTTAATATACTTGAAACTTTGCGCCAGCTATTTTTCTTTTTAACCAATTCAAAAAAAGAAGATTCTCAATTCGACTGTATTTTTTTACGCGACAATTCTACTTGTTATGAATCGATTTTAATATTTTTTTCTTGGTAGATCATACTCCAGAAATATCAACAAAAATCTAAAAATTGTACACATCAATGATATTTTCGTTTACTCCGAAACCTCGCTGTTTCATTGCAGCAGTGCGTTTAGTTGGCCTAAGGGTCATGGAGTCGGTTTTTTTAAAATTTTAATGTTGTATATTATTGGCGATGTCATTGTTTTATTGACTGCTTCCAGTTTGGTGAGCTTCCTTTCCACTTGGTCCGCTCGAAGCGTTTCACTGACCTCTACGCTCAAGTGCTCTTCAACTATGAGTGGCTTCACGCCAAACTTAATTGCTGCCCGCTTCAAGCCGTGCTGGCGGACTTTGAAGACGCCAAGCAGCACGTTAACAAAGATGCTGTCAGGTATGTGGAGGCTAGTTAAATCAACTTAGTGTAGGAAGACAGATGTTTTTTTTACATGTAAAAGTAATGAGATAAACAAGACACTCAAAAACCTGAGTGGGTGTTTCCCGTTTGATATAATCTGGGTCTTCAAGTCGCGAGTGAATCTGTATCTTCTAGGCAGGTGTGCTCCATCTTAGACCGCATCATCAGTAAACATCAGGTGAGATGGCGGTCAAACGTAAGCCTATTAAAAAAAAGACATTCTTCTGAAAGTAAGATATAACGCATGACCATTGCAGCAATACACAGAACCAAAGCTGTTTTGGCATTCATTTCTTTGAGGCTTTCGATGGTTAGCCTCAAGAGCTCTGCAATTTCGCTAGTTGCAGTATCCTTCAAATTTGAACACAGTAACGTTTACACACTACTGCTTGGCGGCAGAATATCTGGTACTTGTTATTAGGGTTAATTCGTGTTATATTTTACTAACTGTTATGTCATCGATATTAGTTTGATCTACGATATTGTTCATTTTATCTTCTAGAGAACTCATGCTGGTGGCCGACGCACTACGTTTGGGTGGTGCCATCCTTGGCCAATATCCCGACATGTTGGCTCCTCAACTAGTAGGCAGACTGTTACCTGAAGCTCCAACTAATCCAGCAGTAGCATCACTTCTAAAGCAATGCCACGATGCTGGAAAGAATCATTGTGCATTGCTACCTTCGCATCATTGCCTGCATACTCCTGGTGGTCCATTGAAGGTGATGATCTCTTAGGCTAGGTATTTTATTAGTGTCTACTACTCCTTCCATTTTATAATCCTACCAGTATTATAAATGTCAATGTTTGTATGTTTGTTACTCAATCACACAAAAACTGCTAAACGGATTTGAATGATATTTGGCACACATATATTTTATTACTTGGATAACAATTAAGATACTTTTTACACCAAAAAAATGTCAAGTTCCTTTGGGATTATCAAAAAACGAAATGAGTTTTATGGAACATTATTCAATAATAAAAGATATCCTTTATATTAATCTCACTAATATTATAAATGTGAAAGTTTGGATGGATGGATGTTTGTTACTATTTCACGCAAAAACTACAGAACGGATTTGGATGAAATTTGGTATGGAGGTAGCCGAGACACTGGATTAACACATAGGTTACATTTTATCCCAAAAACATGTAGCGGGTATCACCGCGGGGCGCAGCTAGATTATGATGAAACGTTTCAACATGCTGCACCAATTCTTCACAATTAGCTTATTGTTGTTAGATTTTAAGATAAAAACACCGACCATCAAATCGTCTGCTTTACGACTATATTAAAGAATAAATATGTCTGAAATCTTAATCACTTTTTTTATTACAGTATTCCCTAGAAGGTCACCAGTTTGCAGTATTTGCGTTTCGTCTTAGCTCCGACAAACGCTACGTAGTTTCCATCTCCAGCCGAGTTATATCCTGGGACCTCTCCACGTCTGACCTGGCGCGTGATCTATGTCCTCAGCTAGAGGGAATCATGCAGAATCTAGAACTTTCTCCGGACAATAAATGGGCAGCTGCCTCTACCAACAACTCTGTGGTTAGTTGAGTTATTCATTTAGGATAAATTACTTTAGTAACTTTATTATTTTTTACTTATATGTTTTTTGTTTTGTGGATGATTATGGCTTTCTGGCACAGGATTGTGGGATGGAATTGAAAAAGTTTTTTTTTTCAAAAAAATTTTTTTTTTAAATTTTTAATTCTCACTAATACTATAAATGTGAAAGTTTGGATGTGTGGATGGAAGTTTGTTACTCTTTCACGCAAAAACTACTGAACGGATTTGGATGAAATTTGGTATAGAGGTAGTTGAGACCCTGGATACTAGGCTACTTTCTATCTCGAACACATGTAGCGGGTAACACAGCGGGGCACAGCTAGTTTGAAATAAAAAAACAAGGTTATTTTGTAACACGTTAAACAATTTGAATTCGGAGATATTACAGAGTATCAATAGATTTATTTTAAACAGTTAAACTATACAATAGATTTTGTATGTCTTATTCCTTTCGCTGCTGAACAGAAAGTGATTACGTTGTTGTAGTCCCAGCTAACTTCAGTTGGGTGCTACGCCAGTGCCCTCTAAGCAAACTTTAATGCTAGTCAATACACTGTTTATTAAATAACTCACTTTAAACATGACATCCACAGCTACTAAAAAAATAATAGGGACTAAATTATAGTTTAAATGTAATTCGACGACAGCCCCGTTGGCTCATTGGTAGTATATCTGCCTTGAGAGCAGTAGGGCGTGGGTTCGATTCCCACTCAGGGCAAACATTTTGTGAATAAACACAATCATGTTTCTGTGTCTGGGTGTTCTGTAAAAAAAGTATTTATGTATTCTATCAGTTATCTGACTTCCATCACACAAGCCCTGCTTAGTTTGGGGTCAGATGGCGCTGAGTCCTACGATATTTATTTATTATTAATTTAGTCCCCATTTATTCAAGTATTGCAACAAAGGCGACAACAGTTTTTTTCAAATCTTGTTTTTTTTGCAGTCAATGCTGCTCAACATGCTCACTAGCGAATACGTTACAATTGAAAATCCATTAGATGAGGGTAAGTCTTCTGAGCATATTGTCATAAAACATTTTCTAATAATGTCCATCTACACTATTATAAAGAGGAAAGATTTGACTTTTTGTTTGTTTGTTTGTTTGTATTGAATAGGCTCCAAAACTACAGGACCAATTTTTTTTTAATTTTTGACAGGCTAGGTGTTTGATCACAGCTCACCTGATCTTAAGTGACGGTGTAGTCGAAAATGGTAAAGCACACCTAGCCTGGAATGGAACTGGCTCTCAAGTGAGGCTGCCGGAACACACCGTTAGATGCTTGGCGGCATATTTTCAACTTGAGGGTGGTAGCTAGCCAGCCGAGTACTAGAAAGTACCCTACCACCATGCTATGGTTTCCTCACGATGTTTTACTGCACCGATTTCAAAAATTCTTTCACCGTTGGGAAGCTACACTATCCCCGGGTGTCATAAGCTACTTGTTATCCCTGTATTCGCACGGGAATGGGAACTACACGGGTTTAACCGTGAGGCGTCTGCTAGTCGTTTATAAGTAAAGACCTGCATCACTGCAAAACCTTAATATAGTGTTGAGAATCTAAATAAAAATAGAGAAAGAAAATGCATGGAACAAACTACCGGCTTCCTTATTTCCTGAGAGATATAATGTAGATATTTTCAAGGTCAGAGTGAATATGTGTCTTCTAAGTCTGCGTCCTTCATCTTCGTCATTATCGCTTACCATCAGGCAAGCAAAAAGCAGATAAATGCATATAAAGAGTACTTCCTATTCTTTTACTGTTGTTGGTTATACTTGATCATATATTATCTTGGTGATAGATCTCCCTAGCAGAAGGTCGTCTAGGTAGGTACCACCGCAGTACCAGTTATTCTACCGCTAAACAGTAGCGTGTAAATATTACTGTGTTCCGGTTCGAAGGGTATTGTAGCTAGCAAAATTACTGGGCTGTTGAGACTAACCATCGAAAGTCTCAAAGTAATGAGCGCCAAAGCAGTGATGCCCTGGACTTTGTTTTGTTACTCAAAGTTCTGTGTATCGCTGCAATGGTCGTGGACAGGCGCTATTCTTACCATCAGGAGAGCGTTTCGTTCGTCTCATTACTTTTTACATTAAAAAAAAAAAAAATTCTTCCTCTCTGACCTTTTCGATCGGTGTTGATCAATTTGTACATCTTTTAATATTCATCACCATTGTCCGTAGGTTTGTCTATCCCATTATGCCCATGGTTTCTTGTACCATCTCCCTCGGTTACGCATATACCATGCCCAGGTTCCATCTATTGAAATCGTCACTTGTTTAAAAAAAATGAGTAACTAAAATATTTCCCAGGGGAAACTGTCCGAGGCGTGTACGTCCTAAACCATCACATGTTTATCTACGGCCCTCATTCTTGGGTCCAGTACAGCATGCGGGGAGAACATGAAGAAACCAAACCCGCACCCAGCACCGAACCATACGACGATATGAATTGGGAGATACTTAGTAAGTTTTTCAGCTTCAAATTTTACTTTTATTGGTATCCCACCTTTTATACTCGTATTCATCATCATCATCCACAGCCTTCTTTATCCCACTGCTGGGTATAGGCCTCTCTCTTACATGCCATCTGCCTCGGTCCTGTGCACAATCTGGTCCAGTTTCGACCCGCGACGGTGACAATATCGTCGACCCATCTTGCGGCTGGACGACCGACGCTCCGCTTCCCTTGCCTAGGCCACCACTCGTATTATAAGTAATTATTAACCCGCGACAAAAAAAAAATCAAATGGCTCTCTTTTGTAATTTCGATGTTGAACACAGACGAAAAGTAATTCACAAAGACTTCTTATGGTAAATGACTGTTTTGCGTAACTCTAAAAATATAATTATTCATCCAATCAGCAATGGAGTTACGTGACCTGGAGAATTTTCTCCTCATCCAGTGGAGCGGAGACCTGGAAGATGACAGACTGCTGCTGCAATTCCACGCGGGTGGAGTGTGGATGCAGCCGCTAAGGTGTCGAGGGGCCTTCGCCATGAACAAACACTGGACCAGGGTATATACTAGCGATCCTGAGAGGGGGTATCAGGTTAGTGAGGGTCAGAGCTTCTCCGAAGATGCACCGTTATCTCCTGTATAACATTAGGGAAATTTTCTAAGTATATCTACTGTATTGTGATACAGATAGTTTTATTTGGGTGACGTCTTAGTCAGAAAGGCCGTGGATCCCGAGCAGCATCCTGTTTGGTACAGGATCTGCCGCTGGCTATCCAGTGTGGGTATTATGGGTACTTTTGGGTACGGGTCTCTACGTGAGGCCTTTTTGACCGGGGCTTTGTGGACTCGCATTACCATCTCAGCGGATGGTACATTAGACAGAAATTGCCCATAATACTCGCAGCGTTGCCACGAACAAACGAATGTACGACAACAATATAGTTTTATATAGAATTATACTTACTAAAGCCCACTAGGCTTGTATAAGTATATGCCAGTAATCACTATAATTAAACTTATATTAATAAAGCTTAACATTGTGAGAAATGACGTCAGTATCAACAAATTAATCATGCAGGAAGATTACGTATATGAAAGTTAAATAAATCCTTAGGAAACCAGGTCCTTGCTAAAACATTGTCGATATACAAGGTTATATGCGCTTGGGGCATACTAAGCTAAAAGAGAATTACTGTATTATCGGTTGGTATTCATACTAATTCTAAAATTATTATGGTTTAAGAATATTTATTAATCTCACAAAATTTGCAAGTAATTTACTTACTAAGATTACACCGTTCAGTTTGCTAATTATTATGCTACTAATCGCGTATGCAGATGTAATTAAATTATAAAAGAAAAGTACACAAAGAGAAAGAAAACAGCTTTTTAAATACAAAAACTTACAACTTTTAAATAAAAAAACTTTGTTGACCTCGGACGAAATATTATATGAAACAAATTTTTTTTTCGCTAATTATACATTATGCCTACAATAAAAGTGATTCATAATAACGAGCTCCTTTCGGCAGAAACAGTGTCATAATAATTGGCACATCCTTCAACTAACAGAATGGGTTTATATTCTTCCGGTCTTTCGCAAATCTTTTCAGTTCAGCGCGATTTTTTTATTTTAATAAATCGAATGATAACGTTCTGTGTAACTCATTTTTCAGGTGTCAATATTTGAGCTGAACGTGGAACAGTGCTGCTGGATTAAAGTAGAAGAACTCCATCATCAGGAGACGGACACGGCTGAAGCGATGCTGCAGCTTAAACGAGGGAAAAAGGATCGGATGTTACTGGGTAAGGCTTTTATATACCGCTTCGATAGATACAAAATGGTACCATTTACAGTTTAGGTTAAATATGTTCTGCCGTCTCATGTTTGGAAGTTTGCTAATTTAGCAAGGCACATTTGGCATTGATGGTACCAGTTATGGCTTGCTCATGACCATTGTAGCGCAGTGTTATCCATAATTTTGTGTTAGATCAAAGTCCATAGCATCACTGCATTGGTGTTTCACTTTGAGACAAATCTCTTAGTAATAAATCTCATTTCTTTTATGGGTTAGGTACCATTTATAACTTTAATAATATTTTAAGTGAGGTAGGTTATTTTTTACATAGCATAAAGATGGTTTATAAGGAAGACCGTAAATGTTTTATGTGTGCTCATGTGTACCCATAATAACATTACCTTCTCTTAATGAACATTTTTTTATTCTAGGGCTGGATTCATTATCTTATCATTGTAATTCTTGTCATGTCTCGCTACATCTAGAGACAGACTCCCCACGACAGTTCAAGTTAATATTTTACTTTTACGCTGATATTATTTTGTTTCAGCCACAACAACGTACAGTTTTGTTGTTTGGGACTTCGACATCATCATTCCTAGAGGAAGCCACGTCATTGAGACTAAGAAGAAGAATAGAGAAGAGGAGAAGAAGGAAGAAAATGATGTTAATAGTCCAATTTTATTTCATTTAAAAGAAATTATGAGAATTAGAATTATTTAGCTATTGCATAGCTTCTATCACGGGACTTGAGCGTGGAGACCGAATCCAGAAATTTCGTAACGAAAATAACCTAACATCCCCCACTCCCACCGGCACAGCGGTGATACTTTTTGCCATCTATCGATGAATGGCAGAACTTTTAATGACTTTTTTGAAATATCACGCTTGCCTCTTTAGTTCAGCAACTCGCCTCTAGGTGGCATTGGTTGTATCAGCGTAAAAATGCTATGCAATAGCTTTACCGCGGCAGTCTAGTGCCACACGTCTTTTTTTATTTGTCTTATAATACTTTCAGTTACACTAGGCAAGTCATAAGTACATATGAAATAGCATGGCAAAATCAATTCTTAGAATTCAAAACTCTGTACAAACAAACAAACTGATTATTATTAACTCACCGTTCAAATTTTTAGTTCCCAAATTATTGGCCCTGAAGTCAAAAAAGTGAATGTTTTCTTCAATTTCATCAATCTATCTTTCTAGACATTTTATATTCAAATGAAATCTACTCTTTAGTAAATACTTTAACTGTCTCTGTAACTCTCTTTCAAAAATATATAATTTCTCTCTCACACGCATTTTACATTCTCTCGCATACAGACCAAAGTTTTTTTAAATGTAAAAGTAATAAAACGAACACGATGCTCTCCTTAGGGTAAGAGATTTAAGTAGTAAAGCAAAGGTGAAGGAAGGAAGTCATCTAGGTAGATACCACCGCAGTACCAGATATTCTGTCGCCAAGCAGTAGTATTTAAACATTACTGTGTTCCAGTTTTAAGGGTACTGCAGCTAGCGAAATTACTGAGCTATTGAGACTAACCATCGAAAGTCTCAAAGTAATGAGCACCAAAGCAGCGATGCCCCGGACTTTGTTTTGCTACTCAAAGTTCTGAGTTGTGTTCTCTCTTACCATCAGGAGAGCGCGTTATTCGTATCATTACTTTTATGTTCTCATTGAGGTTCACTGATTTCTATTCCAGCAAGAAGAGAAGCAAGATACTGAGCCAGAGAAAGATCAGCATCTCCGTGGAATCGTGCTTCCTCTACCCCACACCATCCGCAATATTTCCACTAAGATGACTCTTTCCAACTCCTTCATGATCAGCAACAACTACCAATATGCTGTCGCTGGAGTCAGGTAAACAAGATCTGCTAAATTTTTGGGTCGAACAAATTCTGGATTCAATTATGTTGTATTCATATAGCGTAAAACACAAATATTGTCTCAGACGCCTATCCTAGACCATTGCAGCAATACACAGAACCTTGAGTAACAAAACAATGTCCAAGGCATCGCTGCTTTGGCGCTCATAACTTTGTGGCATCGGATGGTTAGACTCAACAGCCCTGCAGTTTCGCTAGTTGCAGAATCCTTCAAACACAGTAATGTTTACACACTAGTGCTTGGCGGCAGAATATCTGGTACTGCGGTGGTACCTACATAGAGGACTTTTAAGGAGGTCTACCAGTAAATTTTGATAGTTTAGGTTAAATATATTCTGCTGTCTCATGTTTGCAAGATTGCTAATTTAGCAAGAGTTTGCTAATTTAGATGGCACCAGTTATGGCTTGCTCATGACCATTGTAGCGCAGTGTTATCCATAATTTTGTGTTAGATCAAAGTCCATAGCATCACTGTATTGGTGTTTCACTTTGAGACAAATCTCTTAGTAATAAATCTCATTTATTTTATGGGTTATTTATATCAGTTGCTTTCGTCCAGATCCAATTTTGTCTGATTTAACTTTGTTTGCAGAAAAAGCCTGTATGTTTGGAGTCTGGAAACCGCAAGGCTTATCAAAGTCCTAGACGCTCATTTCGGGAGGATAGTTCAACTGGAGCCCCTAACAGTGGGTTCCTGGAACAACGTCATCACTTCATCAATAGACCGAACTGTCAAGATATGGAACATAGACAATATCTTTGAACAGGTGCACAAGATCGACCGACAAGAATTACCGATTGACATGATCAGGTATGTGAAAAATAGACTCGGTGCTGCATCTAAAGCTGAAAACCTCAAACGGCACAAATGTGGTTATTTGGATAGAGTGTATCTTTTTGTGCCGTTTGGGGTTGAAACTTTAGGTCCGTGGGGGCCGGCCGCTCTCGAACTATATCGGAACCTGGCCAAACGTTTAGAGGAGGCTTCTGGTGACCAGAATGCTGGTATCTAATTTTGGTCAAAAACTTAGCATTGCCATCCAGCGTGGCAATGCTGCCTTTCATCATTCAGCATTCTGGCCACATATTTCTCCTCTGACGGACTTTTAGATTACATTTTTTGTATAAATTTTGTATATGGTATTAATTTATGATTTTTCATTTTGTTCAATAAATGTTGGACTCGGTTTCATGCATTCTCTGTTTTCTCATTTCATTTCATCAGAGAGTGAGGTATTGTTAAAGTTTTTCCTGTGTCAATTACTGTCATTTTACAGTTTGGTGGTGCGCACAATGAAAGTGGTGACACGTTTCCTTTCAATTTTTGAAATGATGTCGATGTTTATTTGCCCACTGTAAATTCGTGTTGTCATTAATAAGCTAAAAACATATTACATAGTCATAATCGTACGAAGCTTACCAAAACTTTTTTTTCAGTATTATTGTCAATTAAAATTAAATTGCAGCTTAGCTCGCGATACCCAGATAGCAGTAACAGTCACACGCAGCTGCTGGGCGTTGTGGGACACCAGTACTGGGAAGCTCTTGGCTCAGCTGGCTGACGCTCCACTGGGGGCTATTGTAACCCACGCTGTGGTCACTCCCTCGGGAGAGCATGTCGTCACTGCTGAGTCTGGGAATGTGCTTATTTGGGACATAGTAGCGCAGAGACAGGTGAGAGAACTTGGGAACAATACAACGCAGTAACTAAATTAAGTAAATCAATAAGTACTACTAGTACTAGTCTCATCCCTATCTCAATCGCCCAGCAATTTAGCTAGTTACTCTTTAAATTAATAAGTATTTTTACTTTTATTTCATTTTGGACCGACCACCTGTAGGTGATCTTCAAAGAAGAACAAAAAGGAGTGAAGCAAGTGCTGCTTCTAGAAGACGGCACCAAGTTTATTACGATATCTATGCAAGCGGCCCCGGACAACGTGGAAAATGTAGCTATAGCCAATATTATCACCAGGACTATACCAGGTAATAAATTAAGTACTTTCTTCTCATATGAAACCTTTTGAAACAAGACCAAAGTCCAGGGCATCGCTGAGACTTTCGATGGCTAGTCTCAACTGCCCAGTAATTTCGCTAGCTGCAGTACCCTTCAAACCGGAACTCAGTAAAATGAATGAATAAATGAACGAATGAATGAGTGAATGAATGAATGACCGAATGAATGATTTATTGAATGAATGAATGATTTATTTGTCTATGACAAATGTTGTAATGTTGACACACTACTGTTTGGCGGTAAAATATATGGTACGGCGGTGGTACCTACCAAGACTGCCTCCTACTAAGGAGATCTACAACCAAGTAACTTTATTTTAGAAATAATTTAATATTATATTTTTATATTAAATTCCCCAGATGGTGAAAAGATCTACACGGCAGAGTACGAGGTGCGCGGCATGGGATGGCGCGCAGCAGTGGTATCGGCTGACGAGCACCACCTCACGGCGCCGGGGCTCGACAAGGCGAGCAAGGACTGCCTACACGTGTTTCATGCCAGAACTGGAGCCAGGTTGCACAGGTAACAAATATGGAGATAATTAACATAACTATAGTTATGGAGCTTTTAGCTGCCAGTGATAGAAAACATCGTGAGGAAACTATAGCATGATATATGATATATATAGATAAGATATATTTTTATTGACATATTTTATATTTTGATATTGACGATTATGAATTCAGGATTCCAATAAAGAACAGCGGCATAAAAGACATGCAGTCGATAGTGGCGCTCCCTCACAAGCCGCTCTGGGTTGCCGTGGTCGGTAACGATAAGGCGGGAATATTGGACATCAAGACAAAAAGGCTTATCAGGTAAAGACTTATGAAGTCGTCGTCTTACTCAGATATGTGAGTAATTGTACTTTGAGGCCACATTAACAGACATTCTGTCGTCAAGCAGTAGTGTATAAAAATTACTGTGTTCCGGTTTAAGCTAGCAGCTTAGCAGCTAGCGAAATTACAGGGTTGTTAAGACTAACCACAGTAACCACCTAATGTTTCAAAGTAATTAGTGCCAAAGCAGTGATGCCCTAGACTTTGTTTTGCTATTGCTGCATTATCTTTTACCATCAGAAGAGCATATCGTTAATTTCATAACTTTTACATTAAAAAGATCATTGTAAAGCTGCTCATAATCAGACAATGTCCGAAAATAATAACATGGCTCCATTAGCACGTCTTTGAACTACTTATTACTACCACAACGGCATCCTCTGCCACTCCCACAATCATCTCTACATTGAGTTTTTGTTTCTGGAGAAATGCTCCAAGAACTTCAATATTGGTAATTGAATAGTCAACTAAAGTGTGTTCTTAATTTTAGTCCAAAGAAACTTACCTACTCATACCAACGCCAGTTAACTCAACCAATTTTACCACATATTTGCAAATGTTCTAAATAAATCCAGACACGTTCCTCGTTGGAACGGATCCTGCACCCGTGACGGGAAGATTGGGCTCTGTGCCCCAAGTCGCGGAGGCCTTGATCTCATCGAGCTGAAACGTGGGGCCTCCATCCAGCAGCTGATCAGCCGCGCGGCCGAGGGCGTCTTCTCTATCATAACCATGTTCAGCTCAGATGATAACTACGTGTTCTACTACCACAGTGGAAGGAAAACATTGAGGGTTTTCAGGTAAGGTTCATTTTGCCTCGTCTAAATAAATTCCGATTGTCTTGCTTCGTGATGGAGACAGAAACTTTTTAGGACGCTTCACGAGATTTTATTACTAAACTATCTGTGTCTGTCTATTCATTATATTTGGGAATAAGAACCCTACAAAGATTGACATAAATATTTTATATTTGACATACAATAAAATAACAGTCACAATTATATTAAAAATTACTCACCCCTAACTGTACTCGATACAAAGGCATAACACTCGCGGCATTGCCGCGTTGTATGGCCATGGCTAACCTCTGGCTAACCTCATAAAACTAATAAACCAATTAATATTTTCATAAAATATGGGCTACTATAGCAGAATATTGTCCAAGAATAAAATAAAGAAAAAAGACAAACACAAAGTGGTTATAGAATAAACAAGAAGCTGAAAAGAAAAAAAATCTATAACGCGACTCGAAAAAAACATAGAATTTGGCGCCAAAAATCCGCAATTTTAATAATTTTAAAATACCCAATAAAAACAAATCTAAGACGACGACGAACGACATATCATCTATCAAAGTAAGTTCAGTCATTTAGTAGTTACGAAGTAACAGGGATAGGCATACTACATGAGGTTTCTATTGTTAAAAGAAGAGCACCGTTTCAAAGTTTTGTAGAAATCTGGGGGCACGGCAGTGCCCCGTCAAGTCGAGAAAAAAACGAGACAAGCACCATAATAGTACCAGTGTCGAATAGCATCTTTAACTTCCTATGTCACTTTTCAGGACTGTGGATGGCAAAGCGGTTGCTGAGTACAGGGCTCCAGCAGAGGTGACTGGAGTCGCCAGCGCTCACGGTGGTAAAGCCCTGGCCATTGCTTCTCAGGATGGGTGTCTCACCGTGCTTAATATAGTTGACCCACACGAGTAGGCTGCTTTTTCGTAGAATTTTTGAACATATGTTTAACGTAGTAGAAAAATAATGTATATGTAACTGTTACTGGTAGATTTACACTGGACGAATGCTGAAAATCTCAAAAAGCTTAACACAGTCTATAAACACTTTTTTAAAAACGATTTTAATAAACTTTAGTGAGGTTTTATAAAAAGACAGTATTAAGGGAAGGGTGCGAGTTCATACCCTAATAATGAACCTGAGCTGCCGGTAAAGGAAAACATCGTGAAAAAACCATAGCATGGTTGTAGGGTACTTTCTAGTACCCTACCACCATAGCTACCTAGGCTAGCTACCTCAAGTTGAAAATCTGCCGTCAAGTATCTAACGGTATGTTCTGGAAGCCTCAGTTGAGAGCCAGCCACACCGTCACCGAACATCAAAGACCTAACCTGTCAAAAATGAAAAAAAAACCTTTTAGCTCTAAATTTGACTAGATTTGTCTTTATTTTGACATCGCTCACTATCACGAAAATCAAAAGGATGTTAAATATTTTTTGCAAAATAGTATTTCAGTACCTATTTTTTGAGATAATCAGCATTCGAGAAACCGAGTGCTAGAAAATTTAAGTCAATTAATGAAGTACAATTTTCACAGACAAAAAAGGCAAAGACGATGGGCTGGCCCCATTTATTGAGGATTGACAGGGATGTAAGTATCTTAAAGACTATTACACTGTCCTTTATTGACACTGACAATGCACAACTATTATTACACTAAAAATATAATTAAATCGCTTACCCATATATTAGGCACTACATCTAAATTATTCCCTAAAAAAATACAGGGCTATAAACTTAAGGCGTACAAAGTGAAAATGGGTCATTGTATTCATCATTATGAATAAGACTATCAGGTTTAGACCAATGTTCTATAGTTTGTTGAACCTTGGCCAAATTAATGGAGCAGTTAATTATTTAGTTCAAGATTTTTGGGTTGTGCCCACAGTAAAAATAGTTCATATCTAATACTCAACACATTGACCTCTTTTCAGCTAAGTACATCCCAAGCTTTAAGGTTTATCTGCTCCAGATAGACTCGGCCGGAAAAATTAACTAAAAATGCTGCTAAGACCACGGTTGCGCCCGCACACACTGCCGCGGCTATCTGTGGCGGTTGCGGCACCATATCACAGTGGTATCTTGCAATGGAGGTTAGATTCGTAGCAAGGTATATTTAAGTTGATAAAAATGACAGTGTAATAGAGCCTTTAGGAACTGTTTTAATGATGGCTGTGTTTTATTAAAAAAAGGTAGTAAGAACCGTTTGTGATCTCATTTTATTTATATTTAAGCACAATTTAAAATTCTTGCTATAAACATTAATAAATACTAAAAGTATGTTTTCTTATAATTAAACAATCCACAATTAATTAATTCACACTAGCTATTCACGATCGTCAATTATTTATTATTTGAGGTAGTTTAAAGTTTTAGAAAAGAACTAATACCATACAATAAAACGTGAATGTAAAAATGCAGGTCTAACAAAAGTTTCTTAGCAAGAAATGATATGATGTAAAGTCAAACAGAAAGTCGAAAAAATTGCGCGACGTTAGCGATAGAACAGCGCGATGTTTTCAACTGTATAGCGCGACGTTAGCAATAGTAGCCCTGTTGGCTCATTGGTAGCATATTTGCCTTAAGAGCTGAAGGGCGTGGGTTCAATTCCCGCTCAGGACAAAAAATTTATGTACCAACAAAAATGTTTGTTCTGCGTCTGGGTGTTCTGTATGTATTTACAAAAAAAAGTATTTATGTATTCTATCAGTTATCTGACTTCCATCACACAAGCTCTGCTTAGTTTGGGGCCAGATGGCGCTGTGTGTATTTATTAAAAAAAAGAAAAAGAAAAAAAAAGTATAATGCGACGTTAGCGACTATACTTTATATTTGAGTTACCTTATTGTTTGTGTATCATCATCAGAGCGCTTTTAATATCACTCAGCTAACAAAATCAACTAAGTGACTTAACAATATAAATAAAAATACAGTTGATGAAACCTCATAAAAAAAAACATATTATTTATTTTCAATTTAAATAATACTAATAATTTTTGGACTTAACGTTTATGTTAAGTCAAAGAAATTTAAAAGAGTCAGCGATTCAACTCTTAACACTTGAACGTAGCATTCGCGTAACAGTACTTGCTGTTTGACCATACCCTAAAATTATTCGATCCAATTCTAGAAAACCGTGAACACTATCCTCTCCCAATATCTCCTATAATTCATTTAAAACTCGAACTCAGAGACGTATATGAATAGCTTAGCAATAGCGATCCCTCCGAATTGTTCTCGACTGTAGAGTTCCATGGAAAGTTCTAGTTCTATGGATTGTGGTCCTTCGAGCGGCCGCACCAGTGACATCACGGCTTCATTGTCAGTTTGGATAAGTCTGGAAATAAATGTAATAGTTAATTTGGAAAACATCGCGAGGATACTATTACTCAGTGGTTAACAATCGGTTTGCATGCCGATGGGAGTGGGTTCAAACTCCAACAATGAGCTTGAACTGCTGGTGAAGAAAACCATAGCATGGTGGTAGCTTCTAGTACTCGGCTGGCTAGCTAAGTTCAAGCTTCATGGTGGTCCATCAAGTTGAAAATCTGCCGCCAAGCATCTAACGATGTGTTCCGGCAGCCTCACTTGAGAGCCAGTCCCATTCCAGTCTAGGTTCATCCATCTTCGACCTCACCGTTTTTAACATAAGGTGAGCTGTAATCAAACACATTGCTTGTCAACAATAAAAAAAAGACTGTCGCATGCCGCGTCTCCACTGTGAGGCTGGTGTTGGTTTATGGGTAAGTATACTCACAAGAAAGTGTTGATATCCGCCTTATTCTTGACGCTGGGCGGCGCGTTTGCGTTAACAAGGCGCAGTTGAAACTTCATCTTGGCGTACGGCCACGTGGGGCCGCGCATCGTGAACAACTTCACCTGGATCAATGAACGAATGAGTGAAATTTACTTTCTAATATATATAAAGTTATCAGCAATTTATTGTGACATTTCACACAGCTCCATCTAGCTACAAATTTATACTATGAGAAGAAGAAGGCCTAGGCAACGTAACATTCACTAATGAGTTTTGGCGGGAACGCGGAAAGAGTCGTGTCGCCCCGTTGTACATGTTTTCCAAAAATAATTTTTCTCGAGTGTTTATGCATAAAAATGGTGGTGTTTTATTCATAAAGTGCCGAATTAGAAGCGCGAGTGTGGGAAAATGATATAATGTGGTGAAACATGACTTTTCATGTTGCTTCCAAAAGTCCATCGAAGCTTTACAGCGAAGTCACCACTACTTTACTATACCATAACTGAACTTGACTGACACGGACTGTGCTTAACGAAGACTGGGCTTTGACTATAACTATAGCTACGAGGCAACTTATTTAACTTACGAAACTTGAAAATATAAAACACTAGACACTGGCAAATGCTCAAAATGCGGTGCCAAAATAAAAAAAAACTTCTGTCATAATGTGACAGGTAGTCAATGTAAAATCCGGGTTCGGCGATAGAAACAAAAATAAACATTCTTCTTCATCCAAAACCAAAGAAAAAAAAACATTCAATAATATTCAATATTTAACAACGCTATCAGAAAAGTCCACCAATCTAGATATCTTATTTTGCTGTATCATTGACACTTACGTTAGACTCTGGCACGAATAGATTGGAGACAAAAGTAATAAAGTTGTACGATATGGTGGTAGGCTGGTGGGCGCATTCCCAATCGCCAGGGCTGCAAACTCGCTGCGTTTTTGTGCAACGACTGAAAATAATAGAAAATCAACGTTTTACTAAAAGACGACCAGGCGCTTGATGCTTCAAAACTTCAAAGCATCAAGAAAAAAAACAAAATATTTATTTCATGTAAAAGTATTGAGACAAACGAGGCGCTCTCCTGATGGTAAGAGTAAGAGATGATGCCTGTCCATGACCATTGCAGCGATACACAGAACTTTGAGTATCAAAAAAAGCCAAGAGCATCGCTGCTTTGGCGCTCATCACTTTAAAACTTTCCATGGTTAGTTTCTACAGCCCTGTAATTTCGCTAGCTGCTACTCTTCAAACCGGAATACAGTAATGTTTACACACCCTTGCTTGGTGGCCAAATATCTAGTACTGCGGTGATACTTACCTAGACGACCTCCTGCTAAGGAAATCTACCACCCAGTAAATATCCTAATAATACGAAAAGTTGTGATTCATACAATGTCAGAGGTGACTCACTGTTTGCTCTCGAGTTGGTAGCCCGGCGGGCATGTGATCCGCTGGCAGCGGTAGCTTCCTCGGGTGTTGAAACAGACGTGGCTTGTACCACCGTACATGCCGGTCTGGCAAGATGCTTCTCCGGTCTCACATTCATCGATATCTGTAAACAAATGGTTTTTTTCCATTTCAAAAGCTGAGCATAGTAATATTATACAACAGGGCAATGCCGCTAGCGTAATGGGAACCCTACCGCGCAACAGCGATCTCTACTCCTAACAATGCGCGCCGTGTGTGCCTTTTGGATCTAAACATCTTCAGAGACTCGCTAGACGGTTGGATACCGTCCAACCAGCCAACCAACCGTCTCTGAAGATGTTGGTCGAGACTCTTCGCTATAAGGCCGTTCTTCGTGACGACTATCGGGACACTGATCGTCGAATCAACATCCCACGTGGCGGTTATCTCGTGAGCCAAGTTAAGGTACTTGCTGAGCTTGTCCTTTTCTTTCTTATTATTGACCGACTCAAAAAAGGAGGAGGATCCCCATTTTTTTTTAAAGAAAGAAAGCAAGAAAATGTTTGTTTTATTTTGTGACACAAAACACACAAAAATGACAACAAACAGAGACAAACAGTTGCAAAATAGGGGCTCACCTCAGCATAAAACTTTTGTATGTATGTTACGCGATCACTCTGCCAATTATGAATCGATTTTGATGATTCTTTTTTTTGCTTAGTAGATCATACTTCAGAAATGGTCTTGTATAAATTTTATCGAAATCAATAGAGCGGATTTTGAAAAATCAACAAAAATATAAAAATTGTATATCGATGATATCTTCGTTTACTCCGAGACCGCACTGTTTGATTGGAGCAATGCGTTTTAGTTCGCCTGAGGGTCATTTATTATTAATTATTAAGAAATTATGGAGTCTGCAGAAGAATCTTTCAGGAGCACCTAGGAAAGTACCTTCCTTTAGACTTCCATTAGCTCACCTATACAGCTCCTCTTGTCCTCTGAAAGTCTGTACCCAGGCGGGCAGGCGCAGCGGTAGCTTCCTGGTTCATTGTGGCAGGTTCCCACGCAGGGAATCTTCGACTTGAACTGAATGCATTCGTTCACGTCAGCACACGTCCTGAACAATGGAAAGTGTTGTTGTACTGTTTTGATGGAGTTTCAAGTTTTTGAAGTAAAACATTTTGGACGCCGATTCTATAAAATAGACGAGAGTGACATGAGTGTGAAGTGAGTGAACGCGTTTCGTTTAGAAAAAAACACATTTTGTTAAATGAGACAGAATAAAGATATAACGAAGAAAAAAGAAGAAAGAAAATTAAACATTCAAATTTAGATTACTAGTTTTCGTTTAAAAGTAATTTTAAAATCTGATACCACAACGGTATTTTATGTTAAGGTGTTGCGATGAACGAATCGTTCTCCAAGAATAGGACATAGGACAACAATAGGACGTAGTAGGACATTCAAATGCAAAAAAAGGAGGTTCCATTTACTTCCTCCAGGGATTCGTCCCATTTATAAATAATCCCATCGTCCCATAAATCATTTAAATATGTCCATACACATTATACATACATAGATATTGTACGTAAATCTTACAAATTTTAATCATATGCTAGACCTTTTTATGGTAAGATATGTACCATGCCATACGATTTTTGACATGCAGCGAACCCAAAACTTTGAACGAAGACTAGGGCTTCGCTATTTTAATCCCAATAGTAGGTCCAAAAACATGTTTCTTTACTTAAAAAATAGCACATTAAAATATGATTAGTGTTGTGAACAAAATGCAGCGAACCTGTTATCAGCCTTGAGCCGGTACCCTCGATGGCAGAAGCACCGGTAGCTGCCCCAGACGTTACTGCAGCGGTGCTGACACAGAGAGCCGGCGCGTGCTTCGGAGCACTCGTCCACATCCACGCACACCTTGATAATGCAGAACGAATGAGTGAACTCTTAAAGATGAATAAGGCATGAGAGAGTCTTCATAAAGAGAACCAAAGACATGGAAGATTATAAAGTCACGCAAGCACATCATCATAATCTCAGCCGTAGGACACACTGCCTCCACTGTCGCTGCCATTGCCTTCCCTCATTGACTTCCATAAAGACCGGTTGGAAGCGGCTCACATCCAGCCTGTTTCTGTGGTCTCTATTAGGTCGTCTGACCCCCGTATGATGTCCTACGCTGCGATTGCCGGTCCGTGATCTCCACTCCAGAACTTTGCAGTCCCATCGGCCAGCAGTTCTGCATGCTATGTGCCCTGCCCACTGCCACTTCAACTTATAAATACTAATGAAATTAATAACACCTGTCTACGATAATTACAGCGATGCAAAGAACTTTAAGTGACAAAACAAAGATCAGGGTATCGCTGCTTTGGCGCTCATTACTTTGAAACATTCGATGGTTAGTTTCAACTGCCTTGTAGTTTTACTAGCTGCAAGCCGAAACACAGTAGGTAATGTTTACACACTGCTTGGTGGCATAATATCTGGTACTGCGATGGTACCTACCTAGACGACCCCCTTGCTAATGAGATCTACCACCAAGTAAATTGCTCATAATTGTCATTTGAAATTACGTCCCAGACTTTTGGGCGTGCTTTTCAACGATAACAACTTCACGGACACGCTCTTAAAATAAAATTAATATATTAACTTATCTATTTGATAATATTTTATGCGCTGTCGTACCGTTCATTCGTGTGCGATGAAACTTGGTCAACTTGTTGCTTGCACTGGGGTAAAGGTTATAGGCCCAGTACAATTTTTTTTGTGGCAACATGACGCCGCGCCCCGTTTTCCAGGTAGTATCAAACAATCAAATTAAATTCGTTGGTAAGTGCATAGCTTGAAAAGTTTGAACCAAAACAAATTTTATTAATTTTTATGTTTCTGATACTCCGAATTTCCTGGCCTTCGTTTTCATGTATGTACCTTACATACATGAAAACGAAGGCCGAGCGCTACCGTGCCAGCTGAGAAGCAGGTATCAGACATTCAGCTAAAGAGTAATAAATAGAACTTACTTTATCATTGACGGGGGCGGATCTAAATCCATCATGACACTTGCACTGGTAAGACCCAACTGTATTTACGCAGTCAGCGTTGTGGGAACAAATAGACTGAAACAAAATAAATATTGACATAGTTTCTTTAGAGGCTCATATTCAAAGCTTGTAAGAGAATTTACGGTTGCTTTTATGTTTTGGAAAATCCATAACTCTGTGCCAACAATGAAGTTCGTTATTTAATTTTTTTCATCTTTTTCACGGAGCAACTTTGGATTTAAATTTAAACACTTAAAGTTTATTTATTTGTTAGTGAGTCTTACTGGCCTAGAATCGATGATATTATATCTAGTGTACAACTAACAACTTTTAAGCGGAAATGTCTAGGAAAGATAAAGATTCAATCAAAACTCAAACAAAACATTGGAGATCTAATTCCAGATTACTAAATCTTAATCAATCAATACATCATAATGTCAAAATTCTAAATACATAACTATTTTTTTTAGCGTTACACGCCTGTGTCAAGTATATCATGTTTTTTGTGATTAACAATCTAGGACAGCCCTGTTGATTCATTGGTAGTGTGTCTGCTTCGAGAGCTGAAGGGCGTGGGTTCTATTCCCACTCAGGACTAACATCGATGTTTGTTCTGTGTCTGGGTGTACTGTATGTAGTTACAAAAAAAAAGTATTTATGTATTCCATCAGTTATCTGTCTTCCATAGCACAAGCTTTGCTTAGTTTGGGGTCAGATGGCGCTGTGTGTCCTATGATATTTATTTAGGTGTTTGATCACAGCTCACCTGATGTTAAATAAAGCACACCTAGCCTGGAATGGAAGTGGCTCTCAAATAAGGTTGTACACAAGTTAAACGTGAGTCTAAAAATCACTATAAAATTATTCATCCACACCCATGTTCACCACTAAGTGTCACAGAACAATAAATTAATTTTATGATTACCTGATTACCAGCCATCTCGCATTCATTGACGTCTTCACACTCGTGGTCTCCGATGAGCCTGTGCCCCGGGGGGCAGCTGCAGGAGTACCCTCCTGGCAGGTTGGTGCAGATCTGGAAGGGGCCGCACTTCGCCTCACCAGTAGTACATTCGTTTACATCTGTTGAGGGAAACGTCAATTTATTTTTCTTTTTATACTAGACTAGCTTAAGCCTGCTACTTTGTCCGCGTTAATTTTAGAATTAGGTTCAGAGAGTTCGCGCATATAGATGGCTTAACATATGGGATACTATTTATATCTTTATTTCTTTCTTTCTTTATATCAGTGTTAAATTCCTGTGGGATTATCAAAAACAAACTACTGAAGTTATCCATTTGAAATTTGGTATAGATGCGTCTTATGGAACATTATTCAGAGAAGAACGGTATCCATTATTTTATTTTTTTGCGCCATCTGTCCCCAAACTATGCAGAGCTTGTGTAATTGAAGTCAGATAACTGAAAGAATATATAAATACTTTTTTTTTGTAAATACATACTTATAATACATACAGAACACCCAGACACAGAACAAACATTTGTGTATTCACAAATGTTTGCCTTGAGTGGGAATTGAACCCACGCCCTACAGCTCTCAAGCCAGATACACTACCAATGAGCCAACGGGGCTGTCTAATAATAAAATAGCGCAAGTATCATGACTATTGCTTATTTGTTACTAACACGTAACTGGCGGCCCTATCGTTAAAAGTGATCCCTTCCAGGCAACTTGATACTCATCAAAAGAATATGTGGTAACAGTAAAGGACGGTGTGTGCTACAATTTTATTTTATGTTAAATTTTAATTTAAACCCTCATCACTGTTGAAACCGAAACGACTCTTAAGCGGGAAACAAATTATGCAAATACATTTATACCTTGAATTCTCAAAATCAAAATAACTCCAAAATCAACCAATTAAATAACAATCATCATCATCATCAGCCTATATTAGTCCACTGCCGGACATGGCCTCTCCCAAGACACGCCACTCAGCCCGATCTTCGGCTTTTCGCTTCCATCCACCGCCAGCTGTCCTACGTATATTGTCACTCCATCGAGTCTCAGGGCGTCCTACGCTACGCTTGCCAATACGCGTATTAACTAAATAACAGTAATACAATAATTTAAGTATTCTATCAGTTACCTGGCTCCCATAGTACAAGCTTTGCTTAGTTTGGGGTCAGATGGCGCTGTGTGTAATGTCCTACGATATTTATTATTATTATTATTTATTTGTTTACATATCAATACCTAAAAATGCAAAAGTACTACAAAAAAACCGACGTAACATTACTACAAAAACTGGCGTTGTTATCATTATTAGAAGTTAGAGAAGAGATAAAGTGAAGGGGTTACATTTTAAAAAATAAGTCTGCGCATCGACATAATTTTTCCAAATTCCCGTCAAAAACCCTCAACAAAACATTTCAAACCTTATTATAGTAAGCAACATCGAGTATTTTGTAAACTTACCCACGCAATTATGGTCATCTGCAAGCCTGTACCCCCACGGGCACTTGAGCACCGTCCCTCGGTCTTCGATCTGCGTGATCTCAGGAGGAGGTTGAGATTCGTCTACTTGAGGAGGATATACTGCAATGGAACATAGCACATTTCTACCTCGTCATAAACTGCCGCAGCTTGCGGCAGAGACTGTGGAAACCGCAAATCAAACCACTACCGCAAATAACCCGACACCTAGACAAACCTCGGCGAGTTTTAATAGTGGTTTATATTTTATTAAGAAAGATGATAATAATATTAAATCAATTTTAATAAAGCTACGTAGGCCAAACTTCACTGCTTTCTACTGCCTCCGCAGTGTGGCCAGACTAAGCCACTGTTTTAGCCAGCCATAGTTATGTTGCTCTGTTGTTGTTGTCGCTGTAATGGTCATGGACGGACGTTATCTCTTACCATCAGAAAGCGTCTCGGTCGTTTTAATTTAACTAGTCCATGCTTTTCAGTTTTATTGGCTATAGTTAGAAATAGTAGCCCAGAAACTCATAGCATGACATGCCTTACCTTAGCTATTGTCTACTTTTTTTAACTTTGAATAGCAAATCTTAAATTTGACAGATACAAAAATGTTTTTTTTCTTTCATTGGTTTTTATGTTACTCATTTTCACACATCAAACAAATGACCAATCGGCACGATTTTTGAAAATACTTAGAATTGAATTAATGAAAAACTATATGGTCTGAAGCATGATATCATAGCGTTTTATCTATAAATAAATAAAAGTTAATATAATAACGTGCAATAGACTACTTCACAATCTAAAATAGCCGGTGAAACTATGGGCAGCAGCTGCTACATAGAGGTTTTTTAATGTTTGACAAGCTAGGTGTCTGACCTCAGCTCACCTGATAAGTAGCCTGAATGAAAAGCAGAAATGGAACTGGTTCTCAAGTGAAGCCGCGCGAACACACCGCTAGGTGCTAAAACGTTGGTGTAAAACGTACCATCAGGTTCGTTCCCATATCCAACGGGGAAGCGGCCGTGGTTCAGCTCGGGCACGCAGCGATGCCGTACTTGGTCGAGCCGCCAGTCAGGCGGGCACTCGCATCTGTAACCTCCTTGTGTGTTCACACACACTTCTACGGACGCGCAGTTAGCCAGCTCGTTGGTGCACTCGTCTATATCTGAAATGTTATAGATGCTGCAGTAGTAGGAACAATGAACGCTAATGGCATAGCGACCGCGAGTAACATTCACTTTTAACTACCTCGTTACTTCTTGATTGTAAATCTAGATGTGCAAGCTTTTAGATTGTAGATTGACCTACAATATGCAAAGATGTCTCTGACCATCGAACTTAAGATAAAAGATGGTCTGGTTAGCCTGTCAATCGCTGACCGCGAATGGCATTCACAACTGACTTGTGGCAAATGACTCGTATAATTGGCAATTTCGATTGACAAATTTCGGAGGCTTAAATTTTAAAAGTATAGGGTCTAATAGGGATGATCTAAAAATCATCACAAATTCAGATTTACCAATTTGGAAGCTTGCGAATTTTATTTATTTTTGATGCAACAAAAATGGTGTTAGTAAATACTCTACAATAAATGAAGCGTATCGTGCCAGTAGTTGCAACATTTACCTTCACATCTACCAGTCTTTGGGTTCACTTGGAAGCCAGCGTCACAATGGAATCTCTGGAAGAAGGGCCGCGTGGCGGCAAATCGGTCATCTTTGTATCCCCAGAATCTTCTACCTAGAAATGAAAAAAAAAATCTATATAAAGTTTATACTAATCTAATAAATCAAATCTTTCCTCTTATTAATAGTATAGATAGGGGCGGGCTATGTAACGGTAAAAATTCCTACCAACAGGCTAAACTGAACGGTGTGAGATGGTCGAAGGCAAAATATATGTCACCTGTGGCGGATTGAGTTCGAACCTAAATTGAAAATTTCAAAAATCAGAATAGAAACCAAGATAATTTATAAGAAAATAGATATTGTTATACATAATTATAGTAGTTAGAATTAAAAGTGTTTAACCAAAATTACTGAACTTGACAGCGATTAAAACAAGACTGAAGTTCATTATTATGGCTCACCTGAAAACTTGGAAAAAAGAAACATCGTATCTTAACTCACACCAAAAATCAGAACTACCTTCTGGGTTTCGTGCTCCATTTTTAACTGCAGCAAGAGACCAAAAAAAGACGCAAAAGGTTTGCAATCGCATAGCTTTTTCGTGAACGTCTAACAGGTATCGACATAAGAAGCTTAGTGTACAGAGGCTCTATTAATAATCGCACTTACTTTTTGGAGTAGTTGGTATTTCAGTAGTTGATGCCACAGTAGTTGATGATAGAGTAGTAGATGGTACGTCAGTAGTAGTAGGCGGTTCAGTAGGTACCGAGGGCTTGATTGAAGGTAGCAGTTCTGGGTGGAATATTGGTGGTAAAGGTGTTGTAGACGAAACCACGTTGTATACATCGCACGCGCCAGTTACCTGCAAAACACATGCACGTATTTTAAAAGCAATACACAAACTCATGCATAGCTTACAAACAATTGTTTTTCGTCTCATGCGGAAGGATGTTTAGTGTGTAATTACCCTTACTGGTCAAATTATTCGCCCAAACAAGATAGCACGAAATCAAGAAAATGTAGTAATAGAAGAACATAAGAATAGACTGGTTAAGACAAAGCTGAAAACACAAGCAACTTTGATACCAACTTTAAACATAAAAGTTAGCCAAAAAACGTATGAAGATAATAAAGAAAGGGTTGCCTAATTAAAAAATACATGTTTAACTATGAACGGTTTAATATTAATCATTTTTGATTTAATTTTGTGACGCTGCATTTAAAGATCTTATGTAATGTTGCTCTATATACAATATATGAATAATTCAAATTACTTGATCACGTCGGAAGCCAAGAGCGCAGTCGCAGAGGTATCCGCCAATTGTGTTGCGACAAGATTCGGTGAGACCAGAACAGCTGTGCCGATTGGTCGCGCATTCGTCGATATCTGAAATAGTTTTCTTTAAGCGACAAAATTTTCTGTAAGGTGTTCTGACTTTCTTCTATACACATCTAAGGAAACACTAAACTCATTTGGGAAGAGTCTTAGGTTATAAACACTATTTAGGTCTTTATTTTGGCTATCGGATTAAGTAAATATGTAGCATCCCTTACCAAAGCATCCTCCATAGTCATTGTTTTCAAAACCAGGAGGACAAGGGATGGGTCTCACGTTAGTCCACGTATTCTTTGGCACTTGGTTCGTGTCCACCACAACGGAGCCGTCCTCATTCTTTTCCCCTCGAATTGTTGCTGATTCTTCTCCTACTTTAACATTTACCTGAAAATTAACCATGCATCTATAAGTTAAACTTTTTCCGAATTTTTTTTCTGCTCTGTAAACTAGTACTCATGATATCTAAAACAGGCGTTTCAAAATTCCTAAGCAACATCGATATAAAACTTTGGTTATAACATTGTTCTAACCGGGAATGGAACCACAAAATTTAAAATCGACTATTAACTTAACAGAGTGATGTAAAAACAAACAAAAATGGTGAAACTTCGAAAGTTGGTAATATTTTTGCTGTGAAACCTTAAAAATGAATTACCTCATGTGGGAAAGTAGATCCAGTTCTTGCTGTAGTCGCATATGGACTAAAAGTAGGCCTGGGGTCTAAACGAACTATCGTAGGTCGCGTTTGTAAAATAATTGTATGTTCTGATGCCGTTGTTTCTGTCGGCCTCTCAGTATTTTCTGGTATGATCTCGTTTGAAATTGGCGTTTCTGGTTCATTTCTGGTTTCGTAGTATGTTGAGTCAGGGGTATCTTTTCGTTGTGGGGGTTCTGATGGTTCTCTGTAAACTATTTCTGGTAGGTTTTCTGAGTTTGGTTCAGAGTACGTTATACCCGGTTCTGTTGGGATATCTGGTCTGTTTTGAGGTTCTGATGTTTGTGACGGTTTTTCTTGATCTACTGGTGTCTCTGGCTGATATTTTGGCTCTACTGGTTGGTATTTTGGTTCATCAGGTGTTTGTTGATCAGGTTTTCTTGGTTCTTCTGGCTGGTATTTAGGTTCTTCGGGTTTATATCTTGGTTCTTCTGGTTTTGCTGACGTAGTAGCTTCAGTAAAAGGCCTTGGTTGCTCTCGCCTATTGTCTCCTCGTTCTAATTCTGGTAGGATGCTGTTGTCTTCGATTGTTGGTTCTTCTTTAGGAGTTGTGGTGCTGGAGGTAGAACTTGGTTCTTCGAAGGGTATAACCACTGGTATTGGTGATGATGCGGGTTTTGTTTCTAGTGATGTTTGGTTTCCGTCAAAATCTTCTCTAGAAATATATATAGAAAATTAGTAGATGGGCTAGAAATGTTGAAGCAGATAGGGAGTGTATAGTTTAAATGTAAAAAAAAAGCGTTGACAGGGTTCTAAAATATTTTTTGCGACGTTTTACGAAGTATAACGTTTTAAGTTATCTTGCTTAGTATTAAGTGAATTTGAAAAATCGTCTAGTTATCATAGACTCAAAACAAAATTTTACTGTTTAATTACCAGAGAAATATATGCAATATAGCTATTTTCTAGTAATTTGTTCGTCCCATTACTAGATCTCATAAAAGGGCTGAAAATAAATTATACATTGTTCACATTAGTCCGAAATTAGACGTCCCAAAAACTTTACTTATAAACATTGCCTACACGTAATCTATGCCTAAAGTAGCGTGTCTTATTTCCACGCGTATTTATAAACGTCTGTCGGTGAGAAGATGACTCAGCATTTAAACCTAGAAAGTTTACTTTAAGCAATACTTATAAGTAAGGTCCTTAATCATTTTCCCCCATTATTTTAGTAACTATATTCAGACTAACTCAGAGTCGTAGTAAACGTAATCATATTCCGGCGCTGCCGTAGTTGTGGTATGTCGTTTTCTCACGCAGCGGAAGGATCCTGGGATGTTCAGGCATTGAAACTCTGGGCCGGCACGAGCGCAGTTGTGGATCCCTAGAGCGCATTCGTCTACGTCTGTCAAAAGAGAGGAGATATGTTGAGATAACCACAGGTATATAGAGTAGAGAGTAGATAGTCGAGAAGCATGCTAAGAAGCTGATAGGCAATGCCATGTTTGTCAAGTCAAGGCTGATCAAAAAAAGGCTTCCTATCTATCGGCTTTCTAAAGATACGGTTCTGGGATCAGGTCTTAATAATATGCAGGAAATTTAAAAAAAGCAGCATTGTCTGTAGGGTCTCACCTTCACAGTTACCAGTGGAATGCTGCAGGATGTACCCGGTGCCGCAAGAGGTAATTCTGATGCAAAGGTATGAGCCGACTGTATTGTCGCAACGCTGGGACCCGATGATACAGTCATGCTGTCCTGTCGCACACTCGTTCAGATCTGAAAGTAAGATATTGAGGTTAGTAAAAGACTGATTCGGGTGGAGCAGATCACAGATCAGAAAAAGATCAGGCATATAATGATTTACTTAAAAGTAATAACACAAACAGCACACTATTATATTGATAAGAAACAACATCTATGCATGACCATTGCAGCGGTATCCACAGTTTTGAATTTACAATCAAAGTTCACGACGTCGCTGCTTTGGTGTTCATTGCTTGGAGATGTTCGAAGGTATCAACAACCCTGTAATTTGAGTAAGCCCTGTAAAAATGTATGATATCTGCCAACCCGCACTTAGCTAGCGTGGTGGACCATTGCCTTATCTTTCTCACAAAGAAAAGAGACCCACGCCCAGTAGTATAAAAAAACAGGTCTGATTCCAAATACTTTTCAAATCGGACCACTAGCACAATGCTTGTCGGCAGAATATCTGATACTGCGGTGAAATCTACCTAGACGACGCTGACGTATCTTAAATCTACCACCTAATAGAAGCAGTATTGCCTAGCGAATGAATGAAAACTCTGCAAGATAATTTTATCAGGGGATAACTTGCCCTGATAAACTTAGGACGCGAGATTGGGTGGCGAAGCATGAACAGAAGATCTTCTGATCTTTTGATGCAACACTGGAGAGACAGGCGTTGGAGAGGAATTTTTTTTACGCCATTCTCCAATCTGCAACCCCCTTAGTTGCTGATTGGGCAGCGGGCTTGAGATCCAACAAGAGTAGCCCCTGAGATAGAGCGTGCGGTATTTTTGCTTACCCTTCAAGGAAAATAGGAGGCTTGCCAGCTCTACACCTAATTGGGTTCCAGGATATTAGCATCGTGAGCAGTATCAGAAACCGTTAAAGAGTTAATATAGTCCAGGATTTTCTCTGGGAGAGAAAAATGATAGATTGGAGGAACTTACCAATACAAGCGCCCGTGAAGGCATCCAGTTCGTAACCCAGCTTACAGTGGCACACGAAGCTTCCGTTAGTGTTTAGGCAGTTCTGGTGCTGGTCACAAAGGTGGGTGCCTTCAACACACTCGTCGATGTCTGCAAAAAAATGTATGCTAGATTAAACGTATTTATTTGTGTGAGATTTATTTTGCTAGACGCTGTACAAAGTTATGTTGACAGCCCTGTTGGCTCATTGGTAGCATGTCTGCTTCAAGAGTAGTGGGGCGTGGGTTCGATCCCCACCCAGGACAAGCATTTTGTGATATAAAACCAAATGTTTGTTCTGTGTCCCCAGACACAGTACTGTATGTATTATAAGTATGTATTTACAAAAAAAAAGTATTTATGTATTCTATCAGTTATTTGACTCTCATAGTACAAGCTTTGCTTAATTTGGGGTAAGATGGCGCTGTCTGTAATGTCCTACGATACGATGTCGTCAACTTTGTATGAGCTGTCAAAAAGCGGTTAACATAATGGACAGAGAAAATTTGTGTTTTATCTGGAAGGGAAAGCTGCATGTAACCTGCTTATGATATAGTGTATGTGGTATTTTTGTTGCATATAAAAAAAAAAAAAATCTTCTACTTTTTCGAAAAATCGTGTTATTTTTTTGTGGAACTTTTTTTAATCAAGCACAAAATACTTTAAAATTAGTTTTGTTTATTTACCTCGACGTTTTGGCCATGTTGCAATGGTCACGAGAATACTAGAGTGGTGATTTTGTGCGCGATAAAGACCCGGTAATATTTTTTTTTTATTTATGAAAAAATGTCAAAGAAGTGACATTCCAACTAATAAGTTTAGTGCTCACCGCCACCGATGGACACCTACAATACCCTGGGCATTGTCAACGCATTGCTGCTTACCATTAAGGTTTTTATGCCATTTTATGGCAATCAAGCAGACAGTGTTGCCTGGTAAGCAATCACCGTTGCCTATGGATATCTGCAATACCAGAGACACTACAAGTACGTTGCCGACCTTTTAAGATCGTATTAACACCCATTTTGAAGAACCCTATGTCGGAACTCCCCGGGAATTCGGAGGAAGGAAGATAATATCAGAAAGGTAGAATATACCACAAATGCAAGTGTATCGCAAAATGGATCGCATGAATTGCACAGTGTGCGATTTCCATAAATCAATACCCTAGTCATTCTTAGTGTAAAGCGATGCAGATTGCAATTAATATTCAACTTAGATAATTTTTACCATCGCACCGATGAGTTTCAGGATTCATTCGCATTCCTTCCGGGCACTGATGGGTCCTCAACCTGAAACATATTTTTTTATAACTTACATACTATAAAGGATTTTTTCTTCATAAATTGCATTTATTAAAAAAAATGTAAATGTTATGAGACGAACGATATGCTCTCCTAGTGGTAAGAGATAACGCATGTCCATAACCATTGCAGCGATACCTCAGAATACATAACGGTACAGGTAGTGATACACAACATTACTGTGTTCCGGTTTGAAGGGTACTGCAGCTAGCGAAATTACTGGGCTGTGGAGACTAACCATTAAAAGTCTCAAAGTAATGAGCGACAAAGCAGTGATGCCCTGGACTTTGTTGTGTTACTTAAAGTTCTATGTATCGCTGCAATGGTCATGGTCAGGCGCTATCTCTTACTATCAGGAGAGCGTCTCGTTCGTCTCATCTACTTTTTACATTAAAAAGAAAACAGAACTTCGAGTAATGGCGCATAGCTGCTTTAGCGCTCATCACTTAGAGACTTTCAATGATTAGTCTCGACAGCCATGTAGTATAATTCAACCCATAACACGTTTATATATAAACACTACTGCTTGACGGCATAATATCTAGTACTGCGGTGCGGTGGTACTACAACCTAAAACAAAAACGTTATCCGTACGTGCAAGAATTTTTTTTATTTTTTATAACAGATACATTTGCGTTTGACCGCCATCCCGCCTGATGTTAAGCGAAGATGCGGTCTACGGTGGAGCACGCTCGCCTAGAAGAAACCGATTCACTCGCGACTTGAAGGTACCCAGACTATATTAATTGGGGAACACCCTCTCGGGCAGCAGATTCCAATGTCTAGCGTTACGTATGAAGAAGGTGGAATCAAACCGCTTAGTTCGAGCTTTTGGAACATCAACCATGAAGCGGTGTCGCTTTTTAAAGCACACCGCTTACTAAGAAAATATGTATTTGTATCGAACCTAGTTTTATCGGGTTTTTGTTTACAGTCGTACTGGCCGAGTTGGTTGACGCAGACCTGGTCTGACCTGCAGAGGTCATCCTCTTCTGCACATTCATTTATATCTGAAACAAACAATATAAAGAACTATAATTTTTTTGCTGACGCCCGCGACTTTGTCCGCGTTAATTTTAGAATTAAGATGAAACTACGATGAGAGAAATGAAACATGTAAGTAGGTACCAAATAAGTAATAGTCATGAATCTGGCATGTCAATCTAACATCAGCGCTGCATTTATTTATTAAACAAAATAAAAAAGACCTTAAATTATACTATTTACAAAATGTATACAAAAAACTTAGTCTAAAAAACCGTCAGAGGAGGGATATGTGGCCAGAATGCTGGCAGCATTGCCACGCTGGATGGTAATGCTTAGCTTTTGACCAAAGTAGATACCAGCATTCTGGTCACCTGAAGCCTCCTCTAATTTTTTTTGACATTTTATTGATGATTATGACAATATTTTTATACAGACATATTTTTATATTGACATACTTTATATTTACATAATTATGTATTTGTATATTGACATAATTAACATTTGACATTATACATGTATACATATTGACATTATTATTTTGTTTTGACATTTTTGATTTTATTTATTGACATGTAATCATTGTTTTTGACATATTTAATGATATGTTTGAAAATATATTACGTAATTTAACTTGTAACTTTGGTCAATAAAATATTTGTATATTTGAATCGTCTTCATTTTAACATCAGGCAATATAGCGGTCAAACGTAAGCCTATTTATTATTTATTAATAAAATCTAATGCACAAAAGTAATAATTGTAATCTTGGTCAAGTATGAACAACTATTCAACAGTATGAACAACTGAAAAAAAGTCTAGAGCATCGTTGTTTTAGCTTATATTACTTTGAGACATTATAATTATGGTTAGTCTGAATAGCCCCGTAATTTCACTAGTTGCAGTATCTATCAAACCGAAATTCAGGAATGATTACAAACTACTGCTTGGCGATTTCGGCCCTAAGTCATGACTGGCAGTTCGTACTGGTTGAGGACCTTCGTTTTGAGATTCATGAGAAACTTACAATCACTTATTATCTTTTAGAAGGAAAGTAAATAGTTTTCATACCTTCGCACTTTCCAGACTGTGAGTTGATTTTGAAACCGGGCCTGCATAGCTTGGAAACCTTGTCCTGACAGAAGAACGAGCTGTGAGTGTTGATGCAGAACTGGGAGAGAGGATTGCAGTCGTCCTTAGATTCAGCGCATTCGTCCACATCTGGAAATTACAGTATGTCACTTTACAAAGCGTCCTCGTCGTCGTTATCGTCGAAAAGTTGTTAGTTTATCGGATTCATTTCGTGATATGCTTTAAAACTACATGGTCTAATTCCTCTATGCCCTATTAAAAATTCTTCTTCAAGACCGCCCCTTGTGGCACTAGATCATAAGTTTCTTTTGTTCTCGGTATTTTTTTCTGTTTATGGTACGCACAGTAAAGAGTTTTATCTATCTATCTTCTATTGGACAGCCAGTTCACGTTCTTTGTGCGAACCGCTTGACAGTGGAATGCGTTGCCTAAGCGGGTGCTCCCCCGATGGATACAATGTAGGTGTCTTTAAATCGAGAGTGAATCGGTATCTTCTAGGCAAGCGTGCTCCATCTTAGATTAATCTTCAATTATCTTAGCGTGATCTTTCAAACGTAAGTCTATTTATTCTATAAAAAGATATAGACAGATCATTCACCTTTTGAACAGACCAGACCAGATAGCTGACTGAATACTTAAATACTTTTTTGTAAATACTTACTTATAATATCTAGAGAACACCCAGACAAAAAAACATCTATGTTGTTAGTCACACAAATGTTAGTGCTGAGTGGGAATCGAACCCGCACCTTTCAGCTGTCGAAGCAGAACTATTCTAAATGAGCTAAGAAGGCAGTAACGTACGGAACTCACCCATTGTGCCCAAATTACTGTAATGTCATCTTCAAAAATTTTACTAAATAATCGTGAATATGTTGTAGATTTTTCATTCCAGGCTAGGTATGCTTTACCATCTTCGACCACATACTTAACACCAGGTGAGCTGTGGTCAACACCTAGTCTGTCAACCATTAAAAACGTTTCTTATTCTCCTTCAAGGTTTTACCTTCACAGTCTCCATGTCTTCCAAGAGCAAAGCCAGGTGGGCAGCGGTCTTCTACAGCTGGCCGTGGAGTGCTGTTCAGGTTGACAGGGTCTCCAGAAACTCCTTCACATTTGTAACCTCCTACTGTGTTCTCGCAGAGGTATGCCGGGCAAGGAGGATTGGGAAGTTTACATTCGTTTATATCTGGAGGAAAACGTGGTTTTTTTATTAATCTCGATCTTTTAAAGTACAAAGTACCTAATAAGCGGAACGAGGCGACGTGTTTACGGCAGGAAATAACGCCTGCCCATTACAGCGATATCCTGATAGAACTTTGGGTAACAACGAAGAGATGACGCCTGTCTATGACCATTGCAGCGATACACAAAACTTTGAGTAGCAAACCAAAGTCCAAGACATCGCTGCTTTGGCGCTTATTACTTTGAGACTTTCGATGGTTAGTCTCAACAGCCCTGTAATTTCTCTAGCTGCAGTACCCTTCAAACCAGAACACAGTAATATTTGCACACTACAGCTTGGTGGCAGAATATCTGGTACTGCGGTGGTAGGTACCTACCTAGACGACCTCCTGCTAAGGAGACCTACCACCAAGTAAAATTATAAATAATTACCATCACAAGCATTGTTGTTGATGTTTCTCGCAAACCCAGGTGGGCACTGTCCCTTCCCAGACGTCTGCTTGTTCTTCCCAGGTATACAGCGGTAGGAGCCTTGGATGTTGTGACATTGGGTCCCGGGGAGGCAGACGGGAATATCCAGCTGGCACTCGTCGATGTCTGAAAGCGTGAATGGGGGCGAAAAATTCTACACTGCCGTTTTTTTAAGGGTATTTTACATTTCACCGCATCGGAATCTAATCGAGCAAATGACCTGATGTACTAAATTTAAGCCATAGTTTTGAAAAGGAAGGAGACAAATTAATACTTCGATGATAATTCTGTGTTGGAACACCGACGCTTCGCCGGCACTAGGAGAGAGAGGGGCGCGCGGGACGCGCGGGGCGCGCCCGCTTCGACGACACACCTCTTAACCAAGCGTCACGAACGCACGCGCATCGCCAGTCATCGCATAAATTTATAATTCTTTATTCTTACACATAATATATATCAGTCGTTTACAGTCCACTCATTCTTTCATTTAGTCCATCTATCTAGGACCCGAACAATCTGTATATATAATTTTATATATTTAATGTAGGAGTATACTATCACGATGCCTTATCATCACGACGTTTTTCATCACCATTGCTAACTACAAACGGTGAAGGAAAACATCGTGAGAAAACCTACATGTCCGTGAGTACTTAAAAAAAACTCAAAGATGTATAAAGTCTACCGACCCACACTTGGTGAGCGTGGACTCTAGGCCCGCGCCCAGCAGTGGGACAGTTTATTGAATACTAGGCTAATTCGGACATATACATAGGTATGTTATTTGAAAAACATAGTACAATTTACAAAAGTGAGTACACAACAATATATAAATAAAATCTAAGTAAACACTAACAAACAACAATCAGCAATGAAATAGAAACCGGCCAAGTGCGAGTGGGACTCGCGCACGAAGGGTTCCGAAACGGCGAAAACCTCTTTTATTGTATGGGATATAAATAAATATATTATTAAATTTATTTATTTATAATTAAGGGCCCCCTTAATTATAAATAATTATTTATTTTATTTTAATTAATTATAGTATTTAAAGAGAACATAACACTAAATTTTCTGTGAATAGTTAAAGCGTCTACCTGTCACCGTTATTAGTATCGAGCAAGAAACAATAAAAAAATCAAGTTTGTTGTATGGGAGCCCCCCTTAAATATTTATTTGATTTTGTTTTTAGTATTTGTTGTGACACACACATTTTCACAGATGATATATTTCTATTGCCGCTATAGCGGCAATAGAAATATATCTGTGAAAATTTCAACTGTCTAGCTATCACCGTTCTTGAGACACAACCTGGTGACAGACGGACGGACGGACGGACGGACAGCGAAGTCTCAGTAATAGGGTCCCGTTTTTACCCTTTGGGTACGAAACCCTAAAAACAAAACATATCTAACCAGCAACACAGCGAAAAATAAAAGAAAAATGTTTAGTTTAGTTATGGAATAGAAAAATGGATGGGCACTAACCTTGGCAGGACTTCCCATCAGGCATGAGTTCGTATCCTCGTCTGCAGGAGCACATCACCTCCACGCCGTTGTCGTTACATTTGTGCTGGCAAGGGTTTCGCGGCTTGCACCGGTTCTTTACCACCTGGAGAATACAAAATAGTTACAGGATTTATAATATTATGCTCAGGCGCTTTTGGCTCGCGTGCAGCTTTTACTTGGCGGTGGACGATGTTCTGTGTTCCGGTTTGAAGAGAAATAAAGCTAGCGAAATTATAGTGCTGTCGAGACTAACCTTTTTATCCCGATAACATGTAGCGGGTAACACCGCGGGGCGTAGTTAGTTAACCATAAAACAAAGTAGGTATAGCAATACAAAATGACGACTATTCTGATTCTGCTTATGCTAAAAGTTAAAGATTATCGTCGAGTATTTTTTTTTCAGTTATCTGATTTCCATCACATAAGCTCTGCTTAGTTTGAGGTCAGATGACGCTGTGTGTAATGTCCTACGATATTTATTTATTTTAAATAAATATCGCAGGACATTACACACAGCGCTATCTAACCCCAAACTAAGCAAAGCTTGTACTATGGAAGTCAGATAACTGATAGAATACCTAAATACTTTTTTTTTTGTAAATACATACTTATTATACATACAGTACGCCCAGACAGAACAAACATTTTTGTTTATACAACACTATGTTTGTCCTGTATGGGAATCGAACCCACGCCCTACAGCTCTCGAAGCAGAAGCTAGAGCATGTGCTGTGGCATTGCAAAGCCACAGAAGTAACTAAGATCTTCACTAGATTGCATGAAGCAGTTTCCTCACAAACCACATCTAAATCACCGCAACAGGCAGACTGCTTTTCGCTATCATGCTTAACTCCATCTCATCCACTGGAGCTACTTTGCCAGCGCCCCAGAGCCTCGCTCCGATACTTCAAGGAGCTGGGTTGGCTCGGGTAGACGCTGGTAGGGAGAAACGCACAAAACACCCCAAGCGAGATGTCAGTGCAGGACTTATCGCCCCCATTCAGAATAAAAATAAGAATAAGCTCTCAAAGCAGACATACTACCAATGCACCAACAGGGCTGTCGATTTTAACAACAAACCTCTCTACAGTTTCTTCCATCAGACATCAGCATGAAGCCTGGGTTACACTCGCACTTGTAAGACCCAGGCACCGGGATACAGTGGTGGGCGCAGAGCTCGTTCGGAGCGTAGTCTTCACAAAGCGATGCGATTACTAGAAAAAAAAATACAATTCTAAAGTCTCTAGAATGTAAAGTGATAAACTCCTTTTTGTGCACACCATATATAAAACAATTATATTAAAAAAATTGGCCAAGTGCGAGTTGGACTCGCACTAGAAGGGTTCCGTAGCATTATCTATAAAAACGACAAAAAAATCACGTTTGTTGTATGGGACCCCCATTAATATTTACTTTATTCTGTTTTTTTTTGTATTTATTGTTATAGCGGCAACAGAAATACATCATCTATGAAAATTTCAACTGTCTAACTATCACGGTTCATGAGATACAGCCTGGTGACAGACGGACAGACAGCGGGAGTCTTAGTACTAGGGTCCCGTTTTAGCCTTTGGGTACGGAACCCTAAAAAGAGTCTTTAAGGGCTAGTGCCACAAACAGTAGACTTATTTTTATTTAGATCACCAACGCAATACACATCACAATTATACAAAACACAACAAATAAAAAAACTATAGCAGTAACAGGTGACGATGACGTGAAAAAGTTCTGTGTATCGCTGCAATGATCATGGACAGCCGCTATCTCTTACCATCAGGAGAGAGTCTCGTTCATCTATTTACTTTCATATAAAAAATAATTTCCTTAAAACATACCTCCTTCTCTTTTCTCTTTCTTTGCAGATGAGGTGGGATGAGCGACTGGCGGCGGGCCCTCTTTCGCTGCTTTCTGAAAATTTGTAAAACATATACCTTAGGAAACAGAATTCTTATATATTCATAATCTGTCCATTTTGTAAACCGCTTTTTGACAGCTAATACAAGGTTGACGACATAACTTTGTACAGCGTCTAGCAAAATAAATCTCACACAAATAAAAATACTCTTTTATATAGTATTTTTGCTCTTCGATATCCGAGTGCAAAAGTCGTGTTTATCCGCTAGAGGATAAAGTAAATTTGAATTTGGAACATCGTGTGCACTAAGTTTGTGAATTCAAAACTTCATTAAATCTATTAACTTCTACCTGACGAATTTATCATACAACTTTTTTTAATTTGTTAATAAGTCAGACTCGGAACCTCCTTGGTGTACTTTTTTTTTAATTAGCTTTGCGCGCGCAATTTTCTTTTCACGTCATATCGTTAATGTAGTAGTTAATACCTAAACTGAAATAAAAGTATCTTGTGATTGTAAAAGATTTGTTTGCATTTAGTCATTTCCTCGCTGAGGTGGGATGAAAAGTTACGTGTTGCACTCGAGTGCAAAGATTTTTCACCTCGCGCTCTTTTGATTCCCTCGCTGACGCTCAGGATTCTAATTTTAGAATCCTTCGCTTGGCTTGGTCATCAAAATTGAGCGCGCGGTTAAAAAGCAACTTTGCACTCTTGTATAACAAATAACTATTAATCTAGAATTATCTCGCGGCGCTAGGGTAATGATTGCACACGGGCGCTGTATGGGCTAGAGACGCCTCTGTAAAAAAGTACTCACCAAGCAGCACACTACATACGCGTCATCAGAGAGCAGTTCTTCAGCAGTATCAGTGTGAGCCCGGCCCACGCACGCTGCAGACCCTCGAGCGCGCCCTATCGACGTTCCCCTGGCACATTCATCGCAGCAAACCTGGGGAAACAGGTGACTCCTCTCAATGTTTTTTTTTCAAAAGTTTTCATTTTCCTTTTCTTTGGTTTTGGCGTCGCATTTTGAGTATTTGCCAGTGTCAAGTGTTTTATATTTTCAAGTTTCACAAGTTAAATAAGTTGCCTCGTAGCTATAGTTATAGTCAAAGTCCAATCTTGGGCAAGTCCAGTCCATCCAGTCCAGTTTGTTAAGTCCAGTGCGAGGCGCGAGATACACATACATAATTATATAGACTTGTTTCTACGAGGACGCGAGGTCCCTTTAAGCGCGAGGGCCGGGCGATTGCCCTGCTTAGACTTGTTTCAACGAGGACGCGAGGTCCCTTTAAGCGCGAGGGCCGGGCGGTTGCCCTGCTTAGACTTGTTTCTACGAGGACGCGAGGTCCCCGGGCGATTGCCCTGCTTAGACTTGTTTCTACGAGGACGCGAGGTCCCTTTAAGCGCGAGGGCCGGGCGATTGCCCTGCTTTTTTTTTATGTTTTACAGGTTGGGTGTTTGACCACAGCTCACCTGATGTTAAGTGAAGGTGTGGTCGAAGATGGTAAAGCACATCTAGCCTGGGATGGAACTGGCTCTCAAGTGAGGCTGCCGGAACACACCGTTAGATGCTTGGCGGCAGATTTTTAACTTGAGGGTAATAGCTAGCCAGCCGAGTACTAAAGTACCCTACCACCATGCTATGGTTTCTTCACGATGTTTTTCCTTCACCGGCAGCTCAAGTTCATTGTTGGGGTTTGAACCCACGCCCTTCGGCATGCGAAACTTGCCCCTCCCTAAGGCCGCCACTGCTGATACTCTTACGTTTACTTGACAAACAACCGTAAATAGCATAGAAATACCCATTTTTAAGGGAAAAATTGACGTGGAGCGTCCCTTGCACTAATCGGCTCCTAGACAGCTGAAAATTGCTTGCTGGTACCTAATGTGATCATCTTCACCAGTGACCTACACTTGTGAAACGTGGAACGAATTTCTAAGCATGCATTTCCGTTTCGGACAATTTGCATGACTTGATGTCGTTTTATCTTGTTGCCTACATATGCAATAGTAGGTATAACTCACGGTAGCCTAAATCATTGTGAGGTATATATAGGTATTTTTGTAGCGATGATAGCTCAGTAGTTAGCGCGGTCGGTTCGCATGCTGAAGGGTGTGGGTTCAAACCCCAACAATAAGCTTGAGCTACCGGTGAAGGAAAACATCGCGAAAAAACCATAAAGTGGTGATAGGGTACTTTCTAGTACTCGGCTGGCTAGCTACCACCCTCAAGTTGAAAATCTGCCGCCAAGCATCTAACGGTGTGTTCCGGCAGCCTCACTTGAGAGCCAGTTCCATTCCAGGCTAGATGTGCTTTACCATCTTCGACCACACCGTCACTTAACATGAGGTGAGCTGTGGTCAAACACCATCCCTCCTAACCGTAAAAAAAATCACAAACAAATCCCAAAGTATCTTGTTATAAGTTATCTCTAGAATTCTTAGAATTACAGACAAAATCTTGCAACGCGGAAGTTAGTACTGTATCTATGTACCATCCAACAACTCTTTGGGACCTTGTTACAGTAAAAATATGACATTCTCAATAGCACTGTGTATAGATGACGAGAAATTTTACGATGAAAAAGTTCCAAGGCGTCTTGGACGTGCGTACTGTTTATCTGTTATCTAAATGCATATAAGATAAGGTGCCTAGTTACCCAGTTAAATGTTTGGATAACGAGGTGTTTAGTTGTATTCTAAAGGCACGCATTATTGCAATGACCTCTAGCATCCACAGCCGAGCCCAGCCCTTGAAGGTAAACAAACTTCCAAAGACAATATAAAAATACTAAGTTGCTTTACTCAATAAAGGCAATTTAGAAAAGAATTAAGTTGTCTTAACCCTTGGTTAACCAACCTTATGGTTTTCACATTGGATAAGCCATTAAAAAGATAATGTTGCGTCTGGGGGGGGACTCTATTCTGCATTCCCCGACAGGTGTTTCTGACATAGAAAGCAATTCTGCCAGGTTCTGATGGGATGGCATGGGTCAAGTCAGCTAAATGAACCTGGATAGGTGAGGAAACGTATCTGCGGAGTGGATGCCCCCAAACAATGGACTGTTCTGGCACTGGAATGGAACAAGTGGAAAAAATAGGTGGTGACCTTTGTCAAGCATTGACACGATGCCGGTTAAAATTAAAAAAAACACTGTAACCCTGCATTCTTTTTTGGTCTAACAGTAAGATAAGAGTGTGCATTGACAAGTCGGTAAAGTTATTCGCTCAGACAAATAATCAGGTCCTAGGTTATTCGGATTAAAAAACACTAACGAAACTTTTTTCTAAGCCTAAGAATCAAAGAGTTTTTCTATGTACTATATTCTGTAAAAAGTCATGGATTAGAATTAGCAAAACTCCTCAGAATACAGAAAGAACCTGTGTTCTGAGCAAAACTCTTAGGTTTCTTTGGATAATTTGTTGTCACATGCCTTTAACTGTCATTTAGTCAACGCTATTTGTAAACACAGTCATGAAATTCTCGTAGAAAACTCAATTCTTAAGCTCTATCTAGAGAGCATCTTCCTTAATCAGCACCAAGTTTTAAAGAACACTGCACCCAATGAATTTGACTATATTCCACTAGTTTTCAAGCACTAAACCTCGAAAAAGATGGTCAACGAAAAGGAATCCGCAGAATTGTACTGGATGGAGTTACGCAACAAATTAAATGAAATACAACACACTGAGACAACTAAAGAGAAATTTAAAAGGAAGCGTCGTGAAAACCCCTTCGTGCCAATTGGGTGTGCGGCCACTGTCACTGCTCTTTTATGTGGACTGTGGAGTTTCAAAACTGGTAGAACGCGAGTGTCACAGCAAATGATGCGCTTGCGAGTCATTGCACAAGGGATCACCATCACCACCTTATTTGCAGGCCTCATTATGACCAACAAAATGATTAAATAAACCAAACATCGTAAAAATGAAAAGTATTGTGTGTCTGCATAAAGTTTGTCAGTATAACAAAAGTCTTGAAGAACAACCGTGAAGGAATTGCTGGTATGCTTGACGGAAAGGACATAAGATCTCTAGAAATACTCTTATATCGTCATACCTTGTCTCTATCTTAGACAGTTAGGTATTGTTCTGACTCTTTATAGCTTGGGATTGGACATGTAGCTGACAGGCGGCGTTGTAATCAATCGCTCCAGTCTCTACTCCAGTAAGGCCCCAAGGCTATACGGATGTCGTCTTCCCATCTTATTTTAGGATATCCTTATCTTCTAGTCCCATATCTTGGGTACCATAAGGTTACTTGTTTGTTCCATCTGCTTGTTTTACATCGAAACATGTGTCTCGTCCATCCCCATTTCAAAAACTATGTATACGATTTAATATATTATGTCTATACGATTTAATATGTCCTTAACATTTTTTATCATGGAAATTATGATTCTGTCCCATAGTTTGACTCCTTTAATACCATCTCCATTGCCATCTGGCGTTTTACTAGTTTCTCCCTGTGATTGTCAGTGAGTGACCAAATTTTGCATTCTTGTGTTATCCATGAAAGAACGCAGCTGTTAAAAGTGTTCTTCTTAATATTTTCTGAGATAACCTACTGAATAATTACACCAGATGTTCAAGAAGCTATTTGCAGTCGCATAACAATTGCGTTATCATTATTTAACACTTGAATTGCTCAATTAAACAAAGAGATAAAGCGTACGCGATCTACAATTACGGGCTGCCTGATATTTACTGTTAATAAAAAAACCTAAACAAGTATCATCTTAAGTTTTTCTTTTTTAGACGACTGCCAAAAAAAGCAATAATATCATTATATTATTGCTTTTTTCTTCAGGGTATGTGAGTTTTTATTATTTCACGATAACATTTAAATGCCTGAATGGAATTTGATGTGTGGGGTTGCATCCCAGGTGTGTTTACTATTTTCGACGACATCCTCTTTTAACATCAGGTGAGCTGTAGTCAAATAACAAGCCTGCCAACCATAAAAAAAATCACAAACAAATCTGTTTATCTTTAAATAGCTGACCAGACATTCTTGAATCATAGTTAAGATCACTTTCGATCAAGTCACATAAAAAATATGTAATCCGCCATTTTGTGGCGGCGTCCATCTTGGACTTTTCGATTCTCATCAAACATAGCTAAGAATACTCCAGACTAATTCACCTTTCAAACAAAATCAAAATCGGTTCACCCGTTCGGGAGCTACGATGCCACAGACAGACACACACACAGACAGTCAGACACGTCCCCGTCGTTTTTAGGGTTCCGTACCCAAAGGGTAAAACGGGACCCTATTACTAAGACTCCGCTGTCCTTCCGTCTGTCTGTCACCAGGCTGTATCTCATGAAGAGTGATAGTTAAACAGTTGCAAATTTCACAGATGATGTATTTCTGTTGCCGCTATAACAACAAATACTAGAAAAGGGAATAAAATAAATATTTATGGGGGCTTCCATATAACAAACGTGATATTTTTGCCGTTTTTATAAATAGTGGTACGGAACCCTTCGTGCGCGAATCCGACTCGCACTTGGCTGGTTTTTTTAGACACTTATCTATAAATACGTTAGAAATAGTTATCAAGCTGAATGAATTCTTGATACCTATCAATATTATTTATTTATTTATTTATTTATTTATTTATTAATATCATATAGGAAGTAAATATCTTTAAGCTCTTTGATAAGGAGTGTACAGATACTGTTGTCATCTGCGAGTGTATCTCCTACAGACACAATGAGATAAAATCTGAGATAACAGTTTCTAATATTTATTTTTATTTATTTTTTTATTACACACATTTATCACATCTAAACATAACACAGAGAACATAAAAAACATTTAAATTGACTAAGTAATAAATCTAATAAATCTGCAACTGGAGGTAGTTTAGAATTAAGTGAATGGCTGCTGCCGAGCTAGGATTAACTCCTGTATTACGGCAGACAGCATATTTACCAAACAAAAGCTTTGTAAGGCAAGGACGTCGTGTGAAACAATTACTTACTTTATTTCTATTGCGTATTTATATAAAAGCAAAAAAAAAGCGATAAAAAAACTAAAGAATAAAACAGGAAAAAAAAATAATTAAAAATTACATTAGAATGTCTTAACCTAAATATGTAATGTTGAGTAAAATGAACCTCTCGGGATGTTATCTCATTCTACATAGACCCATCATCTATCTTCCTTGTAGGAGTAGATGTAGGATGGTTATTTTAATTGTTTTAACAGTTTAAAGTCCGTCATACTTTAATGCGAAATGACAGGGCTGTTGAGACTAACCATCGAAAGTCTCAAAGTAATGAGCGCCAAAGCAGCGATGCCCCAGACATTGCTTTGCTACTCAAAGTTCTGCGTATCGCTGCAATGATCATGGGCATGCGTTATCTCTTACCATCAGGAGAGCGCATCGTTCGTCTCATTACTTTTACATTAAAAAAACTTTTTTTTATTGTTGACAGGCAAGGTGTTTGAACACAGCTCATTTGTCATACAGGGAAGGCCTAGTATGGAGACCAGTAAATAATAAATAAATATCGTAGGACTATACACACAGCGCCATCTGGCCCCAAACTAAGCAGAGCTTGTGTGATGGAAGTCAGATAACTGATAGAATACATAAATACTTTTTCAAATCTATTTTGACACAAAATTATTAATTTCTTCTTTAAGTTAAAACCACTGTTGACAGCCCCGTTCGCTTATTGGTAGTATATCTGCCTTGAGACATGTAGGGCGTGGGTTCGATTCCCACTCATGACAAACATTTTGTGAATAAACAAATGTTTGTTCTGTATGTATAATAAGTATGTATTTACAAAAAAAAAGTATTTAAGCATTCTATCAGTTATCTGACTTCCATAGTACAAGCTTTGCTTAGTTTGGGGTCAGATGGCGCTGTGTGTAATGCCCTACGATATTTATTTATTTTATATCAGTAAGTTCCCCACAAGCATTAAAAAATAAATATCGGAGATGGTAGGTAGCAACTACTACGGAATAAGTAATAGTAAATACCTTATCACCATGGTTCCCTCACGATGTTCACCGGCAGCTCAAGCTTATTGTTAAGGTTTGAACCCACGCCTTTCGCCGTGTGAACCGACCGCGCTAATCACTGACCTATCATCGCTACTTATTTCAGGCTTCAAACTGATGCATACCTTAGTAGACTCCTTGGTAGAGTCGCACTGAGCCGTGCTGTGTTCTTTTTTAATGCCGGCATCACAGTCGTTCTTCTTTCTGAAAACAAGTTCACAACATTAAAAAAATATATATAAAAATACAAATATTAACAATCTTTTTATTAACATGATGTTATAATGTATGTAACGGAATAGTTCAATTTAATTTTTAATAAATTTAATATTTCAATTAAATTGAAAATTTGCAAAGACCGATGACAATATTTAGCGTATATTTTTTAACTAGGTATAATTTATTTGATTTACATCACAAAAGTTACTTAACATTCCAATACATGTCAAAAATAATATATTGACAGCGTCAAAATACTAATTGGAATGTCAATACAATTATTTGTCAACTCAAAAATAATATAACTCTTGGCTGTGGTAGATATCCTTAGCAGGAGGTCGTCTAGGTCACAGTACCACCGCAGTACTAGATATTCTGCCGCTAAGCAGTATTATGTGAACATTAATGTGTTCCGGTTTGAAGGGTACTAACGAAATTACTGAGGTGTTGAGACTAACCATCGAAAGTCTCAAAGTAATGAGCACCAGAGCAGCGATGCCCCGGACTTTGTTTTGCTACTCAAAGTTCTGTTTTACTGCAATGGTCGTGGGCAGGCGTTATCTCTTACCATCAGGGAAGCAACTCATTACTTGTGGCACTAGTTTATAAGGTTCTTTTGTTCTCTGTATTTTTTTCTGTTTATGGTGTGCACAATAAAGAGTTGTATCTATCTATCTACTTCTACATAATGAAAACTGCATCAAAATCGGACTAGTAGTTTTGGAGAAAAATGGCAACATGGATTTGCGCAAACAATGTTTGCTGCAGCGCCCCCTGGTGAGTTGTCCTTAACACTTATCTAAGCACATGCACCAATCAAACCCGACCCCATAACTGAAAACTGCATCAAAATCGGACTAGTAGTTTTGGAGAAAAATGGCAACATGGATTTGCGCAAACAATGTTTGCTGCAGCGCCCCCTGGTGAGTTGTCACCGTAACACTTATCTAAGAACATGCACCAATCAAACCCGAACCCATAACTGAAAACTGCATCAAAATCAGACTAGTAGTTTTGGAGAAAAAAAGCAACATGGATTTGCACAAACAAACATCCTCTCACCCCAAACGCATATGCCGTCTCCGTTCCGTCGTGGATAAAAAAGAACTTGACAATTATTTCAGTAGAATTAATTTTAATTTATCAAGAACTAGAGTAGACAATTTAGTAGACGAATAAATTAATGGAGTATAATAAATTATTGTCTTACACGTATAGTCAGTTAATTATGTTTTAATAAACTTCCTTTAACATAAGTAAATGGAGTCAAAATAACAATACGAGGAATTGTAAATTGTTTCAAAACAATTATTTATTTATAGAGAATTGTTTATAAATAGAACTTTGTAAGAACTACAATACGCTGTGTTTAAATAACATTAGAATTAGCGTTATAAATTTTGTAGCGATGATAGCTCAGTGGTTAGCGTGGTAGGTTCGCATGCCGAAGGGCGTGGGTTCAAACCCCAACAATGAGCTTGAGCTGCCGGTGAAGGAAAACATCGTGAGGAAACCAAAGCATGGTGGTAGGGTACTTTAGTACTCGGCTGGCTAGCTACCACCCTCAAGTTGAAAATCTGCCGCCAAGCATCTAACGGTGTGTTCCGGCAGCCTCACTTGAGAGCCAGTTGCATTCCAGGCTAGGTGTGCTTTACCATCTTCGACCACACCTTCACTTGACATCAGGTGAGCTGTGGTCAAACACCTAGCCTGTCAACCATTAAAAAAAAAAAAAACGCCGAAATTCATGGATTCAAACCATATTTAAATTTTTATTTTTAAACCATAGCGTGGTGGTAGCAGAGTACTTTCTAGTACTCGGCTGGCTAACTACTACCCACAAGTTGAAAATCTGCCGCCAAGCACCTAACGGTGTGTTACCATCTTCGATCACACCGTCACTTAACATCAGATGAGCTGTCGATTAATTATATATAACTAGCTGCGCCCCGCGGTGTTACCCGCTACATGTTTTCGAGATAAAAAGTAGCCTGTATGTTAATCCAGGGTCTCAGCTACCTCCATACCAAATGTCATCTAAATCCGTTCAGTAGTTTTTGCGTGAAAGAGTAACAAACATCCATCCATACATCCATACTCACAAACTTTCGCATTTATAATATTAGTAGGATTTTGGTTGAATAGGAGTATTTCTCCTATCTACCCAGAAATTTAAGCGACAAAACAAAGTCCAGGTCATCGCAGCTTCGCCGCTCATTACTTTGAAACATTAATTGATTGGTTGATAACTCTCTATTGTATACACTAAAATCCAGAAAACAGAAGAAGTAAACTTAAATATAGGTGTAACAACTGGCGACCTTATCGCTAAAAGCGTTTTCTTCCAACCTTAGGACGGATAGGATCATTCAACAACAACATTCTGTATGGTCAGCCTCAATAGCTATATAATTTCAGTAGCCGCAGTACCTTCCAAACGAAAACACAATCTCAAATATTGATCAAGATTTATCTTATTGAATTCGAAGAAATCCTTTTTTTCAACTGAGTAAATTTCTAATTAAAGCCTGTTCTACTTACTGGTAGTATTCTTTGCAGCATTGAGCTCTTGCCATGATGCATAGAGAGCCGAATGATGAAGGAAGGTCTGCTGGGACCGGCTGTGATGAGGAGCAGTCCTGGTCGGTGTGACTCCTGGCAAATGCTGATCCCTCGTTGCAGCAGCGACGGATCACGTCTGTCATCTGGTCTTGGATGTCACCTGGAGGTTTAATAAGTTTTATGACTTTGACTGGTCTTAGTCCAGTTGGTGCTCCGTGAGATGTATGATGTGGGTGAAACTTTATTTAAAATTACATCCAAATCCTCTTTCGCCGTTACAGCGTAAATAAATAACAGATAAATTTTCACATTTATGTGACGTTTGAACCAAAGTTTACTGGTTTACGTACTTTTTCTAAAGTAATACTTGCCCCTCACAGACACAGCAGCGTGTTAACAGTCGCCAATATAGCTACCGCTGTGCTTGTGTGGGGCAGGCGTTATTGCTTGTTACCGAGACCGTTCCCACAAGCCGCGGCAGTGTGAGCAACAAATTAGATTTATTTTCCTAAGAGTTCTCGGACCTATCAAAATATCTCACGTAGCATCGTAAGATGAATAGTTTCTAAGAAGCGAACTGTTAATACATTGAACTTTGGGAGTGGCACGACGTTGATATTTTACTGTACAAGTATATACGCATAATATACTTACTATAACACTATTGGGGAAAAGAGGAGGTGTACAATAGTGCAGTCTGGGTTTCTTACAATACAACATTGACATTACACTTTGTACAGTTGCTAGCAGCAACTGTACAGTACGATGTTAATTTTGTAAGGAACCCAGAGGCTGCCAATCAAGTGAGGCTGCCGGAACACACCGTTAGATGTTTGGCGGCAGATTTTCAACTTGAGGGTGGTAGCTAGTAAGCCGAGTACTATAAAGTACCCTACCACCATGCTATGGTTTTCTCACGATTTTTTCCTTTACCGGCAGCTCAAGCTAGTTGTTGGGGTTTGAACCTACCGCGCTAACCACTGAGCTATCATCGCTACAAATGTTTTGATTAGGTTCACGTTTGACCACATCCTGTCTGATGTTAAGCAACGATGCGGTCTAAGGTGGAACACGCTTACCTAGAAGGAACCTGTTCACTCTTGATTTGAAGACACTCATATTGTACTTTTCGGGAAACACAGACTCCGGCAAAGAGTTCCACATCCTCGCTGTGCGAATAAAGAATGTGGATTTAAAGCTTAGTGCGTACATGTGCGTTGATATTTTGAGAGAAGTTATTAACATACGAGTAATTTGTTATGTTTGTTTTGTTTGACCGACAAGGGCTCACCGGAAGACCAGCGCTGGTCATACCGCTCAGTATGACCCGTATTATGCTGAAGTGAGCCCTGTATTTTGTAACTGTTTGTTGTTATTTTTGCTGTGTTCTGTGTAACAAAATAGAATCATTTTCTTTCTTTCTTTCACATGGGGAAAGTCCACCATGTACGGTGACGCCCCGGTCGCGTTTGTCTGGCAGTCCGGTAGTCAAATAGGGTGGGAGGCGACCAAGTCGTGCAACTCCAAAGCACAATCTCCGGAATGTCATTGTCCATTGTCCGCGGTAGGTAAAAAATATGGTTAAAGAAGCTACGATGGAGCATGATTACCTACTTTTGTCTGTCCCTGTTTGTTTGTTTTTGTTTTTATGCTTGTTACAAAATTAAACGTCATTCTTTCTTTCTAGATTCTAGTCGCGAGTGAATGGGTTTCAAGACACCCAGATTGTATCTATCGGGAGACCTCCCCCGGATAACAAACAGGTTGATGTTTACATACGAAGCACATGGCAACACTAAATAATAACCATAAAAATTGCAACAACGAGTAAATAAACATGAGCACATGTGCTAAATAAACGGAGTTTGGAATGAGGCCACTGGGACGAGGAACATGTTACCAAATTGTTTGTGGGCGACCGTGGGATGATTTTATAATAAATAGCACTTAGAGAAACAGTTTATCCTGTTATAAGGTTATAAGCTTGGGTTGCATTCAGCCAATAGGGGGTAATTATATTCACCATTATAAATTGCTTTTGAAACGTGGATACTCGGTACTCTTATTAGTGTTACATCTCTCGTCTGTTTCTTATGTTTTCTATCGTGTTTTTCTCTTTTTTTTAATGTAAAAAGTAATGAGACGAACGAGACGCTCTCCTGATGGTAAGAGATAACGCCTATCCATGACCATTGCAGCGATACACAGAACTTTGAGTGACATAACAAAATTCAGGGCATCACTGCTTTTACGCTCATTACTTTGAGACTTTTGATGGTTAGTCTCAACAACCCAGTAATTTCGCTAGCTGCAGTACCCTTCAAACCTGAACACAGTAATGTTTACACACTACTGCTTGGCGGCAGAATATCTGGTACTGCGGTGGTACCTACCTAGACGACCTGCTGCTAAGGAGATCTACCACCAAGTAAAGTTTCTTGGTTGCCTGGAAGAGATCGCTGTTAGCGATAAGGCCGCCACTTGTGGCGCTAGTTCATAAGGTTCTTTTGTTCTCTGTACTTTTTTCTTCGTATGGTGTTCACAAAAAAGAATTATATCTATCTATCTATCTACTCACAGTAGGAATTGTCTAAAAGGTAAAAGTGGCGTTTTTGGCATTTCTCTCAAGGATCATAATTATTCGGAGAGAAAAAGTGCACCAAAGAACTAAAGTCACGACTGAAATATTAATTAAAAAAACATCCGCTCCTTTGGAACAATTTTTTTTTTCACAATTTCAGAGTTGTTCAATGATTAGTACAAGAACCCCCTATCAGCTTATGACATTATTTAAACGCCTTTTTAGCTCATTGGTAGTATATCTACTTTAAAGTTGTAAGGCATGGGTTCGATTCCCGCCCAGGACAAACATTTTGTGCTATAAACAAATGCAGGGCCGTCTTTACCTGGGGTTCAAGGGGTGCAGTGCACCCGGGCGCAGAGTTCTAAGGGGCGAAACCGCCATAAATTTCAATAGGTACCTATAACCTACTACACTGAGATCACAGGCGCAAGCTGACTTTCGTACCCCGGCGCCGAATATGCTTAAGATGGCCCTGAACTAATGTGTGTTCTGTATCTGTATGTATTTACAGCAAAAAAGTATTTTAATCAGTTACCTGACTTCCGTAATGCAAGCTTTGCTTAGTTTGGGGTCAGATGGCGCTGTGTGTAATGTCCTACGATATTTATTTATTTTATTGGTAACCCTGTATAGTGATCTCAAGAATGTTTCATTACTTAGAGTAATTTACTTAACATCAACAGCTTCAGATGATAATTTTTTGGCAATGCATTTTGCGTGGTTGTCTGTACTTGGCCTTTATTTTTCTAATTTGAGTCTTCACGCTAACAGTGTATCAAACGTCATCTACGTGTATTCAATCGCTCACACGCATATTTTTTATCATAATTAACTTACACTTGGTGGTAGCTCTCCTTAACAGGAGGTCGTCTAGGTAGGCACCACCGCAGATATTCTGTTGCCAAGCAGTAGTGTGTAAATATTACTATGAAGAGTCATCATCATCATCATTTCAGCCGTAGGACGTCCACTGCTGGACATAGGCCTCCCCCATCGACCTCCACAAATACCGGTTGGAAGCGGCTCGCATCCAGCGCGTTCCTGCGGTCTTTATTAGGTCGTCTGTCTGTGAAGAGTGCTGCAGCAAAGTTACAGGGCCGTTGAGACTAACCATCGAATGTCAGTAATGAGAGCCAAAGCGTTGCCCTGGACTTGGTTTTGCTACTCAAAGTTCTGTGTATCTCGATACCGAAGATGAAGTAATTTCTGTAATTATTTTGCTGTTCTTCCTTCTTTATTTAGTGGCACGTGGAGCTTTCCACCAGGCGCACTTTGAACTGATTCCCGAACGATTCGAGCGCGTAACCTTTACTTGCAAAGTATGTTTGTTAGTTTTGTAGCTATGATAGCGCAGTGGTTAGCGCGGTCGATTCGCATGCTGAAGGGCATGGGTTCAAACCCCAACATTGAAGCTGCCGATGAAGGAAACCATAGCATGGTGGTAGGGTACTTTTTAGTACTCGGCTGGCTAGCTACCACACGTTGAAAATCTGTCGCCAAGCATCTGACGGTGTGCTCCGGCAGCCTCACTTGAGAGCCAGTTCTATTCCAAGCAAGGTGAGCTTTACTACCTTCGACCACACCTTCACTTAACATCAGATGAGATTCTACATTCAAAAATACAGCTACTGCAAATTTTTGTACGAGCAATTACGAACGCGTATGAAAAAAAAAATGCTTGAAAGTCTTCAATAAAGCTTTCATCCAGTGCATCGAGTTTTTCGACCTTCAAGGTAAGTGGGTTAGTAACCCAGCGAAACGAGTTGCCTGAATGGGGCCCAAGTCTTTAGGGTTCATTAAAAAAAGATACGTAAGGTGGATCATCTCGTTCGAGCAATACAATTTTTCCCCCGTTTCTTTCTAACTGCAGTTCTTTAAGTTTCTCGTAGGTTCATAAAGACAGAATTTGCGATATAAATAAATATCATAGGACATTACACACAGCGCCGTCTGACCCCAAACTAATCAAAGCTTGTGCTGATAGAATACTTAAATACTTCTTTTTTTTGTAAATACATACAGAACACCCAGACACAAAACAAACATTTTTTTTAACCCAAAAAACTACCAAAATTATTAGGAATCGAACCCACACCTCTTAAAGCAGATATAGGTATTAGGTACCAATTAGCAAAGCAGTGCTGTGTTTTTGAGCCAGTATAATGTATGTGCTAACGTTACAAGGTAAGTATCGTCAAAATTTAATTTAACACATCATCATCATCATCATCCACAGCCTTCTTTATCCCACTGCTGGGTATAGGCCTCTCTCTTTACATGCCATCTGCCTCGGTCCTGTGCCAATCTGGTCCAGGTTCGACCCGCGACGGTGACAATATCGTCGACCCATCTTGCGGCTGGACGACCAACGCTCCGCTTCCCTTGTTTTTTTTAACACACACATAAAAAATGCCTTTTTTATATTAAACTGACAGCACTGTTGGTTCATTGGTAGTATGTCTGCTTCGAGAGCTGAAGGACGGGTGTTCGATTCCTACTCAGGACTAACATTTATGTGACTAACATCGATGTTTGTTCTGTGACTGGGTGTACTGTATGTTTTTACAAAAAAAAAAGTATTTAAGTATTCTATCAGTTATCTGTCTTCCATAGCACAAGCTCTGCTTAGTTTGGGGTCAGATGGCGCTGTGTGTAATGGCCTATGATATTTAAAATAAATAAAAAAAAGCAATAGAAAAGAACTCAGAAAGTTTAGACATAGTTTTTTTTTTAATTGACAACTTTTAAAACACATATTAAGTCTATGTCGATTCCTATTATAAATATAAACTACTGATATGATATGGTATGACATACATAGTTTACAATGGGCTTTGTTCACTTGGCGATATAAAAATATTACTAAATACAACTATGCTATCTAGGATTCTGTAGGTAATACAGACAGACAACCATCCTTCGTAGGTACATATATTGACTTAAGAAAATAATGTTTTGACAACTTTATACTGTTGAAACTCTTGAATATTCGGAACTTATATTTTTAACCGACTTCAAGAAATGAGAAGGTTCTCGATTCGTCTCAATATTTGTTTCATGTATTTTACTATGTTACTCGATTACACAAAGAGTTAGGTATACCGATTTGATTTTTTTTTTGTTTGACAGGCTAGGTGTTTGACCACAGCTCACCTGATGTTAAGTGACGGTGTGGTCGAAGATGGTAAAGCATACCTAGCCTGGAATGGATCTGGCTCTCAAGTGAGGCTGCCGGAACACACCGTTAGATGCTTGGCGGTAGATTTTCAACTTGAGGGTGGTAGCTAGCCAGCCGAGTACTAGAAAATACTCTACCACCATGCAAAATATTAATTTTGTTAAATACTATCAAATTGGTGCCACAGAAATTTCATCAAAATCGATTCAGTAGCTGGAATTTTAAAGCAAAATAACAAGAAAAGTCATCCAAGTAAACGAAGTTGTGTTTTTTTTTTTTATTTCTCTGAATTTTCAGTTGTTTACGGTCACTAGAATAGTTCTGACCTACGAATAATATTATAATAATTAATTATTATTAGAATATTATTAATCGTAGGTTCTAGCTAACTTTACGTAGGTAGACACCAGAACTCCGTAAGAAAGTAACGCGATTGGGTTCAATGGTTGTTTTAAAAAAAATATGACTCGTTTAGATCACTAGATCCCAAAAATAACATATCACTAACTTCAAATAGACTTTACAACTTAATCATACATAACACCAACTTACCACTAACATCCTGCCATAAAAGCACTACAAAACATAAAACGGAACACTTCCACATAACTTAAAGTTGATCAAACACTAGTAAATAAACAGAAGTCACTGCTACAATCCAAAACTATCGCGCCATTTCACTCGGACACTTTTATTAGAAAGAGACGGGTGATTTTTGACAGGTGAATCGTATTTTAAATTGAGAACATGGGTCGCGCCGCGAAGAAGTCTGGTGCGTGTGCGTCCCGATCGCGATCTATTTCGAGACGCCGCTGCATCGGCACCGCGCTATCAAAGATTATGTGACGCAGATGGGTCACTTGATAACGAATACAGGTCACCGTAAAGTAGGTATTTTTTTTATTTGGAGGAAAACTGTTGAGCTCACTTATAATTGTGATTTCCGAAAAAACCCTAATGTTTTTGTTATTTATTCTTTTATTTCGTAGAAAATTGTTGAGCTCACTAATAATTATGGATTCCGAAAAAAAAACCCAATATTTTTGTTATTTATTGTCGTCTGTAAGCAAAGGTTATCGGCAGTAAAAAAATACTTTAGTGTTTTTTTTTTTTATGTAAAACGAACCAGACACTCTCTCGATGCTACACACAGAACTTTTGGTTGTACAAACTTTATTACCAAAACCAAAACATAAACAATATTAAAAGAATAATGTTGGAAAAACCTTTCGACTTTTTACTGATGCCTCCTATTTTTTGGACATTGCATTAAAAAAATACTAGGTAAATATACGAAAAATATACTTTGACAAAAAATATAGTTTGAGTTGAATACTGCTTTAGCCGCGTTAAGTGATTTTTTAGGCAAAGCTTATGGTTAATGTTGTTTTAAGTTTAGTACTTATTTTTAAACTAAATTATGTTACAATATCTCCCGTCTGTTCTTAAGATGTATTGTGTTTTTTTATTCTTGGTTGCTTAAAAGTGGTCGTTCTTAGCGGTCACTTGTGACACTAGCTCATAAAATTCACATCAGGTGAGCTGTGGTCAAACACCTGGCCTGTCAACCATTAAAAAAAAATCTGGATTTTTATTCTATTTCTGATGTGCGAGTTTTGGCGGGAACGCGGGAAGAGTCGTGTCGCTCCGTTGTATTTTTTTCCAAAACTAGTGTTTTGTCGAGTGTTTATGCATAAAAATGGTGGTGTTTTATTAAAGTGCCGAATTACAAGCGCGAGTGTGGGAAAATGATATAATGTGGTGAAACATGAGTTTTCGTGTTGCTTCCAAAACTCCATCGAAGCTTTATAGTAAAGTCGCCACTACTTTACTAAAGCATGACTGAACTTAACTGACATGAACTGGACTTGACTAAGACGACTTTGACGATAGCTATAGCAAAGATACAGCAGAAATAACACTTAGGACAAGGCAGTATGGCTTTATAGCTTTAGCCTGCCCGAAGGGGCAAATTATAAAAAAAAAAAAATCTGATGTGCACAATAAATATTTTCTATCTGTCTACTTCTGTCAGTAGCCCTCATAAATGCCAATTTTTATTTTTATTAAATATTCCTGTACAGTTTTTTGTTGGTAGATTTGAAAAAATATTGCTTTGGAAAACAGCTGTAAAGAAAGGGTTAGTCTTTTTACTATGTAATTTTTTAAAGTATTTTCTTAGTGTTGTAGGTTAAATAAATGATAAAATAGATAGCGGCACGCACAAAAAGAAATCCATGAAACTATAAATAATTAATCAACGATAATCTCAAAGTTTGACCTATAAACGTCATATTATTATCCATCATGTAAGTAAATATAAAGAGAAACAATTAGTTCACTCTATCTTTCATCACCATATCTTACTTACTTTCACTATCATTAGATAAACATTTGAAATGCAACTGTTATCACAGGTTTAAATTTTTTCCACAACAAGTACGTTGCAAGAGTCGGATTTGGAGACTTCTGGCATGATTGGCCAATTTTTAAGGTTTCTCTACATAGTATAAAACAAAATCGCTTCTCGCTGTCTTTACGCTTAGATCGTTTACACTACGCAACGGATTTTAATGCGGTTTCCATTAAAAGACAGAATTATTCAAGAGGAAGGTTTATATGTATAACACACACGTACGTACTACTTTAGTATCTACATTGCAACCGTGCAAAGCTGGGGCGTGTCGCTAGTCTCTACATTGTATAAAACAAAGTCACTCCCCGCCGTCTGTACGCTTAGATCTTTTACACTACGTAATGGATTTAAATGCGGTTTCTATTCATAGACAGTCTATATAATATCTTATATCTAAATTGCACAAACGGGGCGTGTCGCTAGTATTTTAATCTACACTTATATTATAAAGAGGAAAGATTTGTATTTTTGTATGTAACGAATAAACATAAAAACTACTGGACCGATTACAAAATTTCTTCCCCTATCGGGAAGCTACACTATCCCCAGGTGACATAAGCTACTTTTTATCCCTGTATTCCCACGGGAACGGGAACTAAACGGGTGAAACTGCGAAGCGTCGCTGGTATGGTAATATAGTAATAGGCAATATTACTATATAATACTAATTGGCTCCGGAAAATGTCACGAATAAATAATAATACGTCTTCAATTAGGTATAGCAGTATCCAATATGCTGCTATCAAGCCGTAGTGTGTAAACAATTTTAAAAGGTACAGCTTGCGAAATTACAGGGAAGTTAAGACTAACCATCGAAAGTTTCAAAGTAATACACAAAATAGGTTAATTTTGATTTTAAACCGGTGGATTATATTATTTGACAATAAATACACACGCTTCGAAAGAAAGAAAGAAAAAACGTTTAATTCTGTAACACACACAAAAACAAACAAACAGAGACAGACAAAAGTTACAAAATAGGGGCTCACCTCAGCATAATGCTAGTCATTCTAAGTGGTATGACCAGCGCTGGTGTTTGGTGTTCAAAGCGCTAGTCATACCGCTTAGTATGCATTATGCTCAGGTGATTTATTTTGCAACTGTTTGTTTGTTTTTGATAAAAATATTTTTTTTTTCTTTCTTTCTTTAAATACTTTTGTATTAAAAATTTTTGTAGCTTTTGAACTATAATTGAAGCAACGTAAATAAATAATGTAACTTAGCATTTCCAAGTTTCGCATCTGTGCCAGTTATTCTTTGCCCCCCTCCCACTGGCTGGAGTCTGCGCCGACTTGGGATGCGTCAGGACATGTCAATATGTCCTAACGAGATAATATCTAATTTATATGTCTTTTGTTACGAATGAACAATATGTTTACGGCCGTTTAATATGTAAATTTAAACTTATTGCATTTTTTGCTGAATACGCCGAAATGGGTGATTAAAATTTTAAATACAAATGGTTTTTTTCAGTCTTTTTTTTAACTCGTGGCTTAACAGAGTGTTATAAGTTTACCGTGTGTTTGAATGTGGTATCGTAACTCCCAAACGGCGGAACCGATTTTGATGTAGTTTTTTTTAACTGTCTTGATGGAGTTCTTAGCTATAACTTCAGAAAATTTCTTCAGCCGTTTCAAAATGTTTTTTTTTCTATTTAACGAATAGATGTAAACACTGAATGTGATATGCCCACTTAATATTTAATATATTTTAATGGTTGACAGGCTAGATGTTTGACCACAGCTCACCTGATGTTAAGTGAAGGTGTCGTCGAAGATGGTAAAGCACACCTAGCCTGGAATGGATATATAATGAATACTTAAATACTTTTTTTTTTGTAAATACATACAGGACACCCAGACACAGAACAAACGTTTGACTACACCACAAACTGTTTGTCCTTTGGGAATCGAACCCACGCCCTTCAGCTCTTGAAGCAAACATACTACCAATGAACCAACAGGGATGTCACTTAGACTGTCACTGTTACAAAAATAGGACTTGTCATAATAATACAAGAACTCGAACAAAATACTTTTCCGCTCTACTCTACATCAGGAGGCATATTTCTAACAAAAAAAAAATTGGTCTGAGATATGACGATACATACAAAGCACTGGACTCACTTTCCCCCAGACAGAGTTTACTGAGCACTTAGCGTTTTAACACTTTTAGCATTGTAGACACGTTACTATGGGATAAATAATCGTTTCTGCAAACATTCGACGTAAGAACAGCTTATCGCTGCAACAATTTCAGGGTTCCGTGCGGAATTGAACGCGAGTTCCCATGTTATATCTACATCTACATATACATAAAGATATTATTATAATAGATTTGATTTTTTGTTTGTTTGTCTGTCTGTCGGTCTTTCGGTCAGTATGTCTGTATGTCGGTCTGCATGTCTGTTTGTCTGTCTGTCTGTCTGTCTGTTTGTCTGTATGTATGTATGTATGTATTTATGTTTGTTTGTTTGTTTTGAATAGGCTCCGAAACTACTGGACCGATTTGAATAATTCTTTAATCATTAGAATGCTACATTATCACTGAGTGACATAGGCTATATTTATATCGTTAATCGAGTTTTGTTTTCCCGTGTGAAGCCAGGGCGAGCTGCTGGTCTATCTATAAACTTTCCTGATAAGAAAGTAAACAAAATAAGTTATTATATCTCAACCTTGTAGTAACTAATGAGATATTATTTATAGTAATTAGTCGATAATTGACAGCCCCGTTGGCTCATTGGTAGTATATCTGCCTTGAGAGCCGTAGGGCGTGGGTTAGATTCCCACTCAGGGCAAACATTTTGTGAATAAACAAATGTTTGTTCTGTGTCTGGGTGTTCTGTATGTATTATAAGTATGTATTTACCAAAAAAAAGTATTTATGTATTCTATCAGTTATCTGACTTCCATCACACAAGCTCTGCTTAGTTTGGGGTCAGATGGCGCTGTATGTATAGACCTACGATATTTAAAAAAATTAAAAATTAAAAAAAAATAATGGACGGTCATGGCTTAAGCTAAGTGGCATACTACTTAATAAGAAGGTACAAGGATAAGTTGAAGATCCTTCATCATCATCATAATTAGCCCATCATAGTACCTACTCGATCCACATCGAGTGCTATGATAGGTTAATAATAATCACTTGGGGGAGGCCTACCTATGCCTTTCCCGATACACGCCACTCGGTCAGAAAAGCTTTTCGCTTCCAGACACCACTAGCTGTCCTGCACATATTATAGTCACTCCATCGAGTCTCAGGACGTCCCACATTTTTTTTTTATTGTAAGAAGTAATGAGACGAACTAGACGCTCTCCTGATGGTAAGAGATAACGCCTGTCCATGACCATGGCAGCGATATACAGAACTTTAAGTAACAAAACAAAGTCCAGGGCATCACTGCTTTGGCGCTCATTACTTTGAGACTTTTGATAGAGTTAGTCTCAACAGCCCAGTAATTTCGCTAGCTGCAGTACCCTTCAAACCGGAACACAGTAATGCTTACACACTAGCTTAGCGGCAGAATAACTGGTACTGCGGTGGTACCTACCTAGACGACCTCCTGCTAAGGAGATCTACCACCAAGTAAACACACATTTGCGACTCGTGGTCTCCACTCTAGAACACGTCTACCCAAGGGTTATCAGTTCTGCGACAGATATGGCCCGTCCACTGTTTACTGTTCAAATTAATTAATTATACTTTTAGATAATTATGTCGGTGACTTTGGTTCTCTGGCGAATTACTCAAAGTAATGAGCACCAAAACAGCGATGCCCGGACTTTTTTTTGCTACTTAACGTTATGTGTGTCGCTGCAATGGTCATGGGCATGCGTTATCTTTTACTATCAGGAGAGCGCATCGTTCGTCTCATTACTTTTACATTTAAAAATCAAGATGGACAGACGACCTAATGAAGACCGCAAGAGCTCTTCATGGCAATCATTGGAGGAGGCCTACGTCAGCAGTGGACGTCCTACGATGCTGCTATCCGTTTATCACCAGGCATTAACGGACAGACAGACAGACGGACACCGAAGTCTTAGTAATAGGGTCCCGTTTTACCCTTTGGGTACGGGACCCTAAAAATGGGTTTTATTTCTTCTTAATTGAGCTTGTTATAGAATGGATAGATCAAGTAAATCTCATCAGTAGACGTTAAGTTAATACTAAGTTAGGGCTTGCGGGAGAAAGATTAGCGATGATAGCTCAGTGGTTAGCGCGATCGGTTTACATGCCGAAGGGCTAATACTGGTTCATCTAGATCCGTTCAGCCGTTCTGGCGTGATTGAGTAACAAACATCCATCCATCCATCCATCTAAAGTTTCACATTTATAACATTAGTGGGATTAGTGGGATAGAGAGTCGGTTTAAAAATTCACTTTTATAAATTTGTTGTCTCAGTGAGTGTTCCCCGATAGATACAACATGGGATCTTCAAGTTGCGAGTGAAATAGTTTCTTCTAAGCAAGCGTGTTTCATCGTACACCGGATCTTTGATTAACATTAGACGAGATGGTGGTTAAAACAAGTCTGTTCATGAAATTCTCAGAAGTGAATTATAATGAAATCTAACACCTGATGTTAAGTGACGGTGTGGTCGAAGATAGTAAACACACCTAGCTTGGAATGGGACTGACTATCAAGTGAAGCTGTTGGAACACACCGTTAAATGCTTGGCGGCAATTTTTTAATTTGAGGGTCGTAGTTAGCCAGTCGAGTACTAGAAAGTACCGTACTGCCATGCTATGGTTTCCTCACGAAGTTTCAACTGTTTTTTTAATAGATATAGACAATGTTTATCTGCATTTACAGTCAGCACAGCCCTGAGTGCATCTTATGTTACAAAAATAACTGTAAATCCGTCTGATTGCACGCTAACTAACTACCAATAACATAAAACAGTAATCTCAGATGCATACAGCAAATGTTTATGTTTACATTCTTCGAAACACTTGGCTATTTATAATCACTTGGGCGGAAAATTTGATGTAAATGCAAGAGGTACCTACTTCAGTAAATAAAAAAATGTACTGAGGATATAGATACCTGGATTTCTTGTTCCTATATTTACTACACTTAGTTTGGGTTTAGTCATAGTATTATAAAAAAAAAATGTTTAGAATCTCCTTAATACTATTAAAAAAAAAATGTTTAGAATATCTTTAAGAGTAGGTTTATTTCCATAAACAAGCAATATGTTCATCAAGCTGTGTATGCCTATAACTGGCGCATGTATCGGAACATAACTTTACGCAATGTGTTTGTAAATTTACCAATCTGTGTGCTGTTGGCGTACCTTAATAAATAAATAAATAAGTATAAACTCTTTTTTCTTTGGTTTTGGCGTCGCATTTTGAGCATTTGCCAGTGGCAAGTGTGTCACATTTTTGAGTCTCAAAAACTAAATAAGTTGCCTCGAAGCTATAGTTATAGTCAAAGTCCAGTCATGCTTTAGTAAAATAGTGGCGACTACTATAAAGCTTCGATGGAGTTTTGGAAGCAACACGAAAAGTCATGTTTCACCACATTATATCATTTTCCTACACTCACGCTTGTGATTCGGCACTTTATGAATAAAACGCCACCATTTTTATGAATGAACACCAGTTTTAGAAAAAAATACAACGGGATGACACGACTCTTTCCGCGTTCCCGCCAAAACTCAAGTATAAACTTTGGTGCTCTTTGGTGAGATCGAAGTTTTTTTTTTCTTTCTTCTTGGCATCGCACTCTATGGAATTACGCTTTCTGCCAGTTTCAATGTTTCTGTATTTTGTGTACAGTCTTTAGCCTTCAGTTACTTTATCTTTATTGCCTTGTCTTTGGTTTTTGAAGTAATGTCTAACATCTATAGTTACAATCAAATCATGCCTTAGTAAAGTAGTGGCGACTTTACTGTAAGCATCGATGGAGTTTTGGAAGCTACACAAAAACTCATATTTCACCACATTGTATCACTTTCACGCTGTTCTGGACTCTACGATACAGGGATGTACTTATGTTATTTCTTACCTTAGAGAAACTTTAAACGTTTGTTGCCATGATGCCATCAAAATTATCGACATGTCGTAAAGACCAATAAAACCTTATTTCCGTGTCTGAAGGTCGATTCACAGTAGCTACAACGTGCTCAGAATCTGTATAGCACAAAATTGTGCCAATGTCACCCGAAACGACCTTAGATTGATAGAGAGACGTCTAAGGAAAACAATCGTGAATAAAATCTGCTAATCTGCTATGGAAATGAAAATGTGGTTTTAACACATTTTTATCTCACTTTACTTGGCGGTAGATCTCCTTAGCAGGAGGTCGTCTAGGTAGGTACCACCGCGGTACCAAATATTCTGCCGCCAAGCAGTAATGTGTAAACATTACTATGTTCCTGTGTGAAGGGTACTGTAGCTAGCGAAATTACTGGGTTGTAACTGTTGAGAGTAATCATCCAGTCTCAAAGTAATGAGCGCCATAACAGCGATGCCCTGGACTTTGTTTTGTTACTCAAAGTTATGTGTATCGCTGGTCATGGACAGGTGTTATCTCTTACCATAGGAGAGCGTCCCGTTCGTCTCATTACTTTAAAAAAAAAAAAAACTAGAGATGGAATGGCGCTACCTCTGACGTAACACCGGTTCCGTGCACTGCTTGTTAGTCGTGCGACGTATTTTGACTTCAACCAATGAGAGCGCGGTAGAAGTTGCGGATGTCGGCCGGTAGAGGCGCTGTGGTAAGCGAGCCAGCCGTGCATTGAATGTTAAGGTGGTACTATTTCCATACAAATAATTTTTGCCATTTATGGAGAAATAGAGCATAATTTTAATCTGCTGTTTTATTAAAAAATCATAAATCATTCATAAATTTGATTTTATGCTAATAATCTACTTTTTTATTCAAGCAATTGTGATTTACCGCAAATAAAGACCAAAATAAATGCCAGTAGCTGTGATTTAACTGTAAAATTAAGCTCCATTTGTCCATAAATGGCAAAAAATTATTTATATGGAAATAGTACCACCTTAAGAAGGTAAAGAGGTTGAGTTGGACTGTTGCGGAGCCCGCGGATGAGTGCGAAAGCGTTCCCGTAGCCCCGGCACATAGGTGTCAGGCAGAAACACCCCAGGGTTTTTAGTGGGTAGGCCGCCACTTTGGCGGAGAGTCCCACATAATCACCGTGCTTCCCCCGGAGCCGGTGGTATCCATTAAGGATTTCCCTGGGCAAAAAAAAAAAGGACTGTTGCGGAGTGTGAAGCTAAGCGGAACGTGTTGTCCCCTAGCTATGTAATAGAGACTATACCGTTCTAACTATTCTTAAAACTACAATCGATGTGAAGTGCTGATTCAACTTTGTATAAAAGAACTGAATTGTATGGTTTGTCTCCTCGCCCGCTACACCCTCGCCTAGCATAATGCAAATATCGGCCACCACTTTCCCTGCCTCCTGACGTCTTCGACAACTATATCTTATATGATTTTCGTGACATAAATGTAAATGTGTATCGTTTTTATGTCAATAAAATTATTTTAATTTGAATTTGATTTTTTTGAATTTGGTAGATTTTTATTCATGCAAAGAAATACTACCTAGTTAAGTAATGTAAAAGTAAGATAAGAAGCGGCCTCTACGTAAGTCCAAGTACATCCATTTTGCAATAATTAATGCACGGTATTGGACATCAGTTCGCCCACATGTACATCGTTTTATGGCCTAGGCTATAAACAAATCCAATTATTGTAATATACCAACGCCGAGTCAAGGTAATGTCTGCCCACGGTTACGTCATTTGCTTATGTGGTACCATCAGTATCACGAGTAAGTATCAAACGCGCTGCTGATTTCTACCACCGCCGTCTACCACGCGAACCGTGATATGACAATCCAGGCTCTGATGACAATTTAAACATTTACTTTCTTAATTTTATGACATTTTGTAATTCGTTTTTTTTTATTATTTTCAGTTATTTTTTTTACATTAAATATACAAAATAAAACAAATAATATTAAAAAAAACTTAAAAACTAGGGTGCCACCGTCAGCGGGGCGGGCTCAAGCTGCCGGTGGTTAGGGCTGCAGAGTGAGGAACCTCCTCACAAAGCGCGCCGTGTCAAGGATCACTGCCTTTTGAAGCTGACCCTTGACCCAACCGTCTAGCGAGAGTCTCTTAAAATGTTGGTCGAGACTCTTCGGTATAAGACCGTTTACCGTGACAATGATCGTTGAATCAACATCCAACTTGGCGGTTATCTCGGTTATACAATTTTTTTTTTGCTTTCAACATCATGTTTTTTTTTTTGTAAAATTTTATGCTTTTTTGTTTTAATTTTTATGTAATAAAAATTTGTGAGATTCTGATGTAATTGGTTTGACCGTTTCTTTATCTCAATAAACGCAATATAACTTAATTTAATTTTAATTTTAATGATAAAAGTATTTGCAGCAAGCTAAGCAATTAAAAATAATTATATTTTTTTACTTTAGACTTTACTTTGGACTCTAAATATCCTTATATTTATGTGTGTGTGTGTGTGAGTATGTATGTATTTGTTGTGATTACGTTCTATGAATTAATATTATGTACCCATGCATGTGTTTTCTGTTTGTTTATAGTCAAGACCAAGAAGCCACTTGTCTAGAAGTATTTTAATTTCTCCGCTTGAGCTACTTAGCAGTTTCCCCAATTTTCCACAGGCAGAATACTATACTACTTATTTAGTGTGGCTTTACTTTACACGCTAAACATGCCACTGAGTGTACCCCATGTATGATTTAGAATTAACATGAATATGCTAAGAGATGTCAAACAGGATTTGTCAAAAAGTAATAACTCAATCAAGTTGTGGCCCTACTGCCACAGTGATTGCAAAAATATTGCCATATAATGGAGACACGTTTTTGCCTCTAAGGTTCCGTATAATTTCTCGAAAACCGCTAAACAATGCAATTTGCTACCCACGTGAGAAAGTAACGTGGAAAATCCGTAATGAAAGAAAGAAAGAAAGAAAACATTTATTAACAACAAACATAACAACAACAATAACATTATTAACAGGTGACCAGAATGCTGGTATCTACTTTGGTCAAAAGCTAAGCATTGCCATCCAGCGTGGCAATGCTGCCAGCATTCTGGCCACATATCCCTCCTCTGACGGTTTTTTAGACTAAGTTTTTTTGTATACATTTTGTAAATAGTAGGTATACATTACTAACATATTTTATTTTTTTTAATGGAAAAATCGATGTTCCCGGTATGCTTGAAACCTAACGCAACTCCATGTACCCGGCGATAATGACCGCCCGTTTTTTGTTTGACCACAGCTCAACTGATGTTAAGTGATAGTGTGGTCGAAGATGGTAAACACACCTAGCCTGGAATGGAACTACGTCTTAGCGGCAGATTTTGAACTTAAAAATGAAATAAATAAATATCGTATAGGGCATTACAAACAGCGCCATCTGACCCCAAACTAAGCAAAGCTTGTGCTATGGAAGTCAGATAAATAACTGATAGAATACTTGAAGTTTTAAAGTTTTACCACCGCCCTAGTTTCCTAACGATGTTTTCTTTCACCGGCAGCTCAAACTCATTGCTGGGTTGGGTTTAAACCCTTTTAACGCCTTTTGAAATATGAACTGACCGCGCTAACCACTGAGCTGTCATCGCTACTATTGAGTTAGGCTTGTTCTTAAGAATTGCACCTAAGCTCTCTTCTACAAATTTGTTACAAAATAAATTTAAATTGTTAAAAAATATTAATGCAAGTCCTGAACCGAAACCACGATGATAGTGTGTATGTGTGTGTAGGTACACTAATAATTAACACAACATTTATTTGATTAACTATTTAATGAAATAAATAATTTCGTTTTAAACTACATACATACATCAAACATACATAATATGGTAATTTGTAATTGTTTCTTTAAATATGTTTTAATCGTATTCAATAATATATCAACCATATAAAATTAATACATACCAACAGAACTACTAAAATATATGTTCGCATTTGACAAAAATAGCTATAAACTAGAATAAGTCTAAAATAATAATATCGATACATTTACGTAAATAATAATTTTATCATATTATTTTTAAGATTAAATATTTAAAGATCAATCCATTTAATTTAATTTCTATCGGAATTGTATGATTTATTATTATTATTATTGTTTTTGTAACTTTGATATTTTATATTGTTTTTTAATTGACATTTTAATTGTCAATTTTATTCTAGGAATGATGTAGGTACATATAAAATTGAATATGGACTGGATCTGAATTAAATGAATATTTATTATAATTATTTTTCAAATTCATAGAGCATAGATGACGAAAAAAATAATTCTAAACATTCAATCTTAAAAATAATAGATACAATCAAAAGTACATTTTGGATTTAAAACATACTTATATCTAATAAAGGTAAATAAGCTTTTATATCCACTCTAAGCTTAAATGTGTTTTGGAAGCACGATTGCATATTTGGCACGAAACTGCATAAATACATAATTATTATATAATTATATTTTTTCATATATTGTAATATCATAAGCATATCAACCATTTATATAAACAGACATCGAAATTTGACTACATTTTGTTTAATATACCAATCAAACACTACGTCATAAGCATTTAAGAGAATAAATACAAAATTTTAATAAATGTATATTAAATATACTTGATATCCATTAAAATTTTAAATTCTACGAATGTTTACTAACTTTTTTAAATTTTAGAATTGACTATATTGACAATAACACTGATAATATTTGTAAAAGCGTTGCCAATTTAATATACTGTTTTAAATTTTAAATTTATTTCTGTACCAAATTTATATGAAATATATTTCTTTATAGTTTTAGTGCGACACCCTGTTTTTATACGGAGTCTGGGATAAAATCTTCATTAGATATAGACAGTTCATTAGGTAGACAATTGATAGAAAATCTACAGTATAAGATAAATTTATTTTGTTTCGATATTTGGTCTCGATAGAACACAGATTTCAGTAAGTATATATTTTAACTTATTGTAAATGTAGAAAGCATTTGAAGTAATAATATTATAAATGAACAATTAAAGCCGTAGAACCAAAACTGATTAAAATTTTAAATATAAATTATTTAATAACTTATTTTTACGATATGATGAAAACAACCATTCAATCACTTATAAACTAGAGAATTATTTAACAAAAGCAACTAACTTGAACACAGTCATAATATTCATGCACAATATTTATAATAATAAAATAAGGTTAAATGCATTTTAATCTAGATAGGTAAACTTTCATAAAAGCTTAGATACAATTTCTAAAACACCATAAAGATTCAAAAACACGCGTCACATTGCGTTTTTTTTTATATTTCATTCAAAAATCCTTAATCTACATCTAAACATCAAATATAGTTTCAAAAACTCCTTACAGGATAAGATAATACAGATTATCATAAGGATAACAAGGATTAATATTGAAATGTCTAAAATAATAATGTAGATTAACATAAATCATAATAATAAAATAACAATACAATTAATAATTAATTTGGTTTAGGCCGTAGACATAGTTCTAGATTTCTTGAAATAAATTGTGATAGCAATATTGTGAACATTGTATTATAATATATAAAATTATATTATGATTAATCATTGTTATATTCATTAATTCTAACCACAATAATGCCTAAAGCGTTAGCTACATGGAAGACGATAAATAGTTTTTATTTAATAATTATTACACTCACTTAAATCTAATAATGATTTGTGATATTTTTTTTGAATCATAATTAACTAAATATAATTGTACAATATAAATCTACGTGAACGCGTCGCAACGCAACCATAGGAAAACAGAAAGTCATCAAATTGTCGACCATTTTTAACTTAAAAATAAATTATTAATATTAATATTATTTAGTAATACTTTAATTAATAAATGGAATACAAAGCCCGATGTTACTATTAATTCGGGGAGCTATATCGAAATCACGATAAATATTGTTATAAATTGAATAAATAAATTATATGGCACGATATATTTGGCACATGACGATAAATTTGTGCGTTATTTTTAGAATTTATGTTCATCCAATCATTGACTTCATTTGAATAATATTTTAATTTTTGAACGCGACATCTATTGCTGCTATATCAAACACAAAACTAAATTTCTACATGTATTATTGGCAAATAATTTCAATAATTATGTTATATTGCTGATGTTGTTTATTTTAAATCCTAAAATATTACTCAAATAAAATCACAAACAAGCTAATATTTCACAGTATCATTTCGCTAAGATCAGTGACTAAGATTGTACTTGTCACGTTACATGACAAAATACGCCCCAAAACATGTTTGGCCACAAAATTTGTTATACCACAAAACTTGTCACAAGGAAAGTTATGATACATAACATACTAAGCCACAAAACATGTCACACCGCTATACATTTGTTGTGTCACGTGACAAGATTCGCCACAAATCATGTCCTTGTCATCGGTCCATTTTCAGCATAAGATTTAGGCTTTTCCGTGCTTTGCTATTTCTTCTTGCTGCATCTTGGTACGAAGCGAAGGAATATCTTCCGGTATTCGCACGATCTTGTTGAATTTCTGCAAAAATCAAGATTTGTTTACTGTATCATGTAAAGTTCAAAAATGTTTTGCGTTTAACAGATCAGGCTTTTTGACTTTTAGTCATTTTGAACGCCAAATGTCAAATAATTTTATTAAAACTTAACTATAATGAAAACTATGCCATAGAACCCGCAAACTGCTTACCTCCTGCCAAGTTCCCGGCGTGACCCGCCACTTGTATACCATATACCCGGGGATGCACATCATGGAGGAGAGAGCCGTAAACCATCCGAACGCATGTGACCACCAGGGGTACTCGTAGTTCATATACTTTATAGGGGTCCACTGGACAAGGTTGAAGATGAACACGCTCTGAAACAAGGAGACGGTAATTTACATTTGAAAATTAATCATGTACATTTATGAAATCTAATGTTTTATTCTTAGTGTTCTTATAAAAGTTGACGTCTTGAAGTATCTGTTGCTGAAAATTGATCTAAACATAATATTTAGTACGAGAAGAAAATAAAAGTAAAAAGAATCCACGCAAGCACAAGACAAATGAACGTTGGGGTCCTAGGAGTCTAACAACCTTTTCGTAGATGAATCATCCTAGCAAATGGTAATCGTAAAGAAATCTGTATGCAATACTTACGATGCAAATTGCAGGAGTGAAGCCGACCCAGCAGAACTTCCACCAGATAGTGGGGTAGTAGCCAATCATCTCTTTGATTCCATCATAGAAGCGGTTCACGCCAAACGCCCACGAAATGGAGACGCATTCGAAGAAGATCAAGAACAGCAGGCAGAAACCAGACACGGCGTAGGAGTCCAAGATTTGGAACACGTACATGCCACCCTGGAAACATTGGAGATGTTTGTTAGCTTGCGATTTGATCATAGTCAAACTACGACACAATAAGCATTTGATACAAGTAAAGATCGGGTAGTATCATAAATTGTATCTGAATGGCAGTAAATAAAGGTATTTTCGGCCAAATGACTTAAGAATATAAAGTATGCTAAAAATATATCTATTTTTATTACCCATAAAATATAATGAATCGAAGTAAAAAGATGTAGGCAATAAAGTTTTAATCGCCAAATTAAATGAAAAGCCAGTTTGTATGTCAAAATTGTTAGGCTGCGCAAAATCTTTGACGGTTTCTACTATACAATAAATAATTAAAACCGACAATATAAAGTGACATTTGATTCAACTCAGTATTACGGTTACCCATCTGAAGACTGATCGGATCCTTTGTTGCACAACTTAAGTAACATTCTGTTCGGCTATCGAAACACCTAGTCGAGCTTTGAACGCTTAAATTAAAATTAATGTACAAGTTTGGAAGTATAACGAAAAATATCCAACTCACCTCAGAAATACACGACAGCCCGACCAAATACGAGATCATGCAAGTGATGGCGATGAAGATCTCCTTCCTCCGCCGCAGAAGTTTCGGCCATTCGTCGATCACAGCGGTGATAAACCCTTCCATGGTGCAGAACTGACTGTCCAGACCGATGAGAAGTAACATGAAGAAGAAGAGACAGGACCAGAGTGGAGCGCCGGGAAGTTGCAAAACGGCAGATGGGTACGCCAGGAAAGCTAATCCGGGACCTGAAATTGCAAAAATATGGCTTGTTTTACTCATATTGGCATTGCAATCATAAATGTATAGCACATAACTACTAGAGAGCTAAGAACTATGATTTACAAAACAAAGTTAAGTCAAAGGCTTGTAGTTACTAGTTTATAAATGTACATATCTAAACACGAAACCAGTCTCTTTGTTACTAATGATCTCTCTCTCTCTCTCTTTATTCTCTGTTCTTCTTTATCTCTCTCTTAGTGTTACAAGGAACTACCTTGGTCCATGCACCATGCAAACTTTTGTCCCTACTCTTGAAACCAGTTCTGTTACCTGAAGCAGCGACTTCAGCGACAGGCCTCTGTTGTTCGTGTGCCATGAAGCCCACTACAGAAAAGATGACGAACCCAGCGAACATTGAAGTACTCGAATTCACGCTGCACACTATCAGAGCATCTCTGAAAGAGAAAACCACATTTTTAGTAGTTTGAAAAGACTATGTTTAAAGTGGCACGCGAGTCGTCTCAAATCAATTCGGTATGTAAAGTTTTTTTTATGAAACTATTTTGAATATTTTGGCTTTCTATGCGGAATTTTATTTTTAATAAGTTTTCAAACTTTTTATATTATGACGTCATGACATAGGCTGAATATGTATAATATGTCTTTGCCATATAAAACAAAAAAGTATGCAAATGGATTCGACACATTTGATTAACTATGACAATTGACATGATGTTTTTTTTTAATTTGCCCATCGGATAGGCTAAAGCTGTAAAGCCATTCTGCCAAAATAAACCCCATCTCATAGTTTACAGAGTTATAAACGTAAAAATATTGTACAGAAATTTACTATTTCGAAATGGTTTTGGAAGCAGTAAAGTTCTGACGTCACTGTTACTAAAAAACCGTGCCTATTGGTTCGCCGTTATACAATACGGTATATATTGAAATGTCATTCTGTATCTAGATAAACATATAGGCATGTTTAGTTTGTAGGAGGGAAGTAAGAAATGTCAACAGCCAAGAATTTAAAAAAAAATAACTTACTTGTACACATTGTTAGTAAACTTGTTATAGCTGCCAAGAGCGACCAGGGTCCCCAATCCAAGACCGTAAGAAAAGAAGATTTGGGTGACGGCGTCTATCCATACTTCAGATTCCATCAGTTTGGACATATTTGGCATCACGTAGAACTTGATCCCTTCCATCGCGCCTGGTAGAGTGATGCCTAGGAAGATAAAGTTAAATATATACATTGAAGTGTCACATTGAAATCAGCTCTGACACTTTGAACTTCCTTATCCTGGCCAGGTTTATCGCCATATAGAAATAGGTGATGAACGCTTTACCGCTTAATTAAAGATTACAATTCGGAGAATATGCTTTGAATCTGCATCTGCTGAATCTGCTGATTTGTTGTCACTCGACTATTCGACTTTCAAAAAATCTGAGTGAAGCGCTTCGTTCAAGCAGTCATGCTGTTTGAGGTGAAATAAGCATTTGGTTATATTTTAATTAAGCAAATCGCTAAACAATGGTAAATGACACCAGAATGGATGCTTTCAAAAACCGGTGTGTTTTCAAGTGTGTCGTTTTTTGTGGGTTTAAGTGTACAATCGTGAAAATATTTCTTCATTAACAATAGGTAGTTAAAAGCAAGCCTATTATCATATAAAAAAGCTTACCTCGGATAAGTAGCACAGTGAGAAGGAAGTAAGGGAACAGCGCTGTGAAGTAGACCACCTTCCCCGTCCAGCGCACGCCCTTCCAAATGCAGAAGTAGCACAGGATCCATACCAAAAGTAAAGTCCCTGCCAGTTCCCAGCGAATATTGCCAATGTTCTCGATGCCGCTAGAGATCTGAAGTGCGCGACGTCTGGAAGATGATAAACGATTGTGATTGGGGAGTCTTCAAAACGATAATTTTTGAACTTGTATTGGGACAACAATTTAGAACGTGTTCAAATCCCAAAAACGAGCTTGAGCTTCTGGCGAAGGAAAATATCATATTATTACAAGATACCCTAATAATAATTTCTAACTAAGCTATAACTTCATTTTTCCTATTTTGTAACAGTCCCTGAATTGGTTTTGTGTTTGTTTTGTTTTTTACTTCTACTTTTTTTCTTTCTTTTTTATGGTTAATTACTTATCTACTAGGCATCGAAAAGTGAGTTTCACCAGCCTCACGTATCCTCCTCCAGCCTCCGTTCCCGTAAGTGAACTTATCGTATTCGACTACATCGTCACGTTGTCATCGTCGTCAACCGTGTGAGCTGTGATGAAATAATGAACCTATCAACTACATAATATATATTTTTATTCTTATTATTCTTTGCGGCAGTTTTTTATTATTATTATTTTAGCCCATTTTGTCCCACTGTTGACCAAAGGCCTCTCTCCCTCTCTTCCACGCTTCTCTGTTTGGTGCTATGGAGGTCCACTCCTTGTCGTGAGCATTTGGTAATTCTTTTTACGGTAACTTTACTTCCATTATACTTACTCCCAGAATTCCTTGACCGGGTCAGACAGGATCGCCTTGCTGATGTTCTTCCCATTAAGAGTGCAGTACGTGCTGGTGTTTGCGATAGAAGACCAGCAGGTCAGGTTCTTCCGATCGTATGGGTTCACACACGTCGCCGTGTTCCAGTAGTTGTCGCAATTTCGCCAAGGTACGTCTGAAAGGAATTGATGTTTATGATTTTGTTTCTAGGAAGCATGTTCTGCGTTCTCAAAGCTCCTTAATATTTTGTGATTATAACTTTATTTGTGGTATAGGAAAATTTTAAAGTCTGCTTTCTCGCTACCCTAAATTAACGCTTATGATATTAATATGACTAGAGAAGATGTTCTGGTGATGAGACTTCGGTCCGGATACGAAAATGTAATTAAGTTAAGCTTACCTGATCGCATCGACATGAAGAAATAAAAGATAGCCCACGCCAGAATGACTATGTAGTACACGTTCATCCAACACGACATCACGGCGGCTGCATACCCGATCCCTGGACATCAAGAAAAACTATAATAATATACAGTCGAATATAAACCTCCTCCTTTTTTGAAGTCTGTTAAAAAGCCACAACGTTTCATGATTGACGTTTCAAAAACTCGAATTGTATGACTCCAATTTCATTGTGTAAACCGCTAAACATGGAAATGCGTGAAACTGCCAATGTGCGTGTTCCTCGATAGATACAACCTGAGTGTCTTCAAATCAAGAGTGAACCAGTGTCTTCTAGCATAGTAGCCCGCCCGCATGGCATCAGGTGTGATGGGGGTTAAATTCAAGCTATTTATTGTTAAAAAAAAATCAAGTGTGTTAAATGAATGTTATGTGTGTATTTCAAATTTATGTTAAACACTTTCAAAAGATTTTTGTTTTGAAACTTTTATCTGTTTTTTTAAGGACTACGATAATTAATAATGTTCTCATGGAATTTATGTTTGTACATTGTACGTATGTCTTTTATATGGGAATAAATGTCTTTAATCCTAAACCAAACTTTTTTCATGGTATTCGTTAAGTGATACATAATGTATTTGTTAAGTGATAAGTGAAATAAAGCTGAATCACGGTCAGACTCATTTAAAATAAGTCAGTATACATTCGTATATAAAACATATTATGACTATCATCGTTTTTAAAACATAAAACACTCGAAAAATTGCAAGATTTTTAGTAAAAAATTCCTTGATTGCTTCATACAACAACGTTTGCTTTCCAACAAAAAGTGCTCCGTTATTAAAAAGTTTTTCAAAGTTCAACGTAATCGTGAATACCAAGGGATGTTTGCAACAAAAGAAACTTTAGACAAAGAAAGAATCAATGGCTTGAAAACATTTGCAACCACAACCTCTTTGTTACTGACACACCTAATCGACACGCGACTGCACTTTCAAGTGAAGGTGGAAGTTGTGATTGACAAACTCATATTCGAGAAATTAACATAATTTTATGATTACATTGTTATTTTTTAAGTTTATATTAAACCGTGTTTATACCGCTAAATAATGGAATTAGCTGCCGGCGTGGATGGTTTTTTTTGACGGCTTGCGTTTGACCGCCATCCCGCCTGATGTTAAGTGAAGATGCGGTCTACGTTGGAGCACCCTCGCCTAGAAGAACCGATTCACTCGCGACTTGAAGGTACCCAGACTATATTAATTGGGGAATACCCACTCGGGCAGCAGATTCTAATGTCTACCAGTACGTATGAATAAGGTGGAATCAAACCGCTTAGTTCAAGCTTTTGGAGCATCAACCATAAAGCGGTGACGCTTTTTAAAGCTCCTGGCTGTCCGATAGTAGAATAGGCAGGGTGGAATTAAGTCATGCCAGATCTGAAGCGCACTCCCCAAAATGTATCCGGTAGTCCGGTAGATTCGTATAGATATGAGGGCAAAGGCTGAGCGCTATCGTACCGTGTATAAACTACGGCTACGGCTTTACCTCTTTCACATTGAGAAGAGGCCCCTGCCCAGCAGTGGGACAGTTCTACAAAAACAGGGCTTATTCGGAATCGTATCTACAATAAACATAAAATTCTTGGCAGTCGCTCCAGTTGCTTAGGTTTTTTGTGCTCTATTTCATCCCCTGTAATTATCCCGTGCACCTCGGATGTCATTTTTCAAGCGTTTCAGGAGTATAATGGCTATTTTGTCTCTGAAAATGAATTGTTTCAGACCTTTGGCAGACCCTTTTCATGCTGGGATTCCCAATTTAAATTTTCAGACAAGGGAGACAAAGTAATTTGTTTTGTACCTGAACGTTTTTACTCTTTGGTCATGTGAAAATCATTTTTAGACAAAGTTTTATGTCTCGACAGAAAGATTTTGATTTGCCAATAAATACATAATTATAAGCGTTTAGAGGAGGTTTCAGGTGACCAGAATGCTGGCATCTACTTTGGTCAAAAGCTTAGCATTGCCATCCAGCGTGCTGCCAACATTCTGGCCACATTTTTTTCCTCTGATGGACTTTTAGATTAGGATGTTTTTATAAATTTGTAAATAGTGTAAGTAGTATTAATTTAAAAATATTTTTTGAAAAGTTGTTTTTTCTATTTACGATATTTTTTGTAAATTAATGACTTTAGTTTTAAAATAAATACGAAATTAAGTATGATTAAAAACATCATTTAAAAACAGTCTTTTAAAACCAGAAACTAAGCAAATAAATAGGAAAATAAACATATAAGAAGCAATTCTCACCTTTGAAAATTGGCGCAATCTTGAACACTCCTAGCCCACCGATCGTCAGCATCTGCCCCATTGCCAGTTCCATGAAGAACATAGGTATGCCAGCCAGGATCAGCGTCAGGAAGTAGGGTATCAAGAAGGCGCCTCCTCCATTCTTGTAGCAGAGGTAGGGGAATCTCCAGACATTTCCCAGGCCGATGGCCAGGCCAATGACGGAGAGGATGAAGTCGAGCTTGCTGGCCCAACTACCTCTTTCTGGTAGGTCTGATTTGAGGGCCACATCGCTAGAATAAAATATTTTTTATGCATTAATAAGGTAGATATAACAGACGTCTATAATCGGAAGTATCTACGATGGAGCAGCATATGAATTTACGTAACAAATTTGCAAACTTGATGTAATACTTGAAGGTTTCGCAGCAAAAATGTGTTAATGAATATTGTTACCCTAGATGAGATTTATCACAAGCTATCCCACTATTAGGATGTTGTCATCAAAAATTTTTTATTCCTGATTAACAAACATAAAAATTATTACTTGTTAATTCTCAAAACGCAAATTAGTTCAAGGTTTTTTTTAAATCCAACAGTCTCAAGCTACTAGAAAAACGAACAATCTTTAAGTTTGTTGGATAACTTTACATGTAAGGTAAACTTTTATGGTATGTAAAAGAAAAACCTTTAAAATATTGATCAATACTTCAAAGAATTGCATTCCTATATCAGCCGCAAGTCAACGTTTTTGACGATTTGATAGCTTTTCCGTGTACATGTACACATTATCGTTGGACAAAACACTAATTTGTTTCAGATGACTCCTTGTTTCACTAAGTTAAAACTTATTTAAAACGCTATAAGGTTTGTTTTTCTTCTATCTCATTTATTTATATTCTTAGTCAGTTTGCTTTAAATTTGTTTTGTCTTACCTAGGTTTGTTACTAGTCCCTTGCGCACTGAGTTCGATTTCATTGTTTTTTGAGTCCATAACTTTTCTCTTCCTCTATCCCACTTCAACCTTAAAATTTTCAGACCTTTTTGTCTCTTTCTCACCCAAATTAACTATATATTAAGCTAGGTTAAGGGAGCTGTGTTAACATTTTTGAAGTACGCGGATTAGATCGGGCCGCCGATTTGCAAGGATCTGAAATGAAAGAAAAAAAAACAATAAGTTAACGTCATACATTGAAATGTCAAAAAGTGTATACTTCCTTTTTACGTCTTCTGTTTTCTTGCAAGCACATGTCATTTCATATTTTGTAGATGATAAAATGAATATGTGAAATTTTTAAACGTCTTTCTGGATTTGCAATGCATCGACAACATCTCTAATGTTGCAGGTGTGCATATGCGACGGTGAGCTTACCATCAGGCTAGTCTGCTTAATTACCGCTCTTCATTAATAAAAATTGGAATTTATGAATATTTGCGTACTTTTACTGGAAAAAGGTGTAATTATTTATGTAGGTATTCTGTGTTCACCATCTTCGACCACACCATTACTTAACATCATGTGAGCTGTGGTCAAAACACCTAGCCGTACATCTATGATTTTTTTTAAATATATAGATTTATAACAGACATGTAAGATTCCTCACAATGTTCATCCTTTGAAGTTAAAAGCTACACATAACTTAGAAAAGACAAAGATTTGGTACAATCTTTTTCTACAAAAAAAGCAGACACTAGGTCTGATTGTAAGCCTTACGCATAAAGGTTTTTAGATGTCAATTTAAAAATACCTTCCTTTTTATTTGTATTAGTAAAATGTTTACGCAAAACCCAGCCAAGCGAAACAAAACTTCTATCTAACGCCATAAACCATGATCCCCGAAATGATGAAAAAAAACACCCCGAAATAACAAAAATCATTTCCAAAAGGTTCGCAACGTAAACAAGGACTGACATAAAGACAAATCTTTATTTATTAGCAGTGTTACGCCGTCACGAATAAAATCTAACGGCTTATGTTGTCTAACCATATTTTAGAAGGGAAATATGTTACTGATTTCTGTATTATTTTGGTAAATTGAAAATAGTAAGACACTTCCAGTTTTGGTAAATAAACTCTAGATAACTATTTTTTTAGGGTTACGTACCTAAATGGTAAAACGGGACCCTATTACTAAGACTCCGCTGTTCGTCCGCCCGTCACCAGGCTGTATCTCATGAACCGTAATAATCAGACAGTTGAAATTTTCACAGCTATGATATATTTCTGTTGCCGCTATAATACAAATACAAAAAAAACCAGAATAAAATAAACATTTAAGGGGGCTCTTATACGACATACGGGGTTTTTTTGCCGTTTTTATAGACAATGGTACGGAACCCTTCGTGAGCGGTCCGACTCGCACTTGGCCGGTTTTTTATTACCTGCTATGTTACCCGCTGTTCCCATGAACACTACATTTTTTTCGGGGTAGCCTATGTGTTAATCCAGGGTGTCAGCTGTCAGCTCCATACCAAATTTAATCAAAATTACCAGCCGTTTGTGCTTGAAGAAATAATAAGCACACTTAATGACATATATAGGCTACTTTAATAAAAAGCAGTATTTCTATTTTTATGGCAAAACGATGTCAAAATTCCATTCAAAATCCCATTAGGTAGTTATTGCAGCTACTTTAGTAAAATTACAGGGTTGTTGAGACTAACCATTAAAAGGCTCAAAGAGCACCAAAGCAGCGATTCCCTAGACTTCGTTTCATTACTGTGTATCGCTGCAATAGTCATGGCCATGGCCATGCGTCATCTCTTACCGTGAGGAGAGCGTCTCGTTCATCCCATTACTGTTACATAAAAAAATTCCGTGAATTTACATCTGACTGTATATTTAAATTGAATAATTGAGATGCATCAGAACTAAGAGCTCTACATACGCTGAACCGATTCAGGGAACGATCTCCGTACTTATTCAATTGAGTCACCGATTACTATACACTCACACATAATAACTCAGTTTTGATGTTGCAGAACTGATATACCTATTATAATCGTCGGGTGTTTGACAATAGCTCATCTGATGTTAAGTGATGGTATGGACGAAAACGGTAAAGCATATCTAGTCTAGAATGGAACTGGCTCTCTGGTGAGGCTGGCGGGGTACACCGTTAAATTAAAGAAAATTGTATTTATTGAGATAAAGAAACGGTCAAGCCAATTACATCAGAATCGCACAAATTTTGATTGCATAATAATTAAAACATAATATACTCGTATACCGTTAGATGCTTGGCGGCAGATTTTCAACTTGAGGGCGGTAACTAGCCAGCCGAGTACTAGAAAATACCCTACCACCATGTCCGCACTTGAGAGACATTTCAGACTAGCAGTGTTTAACACCTTGGATCACGCCGTCACTTAAAATTAGGTGTCAAACACTTTTTTCCAGGGAAAATACTTTGTGTTGCCCTGGGGCGGGCACGGTGGTTATGTGGGACTCTCCGTCCTAGCGACCGCCTACCCACTAAAACCCCTGGAATGTTCCACCTCGGCGCTTTGAGTCGAGGCTGAGCGCACGCTTTCGCAGTCGACAGCGCTTGCCCAGGTCTGAAACACCTAGCCAGTCAACCCGTGGCGGCTTTAGCTGTTGCGAGGCTCGGGGAGACAGATCATTGTGAGGACCTTTGAGTCCGTTTTACTAAAAAATTAGTTCGAGTGCTCGAGTGGCCGTAACATACTTGCACTAATAATGAATCCGTGCCTTCAGGGGGGTTTTGTTAGGTGCAAAGCGCGAGAAGCATATACATAGGTCGAGGCCCCTGCAAGAGCGAGGCCCCGGGCGGTTGCCCTGCTTGCCACCCCCTAAGGCCGCCACTGCAGTCAGCCATAAAAACTTTGTGTGAATTGGTCTTACGAAATATTTTGCCAACACTCGATCGATTAAACTAATAAACCGTAGTTCCAGCTCAGTTGGTAGGTACTATTAAAACTTTTTATCTCCATTAGGTAATACCGTCAAGGTGACCCCATAACCCCTCAAGTACCCTGCATCCCACATCGTCAAGGGTGTCCTATCGTCCACATTCCTGCGGTAAAACCCGTACTCCGTATCCTGAATGTATTTATCTTTAATCTACGTACTAAACTTGAACGACATATTCTCTATACTGAAGACACAGTACCTATGTACTGTATCAAAAGTTTAAAAAAAATGCAAATTAGTCTTTTTAACCGGCTCAAAAAAGGAGGAGGCTCTCAATTGGACTGTAAGTTATTTTTATGCGGTAATTTTTCATGAATCGTTTTTGATAATTATTTTTTGCTTGGTAGATATTTTATGTACCTATTCAGGCATTTAAAAGGTATGGTGGAATAAAGAAACTCACATACATACATACAGCAACCCTGAAAATATTACACTCCTTTTTTGGGCAGTCGTGTAAAAAGGCGTGGTTGTGATGGATCTTCAAAAACTATAAAAGTAGATGAAGCGAACGATGTGTGTCAAAAGATATAGATGGCAGGAAGTAAAGATACAATCTATACAACGAGAAAAATGCGTTGCTGTATGTAAAACTTTGAATATTGTAAAATCAGTAACTGCACCGATTCTGTACCCCTTCTTGATGCCACTCAAGATGGATAAGGAAAGGGTTGGGACTGAAGTACATCCCTCAAGCTGTTCCGTCGAGCCTAAGAGGCTTGTAATCCGTTTGGGGGACTTCGTAACATGTGCCAGATGGGATTGTGAAATATAGAGTAAGGTGCCCCTTGATTGTAGTTCTGTAAACTCAGTAATGTTTTTTTTAATGTAAAACTAAAATGAGACAGTCTCATGGTCATCATCATCATTTTCAGTCCGTTATCGCCTACTGCTGAGCCTCTCTTCTTGTGCTAACCTTGTCCAGGTACGACCCGCGATCCTCAAGATGTCGTCGACCCAACGAACTGGTGGGCGTCCGACTCTTCGTTTCCCAGTTCTTGGTCTTGTGATGGTATGAGATAATGCCCATGACCATTGCAGCGATACACAGAACTTTGAGTAGCAAAACAAAGTCCAGGGAATCGATGCTTTGACGCTCATTACTTTGAGGTATTCGATTGTTAATCTAAACAGCCCTGTAATTTCGCTAACTGAACCCCTTTTTTAAAGTGAAATTAAAACGAGACGGTCTTCTGATGGCAAGGGATAATGCATGCCTATGATCATTGCAGCAATACACAGAACTTAGAATAGCATAACAAAGGCCAGGGAATCGGTGCTTTGGCGGTCATTTTGGGTCAGCGTTTTGGGAACTATTCCTGTTGATAGCGGCTGAATAAGTGACATGCCATATGAACACCATGCGTACCGAAGAAAAAATGGCCCCACGTGCCATATGTACACCATTGGTGCATAACGATTCTCCATTTTTTTTTTCGGAAATAGATCTATGATATAGACAAATTATTTTTACTATGGTCAGATTTTTTCAATTAGATTTTAATTTAAACTATTTTTTTTTTAATAGTTGACAGGCTAGATGTTTAACCACAGCTCACCTAATGTTAAGTGAAGGTGTGGTCGAAGATGGTATAGCACACCTAGCCTGGAATGGAAGTGGCTCTCAAGTGAGGCTGCCGGAACACACATTAGATGCTTGGCGACAGATTTTCAACTAGAGTTACCTTCTTTGTATGATTAGAATAGTAGCATGTATGTTAGGATATAATTTGTAAATAGTTTTATTATGTAAATAAAACCCCCTACCATTTAATCGCCATACAATATGCGTTACGCTGACAAAAGTCCAACTTAAATATAAATCAACATCGTAGGATATTACACACAGCACCATCTGACCCCAAACTCAGCAGAGCTTGTGTGATGGAAGTCAGATAACTGATAGAATACATATAAATACTTTTTTTTTTGTAAATGCGTACTTATAAAACATACAGAACACCCAGACACAGAATAAACAAGCCTCTACAGAATGCTATGTCGATCTCAATGGTTCACAAAATACGCATTTAGTTTCAGTACCTACATCTCACATATCTACCGTCCCATCAGGTAACTTGAAAGGACGAAATGGCAGTAATAAAATCCATTTCACCGTTTTACCGCCCGTAAAATGATACGGTAAAGTGAGGTCTTTAGCAATGGTCACGATAACATCAAGTAGATATACAAATTCAACAAGCAACGCTAGCCTAGTTTGGTGACAATGTTACTGCTAGTTCGGAGGTTCTGGGTTTAAAGATCAACTTTGACATGAAAATCCGGCGTCAAGCCCTTAACAGTGTGCTCCAGCAGCCTCAATAGAGAGACAGTTCCATTCCAGGCTAGGTGTGTTTACCTTCGACCACACCGTCACTTGAAAGAAAGAAAAATATTTTATTTTGTAACTTTAAGACACAAAAAACAAACAGTTACAAAATAAGGGCTCACCTCAGCATAATACTGGTCATACTAAGTATAATTTGCAGATGGCCATCAAAGATCGGAACACGGCGGTGATGGAGGCCTTGAGTCGGGAGGAGGCGATTTCAAACGAAAACTCATGTAAATAGAAATAAGGATTGTGTGTATGCCTCGAGCATTCATGCTCACCATCGAAGGCTCCTTCTTGCGGCGGCGTCGTGTGTCGGGTCGCTCTCTTCCTTCAGATATGGTTGAGGAGGGCGATGGCTGGCACATGCGTCATACTCGTGATCGGGTGCTGCTTGCGGGTCGCTGGTCTGCTCGCGGTATACACACAATCTAGTACCTACTTTAACCTTAGATTAAGATCCTACTAACCTCTCCTCTTTTTGTAATGTAAAATTGTAAAAAAAAAAAAAAATTGTAACTAAAGTTGACAAAGGTCACGGACCCCAGCGTCTGTGAAGCGTATAATAATAATAAAAAAAAAATATAAAAAAAAGTATGACCTGCGCTGGTCTTCCGGCACTTAACAGCAGGTGAGTAAACAACTAACCTATCAATCATAAAAGAAGCAAAATAAACTTCCTGTAGCTGAAGCTGCCGGAACACACCGTGTGGTGGCAGCAGGCGGCGGAACAAACATTTGTTTATAACACAAACTGTTTGTCCTGGGTGGGAATCGAACCCACGCCCTTTCAACTCTCGAAGCAGATATATAACCAACAGGGCTGTCAAGAAGTACTAAATACTATTGGGGTATTCAAGGTTATTGACAGTCCTGTTGGCTCATTGGTAGCATGTCTGCTCCAAGAGCTGTGGGGCGTGGGTTCGATTCCCACCCAGGACAAGCATTTTGTAAAATAAAACAAATGTTTGTTCTGTGTCTGGGTGTACTGTATGTATTATAAGTATTTTACAAAAAAAAAGTATTTCAGTATTCTATCAGTTATCTGACTCCCATAGTACAAGCTTTGCTTAGTTTGGGGCCAGATGGCGCTGTGTGTAATGTCCTACGATATTCATTTATTTAGTTTATTTATTTATATACTCGTATGTATGTATATTTATTTTATTGTTTTAGTTTGGCAAGTGGTTACTGCAGCGAGAAGAGGATATAAAGACTTGTGGTTATTTTAATAAGTTTTTTTTGTTTAATTTGTTGAATTTTTTATGTTTATATCAAGTTTCAGTATCTATTAGGATAAGTGATTAAATTGTTGTCAAGTTAGTTAAATTTAAATCCTCATCATTGTTGTAAGTGAAACGACTGTTAAGCGGAAACAAACTTAATATAAATAAATAAATATCATAGAACATTACACACAGCGCCATCTGGCCCCAAACTAAGCAAAGCTTGTACTATGGAAGGCAGTTAACTGATAGAATACTTAAATACTTTTTTTTTGTAAATACATACAGAACACCCAGACACAGAACAAGCATATTTTGTTTATACCACAAAATGTTTTGCCCCTGAGTGGGAATCGAACCCACGCCCTACAGCTTTAAAGGCAGATATACTACCAATGAGCCAACAGGGCTGTCAATAACCTTGAATACCCCAATAGTATCTAGTACTTCTTGACAGCCCTGTTGGTTATATATCTGCTTCGAGAGTTGAAAGGGCGTGGGTTCGATTCCCACCCAGGACAAACAGTTTGTGTTATAAACAAATGTTTGTTCTGTGTCTGGGTGCTGTATTTATCATAAGTATGTATGTATTTATAAAAAAAGTATTTAGGTATCCTATCAGTTATCTGACTTCCATAGTACAAGCTTTGCTTAGTTTGGGGCCAGATGGCGCTGTGTGTGATATCCTACGATATTTATTTTAGTATAACTCAAAAAAAAAAGTTTCACCTGAATCCAGATCCAACTCCAAAGCACAAGAAAGCACTTACTTCAGAAAGCACAACACATCACAAGTCACTTCCAGCACACATTGGCACGACTGTCTACCGTCAACGAGGCGTGCTGCCGCAGACCATGCTTGGCTCCGAATGTGGCTGGCAGGCCTGCCACCATTCCACCAGGATAGTGTGAACCTGCCAACCGTCAGGCGATGAAAGAATTTATGGGCGCGCGGTTGATACCAATTAGGACCCTCCGGAAGCGCCGGAAAGATCGCAGGGGACGCCTGAACCGTGTTTGCGGGTGTTTTGACGCATCGCTCTGATACACGAATGCTAAATGGAATGCGCGAGTGAGACTTCATCATCATCATCATCATCATCATCATTCTCAGCCTATAGAAGTCCACTGCTGGACATAGGCCTCTCCCAAGACACGCCACTCAGCCCGATCTTCGGCTTTTCGCTTCTATCCACCGCCAGCTGTCCTACGTATATCGTCACTCCATCGAGTTTCAGGGCGTCCTACGCTACGTTTGCCAATACGCGGTCTCCACTCCAGAACACGTCTACCCCAGCGGTTATCGGTTCTGCGACAGATATGTCCAGTCCATTGCCACTTCAGCTTGCTAATACGCTGACCTATGTCTAATGTTTATAACTTTAGTTCTCTGGCGAATTACTTCGTTCGTTCGTGAGTAAGACTTAATGGAAGAAAAAATTTAATGTGATTGAAATCAAAGTAAGCAAAGCATGGAATTCGTCATTAGAATGCTACATTCTCCCCGAGTAACATAAGCTTTATTTATTACTAGAATTTAATACAAAGAGGAAAGATCTGTATTTTTGGATTTTTGTATGTTTGTAACGAATAAACACAAAAACTACTGGACCGATTTCAAAAACTCTTTCAACATTATTCTCTCATTATAACCGCCATGTAGGATGTTAATTCGACGATAATTGTCCTGACAGTCATCAAGGTAAATGACCTTATAAGAAATAGTCCAACATCTAGAGACTCTCATTAGGCGGTTGGGTCATGGGGTCAGATCCAAAAGGGAGTGACACGGAGGTTCCTCCTAAAGAATAAGTACCTAAGCGGAAATGGTTTAGGCTACATATTCCGTAGAACAGATATCAGTGGGTTAGATGAATTCTAGAGTGGAGGACTAAGGTCTGTAAAACAGCCTACATCGTCTGTAAAAACAACCTACGTCATCTGTAAAAACAACCTACGTCATCTGTAAAAACAACATACGTCGTCCTTAAAAACAACCTACGTCTCTGTAAAAACAACCTACGCCTCTGTAAAAACAACCTACGTCTCTACAAAAACAACCTTCGCCGTCTGTAAAAACAACCTACGTCTCTGTAAAAACAACCTACGTCGTCCGTAAAAACAACATACGTCGTCTGTAAAAACAACATACATCGTCTGTGAAAACAAACTACGTCTCTGTAAAAACAACCTACGTCTCTGTAAAAAAAACCTACGTCGTCTGTAAAAACAACCTACGTTGTCTATAAAAACAGCTTAAATCTCTGTAAAAACAACCAAAGTAATATGTGAAAAAACAACGTCATCTATAAAAACAGACTACGCCGTCTGTAAAAACAGGCTAGTCGTTTAAATAAACAGACTACGCCGTTTGTAGCAACAGGCAACGTCGTTTATAAAAACAACTTACATCTTCTGTAAAAACAACAACTTACGTCGTCCGTAAAAATAGCCTACATCATCTGTAAAAAAACTTAAGCCATCTGTAAAAACTACGTTGTCTTTAAAAACAATCTACGTCGTCTGTAAGAACAGCCTACGTCGTAGTCTACGTATTTTCAAAACTGATAGATGTGCTTAATATTATGACCACCAGTTAGGTATATTTTTAGTAAAAATTGTAACGTAAGCATTTCAAATGATTGTATTTACAGTCCTTTTATTTTTGCTCTACCATAAAACAAAAACAAGACAGTTTACAGAAAAACTATAATAAAAAAACTATTGTTGATTTGGGAGCGAGGCGGTCTGAGAACGGATCGAACCGATCTCCTAGACAATTACAGACACAAAAGATAATCGAAGTAGTTATAAGCTTATAAGTAAGTAGTAGTCATATATTGTAAATACTCACGTTTCCCGCCCCTTCTCGTAGGTACAGGGTGTGAACGTGCGCCAGTGGCGGAGGTCGCGTCGTTTGTAGACAAAGGGTCGTTTGGAAGCATCCTGTATAACGCATGCGCTAGTTTCGGAGGTTTTTGGTCCTTGTATGAGTGTAAATAGAGTAAAATTAAGTTAGAGAGAAACGCTAGCTATTCCGATACTGTTTTACGAATATTACTTAATACGTAAACTAGAAATAGTTAAATGTGTAATATAAAATAGTTTCTATCCGGTACTGGCGTATTTTGTTTTTTTTTTTTTATATTTGACAGGCTTGACCACAGCTCTCCTGATGTTATGTGACAGTGTGGTCGAAGATGGTAAAGCACACGTAGCCTAGAATGAAACTGCATCTCGAGTGAGACTGCCGAAATACATTTAAATATTATAAAACGCAATTAAATGAGATTATGGAGTGTTATATACTTCTACAGATAGTTTCAACTAGGTCTTTTTAACAATGAAATGGACTTTCGTTTGTTGTCTCGCCTGATGTACAACTTTTCATACAACGTTTTCTAGCTCCGAACTAAGCAAAGCTTGTACAATGGGAACCAAATAAAATAGAAAAATAGAATTTAAAGCGAAGATGCGGTGCAGCAAGTGCCAAAAAAAGATTATTAGTTGACATCGCATTTAGTGGATTTGGCACCAAGGTTTTTATTACACAGTTGAGAGCCTACTCTCTCTTTATTTATGCTGCAGCCTTCGTTCCTTTTTTAACTGACAAAAATAGAGGAGGTTCTCAATTCGACTACATGTTACGCGACCATTCCGCCAATTATGAACCGATTTTGTTTTTTTTTTTGCTGGGTAGATCATACTTCAGAGGTGGTCCCATATAAATTTTATCAAAATTGATTGAGCGGTTTTTACAAATCAATAAATATCTAAAAATGGTCATCGTTTTCGTTTTCTCCGAAACCTCGCTGTTTCATTAGAGCAGTGCGTTTAGTTGGGCCAAGGGTCATAAAGTTTGTTTTTTTAAAATTGTAAATGTATAATTATATTACCAACGTACGCCTCGCGGTTTCACCCGCGTAGTTCCCGTTCTCGTGAGAATACAGGGGTTTTTTTTATGGTTGACAGGCTAGGTGTTTGACCACAGCTCACCTGGTGTTAAGTGATGATGTGGTCGAAGATGGTAAAGCACACCTAGCCTGGAATGGAACTGGCTCTCAAGTCAGGCTGCCGGAACACACCGTTAGATGCTTGGCGGCAGATTTTCAACTTGAGGGTGGTAGCTAACCAGCCGAGTACTAGAAAGTACCCTACCACCATGCTATGGTTTCCTCACGATGTTTTCCTTCACCGGCAGCTCAAGCTCATTGTTGGGGTTTGAACTCACGCCCTTCGGCATACGAATCTACCGCGCTAACCACTGAGCTATCATCGCTACAAAACATCGGATAAAAAGTAGCTTATGACACCAGGGGATAGTGTAGCTTCCCAACGGTGAAAGAATTTTTGAAATAGATCCAGTAGTTTTTGAGTTTATTCGTTACAATTTTTACAAAAATACAAATCTTTTCTCTTTGTAATATTTGTGTAGATTTACATAATAGTAACAGGTAATGTGAAGGAGGTGAACCTACACTTGGGTTGTAAGGATTCAGTTCGGGCTGCAACACAAAGGCCAGCGACTCAGTGCTAGCTTTGAATTCTAAGAAATCTCGTCTTTATTAAACTGTGAATTAATTTATTTTCCTGTGAGCCATGACCTCGCGACCGAGTTAGGAACTGGGACACCGATCGATACTCAATCCCGAACTTGAAATATATCACTGTCAGCTTCACCAACAATTGTTAAGCCATTTTCCTGTAGCGCTGCAAGTAGGTAAACTTAATAGTCCGGGTGGTAGCGTTGCATTTTAGGCAGTGAAAACTATTCATGAAAATAGGTTTTAGCCGGCGTACTATTAATTGTTTTTTAATTTTTTTTTAAAACTTCCACGACCACGAGCTTTCAGAATTGTCGACGACTCTGGGATCACCGATGCCCTAGAACCGCTCAGTTTGCGTAGAGACGTCGGGTCTCTGTGCGTATTCTACCGCGTATACAACGGGGAGTGTTCTGAAGAATTATTCGATCTTATGCCGGTGTCACGGTTCCATCACCGCACTAGGCGCCGCCTTCGTATCAAAGCTCATCCACATGTTCTTGATCCATGGAAAACGCATACTGTGCGATTCACGCAATCTTTTTTGCCAAACACTTGCAAATTGTGGAATGATCTACCTTCTTCCGTATTCCCGCGGAGTTACAACATTGGGTTCTTCAAAAGGCATGTTAATAGAATCTTAAAAGGTCGGCAACGTATTTGTAGTACCCCTGGTATTGCAGATATCTATAGGCGACGGTGATTGCTTAACATCAGGCAACCCGTCAGCTTGATTGCCACCTGTAGCATAAAAAAAAAAAAAAAAAAAACGACCTCCCACTTCCAAACCCACCGCTACTTGGGCAGCTGACGTTCGGTTTACTTATTAACCATATAAGATCTACTATCGGTATCAATATCAGTCGGCTTACTATGACTTCTGTATTTGCAACGCTACCACCCGGACTATAATTGTTTTATCACAGTTTCATTATGTTCTGACCAGAGAAACTTTAGTCGAATTTCATAACTCTCTAAAAAAACTCTGTTTATGGTGTGCAAAATTAAGAGTTTCTATCTGTCTAGTTTCTGTAGTACAAGCTTTGCTTAATTTACTTATTTATCTATCTAAACAGCGTAAGACATTTCATGCGGCGCTATCCAACCCCAAACAAAACAAAGTTTGTACTTTGTATATGGAACCCTTATAACTGATAGAATGTATGTTGGTGTGTATCACCAGATCTCTTGTAGATCTTATCCCGTTTGATTTATCTGCCCGTGGAGCGTATCACGTCGGCGGTAATGGAAAGCTCGCGTGCCCTCACGTGCCCTAGAAACCGGCAGCCCTAAATCCCTAGCAGGAAGTGACACCGCTTCCTACCACTGGCTAATCACTTCCCGTTGAGGTGCGAGCGGAGCACACGATAACTCGTACCCAAGTGTTTCGATAGATACATTTACATATAAAAATTGTTTGCCATACCCTAATGGGGTCATATGGGCTAGGTACAGCATTGTAACATTTATGAGCATAATGACCTGTTAATGTTGCAATAAAGTATTGATTATGAGTATTAATTTCATCGCCGGGGCGTCCACAGCACGTTGGATCTTCGCAGTAATAAAAAGAAAGACCAACTAGTAACGCCGTCGCATCGGCTCGTCAAGTCGGAGAGGTCGGTATACATTCTGAGCCCGCGGTCTACAATCGCGTACCCGCTTCCATTCGGGATGCACCTTCCATCGCGTGCGCGCAGAAGCAAACGAAGATCTTGGCTTCAAGAGACCTTATTCTATGACTTTGACGATTATTTAAAACTAAGAGATTATTGAATTACTAGTAAGTAATTATAATATTTTTGTTTTTATGGACATTTAATTATATTGACATAATTATTTTATATGTGTCATATTACTTTATTGACATGTTCATTGTTTTGACATATGTAATTATTTTGATAATAGTTTTTAAATATGAATGGAAAAAGGACCTGTAACTTTGGTGTTATTAATAAATGATTTGTATTTGTATTTGTATTTGTATTGACAGACTCGGGAAATCCGTCTTATAGATATAAATAGCTGCCAACGAAAACCCAAATTGATTGTTTTTTTTTAATGGTTGACAGGCTTGGTGTTTGACCACAGCTCACCTGATGTTAAGTGAAGGTGTGGTCGAAGATGGTAAAGCACACCTAGCCTGGAATGCAACTGGCTTTCAAGTGAGGCTGCCGGAACACACCGTTAGATGCTTGGCGGCAGATTTTCAACTTGAGGGTGGTAGCTAGCCAGCCGAGTACTAGAGAGTACCATACCACCATGCTATGGTTTCCTCACGATGTTTTTCCTTCACCGGCAGCTCAAGCTCATTGTTGGGGTTTGAACCCACGCCCTTCAGTCCGTTAATGCAAAGCAGTGGTGACATGAATACAAGCTGTGATACCATTTTAGGAGTAGGTAGGTAATACGAAATACTGTCTTTTCAAATTTGTTGTCTTTATGTTAATCTGTATCTTTTAATTTGTGTCTTTTGTTTGTATTTATCTGTTGTTGTGCCTAGTGTTTTGTAAGGACAAGAAAGAAAAAAGAAATGTTTTTCTTTCTTTTCTTTCAAATATTATGTTTTACCACATCTACATTTTTTGTGAACATCACTTATTTTATCAACTGCAATCAATACAACTTTTCCAGTGTGGATTTAATGATCTAGAATCGGTAGAAAATTTTCCCATGAGTAATGAAGGATGAGTTTCTATTAAGGTGGTACGATTTCCATACAAATCAATTTTTGCCATTTATGGACAAATGGAGCATAATTTTACAGTAAAATCACAGCTACTGGCATTTACTTTGGTCTTTATTTGCGGTAAATCACAATTGCTTGAATAAAACAGTAGATTGCTATACCTACCACAAAACCTACAACAATATACCTACTTTTTTATGTAAATACAAACTTAAAACAGATACAGAACAAATGTTTATCGTCACATAAATGGAGACGCACCCTTGAAGCAGATATTCTAGTTTGATTCCACCTTCTTCATACGTACCGCGAGACATTGGAATCTGCTGCCCGAGTGGGTGTACGCCGATGAATATAGTCTGGGTACCTTCAAGTCGCGAGTGAATCGGTTTTTTCTAGGCGAGCGTGCTCCACCGTAGACCGCATCATCGCTTAACATCAGGCGGGTTGGCGGTCAAACGCAAGACTATGTATTTAAAAAAAAATTACAGGGCAGTCAAAAAAAATCATACTGTCGATATATCGTTCGACGTGTCGGCCGCCAGGGGCACCGTGTGCGGCACCGGATCTGAGATATCCGCGTTCCCCCCCCGGACGCGCACAATCCCGTGGGAACAAAGACCCCGCGCGCCATGACACGCAAACCTGTCTCAGGTCTTTGCTTCTACACTGGATACGTAATACAAATCGTCTAGCACGCAAGTCGGTTATAAAATTCGTGTCACATCACCAACTAGCGAAATGACGGGGTTGTTGAGAGACTAATTAGGTATCAAATGCCTCAAAGTAATGAGCGTCAAAGCAGCGATGCCCTGGACTTTTTGTTCTGGTTACAGATGTGATGGTCGTTGTTAGGCGTTAAATCTGATCATCAGGAGATTCAGGAGAGCGTTTCATTCGTCTCATTAGTTTCTTTAGTCTTCCATTTCTGTGTGCAAACCTTTTGCGTAGGTACTGTTTTGGGTGATCTGTATGTATTATAAGTATGTATTTACAAAAAAAAAGTATTTATGTATTCTATCAGTTATCTGACTTCCATCACACAAGCTCTGCTTAGTTTGGGGCCAGATGGCGCTGTGTGTGATAATTCTATGTCATAATTCATTATGATGATGAATTTAAAATTTTGATATTTTTTTTAATTTAATAGCCGTTTTGGTTTTATAAAGACTAATTATGTACAATGTTACATATTATTATGCATTACATTGTATTTGGTAATTACCTACCTAGATACAATTAGGTACGTAGGACGTAGGTAAATCATAATTATACTGCACTGAAGTCTTCGCTTCATACCACGTTATACTGCCAGCTAAATGGTCTATTCAAAGATAAGTTGTTGTAAGTTACATCTTGTAACTTATCAAGTATTGTAAATGTTGGAAATCCTTCGTAAATCATGTGTGCGTTAGGTACATAAAGTGTAATTATATTATCATACTGCACTGAAAGTAGCGCCAGTTTGTAGGAAACTTTGGCAAATATTGTGCGACTGACTGTGGACTAAGGATTTTATTTTTCACTACATTTTTCATCAGTTACTTGAATCACAAGACTTGGCACTGGCAAATGTTTAAAGTGCGACGCCAAAGACAAAAAAGAAAAAATGTGACGCCATATAAAAATGCGTGATTTTATAGAAAAGTCATACTATAGCTTTATGGGTCATATCGTATGTAGTGGCACAAGGCCGTCCGCTGATACTGTAGTATCCAGAATTTCAGATTGATATTCTGGTCTATAACGTCTGTGGATAACATATTATCCAAGCGTTATCGTTTCAAATAATTGAGAATAGTGACACCTATCGAAAAACTTTTGTACTATATCGATTGTCAATGAAATAGCTTACTAGAACATACAAAGATGAGTTTTGAGTTTTGGCGGGAACGCGGGAAGAGTCGTGTCGCTCCGTTGTATTTTTTTCCAAAACTAGTGTTTTGTCGAGTGTTTATGCATAAAAATGGTGGTGTTTTATTCATAAAATGCCGAATTACAAGCGCGAGTGTGGGAAAATGATATAATGTGGTGAAACATGAGTTTTCGTGGTGCTTCCAAAACTCCATCGAAGATTTATAGTAAAGTCGCCACTACTTTACTAAAGCATGACTGGACTTGACTGACACAGACTGGACTTGACTAAGACTGGACTTTGACTATAGCTAGCTACGAGGACACTTATTTAACTTTTGTAACTTGAAAATATATAAATACTTGACACTGGCAAATGCTAAAACGCGACGCCAAAACCAAAGAAAAAAAAAAAACATACAAAGATGTCATTATCGAAGCAACTTAACAAAAAGCTGTTTGTTGATATGTGGGAGTGCATTGTATGTCGTTAGTTTTTTAATATTTTATATATATTTAAACAATAATTGCAATGCTATTGCGTTTGTTTACGATAATGTAGGTATCTGTATTAGTTATCTGTGAACTCCTACAGTTTTTTAATACAAATTGGCTTGCGTTTGACGGCTATCCCGCCAGATTTTGTACCTGTTGTACCTCAATAATTAATAACACTAAAAAGTACCTAGTTCAGTACTTAAAAAAATTATTAATGTAATTAATAATTACACTAACATTGAAGCGCAATAAATTATCTATTTGTGTGTGACTTCATTGATGGCTGGATGGATTTGGAGGCTCGATTTTTTCACCCGGAAAACGCGCAGCCAAGCGCAAATAGAAATGAAACAACCGTAAAAAATAATTCAAATTTATTTTCAAATGTCTTAAAACTATAAATAATATTAATTAATTTTTGTATTTTACATAGCGAAGTACTAATTAATTTTAAACGATATTGTACTTATAATTTTTTACAAAATAAATTGTTCCTAAGATTTTGTTCATTTACGTACGTACGTAGAATAGGGTTTGCTAGGCCATAAATACATTTTATAATTACTGTTCTTTTCTTGGATTAATACAAGATTCGTGCTAAGCCTCTATTATTCTGACGTTTTTAACTACGTTTGATACTGCAGTCCATTATCAACCTTATGTTGTGTACGGTAAGATCACATTTAACTAAAACATAGCCATTACACAACTTGTGTAAATTCGCATTAAACTTTTGATGTTTTCATTATTTTTAATCACACTAACATCATAAAGACGAAAGTTTGTGAGTGTGTTTGTATATTTGTTACTTCTTCACGCTCAAGCGGCTGGACCAATTTTGATAAAATTTGGCATGGAGGTAGCTTACACCCTGGATTAACACAGGCTCGCGGAGCGCAGCAAGTCAAAAATAACAACAATGCTATCTTTTTCACTATAGATGATTAGGCTAGACCACAGTTCACTTAATGTTAAATAGCGGCGTGGTCGAAGATGGTAAAGCACACCTAGCCTGGAATGGAACTGGCTCTCAAGTGAGGCTGCCGGAACACACCGTTAGATGCTTGGCGGCAGATTTTCAACTTGAGGGTGGTAGCTAGCCAGCCGAGTACTAGAAAGTACCCTACCACCATGCTATGGTTTCCTCGCGATGTTTCCCTTCACCGGCAGCTCAAGCTCATTAATTCCCCTGAATGTATTATCATCAGTTTACTGAACTGCCTCCCAGCATGGAAGCAAATTTAAAGACGTATTCACATCAAAACCAAATGTTCCATTTTGAACAATTAAGTATCTTTAATCGCTGAGTTTTGTTTGGGTTTCCCGTCGCGCGTCAGTCGCTGGTGGATCAGTTTGTTGTGAGTCGCCAAGACTCCTGATTGGCTGAATTGCGCGGGACATTTGTCACACTGATACGGACGCTCGCCTGTGTGCGTGCGGATATGCGCTTTGAGGATTGAACTGCGCTGTGAACCAAAAAAAAAACAATTATTAGAAACAGAATTTTAGATAATTGATTGATTCAGGCGTTACTTTGCGGAAGTTCATTTTGAATGTTCAAGGTATAATTATGTCTAGTTTAGTTCCGCTTAACAGTCGTTCCAGTTACAACAGTGATGAGGACTTAAATTAAACTAATTTGACACAGCTTATAATTTAAAAACCTAATCTTACTTAAAATCTAAAACTAATTTGACATAAACTTAAAAATATAATTTGACAAAAATTTAATTAAAACAACAAAAAACCTAATTAAAATAACCATAAATCTTAAAATCCTCCTCTCTCTGCAGTAACCACTTTTCGACACGTGTTTCGCCTCTACACGAAGCATCCTCAAGACGTGTTGACTCTTCGAGCGCTTGGTCGAGACTGAGTGATCGTCCTCGACAAGAACAGAATTTTACTCTATGGAGTCTATGGAAACTGGGATTTCTATTGTTTCGCATAAAATTCCATAACAATACGTAATTATTGTATGGAATAATAGAAACAAGACCTATTCTAACCTATTAAAGTAACAAAAAATATAAGTAATAACTTTTATACGAACCAAACACAGAAAGAAAATAGTCGAAAATACAGTAAAAGCTCTTTATTCGGGGGGTATACATATACGTTCCATAAATATGCCGCGAATACAGAAACCGTGGATATGAAATGGTAACTAGTATGGAATCATAGGGGACACGTTCTAACGTTCCGAAATAGAACCAATATGTATCAAAATAAAACCAGGGTTTAAAAATTATTGTTTTTTTTTTGTTTTATCGCCTTTGAAAAGTCTTTAAATTCAGATTGATATTGGGCTGTAGTATTAATAAATAATTTGCCGTTTCAAAATAAGGCATTCGACAATGGCCTTTATACAGTGGCAGCAAAGCTGGTTTTAGTTTGAAATTAGTCCACTCGGTTACATCTTTTATAAAAGCCGCCTTGGCACGTATTGACAGTGCATACATACTCAAAAGATGCCGATACGTTAATAAATGACACCCAATTATTTTCTGTTTACCGATTGCATCCGTGAATATTGATTTTTTTAGCCGCGAATACAGGAACAGTGTTCCAGTTTTTTCGCCCACAAATAATGAAAACGCGAATAAGGAACTTTTACTGTATTATCATACCTTACTATAATTATGGTACGTGGAATGTAAAATCCTAGAAAAGTGAGAGAATGTAGTGAATTTGGAATGCAGATAGATAGAAACTCATTATTGTGCACACCGAAAACAGAAAAAAAAAGTACAGAAAACAAAAGACCCGAAAACGTGTAGAGGGTAACACCGCGGGGCGCAGCTAGAAAAAATAAATAAATTAATCCCACTAATATTTTTTTTTTTTGGTTGACAGGCTAGGTGTTTGACCACAGCTCACCTGATGTTCAGTGACGGTGTGGTCGAAGATGGTAAAGCACACCTAGCCTGGAATGGAACTGGCTCTCAAGTGAGGCTGCCGGAACACACCGTTAGATGCTTGGCGGCAGATTTTCAACTAGAGGGTGATAGCTAGCCAGCCGAGTACTAGAAAGTACCCTACCACCATGCTATGGTTTCCTCACGATGTTTTCCTTCGCCGGCAGCTCGAGCTCATTGTTGGGGTTTGAACCCACACCCTTCGGCATGCGAACCAACCGCGCTAACCTATCTATCATCGCTACAAATACTAATATTATAAATGTCAGAGTTTGGATGGTTGGATTGATGGATGTTTGTTACTCTTTCGAGCAAAAACCACTGAACGGATTTGGATGAAATCTAGTAGCGAGGTAGCCGAGACCGTAGCCATGTAGCGGGTAACACCGCGGGGCGCAGCTAGCTCATTATAAAATAAAAATAATTTTACAGTTTTTAATACCGTCATATCAGTGAGATTGGAGGGCTGTTTATCTGTCACTTACGTCAAATATCTTGTCGCAGAACTTGCAGGGGTATCGCAGGGGTCGCTTAAATCCTTCGTGAACGTGTCTTTTGTGATCTCTGAGCGACCAGTTGCTAACATACGCCTGTGGAAAAATCTAATTAATGAGACGAACAAGATGCTACCGTGATTCTAAGATATTACAATGACTGTCCATGATTATAATCATGTATAATATGTTTGCAATACTTTGTATTGTTATTTTTATTGGGACACTGAGTTGGTTTATGCAATTTTCAACGGCTATAAAATAAAATGTCAAAAAATCAAAATGTATTTGTTTGCTCAAAATGTTTTTTTTTTTTTTTATGTAAAATTTAATGAGCCAAACGAGTCGCTCTCCTTTTTTTTTATAGTAGGTAGGCTTGCGTTTGACCGCCATCCCGCCTGATGTTAAGCGAAGATGCGGTCTACGGTGGAGCACGCTTGCCTAGAATAAATAAATAAATAAATAAATAAATATCACAGGACATTACACACAGCGCCATCTGACCCCAAACTAAGCAGAGCTTGTGCTATGGAAGACAGATAACTGATAGAATACTTAAATACTTTTTTTTTTTTGTAAATACATACTTATAATACATACAGAAGAAACCGATTCACTCGCGACTTGAAGGTACCCAGACTATATTCATTGGGGAACACCCACTCGGGCAGCTGATTCCAATGTCTAGCGGTACGCATGAAAAAGGTGGAATCAAACCGCTTAGTTCGAGCTTTTGGAACATCAACCATGAAGCGGTGACGCTTTTTAAAGCTCCTGGCTGTCCGATAGTAGAATGGGCAAGGTGGAATTAGGTCATGCAGATCTGAAGCGCACTCTCCTGATGGTAAGAGATAACGCCTGTCCGTGACCATTACAGCGATACACAGAACTTTGAGTAACAAAATAAAGCCCAGGGCATCACTGCTTTGGGGCTTTCGATAGTTAGTCTCAACAGCCCAGTAATTTCGCTAGCTGCAGTACCCTTCAAACCGGAACACAGTAATGTTTACACACTACTGCTTAGCGGCAGAATAACTAATAATTATGTTAGTATATAAATTCAAATTAAGTCGTTTCTTTATTGTCAAAGTCTTACCTTGTTACATTTGTCACATTTAAACGGTTTGACCTCCAAATGTACGCTGTTCATATGTCGGTCCAGATCTCTTCTTATCGCAAATCTTTTGTCGCACTGCTCGCAACATAACCTGAAATGAACACGATCTGTTTGCTTTTCTACCTGACTGTACAATAAGGATATAATTTTAGCTGTCTATCTATTTGTGTTTATATTATACTAGCGGACGCCTCGCGGTTTCACCCGCGTAGTTCCCATTTCCGTGGGAATACAGGGATAAAAAGTAGCCTATGACGCCCGGGGATAGCGTAGCTTCCCAACGGTGAAAGAATTTTTGAAACCGGTCCTTCGGAGCCTATTCAATACAAACAAACAATCTAATCTTTCCTCTTTATAATAGTATAGATAGATAAATTATGTTTGTATAGTATATTAAAAGTTATAGAAGTCAGATAACTGATAGAATACTTAAATACTTTTATTTTTGTAAATAAATAAATAATAATAAATATCGTAGGGCATTTTACACAGCGCCATCTAGCCCCAAACTAAGCAAAGCTTGTACTATGAGAACCAGATAACTAGAATATATAGAATACTTATATTCTTTTTTTTGTCACACAAATATTTGTCCTGGATGGGAATCGAACACACACCCTACATCTCTTAAGACAGATACTAACAGGGCTGTCACTTGGAATGATGTAAGGATTCTAACAATACGCCAAACATCGAAATCTGTTCAGGTATTAAAAAGAAGAAACTTGAATACATAGATACAGAAACCCTGAAAACATTACTCTTTTTTTAGACAGTCGTGTAATAAAATACTCACGGCAAGTCCGAATAGTTTATATGAGGTTGTGCAGTTTTCAAATGTTGCTTCAACACTGCTTCCGATTTGAATGCTCTGAAATTAAATTATCTAATTTAATCGTGAAATAAACAAACTTCATTAGGAAAATTCACACACAGTCACACTGGTGAAACTAACTTGTCACACTGGTGATATTGACTTGTTACACTGGTGATATTGACTTGTCACACTGGTGATATTGACTTGTCACACTGGTGATATTGACTTGTCACACTGGTGATACTGACTTGTCACACTGGTGATATTGACTTGTCACACTGGTGATAATGACTTGTCACACTGGTGATATTGACTTGTCACACTGGTGATATTGACTTGTCACACTGGTGATATTGACTTGTCACACTGGTGATACTGACTTGTCACACTGGTGATACTGACTTGTCACACTCCACGCAGTAGTAATCCCGGCTGAGTGAATGCTTGTAGCTATGCATTCTGAGATGAGTTGGTGACCGGAACAGCATCCCGCATTCTTCACAACGATATTTCTTCGCTGGTTCTATTGCTGCTACTTCTTTTGAATGCTGTCTGGAGAACAGATATGATTAAAATGACATGAATTAATGCAAAGAAATAAACACAGATCTTAATGGATAGGTCAGAGGTGTTCACTATGTTCACGATTAGCTCAAGTTTGCTTCGATGAGTGAACAAACAATGCCGATTTTAATGGGTATCAACAGTTTGTAGGCAGTTTGGACAAAATAAACTTCCCAAAAAAGTTGATCTTTTTAATTTTAACCGACTCAAAAATGGTTCTTAATTTTTATTTTATTTTTTTATGTAAAAGTAATGAGACGATCGAGACGCTCTCCTGATGGTAAGAGATAACACCTGTCCATGACCATTGCAGCGATACACAGAACTTTGAGTAACAAAACTAAGTCCGGGGCATCGCTGCTTTGGCGCTCATTACTTTGAGACTAGATGGTTAGTCCCAACAGCCCAGTAATTTCGCTAGCTGCAGTATTTAATTTTCTTAATTCGACTGTATGTTTTCCTTTGTGTCCTCACGATCTTTATAAGGACCTGGTCAAACGTTTAGAGGAGGCTTCATGTGACCAGAATTCTGGCATCTACCAAAAGCTGAGCATGACAATGCTGGCAGCATTCTGGACACATTTCCTTCCTTTTGTGTTTTGTGTTTGTTTGTTTTTATGCTTGTTACAAAATTTATCGTTATTTTTTCTTTTTTTTCTTTCTTTCATGGACTTTTAGATCAGGTTATTTTTAACAAACTCATAAAAGGAGGTGTTATCAATTCGGCCATATTTTCTTTTTGTATCTAGGTATGTTACGCCATCATTCCACTAATGAAGTAAATCGATTTTGATGATTCTTTTCGGCTTGGTAGATCATACTTTAGAGATAGTCTTATATCAATTTTATCGAAAACGATTGAGCGATTTAAAAAATAATCAACAATAATCTAAAAATTGTACACATCGATGATGTTTTCGTTTGCTCCGAAACCTCGCTGTTTCATTGGAGCAGCGCGTTTAGTTGGCCTAAGGGTCGTGGAGTCGGTTTTTCTTAATTGTAAATTTATGATATAATTATTCATTTATATATATTTTAGTAAATTTCGATCTGACAACTACAGGCTTCTAAATTGGCTTTTGTTTCAAATACAAATACAAACCATTTATTAATAACACCAAAGTTACAGCTCATTTTTCCATTCATATTTAAAAATTATTATCAAAATCATTACATATGTCAAAACGATGAAAATGAAAATGTCAATAAAGTAATATGTCACATATAAAATGTCAATAAAATTATGTCAATATAATTAAATGTCCATAAAAACAATTCTCAATTCTTTTTCTCATAAAATTTATGATCTCACGCGCTGTAAAAACTTTGCTTGCGCGATGCAGACTCTCTTCGCTGATTGGCTGCCTGGTTTAACAAATAAATAAATATCGTAGGACTATACACACAGCGCCATCTGGCCCCAAACTAAGCAGAGCTTGTGTGATGGAAGTCAGATAACTGATAAAATACACAAATACTTTTTTTTTGTAAATACATACTTATAATACATACAGAACACCCAGACACAGAACAAACATATGTTTATTCACATAATGTTTGCCCTGAGTGGGAATCGAACCCACGCCCTACAGCTCTCAAGGCAGATATACTACCAACGAGCCAACGGGGCTGTCAAAATAATGTTTTTTATAATAAGAAATAGTCTTAAGTTTGACCGCCATCTCACCTAATGTTGAGTAATGACGCGGTCTAAGATGGAGCACGCTTGCCTAGATGATTCCGATTCACTCTCGACATGAAGACACCCAGAATCTAGCAGTCCGCACAATGGACGTGGAATCAAACCGTTTTGTTAAATAATAATAATAACTTTATTGACCATAGTGCATATACAAATACAAACATTTACAGCGGTCCCTGCACTAAGCTAAGGCTTGTATCGCAGGAGGCCATACACATGTTGCCAAGGATTTGTCTCATGTCAAATGTTATCGATGTTGCTGGATAGATGGCGCTGTATGTAGTTTATTTTATGTAGTACTTACGCCATCATATGGGATTTTATCACTTCTTTGTTCGCGTAGCTTTTTTGACAATACGCGCAAGTAACTCGTTCTTTGTTCTGATGAGTGTATCTTATGTGCTTTCTTTGGGACATCTGACGTCTGAAACCAAGAAAGTTTATACTTTTTTTTTCTTTGGTTTTGGCGTCGCGTTTTAGCATTTGCCAGTGTCAAATATTCATATATTTTCAAGTTACAAAAATTAAATAAGTGTCCTCGTAGCTAGTTTTAGTCAAAGTCCAGTCTTAGTCAAGTCCAGTCTGTGTCAGTCAAGTCCAGTCATGCTTTAGTAAAGTAGTGGCGACTTTACTATAAAGCTTCGATGGAGTTTTGGAAGCACCACGAAAAGTCATGTTTCACCACATTATATCATTTTCCCACACTCGCGCTTGTAATTCGGCACTTTATGAATAAAAAACCACCATTTTTATGCATAAACACTCGACAAAACACAAGTTTTGGAAAAAAATACAACGGAGCGACACGACTCTTCCCGCGTTCCCGCCAAAACTCTTACTAGCTGTTACCCGCTACATGTTTTCAGGATATGTTTTAATCCTGGGTCACAGCTACCTCCATAACAAATTTCATCCAAAACCGTTCAGTAGTTTTTATGTGAAAGTGTAACAAACATCCATCCATCCATCCATTCAAACTTTCACATTTATAATATTAGTGGGATGGACATGGGACAACAAGCAATTGATTGCCTGTTTTTTTTCTATAGTTGACAGGCTAGACGTTTGACCACAGCTCACGTGATGCTAAGTGGCGGTATAATCGAAGATGGTAAACATAAAGCCTACAATTTTTTGTAGCGATGATAATTTTTGTTGTAATATTTTTATGTTTCTTAATATCAAAGAGTGGCATCAAAAATACTATTTTTTGCATTTTTGTGGCATTAGGCGCGCTCTTAAAGAAAGATAGAGAAGGCCAGAGGCCGGACCAGTCTCATGTTCATCCTCTGTATACTATCCATTGTTTGGGTCCCATAGTACAAGCATTGCTTGGTTTGAGGCTAGCTAAAATATTTACACACCGTTTATCACCGTCATTACAGTTTAATTATTTTTGTATTTTACTTACTTAAAAGTCTTTGGACAAAAAGGGCAAGCGAACTGGTTCCCTCCCTGCTTGTGGATCGCATTGTGGTGATCCAGTAGGGTGGATCGGCTGGTGCGGATTATCCCGCACTCTGTGCATTGGAAACGTCTGTAATAGCCATTATTTCTCCTAAGTATAAGATATGTACTTCAAATAAATTTAAATTTTAAAAAAATCCCCGGACAGGTGTATAGTATTCTACTAGTAAAGCCCTTTTATTTAATACTCATATTTATATATTTTAATTCATTTATTGCATAAATATGGGTACATTTACAAATAAATAGATGGAAAAGAAAAAATAAAAAAGACCTCCATATTTTACCATACGGCATGCAAAAGAACAAACTACTATTAACAATAAGCAATGACTAAATACATTTGCATATGACATGTAATATCTATATTAAGGACTTTAGCATTGACATTTTTAAACTTCCTGAATAAATTTACATCAAAAAAAAATTTGCATATTAAATTAGAATTATAATAATATGACAATCAGATTAATTAGTACAATATTTAATATGTCATGGTTAATTATGGAAATCGTCAAAAAGGACACAAAATAAATCATATATTTAATATTGAGGGAGTTGTGAAAAACTATGTAATCCCCCATTTTGGTTCGGTATGTAACATTTTATTTAATATTTTTTACTGATAGTAGTAAATTTTATTTTAAAATACAAACTTGAATATTTTGGCTTTTGTTCCATGCGGTATTTCATTTCAACCTTTTTGTGGCCTTGACGTCATAAAGTAGGCACGCATAGAAATATACATAAACGAAATCCAAAATATTCAAGTTAGTCTCCTCAAACAAAGTTTACTATCAGTATATAAAATAAAACTTTACATACCGAATATATATTCATATTTAAACAAAAATCAATTATTTGAATTATATTTTATTTAAATAATTACTCTAGTAGCTTGCGATTTAATTTAGGCAGTGTTTTAAGTGAGAATAACAGAAAGAGCCGCTGCATAGAATAATAGTTATCTCCAATACTTACATTGTATGGCATTTTTTATGGCTAAGTAACTTGTCTTGTGAATCCATTCTAAGTTTACAAATTTCACATTTGAACGCACCCATTTCCTGAAATAAAAAACAAACTAAGTTATTGTTTAGGTTGTGCTTTAGAACCAAGTTAAGATCTTGGCTGCTAGAGACCTTGTTTTATGACATAAGTAATTATGATTTTTTTGTCATGTCATTTTAATATATTGACAATATTGTTTTGGTATTGACATATTTTTATATTGACATATTTTATATTGACAATATTTTTTTATATTGACATGTTTGGATATTGACATACCTTATTTTGACCTGTAATCAGTGTTTTAAACCCATTTAATGACATCTTTAAAATTTTGAAGTGACTTGTAACATTGGTGTTATCAATAAAGTATTTGTATTTGTATTTTGTATGGTCGAAACTTTGACCAGAGCAGATGGTTATTTTTCAGTTTCGGCCGAAACTATGACCAGAGCAGATGGTTTTGTTTCGGCCGAAACTATGACCAGAGAAGAGGGCTCCGTTTCTGTTTCAGCCGAAAATCTTATTTCGGTCAGACACTACCTATTTTTTATCACCAACACTAAAAAAACAAGTTTGGAAAAAAATACAATGCAGCGAAATAAGGCTGCTTGATGCTCTATGATTGGGTCGAGAATGCCTTAAACTAGAATGTAAATGATGTTGAGAAACGTTGTAGGTTACCTCACTATGTCGTTTCAAATGGTTATCATAAGCTGCTTTATAGTTGAACCCTTTTAAGCAGTTTTCACACTTGTATGCACAGTTCAAGTAAACCCGGTCTTGTGCTTGCAGCTTCCTCTCTTCCATGCATTCTTCTTTGGTTATTACAATTTTCCTTATTCCTAGTTCCTCTGAAAAATGTATGCCTGTTTAGTATAAGTACTTTGAGTAACAAAACAAAGTCCAGGGCATCGCTGCTTTGGCGCTCATTACTTTGAGATTCGATGGTTAGTCTCAACAGACCTATAATCTCGGTGGCACCTATCTAGACGACGTCCTACTAAGGAAATCTACCACCACGGCTCGAGTCTACCTTCATTGTAAAAACTGCTAAACAATGGAATTTGGTGCCTGAGCGGGTGTTCCCTGATAGAAACAATCTGTGTGCCTTCAAGTCGCGAGTGAATCAGTTTCTTGCCAGTTTTGGCATCTATAACATCAATTCAGTTAAGAATCACAATGTTTTATGCAAATTTTGAAAGAAATCTTCAAAATGTTAACTTTTTTTGTTAGCAGGACATTACACACATGATTGTACAAGATCTGATGTTACCATTATTCTGTAGCTCTTTAGTCTTTCTAATCATTTTCTTAACTTTTTTCCTTTCCCTTTTAATTCTATCCTTCTTCCCGAGTGGCTTTAAGCCTTTTACTTGTATGGCTTCTATTTGTATTTCCTTTTTCAATAAATGCAAGGGGAAATCGTCTTCTTCTTTAATGTAAGGATCTTGGAAATCTGTAACAATACAAAAAAAAAACAACAGCATTATTTTACTAAATACAATATGGTGGACTTAGAATAATATGCATAAATATACATTTACTATATATAATTATATACCTAACATTAAAAAAAAAACTAAAAATCAATTACCATCATTCTCATCATCGAATTCTTTGTCCAAATGATCCAGTGATTCTTCAACCTTCAATTCTATTTTGATATTTTTCTTATGCATTGCTATGGTTTCTTCTTCATTTCTCATATTATCAATGTCATACAGGCTGCCTCTTTTACTCGTATTATTTTTAACCTTATTACAGATAACAGGTACAGTTATTTCAGACTCTTTGCCGCTAGCTTTAAAGTCTATATCGTCTTTTTCAGATAGTGTAATAGGATTTAAAGGAGAGTGGGAGAGTGTTATTAAAGGCTGCAGTTGACAGCGAGCCTCTTCCATTGTAGTAGCGAGGTCCTGAAAATATTTTTTTTTACAAATAAACAAATAGCACAAAATGTCCATCCTGGATGGGAATTAATCCCACACACTAAAGCTCCTAAAGCAGATATAGGTACTACCACTGAGCTAACAGTGGTATCAATGTTTCAGAATGTACAAATCCCTGTCATAAAACAAAACAAACAACTATATAGTTGACTACTAGAGACTTTGGTTTGTTGTTTTAGTCACTCCAGTGTCAGAGTGAGTGATATTTAGCAGTTGAGTCCATCTGAAAACATTTCTACCCCAACAATTCTCTCCTTCTGATTGACAGTGTTAAACTAACATTATGAGTATCTTACCCCAAGACAGTTTTGTAGTAATATCTGATTGCTTTGCACATTTTGTATGAACATCTCGGCATGTTGAGCCATCCTCTTGCATAGATAGCATAATCTTATTGAGTTAACCTGAAAATTGCAAGCCTCTCCATTACAATAAGAACATTTTAAGACATTATGGCCAAGTTGTAATAATAATAATAATAAATATCATAGGACATTACACACAGCGCCATCTGACCCCAAACTAAGCAGAGCTTGTGTTATGGAAGATAGATAACTGATAGAATACATACATACATACTTTTTTTTTGTAAATACATACTTATAATAGATACAGTACACCCAGACACAGAACAAACATCGATGTTAGTCACACAAATGTTGGTCCTGAGTGGGAATCGAACCCACACCCTTCAGCTCTCGAAGCAGACATACTACCAATGAACCAACAGGACTGTCTACTAGTTGTAGAGAGAGTACCTATAGACTTGTGCCTTAAAAATCTATTCATGCAGGAAACTTTAGTTTTAGTAAATAGCACTACTAGTAGTACTTACATTTCTTTATTTTTTATATTATACATCAATTAGGTTCGAAGAAACCTAATCTAATTATCCGCCAGAGCAAAATGTATAGCCAGAATGCTGGCTATGCTGGATGGCAATGCAAATTTTTTCACCGAGGTAGATGCCAGCATTTTGGTCACCTGACGCCTCTTCTAAGCGTTTGGCCAGGTCTCTGTATAGTTCATGAGCAGCCTGCCACCGCGATCCTAAAGTTACAACCCCAAACAGCACAAACAAGTATATGATACCAATATATTTATGCTGTTTGAGGTTTATGTCTATCTCAAGTATTTAGCACTGTATTTACCTCAAATATGGCCCAGAAATGTGCATACTGTATTTTATAGTCCTGTATTTTGGAGTCTGTAGGACTACAGAGACATCCCAAACAATAAAGTTCTGCCGTTTTGGAGCTTCCTTCCATTTTTATTGTACTAGATAAATAGATTCTCCAGTGACTACAAGAGCTTAAAAATTAAATTACCGCGGTTTGGATAAAGAATTAGAATTAATACATAATTTTTAATAAATCTTTTCAAATATGTATTTACTATTTATGTACATAAAATGAAATTAAATGACGTTCACATGACAGACCAGCACAGCAGTAACAACTGACATGCAATGCAATAAACTTCAACTTCAATTGGCATTTCATTTAATTTTTTTTGGCATCATACTCAGGTATTCTGCCAAAGTCGATTACTTCTCTAAATGGTATTAAAAATATGTAGTATGTAGCATTCGTCTTTCGTATAGTTGGTCAGTTAATTCTTGAACTAAGAAATTCTTGTGAACACAAATTAGGTAACTACATAATATAATCTCAATCTCAATCTCAAGCGTAGCGTAGGACGCCCTGAGACTCGATAGAGTGACGATATACGTAGGACAGCTGGCGGTGGATGGAAGCGAAAAGCCGAAGATCGGGCTGAGTGGCGTGTCTTGGGAGAGGCCTATGTCCAGCAGTGGACTAGTATAGGCTGATGATGATGATGATAATATAATCTCAGAAATGAAATATTATTATTCGCATACATAAATGTACGCGAATAGATAATTATATTTCTTACGTATTTCACGCTTTTAAGTCCTAATTTCAATGTAATTTGATATGTATATGGCAACAAGATGATTTATACAAATTACAAACGTTTGAAACTGCAGGGCACTGGTCAATGGTTTTTTATATCTATGGCAATTAGTGTTTGCATTTTTTTTATTCATCATGTAGGGTTACTGCTCTCTGTAGAGCAACAGCATTCATCTCGCTGATTTTTAAGACGACATATAGTTTCAGGGATGAACAATGCCCCTAGTCTAGCTGTTTTAGATTATGGATGTTTTAGTCTTAATATGCGGGTTTATAAGGTTAAAAAAAATGGATGACATGTAACATGTTTATTTATTACAAAAAAGTTTGGATTTCTTGTTATATTCTTTACTCTCTGGGTGGCATCTGAAACAAACCATTTAACTGTGAATATAAGCTGTAACATCTAAAGTATTGAGTAACAAAAAGGGCACATTTATAATACACTTTCATAACTGATTACATTCCCCGAAATAATTTATGCCCTTCACTGTTTTGTAGTCATGAAAAATAGTAATTATCTTACTTCCTGGCATGCCTGAGCAAAGTGCTCCGTTGTGCAAAGTGCTTTCCGCACTCTTGACATAAATGCTTCTCTCCGGCGTGCGCTCGCTGGTGGACCGACAAGTTGAATTTCTTGGCAAATTTCTTGTTGCATATACTGGAACAATAAGACAAAAATATGACTTACTGAACATTACACTAACACACCAGAAATGAGCGTAGTATAATCGCGCAAATATTGTCAGACATCGATCTCAATCAAATCAAGCACAATAATTTAACTAATTTAAACAAAAAAAAAAACTAAAATATAATTTTGAAAACTTTTTTAATACAGTAGCAGAATAAACAAATTGCAAGGCCAAAAAGGAAGTAAAAAACCTGCAAGCAAACGGTTTGATTCCCAAATGTGAATTGTTGTGTCGCTTCAATTGTTCACCGGTGGAGCATTCCTTGCCACACAAAGCACATAAAAATATTTTCTTGCCTCTGTGTTCCTACAAAAAAAAAATTATACAATTATCTCTCAATTAAAATTAGGGCTTTGGCGGGAACGCGGGAAGAGTCGTGTCGCTCCATTGTATTTTTTTCCAAAACTAGTGTTTTGTCGAGTGATTATGCATAAAAATGGTGTTGTTTTATTCATAAAGTGCCGAATTACAAGCGCGAGTGTGGGAAAATGATATAATGTGGTGAAACATGAGTTTTCGTGTTGCTTCCAAAACTCCATCGAAGCTTTATAGTAAAGTTGCCACTACTTTACTAACGCATGACTGGAATTAACTGACACGAACTGGACTTGACAAAGACGACTTTGACGATAACTATAGCTAAGATACAGCAGAAATAACACTTAAGATAAGGCAGTATGGCTCTATAGCTTTAGCCTGCCCGAAGGGGCAAATTAATAAAAAAAAAAAAAAACAATTAAAATTTAATAAAATTAATTTTGTTTGCAACTTGGGCATTGGCAGTGCCAAAAACTTTGACAAGGACTTCGACAAGTCTTCTTTTTTTTTTTACAAATGTGAATGACTTTGAACATCAAATTTACTTTTTTTACAATTTTAGGCTCGGTTTCAATAATGAAAAGTATAGTTTTTTATGTATGATAGGCTAGATATCGACCACAGCTCGCCTGATGTTAAGTGGTGTGGTTGAAGATAGTAAACACACTTAATCTGAAACCTGGAACTGATTCCCAAGTGAGGCTGCCAGAACACACCGTTATGGGCTTAGCGGCAGATTTTCAACTTGAGAGTGGTAGCTAGCCAGCCGAGTACCAGAAAATACCCTACCACCATGACATGATTACCTAACGATGTTTTACTTCACTGGCAGCCCAAGCTCATTGTTGGGGTTTGAACCCACACCCTTCGACGTGAGAACCGACCGCGCTAACCACTGAACTGTAATCGCTTACAAAAATAAGCGCATTATCTCGCTTACCTCTAAATGTGTCCTAAAATCGCGTGTTGTTTCAAAGGCGAGGTCACAGTGCGGACAGAGAAATCGTTTAACTCCTTTGGAGAGTTGGCTTGAGTGAGCCATCGACCGGTGAGACGTCAGGTACCTGCATATTCCAAATTCAAATTGAAAGGGGGTCCATTTCTATTTACAAACTAATGTACAACAGGGTAGCGTCTTAGTTTTTTCTAATTCTTTCTTTAATTTTACATTTCTTTTTTTGCAATTTATGTTTAATTAGCGGACGCCTCGCGGTTTCACCCGCGTAGGTCCCGTTCCCGTGGGAATAGAAGGATAAAAAGTAGCCTATGTCATCCGGGGATAACATAACTTCCCAACGGTGTAAGAATTTTTGAAATCGGTCTAGTAGTTTCGGAGCCTATTTAATACAAACAATCAAATCTCTCTTTATAACAGTACTAGCGGACGCCTCACGGTTTCCCCCGCGTAGTTCCCGTTCCCGTGGGAATAGAATAGTGTTGCCCAAATGCAAGAACAAGACGAGACTTAGCCAGTCTTGGTCTTGGTCTTGCGCCAATACACCTGGTCTTGGTCTTGGTCTTGGTCTTGCGCTCCCAGTCTTGGTCTTGGTCTTGGTCTTGCAGCAAGAGTCTTGCAAGTCTTGCAATTAACACAATCAAAAAACACAGATTATTACCTACTTGTACAGACGCGACGCGTGAATAAAATATATGTAAAGAATTAGTGCCAATCACTATTCTTTACATATAAGTGAATGTTTTGGCGTACATCTATACTTATCTATACTAATATTATAAAGCTGAAGAGTTTGTTTGTATGTTTGATGACAGAAGTTTTAAAATAAATAAATAAATCCTGAACGTCACTATACCTCCAAAGTTACTATTCCTCGTGGACGAAGTCGCGGGCACTGCTAGTAAATACTTACTCTCATCATCTCTCTCAGAGATATTCGGGCTGGTAAGCAATACAAAACTCTTATCGCAGGCTTTTTATTTTATTAGTAGGTAAGTACCTACGCTTTTTATATTATTTTATTAGTTTTGTAGAATTTTTTACACGTTTCAAGTATATTTAAAAGTGGCTACAATATTTATCAAACGGGTGATATTTGAACACTTTTTTGCTATTTTTTCTTGTAAAAACTTAAGAAATATAATGACTAAATGTACAATAATAGTACCTAAATAATTAGTTTAAAACCATATAATCAATATTATAATATATACTTACTAGAATAAATTATTATGACATCTACTACCTATCCTTAACATTTTTTCCTATCATAATACTACTTGCGTGATCAGTATAATGTATTCATTTTCATTCTAAGCACTCTGAAACTTATTTATTCTTTGGAACACCTGTAGGTACTCTTAAAATTCGAAATTATTTTGCATGAGTATACCTACGCCCTGTGGCGGCAATCAAATAGTGTCAAATGTTGTGATTTCGGCGCGGCGGCAACGATTGTTGTATATGATTTCAAAAGAAGCCGCCGGCGCGTGTATCATAACCATGTACTTCCGAAAAGCGGCAAATTTCTTTGAGAAGTAAGTACAAAACCTTTGATGCCGCATTATCAAAGTGCCGATGGTTAAAACATAACTATGCATGCACTCAGTTTGATTTTAATGGATATTTTTTTATTCGCTATGTAGGTATGTTTATGGTATTAGTCGTAATGGGCATAGGTCCAGTTTTTCATATTCTTTGATACAGTTTTTTGCGTCTCATAGAATTCCTAAGCGTACCTATACACCGAACTGTTACACCTGTCTAACTACTCCGTGAAATAGCGCTAAGTCCTAGCTGCAAGACGCAAGAGTCTTGCAGGCTTAGTCTTGTTCTTGCTCAAGTCTTGCACGGTCAGTCTTGGTCTTGGTCTTGCTAAAAATACGCGGTCTTGTTCTTGGTCTTGGTCTTGCAAAAACGCAAGAACAAGACCAAGACTGCAAGACCAAGACTGAATTTGGGCAACACTAGAATAGAAGGATAAAAAGGAGCCTATGTCACCCGGGGATAGCGTAACGTGTAGCGATGATAGCTCAGTGGTTAGCGCGGTAGGTTCACATGCCGAAGGGCGTGGGTTCAAATCCCAACAATGAGCTTGAGCTGCCGGTGAAGGAAAACATCGTGAGGAAACCATAGCATGGTGATAGGGTACTTTCTAGTACTCGGCTGGCTAGCTACCACCCTCAAGTTGAAAATCTGCCGCCAAGCATCTAACGGTGTGTTCCGGCAGCCTCACTTGAGAGTCAGTTCCATTCCAGGCTAGGTGTGCTTTGCCATCTTCGACCACGCCTTCACTTAACATCAAGTGAGCTATGGTCAAACCTAGCCTGTCAACCATAAAGAAAAAAAAAACTTCCTAACGGTGTAAGAATTTTTGAAATCGGTCCAGTAGTTTCGGAGCCTATTCAATGCAAACAATGAAATCTCCCTTTATAACAGTATTAGCGGACGCCTCACGGTTTCCCCCGCGTAGTTCCCGTTCCCGTGGGAATACAGGGAAAAACGTAGCCTATGCCACCCGGGGATAGTGTAGCTTCCCAACGGTGAAAGAATTTTTGAAATCGGTCCAGTAGTTTCGGAGCCTATACAATACAAACAAATAAATCTTTCCTCTTTATAATAGTATAGATATACCTAGTCTTGCCATAAATATTGTAACAAAGAAAATTTATTTTTTTCTTTTGCAAATAACATTTATTACTTTTACAGTGTGTTAGTTTAATACATAAATATAAAACAATTTAAAGTATAAAAAGCTTATTCGAAGTGGTCTTCATTGGCTACAATACAGTCCTTAAAACGTTGAAGCCAGTTATCAATAGAAGTACGCACTCTTTCTATGGGCAAATTCTTCACTGCCAATCGTATGGATTGTTTTAGGGACTCGAAATTATCATGGCGTTTAGAGCAAGCCGTACTCTCTAAAACTGACCATAAATCATAATCCAGCGGATTAAGATCGGGACTAGACGACGGCCAGTCTTTAGCTCTGATGAAGTCCGAAACGTTCGCTTCCAAACAAGACTGCGTGGACCGAGCATTATGACCGGCGCCGAGTCTTGCTGGAAGGACCATACTTGGTTATTGAACATGGTGTTGTTAACTACTTAACTACCTTCTCAAGAATGGTATCTTGATACACTTGTGCCGATGTTTTGATACCTTTTGAGACCTTTTTCACAAAAATATGGCTCAGTCACTCCTTCATAGCCAACACCCCACCAAACCATCACTGAAGTCGGATAATGCCCACGTTGCACTCTGTCGACTAATTGGGAAGCTTCCTTAGAGCTTTGAGCATAAATACGGTCATTTTGTTTGTTAAAATGTTGCTCAATTGTAAAAATTTTCTCATCCGTAAACAAAAAAATTCTGTGACCTCCTTTTGCGTACCGCTTCAGTAGTTGTTTCGATTTTACCACCCTATTCTTTTTTAAATTATCAGTTAAGAAGTGACCAGTGCGTCTCTTATAGGCTGCAAGTCCTAAGTCATCTTTTAAAATACGCGACATGGTTCTAGGTGCCATCTTCATCTACCAAAATAAAATCTTTTGCTTTCGGACAGGATTTCTTCGAATTCTACCCCTTACTGCTTTGACCACCTTTTTCGTACGAACACTACGTGGACGGCCAGATCTTTTTCTGTTACAAACAGAGGAGGTCTCATTGTACCTATTAATAGCCCGGTACACAAACATTTGACTAATACCAAGCGTATGGAGAGTTTTAAAAATTGCATTTGGCTCCATACCTACTTTGCGTAGTGCAATCACAGCGATTCGGTTCTCTTTGTCACCCCACTCGATTTCAATATCGCAAAATATTGTACAATTTATTGGCGCCAAAATGAAAAAACACAATGAACAATCATATAAAAATTACAGAATCCAAATTCAAATGTAATATTTTGTTTATTTTTAGTTTTAACAGTATTTATGGCCAGACTAAGTATGTAGATAGATTATGCCAATGGGATATCACTCTTATACAAATAGACAATAGACAACACTTTATTTATGACATAAAACACATTTCAACATAATTTACAATACATACATACAAAAAAAATAAACAATAAACATAAAACATAGAAAAAAACTTAAAGGTATATGTAGGCATAGTATACAATAAATAAAAATTAAACAAAAAAACAAAAAGTTTGAAATATATTTTATGTCACAAACCGGCCTCGACTCAACATAATGCCGACTGAAGCCAGCCGGCGCTGGTCTTCCGTCGAAGCCGGCAGGTGACGTCACGCACGAGTGTGCCGACCGGTAAAAATATTTTTTAAATACAAATACAAATACAAATCATTTATTAATAACACCAACGTTACAGGTCATTTATATTTTGACAGTAACAGAACACTCACCTGTCCATATGGAAGGCCATTCCGCACACATCACATGCATACGGTTTAATATTGTTGTGAACGTTCTGATGCTGATCGTGCCAAGTCTTCACATGGAAACCAGCGCCACAAGTGGAACATTTATACTGGAAATGCGAAAATAACTAAGTATGAAAATGTGTTTCTTTTAAAAATAGTTCCGAGCCCCCTAGATGGCACCAGTTTACTTGGTGGTAGATCTCCTTAGCAGGAGGTCATCTAGGTAGGTACCACCGCAGTACCAGATATTCTGCCGCCAAGCAGTAGTGTGTAAACATTACTGTGTTCCGGTTCGAAGGGTACTGCAGCTAGCGAAATTACTGGGCTGTTGAGACTAACCATCGAAAGTCTCAAAGTAATGAGCGCCAAAGCAGCGATGCCCTGGACTTTGTTCTACTCAAAGTTCTGTGTATGGCTGCAATGGTCATGGACAGGCGTTATCTCTTACCATCAGGAGAGCGTCTCGTTCGTCTCATTATTTTTCACATAAAAATAAATAGATACGAGTGAATAGATTTCTTCTAGATCAACGCGCTCAATCCTCGGCCATACCGTCGCTTTGCATTAGGCGAGTTGGTGGCCAAACGTAGATCTATTTAAAGTAAAATAAAATACATTCAAGTTTGTTACCTCTTTCAATAAAAGTAGCGACATCTAGTATTTATTAACAATACATCTTTTCTGCGCATGACAGCCCTGCTGGTTCATTGGTGTGTCTGCTTCAAGAGCTGAAGGGCGTGGGTTCGATTCCCACTCGGGACAAACTTTGTGGTATAAACAAAAATTAAATAAATAAATATCGTAGGCCATTACCCGCAACGCCATCTGACCCCAAACTAAGCAAAGCTTGTGCTATGGAAGTCAGATAACTGATAGAATACTTCAATACTTTTTTTTTGTGAATACATACAATACACCCAGACACAGAACAAACATTTGTCTGTACCACAAAGTTTTGCCCTGGGTGGGAATCGCACCCACGCCCTTCAGCACTTGAAGCAGACATTCTACCAATGAACCAACAGGGCTGTCAGTCATTACTCCGAGACTTTCGATGGTTAGTCTCAACAGCCCAGTAATTTCGCTAGCTACAGTACCCTTCAAACCGGAATACAGTAATGTTTACACACAACTGCTTGGCGGCAGAATATCTGGTACTGCAGTGTTACTAGACGACTTCCTGCTAAGGAAATCTACCACCCAGTACCACCACTTGAAAATATAAAATTCTTGACGCTGGCAACTGCTCAAAATGCGACGCCAAAATCAAAGGAGAAGATAAATGATAGTTTATCGACTCACCTTAAGGTGGTTTTTGGCGGGAACGCGGGAACAGTCGTGTCGCACCGTTCTATTTTTTTCCCAAAACTAGTGTTTTGTCGAGTGTTCATGCATAAAAATGCTGGTGTTTTATTCATAAAGTGCCGAATTACAAGCGCGAGTGTGGGAAAATGATATAATGTGGTGCAACATGACTTTTCGTGTTGCTTCCAAAACTCCATCGAAGCTTTATAGTAAAGTCGCCACTACTTTACTAAAGCATGACTGGACTTGACTAAGACTGGACTTTGGCCATAACTATAGCTAAGAGACAGCAGAAATAACACTTAAGACAAGGCAGTATGGCTTTACAGCATTAGCCTGCCCGATGGGGCAAATTAATTTAAAAAAAAAATCGACTCACCTTATAGTTCTTCTGATGACGTTTCTCATGGTCGGACAGCGCTCCGCGGTACGCCGTGCTGTATCCACAGCCATATGAGCAGGATAGATTGTAGTCACTGTGAGTGCGAGCGTGACGGACGATGGCGTATACACTGACGAAAGTGCGTCCTGAAATTAAAATTTTAATTGTTCCTGGAAGTTAACTAATAGCACATTTTAATTATATAGTATACCTACCTGTAGCATTTTTAATAATATTAAAAAAAAATATCTCGAATTTTCCATATAAGCCACACTCTCAGTTTTTTTTTCAATGGTTGACAGGCTAGGTGTTTGACCACAGCTCACCTGATGTTAAGTGAAGATGAACACCTAGCCTGGAATGGAACTGGCCCTCAAGTGAGGCTGCCGGAACACACCATTAGATGTTTAGCGGCAGATTTTCAACTTGATGGTGGTAGCTAGCCAGCCGAGTACTAGAAAGTACGCTACCACCATACTACGGTTTCCTCACGATGTTTTCCTTCACCGGCAGCTCAAGCTCATTCTTGGTTGACCACTGAGCTATCACTGCTACAAATTTGAGTGCTACATAACAATATAAGCTAGAAAATACAAAGAATACGAGCTGAATATGAGCTAGAAAAATCCTGTGATAATTATAAATTCATATTTACAAAATTAAGCTTGAATACAGTGAAAATAATAATTATTAATAAAAAAATAATGAATTAATTTAATTAAATAATAAAATGCCAAAATAAAAAATTGAATAAAAAAATGCTTGATTTTCGATGATAGCTCAGTGGTTAGTGCGGTCGCTTCGCATGCTGAAGGGCGTGGGTTCAAACCCCAACAATGAGCTTGAGCTGCCGGTGAAGGAAACCATAGCATGGTGGTAGGGTACTTTCTAGTACTCGGCTGGCTAGCTACCACCCTCAAGTTGAAAATCTGTCGCCAAGCATCTAACGGTGTGTTCCGGCAGCCTCACTTGAGAGCCAGTTCCATTCCAGGCTAGGTGTGCTTTACCATCTTCGACCACACCGTCACTTAACATCAGGTGAGCTGTGGTCAAACACCTAGCCTGTCAGCTATAAAAAAAAAATGCTTAATTTTGGCCAACTTTGTTTAACTTATCAACTATATTTGTAGCTGCTTTGTTGGAATGACTTTAAAATAAAATATACTTTACCACAGACTTTACAGTTGTAGGGTCTTTCTGTTTTTTCTGACAAAATCTCCTTACTTTCATCACTTCTTGAATTATCTCGTGCCAAATCTGTACCACAATTTTCTTTATCTACATTATTGTGTATCGTTCTATAATGTTTTATCAATTCAGAATTGGATGAAAAATATTGAAAGCATGTGAGACATTTGTTATTTTTGATTTTTAGATCTATTACTTTATCAATTAAAGTTATGTTTTCTCCTTTTCTAGATTTAGTCTTATAACAATCTAGTATTGTATCATCTGCATCACAATTTATATGTTTTGGATTAGTAGAGGTTTCTTCTGATATATTCTCTTCTACTTTTATACATAATTCTGTAACAAATTCAGAATCTATATTAATCTCCGTAGGTTTAGTTTTACTTTCTATCTTTTTTCTAACTTTTAGTTTCCTATGTGTGCTGTTTACTTTTTTATGTATAAGTGTTTTCTTATCATTAATTGTCTTTTTTCTTTTTTCTTTAACTGGTATCACAGATTCCCAATTAACCTTTTCATCATCAACTTTGATTAGATCATTGAAGACTTTGTCTTCTTTTCTGATATTGTTCTTTATAGTACTATTTATTGATTTAGATTCATGGTGCGGTGTTGCAGTCTGGTCCATGCAATCTATATCTAGATTCATTTCAGTCTTTACATCATGTTTGTATTTCAAATTTTGGTAGAAATTGTCTAAAGGTTTTCCATTGTTAAGCTGTTCTATAAGTTTGTGCTGATTTTTAATAATGCTTTCTCTATAGTTTATTATATTGTCAAGTGTTTTGGAGCAAATGTGACAAACAAGATTAGGTAGTAAATCATTGATCAATATCTGCAAATAATATTTTTTGTTTTGTTAATACTCAAATTAAATAAATAATAATTAGCTAGCTTCACACATTAAAGGAAAACATATGTAGTAAGGAAACTTGCATGTTTAGGAGTTCTCAATAATTTATTTTTGATGGCTTTTGTAGCGATAACAGCTCACTGGTTAGTGTGGTCGATTCACACACCTATGAGTGTGGGTTCTAAACCCAATAAAGAGCTTGAGCTACTGGTGAAGGAAAACATTGTGAGAACACCATCACATGGTGGTAGGTACTTCTTCTTAAATCTGCCAACCCACATTTGACCAGAGAGGAGTAAGCTGTTATTTTTCTTAAACTGAGAAGTGACCAGTGAAATAAAGTATAGTTCTTCTAAAAATAGGCTTGTTTGAAGCTAACTCATGATGCAGTTCACGATAGACCACCAAGAAGTTACCATTTCAGAATATATTTAAAGATACCTTGCGGCGTTATTATGTAGTATATGAATAGATGATTTGAAATTACATATTAAAACCTGAGATAAGGAACAGCCGGGTAATACTGGCCAGTGGATCGATATAGATATTAAAATAACACGAATTAAATAAAATATCATGCTAATATACCGATTTGGGTTTACCTGAATGTTTAAGCAAAACAGTTTGTCCATTACATTCATTTCTTCGCCAAGTTTACACGCCATATTCTCAGACACGGTTAAGCACAACCTGCATATTTGATCCATGATAAATTGATGGCGGTTACTTGAATTCACAATTAATACAAATAGATGCCAACAGTAATAAAATGTGCTTCGTAATTCGTATCGTAATAAAAATTAAAATAGTTCAACTTCAAACAAAATTACAAAATGTAAACATACATCTTTTTCTTTATTGTTGGCATAGCACTTTGTATATTTTGCCGCTACCTGCAATATTAATACATTCAGGTATGTTTATAATGACAAATAAAGTACGCCAAGTCTAAATCATACTCAAAGTCACTAAATTGTGGCGATGATAGCTCAGTGGTTAGCGCGGTAGGTTCGCATGCCGAAGGGCGTGGGTTCAAACCCCAACAATGAGCTTGAGCTGCCGGTGAAGGAAAAACATCGCGAGGAAACCATAGCATGGTGGTAGGGTACTTTCCAGTACTCGGCTGGCTAGCTCAAGTTGAAAATCTGCCGCCAAGCATCTAACGGTGTGTTCCGGTAGCCTCACTTGAGAGCCAGTTCCATTCCAGGCTAGGTGTGCTTTACCATCTTTGACCACACCTTCACTTAACATCAGGTGTGCTGAGGTCAAACACCGAGCCTGTCAACCATAAAAAAAAATAAAAAATTATGATACATAACATGATAATAAAAAAAAAAAATTAGTTCTCGAAAATGGTCGTGCTTTGCTCTATTGGGACCGTTCTATCATCACGGACAGAACTATTGTCGCCAATAAGCTTGATATCGTGGTAGTCCAACGCATACTTTCTCTCATACACTTAGTTCCATGCCCACAACAGATACAAACCGTTGTAGGTACACATAATTACTAGAATATAAAGTTGGTATGTAGGTACCTAATCGTGTAAATTTTGTAGCGATGATAGCGGTGGTTTACGCGGTAGGTTCGCATGCCGAAGGGTGTGGATTTAATCTCCAACAATGAGCTTGAGCTGTCGGTAAAGGAAAACATCGTGAGGAAAGTTCAAAGTTCAAAGTTTTTATTCGCTCAAGATGTGGTTACATTTTTGGTCTTAAATATATAATACTAGTACAGCACATCTTACTCTAATAGCATGGTGGTAGGGTACCTACTTTCTAGTACTCGTCTGGCTAGCTACCACCCTCAAGTTGGAAATCTGCCGCCAAGCATCTAACGGTGTGCTTCGGCGGCCTCACTTGAGTGCTAGTTCCATTTCAGACTAGGTGTGCTTTACCATCGTCAAATACAACTTCACTTAACATCAGCTGAGCTGTGGTCAAAAACCTAGCCTGTCAACGATAAAAAAACCGATTACATGTCAATGAATAAAAATAAAATGTCAAATAAAGTACACAATATGTCGATACAAAAGCATGTTAATTTAAAAATATGTCAAAACGAAAATGTGTCAATATAAAAAATATAGTCAAGATAAAAGACAATCTACGATGTCTACGATGGTACACTCTTGCCTACAAGAAACTACTTGCGACGTGAAAGCACCCTGATCTATGAATGTACGTAGGTACGAAGGAATTTTTTGTTACTCAATCGAAATTCCAGGATGTTGATTCATTCATTATCTGGGGGTAGCTTTGGAGATAAGGTAGGAACCTACATTGTTTAGTTCAAAAACTCAAATGTCATAGTTTATATTGATAGTATTCACGTGAATATCTATAGAAAGCGCTGTTTCCTTTGATAAGCATTTGGTCGTATCCCGTTTCGCAAAGAGTAACATAATTGTGCAGTTGGTTTTTATTGACCTGCTACAAAAAAAGTACCTACAATAGCATAGAGAGCGGTATACTCGTACATTCTAGGGCCCGCGTATATCAGAACCAAGTTGAGATCTTGGCTAGTAGACTAATTCTAGTAGAATACAATAAGCATATATTATAAAATACCTATTGAGATTTTTTTTATTTTTTTTTAAATTCGCAATTCTCCAAAATGTTAATTATTAATAATTTATTCGATTTTTGTTGGCATGAACATTTTACTAAATAATTTTTTGAAAATTTATTTTGTAGTTTACTTAATTACATTTCATAATTTAGAAATAATTCCTATAGTTACAGTGTAATATTTCGACAAATTCAAGAAACATAATACTAAGTAGGTAAATTAAACAAACGCAGTGACAGAACGCACTATTTTACTCGCTTCGTTTGCATATAATTATGTACCTACTGATAGCACCAAAGTTACAGGTCATTTTTCCATTCATATTTTAAAATATAAAAATCATGACATATTAATATGCCCATATAATGAAGATGTCAGTTTAATAATAGGTAGAGATAACAAATAAATAATTTTATCTAGTTAGAGAAAAAATATATTTTCCATATCAAATACAAATACAAATCTTTTTATCGGTAACACCAATGTTACAAGTCACTTCAAAATTTTAAATATGTAATTAAATGAGTTTTAAACCCCTGATTACAATACATGTCAACACACAAATGTCAAAATAAGGTATTGTCAATATAAAAATATGTCAATACCAAAAAAATATTGTCAATATAATGAAATGACATATCGAATAGGTAGGTACATAACAAATAGTATTGATAGTTCAATGTAACTCAACAATATTTGAACATAATACCTACCTAGATTAGGTAAGCATGATGTAAATAGTCCCTACTGTGTAATATTTTCCTCTTGTTATTCATTGCAACGCATGATTAACTAAAAATCTACATTGTTTGAAATACAGTTAGTCGTGTTAGTCTAGTCCCAAATGTTAGTCCATAAGTGCATCACATTTTAACTATTTATTTTAAGAAATATTATAATGTAAATAATATTTCTGTGTTGTTACAATAAAGTTCAAAATGTATTTCAAGTTTTTATTACTATTGTTCTGTTCGTCATTTATTGAGGCCCGTGAGTATATTTCAAATATTTGTCCGTATGATTAAAATTTTGTAACATAGTACATAGGTAATAAATAAATTCCGCATAAATTAAGTAAACCAAAAATATCATAACTATAACGAAGAAACATCTTAATGTTATACTAACTAATATAACAGTATCTAATCATGAATATTTACTAGCCATACCTAAGCGCCAAAGTAAGACGAAGCCGCACGCGTGTCGTTCTCTGCTTTGACTCCTTGAAGAAGGCCATCGAATGTAGCTGAAAGTATCCGACCGACGTAATTAAACGGAAGCAATCCCGCATAAATAAATTAAACAAGTACACTTCCCTGAACACTGAAAATTATATTTTTACTAAATTAAGGTAATATTAAAAAAAAATAACAATTTGCAAAACAGAATATGGCTTTAACTGTTTAATTTCATACGCACCAATCTTGCAATAGTCTTACAATGAGTCTAAATCCTCACTATGTATATTTAATATGACCATGTTTTTATCCTGATATTACTAATAAAATAAATAATAAATATCGTAGGACTATACACACAGCGCCATCTGGCCCCAAACAAAGCAGAGCTTGTGTGATGGAAGTCAGATAACTGATAGAATACATAAATACTTTTTTGTTTACAAATACATACTTATAATAAATACAGAACACCCAGGCACAGAACAAACATTTGTTTATTCACAAAATGTTTGCCCTGAGTGGGAATCGAAACCACGCACTACAGCTCTCAAGGCAGATATACTACCAACGAGCCAACGGGGCTGTCAATACCTCACTTGTTGTACTATACCATAGTGTATTAGTTATTAATATTAATTTAATTTTCGTCATGACGGGCTATAAAGTGCTAAACAATACGATTGGAGTGTGAAATCTTTTGTACTAGAAACTACAAGACTTACTAAAAGAGGTTTGATAGCGAAGAAAGTGTAGCTTGCAGAAACTTTGTGATACATGCAATACCGTTGTATACCTACCTAGACGTTTGGCTTGTATAGTTATTTTGTAGCGATGATATCTCAATGGTTAGCGCGGTAGGTTCGCATGCCGAAGGGCGTGGGTTCAAACCCCAACAATGAGCTTGAGCTGCCGGTGAAGGAAAACATAGTGAGGAAACCATATCGTGGTGGTAGGGTACTTTCTAGTACTCGACTGGCTAGCTACCACCCTCAAGTTGATAATCTGCCGCCAAGCATCTAACGGTGTGTTCCGGCAGCCTCTCTTGAGAGCCAGTCCCATTCCAGGCTAGGTGTGCTTTACCATCTTCGACCACGCCTTCACTTGTGTAGTAGGTACCGTTGGGCTCCAAACTAGGCAAAGCCTATCTTGGTGGCCCGGTCTTGATGGCACGGTAGCTAGCCAGCCGAGTACTAGAAAGTGCCCTACCACCATGCTGTGGTTTCCTCACGATGTTTTCCTTCACCGGCAGCTCAAGCTCATTGTTGGGGTTTGAACCCACGCCCTTCGGCATGCGAACCGACCGCGCTTACCACTGAGCTATCATCGCTACAACGAATAAACTCAAAAACTACTAAACCGATTTCAAAATCACCCGGGGAAGTTACACTATCCCCGGGTGACATATGTATTCCCACGGGAACGGTAATTACGCGGGTGAAACCGCGAGGCTGCTTGTATTAGATACAAACTGTTAGAAACCCGATTCAGTATCATTTGTTATAAATAAACGACTCATTTATCTGCACGTTCCGTTGAAAACATGTAACTTATCAGCCGGACGTGCACTCTTGGCATGTCCTCGCTGCCAGCTTCCGCCGAAACATGGGAATGTAGTGTGGGAGGACACTTCGATGACCTAAGTTTGTCATTTTTTTTAATCGTTGACAAGCTAGGTGTTTGACCACAGCTCACGTGATGTTAAGTGACGGTGTGGTCGAAGATGGTAAAGCACACCTAGCCTGGAATGGAACTGGCTCTCAAGTGAAGTTACCGGAACACGCCGTTAGATGCTTGGCGGCAGATTTTCAACTTGAGTGTGGTTGCTAGCCAGCCGAGTACTAGAAAGTACCCTACCACCATGCTATGGTTTCCTCACGATGTTTTCCTTCACCGGCAGCTCAAGCTCATAAGCTTGTCAAGCATTAAAAAAAATCAGCCTATAGCCAACTGCTGGACATAAATCTTTCCCTAGACACGCCGCACACTCTTTGGCTTTTTGCTTCCAGCATATCCATTGGTACATTTATGGGAGGGCCAGGTAGGTCATGCCTACCCCTGGATGGTGATTTACCAATTCGAAGTTCCTGTAATCGTTAACAAATGTTTTTTTTTTTATGTTTTCAAAATTTCAGGCTCAGTAGCTTCAGAGAATACAAAGCGAGAGCTTCCGATCTGCTATATATTTTTTTGTAGTATAGTCCCAGGCCTCCTTCCATTAGGATATCTTTTTTTTTTTTTTTTTTATGTGACAAATAATGAGACGAACGAGACGCTCTCCTGATGGTAAGAGATAACGCCTGTCCATGACCATTACAGCGATACCCAGAACTTTGAGTAACAAAACAAAGTCCAGGGCATCGCTGCTTTGGTGCTCATTACTTTGAGACTTTCGATGGTTAGTCTCAACAGCCCAGTAATTTCGCTAGCTGCAGTACCCTTCAAACCGGAACACATTAATGTTTACACACTACTGCTTGGCGGCAGAATATCTGGTACTGCGGTGGTACCTACCTAGATGACTTCCTGCTAAGGAGATCTACCACCAAGTAGAATCTATCTAATCTAATCTATCTCTATCTCTACGTGGACTTCCATCAATAGACAGAGTGATTCAAGAGGAAGGTTTATATCCTACTTCCTATCCTATTCTATTATAAATGCGAAAATTTGTAAGTATGTTTGTTACTCTTTTGGTATGTAGGTAGCTGAGACTCTGGATAAACACATAAGCTGCTTTTTATCCCGAAGACTTGTAGCGGGTAACACCGCGGGGCGCAGCTAATGCCTAACATATCCTTAATTTAAGTACAACATTAGTATCTACATTGCACCCGCGCAAAGCCGCTAGTAAACAATGTTTATGTTTTATCGTAGATTGTAATTGTTCCAGAGTATCCAAATTATTTACAGTGTCCATGGCCACGCTTAGACCACGGCCGAGTGCGACTCAGACAGAGGCCTAAACTGGTCAAGTTCATTTGCTCGGTCCGATACGAACTTGTGGGAAACCGATATGCAACTTGCAGATCCGGAAACTGGGATGTACCTATGCCAGTGTGCGTCAGTGAGTATCTATTTCAATTATCGCATTTGCGTAGAAAAAATTGTCATAGGACTTTACACAGCGCCATCTGACCCCCAAACTTAGCAACGCTTGTGCTATGGAAGTCAGATAACTGACAGAATACTTTTTTTTCTTTGGTTTTGACGTCGCGTTTTAAGCATTTGCCAGTGTTAAGAATCTATAGATTTTCAAGTTTCAAAAGTTAAATAAGTGTCCTCGTACCTAAAGTTATGGTCAAAGTCCAGTCTTAGTCAAGTCCAGTCCGTGTCAGTTAAGTCCAGTCATGCTTTAGTAAAGTAGTGGCGACTTTACTATAAAGCTTCGATGGAGTTTTGGAAGCAACACGAAAAGTCATGTTTCACCACATTATATCATTTTCCCACACTCACGCTTGTAATTCGGCACTTTATGATTAGAACACCACCATTTTTATACATAAACACTCGACAAAACACTAGTTTTGGAAAAAAATACAACGGAGCGACATTCCCGCCAAAACCGACAATACTTTTTTTTTGTAAATATATACAGTACACCCAGACACAGAACAAACATTTGTTTATACCACAAAATGCTTGTCCTGGGTGGGAATCGAACCCACGCCCTTCAGCTCTTGGACCAGACATACTACCAATGAACCAACAGGCCTGTTTAGGAATACTTTTTTTTTTTTAAATAGCTTTACAGGCTAGGTGTTTGACCACAGCTCACCTTAAGTTAACGTGTGGTCGAAGATGGTAAAGCACACCTAGCCTGGAATGGAACTGGCTCTCAAGTGAGGCTGCCGGAACACACCGTTAGATGCTTGGCAGCAGATTTTCAACTTGAGGGCGGTAGCTAGCCAGCCGAGTACTATAAAGTACCCCACTATGCTATGGTTTCGTCACTAATTATTATAAAAAGCATTGATTTAAAGATAAATATTTCCAGGGCCGGGCTGTGACTCTTTCACCGTGCCAAACTCTGTTCAAATCAGGGCCCACCATGAAGCCTGGGTTACCACATTCTGCTTGCCGGGGTACATGCTGGTTGGTTCGCCTGCCATCTACTGCAACGGTTACAAATGGAATACAACGATACCAAAATGTGTCGGTAAGAATAGAATAGAAGAATAGAATACTCTTTATTGCCGAAAAAGTTACACCTATACAAAATTTAATTTGATTAAACATCGTCGTCACTCGTCAAAAAGTTTGTATACTTTTTATTGAGTCAGCTGTATAGGGGCTTCATCTTTAAATAATAATAATAGCACAAGGATTAAAAAATAATAATGATAATTAAAAAAAAAAAAAAAATTAAGAATTAGTTTTTCCTTTTTTTTATAAATTCTGGTGGCCCCTGCGACACAAGCTCTTACTTAGTGCAGGGTTCACAAGTAACGCTACAAAATCTAGTTTGTTAATTAGAAGGTTTAATTAATTTATGCTAATGTAATTCAAGTAATGGTAATAAACAAATCTATTTGTTTATTTATTTAAAGAATTAAGAATGTTTGAATATCGTAGATTGTTTTATGATGTTTGATTGATTGATTAACTTTAATAACAATAAAAGTAGAGACAAGGCATCTTAAGAGACTCTCGCTAGACGGTTGGGTCTAGAGTCAGCTTCAAAAGGCAGTGATCCTTGACACGGCGCGCATTTGAGGAGGTTCCTCACTCTGCAGCCCTAACCACCGGCAGCTTGAGCCCTGCCCCGCTGCCGGCAGCACCCTAGTTTTTAAGTTTTTTATATTATTTATGTTTTATATTTAATGTGTTTTTTTAATAAGAACACAAATACATACCGATGATAAAAATAGCACAAACATGAAAAAATAATAATGAAAATTTAAAAAAATTAAAAAATTTAGAATTAAGAATGTTTGAATATCGTAGATTGAAAGATTGAACATTACAAGATACGTTCGCATTTCATGATGTTTGATTGATTGATTAACTCTTTATTATACACACTAAAATAATACAATACAGAAGAAATAAACTTAATTAGTAGGTGTAACAACTGGCGACGTTATCGCTAAAAGCGATCTCTTCCAGGCAACCTTAGGATGGATAGGATCAGAGGAAGAAAAAGACGGCGTGTGTCAATAACGAGGATATACACAATTACACATAGAAGAATACTATATATAACTATGGCATAAATATATCTACATTCTAATAATAATAAATCCTAATACATAGAATAACTAAAAATACACATATAAAATGAATCTCCTTAGCAGGAGGTCGTCTAGGTAGGTACCACCGCAGTACCAGTTATTCTGCCGCTAAGCGTGTAAACAATACTGTGTTCCGGTTTGAAGGGTACTGCAGCTAGCGAAATTACTGGACTGTTGAGACTAACCATCGCAAGTCTCAAAGTAATGCGCGCCAAGGCAGTGATGCCCTGGATTTTGTTTTGTTACTCAAAGTCCTGTGTGTCGCTGCAATGGTCATGGACAGGCGTTATCTCTTACCATCAGGAGAGCGTCTCGTTCGTCTCATTACTCTTTACATAAAAAAAAATGTATTATTTTAAAATAAAATAAATACTTGTACCTATACAGAGAATATAATTATATATAAATAAGCGACAAATAACATCAATTGATAAATAATAGTTATCAATAGGTTGATGACGCTGTTAGTAAAATATTATTTTTTCTACTCTTACAGCCAGTTCCGTCTTACCAAGTCTTAGCTGCGACTTTGAGGATCAAGACATTTGTGGATGGAAGCAAGACGACGTCCATGACTTTGACTGGATGAGGATCAATTCGCAGACTCCCTCCTTCTTCCTCAACACTGGACCTTCGTACGACCACACCTTGGGGAAAGGAGAGAAAGGTTACTGAAGTAGTTATCTATATCTATATATCTATCTATACTATTATAAAGAGGAAAGATTTCATTGTTTGTTTGTATTGAATAGGCTCCGAAACTACTGGACCGATTTCAAAAATTCTTTCACCGTTGGGAAGCACCATTTATTGTATTTATTGTAAAAGAAACTGAAATAGTTGACAGTATTATACAAACAGGAAATTCCTTCTTTACTCATGCTTTATTAATACTATGTGTGTATTTATTGCACAAACATAGTCGCATAGCTCAGCGTATTAGCAAGCTGAAGTGGCAATGGGCTGGACAATTGGGCATATCTGTCGCAGAACCGATAACTGCTTGGGTAGACGTGTTCTGGAGTGGATACCGTGTATCGGCAAACCTAGCGAAGGACGCTCTGTGACTTGATAGAATGACGATATACATATAACAGCTGTAATTGATTATAAATATCATAGGATATTAGACACAGCGCCATCTGACCCTAAACTAAGCAAAGCTTGTACTGATAGAATACTTATATACATTTTTTTTTGTTGTAAATACATACTTATAATACATACAGTACACACAGACACAGAACAAACATTTGTTTACATCACAAAATGCTTGTTCTGGGTGGGAATCGAACCCACGCCCTTGAGCTCTTGGAGCAGACAAACTACCAACGAACCAACAGGGCTGTCAATTTTGATTGTAAATTTTGTTTACTTCAGGGTACTACATGTACATAGAGAGCACATCAAAGCTTGAAAACAACACAGCTCGACTCCTATCGCCTATCTACGACAGCAAAATTGCCCTAGATGGCTGTTTCTCTTTCTTCTACCACATGTATGGACAGTAAGTATACCTCAGCCATTTTTTTTTTTTTTTTTTATAGCTGACAGGCTAGGTGTTTGACCACAGCTCACCTGATGTTAAGTGACGGTGTGCTCGAAGATGGTAAAGCACACCTAGCTGGAATGGAACTGGCTCTCAAGTGAGGCTGCCGGAACACACCGTTAGATGCTTGGCGGCAGATTTTCAACTTGAGGGTGATAGCTAGCCAGCCGAGTACTAAAGTACCCTACCACCATGCTTTGGTTTCCTCACGATGTTTTCCTTCACCGGCAGCTCAAGCTCATTGTTGGGGGTTGAACCCACGCCCTTCGGCATGCGAACCGACCGCGCTAACCACTGAGCTATCATCGCTACAAAAAAGTTTAAAGTAGATACTAGTTTGTGCGGTATACGCAAAATTTTGTCGAGTGTTTATGCATAAAAATGGTGGTGTTTTATTCATAAAGTGCCGAATTACAAGCGCGAGTGTGGGAAAATGATATAATGTGGTGAAACATGACTTTTCGTGTTGCTTCCAAAACTCCATCGAAGCTTTATAGTAAAGTCGCCACTACTTTACTAAAGCATGACTGGACTTAACTGACACGGACTGGACTTGACTAAGACTGGACTTTGACGATAACTATAGCTAAGAGACAGCAGAAATAACACTTAAGACAAGGCAGTATGGCTTTACAGCTTTAGCCTGCCCGAAGGGGCAAAAAATTGATTGTACAGTGGTACCAGAATAATATTAACTCAGAAAAATTAAGAAATATAGATCTCACTATAATAAAGATAGCGAAAGACCTGGCAGATAAAAATGAATGGAAAATTGCAAATATTGGTTCCCCCCTCCTTTTTACAAGATCAAGCCAGTATTTTGAATTTCAGAAAATGTGGTCTATGATTCCAAAAGAAACTAGATCTTTTTTCTGAATGCGCTTAATAAATAAATTTGCAATATGAATGTTTTCAATTTCAGAGGCACCGGAGGTCTTAGGATATATCAGAAACCAGACCAAGTCCAGATGTCAGAACTTTTGGACTTCACAGAGTCTGAGAAGGAGCAGTACGTACTATTCGAGCAGTGGGGGAACCTGGGCGACTTCTGGTACAGCGCTGCGGTGCAGTTGAAGGATTTTGATGACAGCTTCCAAGTGAGATTTAGCTTCTTTTATTCCTGTAATCGTCTGTCCTGTAATGATACTTGACAATGAAAATGCTTTAGTCTATAGAAAAGTTACATTTAGGGTTGCATTTGTCAGAAAACACAATTTTTTTTTTACACGTGTAAAGTAAATTGTGGAGTTGCAACAGACGGTTGTTATTAAATTTGTTTTGTTTTGTTTGTTGCTTTTAGTAAGTTCTAGCGGACGCCTCGCGGTTTCCCGTGTTCCCTCTCTCGCGTAGTTCCCGTTCCCGTAGGAATACATAGGGATAAAAAGTAGCCTATGTCACCCGGGGTTAGTGTAGCTTCCAACGGTGAAAGAATTTCGATCCAGTAGTTTCGAAGCCTATTCAATACAAACAAACAATCAAATATTTTCTCTTTATAATAGTATATATAGACTAGTTATAATAGTATATATAGATAGATAGGGCCATTAAGTCTTGCAATGACGCTCCCGCTTAGGGCGTTCAAAGCATTTAGCAAGCATTTACCACAGTTAACTCAGAATTAGAAGACCAGACCAGACCAGACCAGAATCCCCAGATTAGACCCAGACCGGACCAGATCCTTCAGTAAAATTTGTTTCCTGTTTCATTAGATAGTGGTGGAAGGAATCCGTGGACCGAGCTTCACCAGCGACATAGCCATCGACGACGTGGCCATCTTGCATGGAATCAACTGCACATATTTCAGAAACGCTGGCACGACGCCTGTGCCACCACAGTATTGTAAGTTGAACCCATTCGCGTTTTAAAATACTCATGCTTGTGTGTTTTTCGTGAGATCGTTCCGTGAAACTTGCGTGGTAAGGAAGCAGGAAGTTGGGGCGATGACAATCTGGTCAAGTTTAATGCAGCTAAAACCCAGGCGAGTCTCATCTCCGCTAAATTAAACTGTTCGAACTGATTCCCACTTTTCGAGTGTGTCTGTGCCGATAAATGACACTTTCAAACTCTTGTTGGAGTCAAAGTAACGCTGCTTTGACTCCAACACTCAACTTTCTCTCTTTTATTGAGTCCAATGCTCAATTGGCTGCAAAAAAGCTCGGTGTCCTTTCAAAGGTGAGTAGATACTTTACGTCGGAACAGTTGCTCACACTGTACCAAGCACAAGTACGTTCGTGCATGGAGTACTGCTCGCACCTTTGGGATGGATCCACCAAATGCTAGCTAGAATCGTTGGAGTCTATTAAGAAGTTTGCCAAGAGGCTCATGTGCTATGACTCCATTGTTCAAGCTAAATTACAAAACCTAGAACATTATCAAAGTCGTATAAAGTGGTACTATGCCAGCGGCCTAGAGCCTCGCTCCGATACTTCAAGGAGTTGGGTTGGCTCGGGTAGACGCTGGTAGGGGGAAACGCACAATACACCCCAAGCGGGACGTCATTGCAGGACTTATCGCCCCCACTCCGAATAAGAATAAGAATCGTCGCAAAGTTGCTATTTTATCGGATTTCGGAGAGAGTGCTTTAAAACTACATTGTCTGATTCCCCCATACCCATTTTTCTATCGGACAGCCAGAAGCTTCAAAAAAACGACATCGTTTTATGGTCGACGTTCCAAAAACTAGCATGAACGATTTGATTCCACGTTCTTTGTGCGGACAGCTAGACAATGGAATGCTTTGGTTCGCTTGTTTCTTCAATCGTATATTTATTTTCTTTCTTTTTCTTTTCATCATTATTTAGTATATGTTCACGCCAGCCCCTACTATTTTTATCTTCTTATAATTATCTTTTCTGAACTATAATTATTACTTATGTATGTACTAAAATGTACACTTTTTGTATGTTTATAATTTATTTATTCTATTATACATATATTCGCGTATGTATTTATGTATTTTTATTCAGTGTCGTGCGTTCCAAAAAGTTAGTTCTGAAAACCAGCGCTGCTGAGAAATCGGCAGCACTAATGCTGAGAACTAACCTTTTTTGTCGCACTGGACACTACAGCGACAACTTTCTACAGATTATTATTGTTGTTTTAATGTTAGGTATGTGCCGAGAGAATGTAATCACTACGTTTAGGTATGTGTGTCAAAATAAATGTTTTCTTTCTTTCTTTATTTATTTCTGTAAGTCCCTGGTTTATAGAAGACGTCCACAACTTATTTACGTTAACAAACCCCCTTGATCGGGGTCAGTGACATGGGATTTCCTGTGAATTTAGCTGATTGACATATCGATGTTTATTTATCTACATTATTCCCAGCGGAGTCGTGTTCCGGTCGATGTGACGACCAGCTCCCGGTGCCGAACGGTTGTGAATGTTCCGCCACGTGCACAGAGAAAGGCCGCTGCTGCCCGGACTACATGGAAATCTGCGTATTCAACGGAAAAGGTTCCAGTAAGTATACTTTAGTCTCCATAGCGTCTACTCTTCGCCCATTTCTAAAAAAATCAAGTCTTTAACCAGTGCGTGTAGAGCATGTGCTTTTGCATTTCAAAGCCACAGATGGTACTAGAATTGATGCTAAGCTGCATGAAGCTGCTTCGCCATCATTCATGTCATCGTCATTGAACATTCCACCCAACTCACTGGAGCTACTATGCCAGCGGCCCAGAGCCTCGCTCCAGTACTTCAAGGAGCTGGGTTGGCTCGGGTAGACGCTGGTAGGGGGAAATGCACAATACACTCCAAACGGGACATCGGTGCAGGACCTATCTCCCCCACTTTGAATAAGAATAAGAACCAGTGCGTGCCACCCCCATCAACGTAAGTTTTTTTTGTGGTTGACAAAATTTTGATGTTAAGAGACGGGGTGATCGTGGATGGTAAACACATCTAGCTTGGAATGGTACTGGCTTCCAAGTGACGCTTTCGGAACATGCCGTTTGGTGCTTGGCGACAAATTTTCAACATAGTAGTGTAGCTAGCCAGTCGAGTACTATAAAGTACCCAACTTTGGTAACACGCTATGGTTTTCTCGCGATGTTTTCTCTCATGCTCGTTGTTAGCGTTTGACCCTTGACTTTGACCTTGACCCTTCGCTGTGTGAAGTGACCGCGTTAACCACTAAGCTATCATGATTACTTTTGATGTCAAGACATGGCCACTTAATTAATTAAATGGTTTTATTTAAACTTGAGTTAATATTTGCCCGCAGGTATAATTGATTCAGATGACGTGTCTCCGACAGACGAGCAACCTCAAACAGAAAAGCTAATTGGAGAAACTACTACCACACTCACCACTTCAACCACGACAACATCTACGACTATGACTACTCCCGCACCCACCACCATACCCACAACCGAAGCCACAACTAAGACGACTAAACTAACAACTAAATTGACAACCAAGTTAACGACTACATCAACTAAGAAACCAACCGTGAAAGTAACCAAATTGACATCAACGACGCCAAAAATGATTAAATCGACAACTACAGGAAAAATTTTAACAACACCAACTACGGAAATTCATGATAATGATACCAAAGTCTCAGAATCAAAAGAAGGAGAAAAAGAGCAGATACAAAAAGAATTGACTGTACATAAGTTGGACATAGACAAACCAGTAGATAAATCGAGTAAGTTATCCTTTTTTATTATAATCGAGAAGTAGTATGACAATGAAAACGCTCCCCTGACAGCTAGAAATTACATCTACCAAATAAATAATTATGATCTGTGTTTCTGGTGTATAATAAAGTTATGTTCTATTCTATTCTATTCTATTCTAAGTAACAAAACAAATCCATAGGGCATAGTTATTTCGTTGTTCATTAGTTTGTGACATACATATATGATCTTTAAACTGGAACACAGTAATGTTTACATGCTACTGCTTGGCGGCAGAAATCTGATACTGTGATACGATTTACAACAACCTCTTGCTAAGGAAAACCACCATATAGAAAAGAAGCAGCGGCCTCATTAAATTTTCTGAGAAAAAATAGTCCGTTTTTAGCTTTCGTACCTCTCCAGTTTTCAATAGGAACAGGTATTATATGCCATACTAGAAAATACTGGTGCTACAGGGGATATCAGCCAAAGTCAAATAAATTTCTTTAGAATATTCAAGGTACATATATATCTAGTTTAATTCCGCTTAACAGTCATTTCAGTTTCATCATCATCATCATAATTTCAGCTGTAGGACGTCCACTGCTGGACATAGGCCTCCCCCATTGACTTCCACAAGGACCGGACCGGACCGGACCGGACCGGAAGCGACTCGCATCCAGCGCGTTCCTGCGGTCTTTATTAGGTCGTCTGTCTACCTTGGGTGGACGTCCTACGCTCGCTTGCCGTTTCTTGGCCTCCACTCGAGAACTAAGTTTACAAGAATTTAATAATTAAAAACTTATCCAAACGAGCGAAACAAAATTCAATCAGGGTATTTATAATTTTTTTCTCGTTTCAGAAAACTCCAGCGCCTGGAAGACCGCAGTGATAACGGTAGTGGTTATAGCTGTATTTGCCTCATTAATTTACCTCGGCCTAGTTTCCAGGACCAATAAAGGAAGGGTCGTTTTAGCGCGGCTTAGGGGCCGAGTACTATCGTCCAATGACCCAGAGGTTCGGTATCTCAATTCTAATGACGATGATTTGTAGTTTTCGATTGGAAATAAATTAATTTATTGTTATGTTGATGTTTAATTTTGAACCCATTGACCACTGTTTATTGCAAAAACACTGATACAATTTAATATTATGCTAGGTGTTCTTGCAAAGATTGTGCCATCAGTTGAAATTATCGGCATATTCCGTCATTCAGTTTCCGATGGGGAGTCAAGTCTGCCAACCCGCGCTTGGCCAGCATGGCCTTACCTTTCTCACGATGAGAAGAAGCTCGTGCCCAGTAGTGGGACAGTATTTTTTTAAAGATAATAGATAGGCTTTCCTTTGACCGCCATCCCGCCTGATGTAAAGCGAAGACGCGGTCTACGGTGGAGCACACTTGCCTAGAAGAAACCGATTCACTCGCAACTTGAAGGTACCCAGACTATATTCATCAAACCACACCAGGGAACACCCACTCGGGCAGCAGATTCTAATTCCATTTCCAGTTTATGAAAACAGGGCTGATTCGGACCACTGATGTCTCAAATCAGGTCTTATGTGTAGGTAAATTTAATAACTGGAGTATAATTATTTGTGACAAGCATAGTGTAACCTGTCTTCCTATGGCACCGTTTTCATAGTGGTAGCACTTCGTCCCCGTAACACAAGCAGTCCGCTTAGTTCGGAGGCGGAGAGGCGCTCCGAGGTCGCGGCGACGCCGGAGGAGGGTCAATTCCTTGTAAATGCTGGTCATACATTATACCTTGTGCATATTATGGTGGTTTTGCCTACACAACATTTTTTCATGTAAAATAAATAAAGATGTTTTTACTGTTTCTTTGATTGTTTTAACCTTTTGTAGCGATGATAGCCCAGTGGTTAGCGCGGTCGGTACGCATGCCGAAGGGCGTGGGTTCAATCCCCAACAATGAGCTTGAGCTGCCGGTGAAGGAAAACGTCGGGCTAGGTGTGCTTTACCATCTTCGACCACACCTTCACTTAACATCAGGTGAGCTGTGGTCAAACACCTGGCCTGTCAACCATTAAAAAACAACCAACCAACCTCAAGTTGAAAGTCTACCGCCAAGCATCTAACGGTGTGTTCCGGCAGCCTCACTTGAGAGTCAGTTCCATTGCAGACTAGGTGTGCTTTACCATCTTCGACCATACCTTCACTTTTTTTTTTTTTATAGTAGATAGGCTTGCGTTTGATCGCCATCCCGCCTGATGTTAAGCGAAGATGCGGTCTACGGTGGAGCACGCTTGCCTAGAAGAAACCGATTCACTCGTGACTTTGTAATTCAGAGTTCTGGAAAACTTGCCACGAACAGACATTATTCCTTATCATCATCGTTCCGTCCATGACATTAAAAATCAGGTTTTTTTATGGTTGACAGGCTAGGTGTTTGACCACAGCTCACCTAATGTTAAGTGACAGTGTGGTCGAAGGTGGTAAAGCGGGCCTAGTCTGGAATGGAACTGGCTCTCAAATCCGCATCACACTGTTAGATGCTTGGCAGCAGATTTTCAAGTTGAGGGTGGTAGCTAGCCAGCCGGGTACTAGAAAGTATCCTATCACCATGCCTCGCGATGTTTTCCTTCACCGGCAGCTCAAGCTCATTGTTGGGGTTTGAACCCACACCCTTCGGCATGCGATCCGACCACGCTAACCGCTGAGCTATCATTGCTTCGCTACATGCGACTCTATGCTTTGGAAAAGAAGTTCCGTAATAAACTGAGGTACCAAAACACATTCGCATAAGTTACACAAAACGCCATAAGATTATGCCTAACGATAGATATACACGCATCTTTACTGTCGACATCTTAGTGTTGCCATGTATGGTATAAATAAATAATAAATGTCGTCGTAGGACTATACACACAGCGCCATCTGGCCCCAAACTAAGCAGAGCTTGTGTGATGGAAGTCAGATAGCTGATAGAATAGGCATATATACGTTTTTTTTTAACACAAATGGCATCTCAACAAACTGACAATGACGACGTGAGAATCCCACCATATGCTTTAGTAGAGAGGCGCGCGATATCTAGAGGACATTTGTAGGCACGTCTGCTCGGCATGACATTCATCCACAGACTGGCATGGGGGCGCGCAGCCTTCGATAGCTTATCGTCGTATCGACCCACGGATTGGCGCCGCGTAACTCACGCATCCTGTGTTGCCATTAGCAAGGAACGATAAAGGACTATTATTGAAAGTTACGGAACAATGATTTTCCGAGAAGGGAAGGCTTTAAGTATTAAGACTGCCGTTTGTCACACTAATTTAGACAGCCCTGTTGATTCATTGGTAGAATGTCTGCTTCAAGAACGGTAGGGCGTGGGTTCGATTCCCACACAGGGCAAACATTGTAGTAGTTAGTATGTACAAAAACAAATAAAATGTATTTATTGATAGCATCAATGTTACAAGTCAAATATTTTTGACACTTATTTCAAGTTAGTGTCAAAACAGAAAATGCAACTTTTTTGAAAAAAGATTTTAATTTCAGGTTGAAAAGTAATTGGCCAATTGTTTAGAGGGAATGCGCTTTGCGATGGAGCCAATCCTCGGTAGATTTTTTTTATGGTTGACTGGCTAGTTGTTAGACCCCAGCTCACCTGGAATGGAACTGACTCTCAAGTACTTAGAAGTAGTAGTAGCAGTGGCTCCTTCACTTAACATCAGGTGAGCTGTGATCAAACAACTATAAAAAATAAGTAAAACTGAACACACCGTTAGATGCTTGGCGGCAGATTTTCATTTTTAGGGTGGTAGATGGTTGACAGGCTAAGTGTTTGACACCTCACCTGATGTTAATGCACAAAAAGTCCTAAAATAGTCCTAAAACTCCGTGCCGTAACTTGGCAACCCACGATCCGCCATATTGCATACGCATGCGCGCGAAAATGCGACAAACTGACATTTCTGCCGTACTTTTCAGTCCACAACTGCACTACTGTAAATATATCCTGTAAATAAATCGCTAAAAATAAATAAAATGATAGTGTTTGTGTAACAACAATAATTAAAGAGAAAATCGGTGAGTACTTTCCACTGTTATTGTAACTGTAAAGTTCTCTTTAGTATCAGTTTTGTTTTTTAATTTATTTTATGTAACCTGGTATGTAGCGAGTTAAGTACTTGATAACATGTAATTAGCATTGGGGCCCAAAGGATGTCACTTTCAAGGTTTTTCCGTCTGTCATCATAGAAAAAGGTTTAACTATTCGTAGTTAGACTAAATTTTGAGAAGGTTTCTCAATCGATTACACAATATAATCGAAAGAAGTTCATTGTAGCGTTTCTAAATTCGTATTTGAAATCGATTCTCGTATGTTTTGAAGTGGTATCGATTTAACAGCATAAGCCTATTAGTGCCGTTAAGTAGGTTATTGAGATACAATGGATATGACTAATAATTTTCTGACGAACGATGTGGGTACGAATTTATAAAATCTTTTGTTGTGACATCATATCTGTTATGTTATTTTTTCTGTTTATGGTGTGCACAATAAAGAGTTCGATCAATATAGCGTTTTGATGCAGGGCCATGCAAAAATAATGCGAACATAAAAAAGCAAACTTTCGTAGATGTAAGTGCGTATCGTTCAAAGTTTCGAATTTTATGATTAGCTTAAATTAATGACATTTGTATAATTTTTTATAAAGAAAATTTTGGTGACATTTGATTCGGAAAAAATACTTTATATTAGATCGGATAATTGTTTTTTATTTAATTGTGAGATAGATGTAATTGATTGTTATTGTCGTTTTTATCTTAATAAATAAATAAATACAATTCTTATTCTTATTCGAAGTGGGGGCGATGAGTCCTGCACTGACGTCCCGCTTGGGGTGTATTGTGCATTTCCCCCTACCAGCGGCTACCCGAGCCAACCCAGCTCCTTGAAATATCGGAGCGAGGCTCTGGGCCGCTGGCATAGTAGCTCCAGTGAGTTGGGTGGAAAGTTCAACGACGATGACATGAATACAATATAATAATTAATATTCAAGAAATTGACTATTTTTGAGGTGATTATTAAAAAACATATTATCGTGAATGATTATTACATATTTATTATAATCATAGACAGAATTTTTACTTTGTTAGTCATCATCATCATCATCCACAGCCTTCTTTATCCCACTGCTGTCCAGGTTCGACCTTGTTAGTACAACAAGTCGACTTTGTTTAGTACAATTATGTAATTTTTTTATTTTTTTATGGTTGGTGTTTGACCACAGCTCACCTGATGTTAAGTGAAGGTGTGGTCGAAGATGTTAAGGCACACCTAGCCTGGAATGCAACTGGCTCTCAAGTGATGCTGCCGGAACACACCGTTAGGTGCTTGGCGGTAGATTTTTAACTTGAGGGTGGTAGCTAGCCAGCCGAGTACTAGAAAGTACCCTACCACCATGCTATGGTTTCCTCACGATGTTTTTCCATCACCGGCAGCTCAAGCTCATTGTTGGGGTTTGAACCCACGCCCTTCGGCATGCGAACCTACCACGCTAACCACTGAGCTATCATCGCTACAAACTTCCTTAGATTATGTAATAACATTACATAATCTAAGGAAGTCGATTTGTTTACCGCGAGATCATGTTTTTTCAAAAACTATCGTGAGGTCGTGAGGTGTCATCACGCAGGATGCCCATTTTCTGATATCGTTTTAGATTGTGTCGTATATTTCTGTACAAATGCGGAAAGAGCTCATTATTTTTGCATATAAAGGTTGGGAAACAGTTATCTTCGGAACAAAGGCATTATTTAGATATTATGTAAAGCTTTGTGTTTACATTTTTCACACTTAAAGATCAGACGACCGATTTGAAAGAAATAAAGAAAGAAAAAGATTTTATTCTGTAACATAAAGACACAAAAATCAAAAACGAACAAATAGATACAAACAGTTACAAAATAAGGGCTCACCTCAGCATAATACTGGTCATACTAAGTATGACCAGCGCTGGTCTTCCGGTGAGCCCCTGTAGTTGAAAAACAAATTGTGAGTGGGTGTGGGGTTGTGTGTGCGTGTTATTTACACACCCTGTGTGAAAAAAACTTTTTTTTAAATTGTAAATAGGCTTAGGTAAGTGATGATGCGGTCTAACATGTAACACGCTTGCCTAGAAGTTACCAATTCACTCTCGACTTGAAGACACCCAGATTATATCCAACGGGTAACACCCACTCAGGTAGCGCATTCCACTGTCTAGCAGTCCGCACAAGGAACGTGGAATCAAATCGTTTTTTTCTTAATCGTTGACAAACTAAGTGTTTGACCACAGCTCACCTGATGTTGTGGTCGAAGATGGTAGAGCACATCTACCTTGGAATGCAACTAGCTCTCAAGTGAGGCTGCCGGAGCCCACCGTTAGCGACAGATTTTCAACTTGAGGTTGGTAGCTAGCCAGCCAATTACTAGAAAATATCATAATAATATCATGCTATGGTTTCCTGACTATGTTTTCCTTCACCAGCAGCTGAAGCTTATTGTCGGGGGGGGGTTACTACTTACTTAATTGACATCAGGTGAGCTGTGGTCAAATACCTAGCTTGTCAACCATAAAAAAAAAGCTAGTTGATAATAAAGTTCATAACATTATAGGTTACCAGTGGCAGCTAAGTTTCTAAAAGCGATTTTTTTTACTAGATTTACAGGCTAGGTGTTTTGACGACTCACCTGATGTTAAGTGAAGGCGTGGTCGAAGATGGTAAAGCACACCTAGCCTAAAATGGATTTTTGATTGGATGAAGAGGATTTTTTTCCAATAGAACCTTAAAGCTAAAAAAATACCAAGTTTAGTAGATAAATCTATAAAGATGTAAAAATAGGATTTTTCGTATCCATCTCAACAAAACAAAACGCGTAGGCGTCAGACAACTATAGATCTTGAGGATATCTTCTTTGAAATTATGGCAATAAATGTCAACAAGTGGGCACTGACATTTAAATGTCACTTTTGCCTGAAAGTTACGTAGGCAGTGTGCTAGATATGACATACGTTATTAATGTAAAAGTGATGAGACGAACGAGACTCTCCTGATTGTAATAAGCGCTCTACACACGCCCGCGATTTTTGCTTTGAATTCACGCCACAATTCTATTACGGAAGATATACATACATTAATATTGTAGGACTATACACGCAGCGCCATCTGGCCCCAAACTAAGCAGAGCTTGTGTGATGGAAGTCATATAACTGATAGAATACATAAATACTTTTTTTTTTGTAAATACATATTTATAATACATACAGAACAAACATTTGTTTATTCGCAAAATGTTTGCACTAAGTGTGAATCGAACCCACGCCCTCCAGCTCTCAAGGCAGATATACTACCAATGAGCCAACGGGGCTGACATCATCGTTTTCATGGTTGTCAAACAAGTAGCTTGACAACCATGAAAAACAATATTACAAAGAAACATACAGTCGAATTGAAAACCTCTTTTTTTGAGTCGGAAAAAAGATAGTGAACACGTGTCTATTACACTCTTAAATAATATAATCCGAGTGTAATAGTCTACGAAACAGCGGTTCTCGATTGAAACTTGAAAGAAGTTGTAAATTGTTACGAATAAAAAGTTTGTTAAGTAAGTTAACGTAATGGCTACATGGAAAAGTTTTCCCCGTCCCGGTTTTACGGAAATTTTCCACTTGTGGCTTTTCTTTACTTTACTTTGTATTTATTTTTGGACAAGTCCTACGATATTTATTTACGAGCAAGAAATTGTTACAGGACAATGTTCTAGAACACGCTAAGTTCTGCAAAGTGAATAAGTAGTGATTTCCCAGCTCTACGAAGAACGTTTACGTAACTTACCTTGGCTTCAATTTGTCTTGTAAAGTCTACGCTCTGGCGCTAGACTTTTCCTTTGATTGTAGTTGGTACTCTACTTTGATTTCAATTCTTAGAAGGCTTAGCTATTCTAACTTTCACGTGCCATGCGAACATGTGGGCTTTATGCCTATTTACCTAATGCTTAAGAAAGTGGATACACAATAAACTCGCGTAGAATGAATAGAACGGAATAAAATACTTTTTATCCCCCATCTCGGAAAGAGTATTTTTGCTCTTCGATATCTGAGTGCAAAAGTCGTGTTTATCCGCTAGAGGAGAAAGTAAATTTGAATTTAGAACATCGTGTGCACTAAGTTTGTGAATTCAAAACATCATGAAACCTATTTACTTCTACCTCCATGGTGCCGAATTTATCATACAACTTTTTTTTTTGTTAAAATCTCAGACGCGGAACCTTTTTAAGTTTTTTTTTAATTTGTTTTGCGCACGTATCTTTTTTTTGACGGCTTATTGTTAATGTAGTAATTAATACCTAAACTGAAATAAAAGTATCTTGTGATTGTAAAAGGTTTTTTTGCATTTAGTCATTTCCTCGCTGAGGTGGGATGAAAAGTTACGTGTTGCACTCGAGTGCAAAGATTTTTCACCTCGTGCTCTTTTGATTGCTTCGCTAACGCTCAGGATTCTAATTTTTTAATCACTCGCTGCGTGTCATTTAACATTACGCTGATTACATGTCAACACAAAAATGTCAAAATAAGGTATGTCAATATACAAACATGTCAAGATAAGTCTCAATTCGACTGTATGGTTTTCTTGTATGTATGTTACGCTATCATTCCGCTAATTATGAATCGATTTTAATGGTTCCTTTTTTACTTGGTAGGTCATACTTCAGAAGTCCCATATAAGTTTAACCGAAATCGATCGAGCGGTTTTTAAAAAAATCAACAATTTCAAAAAATTGTTTATATCGCGTTTAGTTGGCCTAAGGGTCATGAACGCGATTTTTTTAAATTGTCATTTTTTTCGACATTTGTTTTTTTACATTCCGTACAATTAGTTCGTGAAATAAAGCTATTTTTTTTAGTCGACCATTCCACCCCTGTTCTGAATTACTTACTGAAGAAAACTGATAAATCTTTATCCAGCCAATTTGTTCCAAATTAACCCTAATTATATTTCACTGAAGGGCATTCTCATTTGCCCCCCAAACAGAGTTCCCAGAGCCCTGCGGGAAATCGTCGCCCAATTAGGCAAATGCGTCGGGTGGAACGAAGCGCTTTCACGAGGAAAATATTAACAAACAGAAACTGTTTGCTTTATTTGTTTAGTGTAACTTGCTTCTGTTATATCCCACTAATATATGAAAGTTTTGATGGATGTTTGTTACTCTTTCGAACAAAAACTACTGAATGGATTTGGATGAAATTTCGTATAGAGGTAGCTGAGATCCTGGATTAAGACATAGACTACTTTTTATCCCGAAAACATGTAGCGGGTAACACCACGGGGCGCAGCTAGTAAATAATAAGTAAAAATCCTACGATTACAAATGTGAAAGTTTGTTACTCTTTCACGCAAAAACTACTGAACGGATTTGGATGAAAATTGGAACACATATAGTTTACAACGGGGTGCAGCTAGTTGTATTATAAATGCGAAAATTTGCGAGTGTTTTTGCATATTTGTTAAATCTTCACGCACAAACGGCTGGACCAATTTTGTTCAAATTTGGCATGAAGGTAGCTGACCCTGGATTGACTCAGGCTACTTTTTATCCTGAAATATGTAGCGTGTAACACCGCGGGCCACCACTAGTTTTATTATAAATATAGCCTAGTAACGCGTGTAACCAAAGCCAATCCAATCCAATAGAGCTGTCTCCTTGTTATAGGATGATCTTATTATAGGGCGTGAAGGAAAACACATTTTCTATAGGTATCTACGTTCTGTCTATCTTTATAGATATCTTTCTATTTTCGTTGTTCCTTCAATATTTTTATCTGAAGGGCAAAAATAGTGAAGTACCTACCCGTATTGTGGTGGGTAATGATTAATGTGACCATTTAAAATTATTTTAGTAACAACTTTAAAACTGCGACAGCAGTCTTAAACACTTGTAGCGATGATAGCTCAGTGGTTAGCCCGGTAGGTTCGCATGCCGAAGGGCGTGGGTTCAAATCCCAACAATGAGCTTGAGCTGCCGGTGAAGGAAAACATCGTGAGGAAACCATAGCATGGTGGTAGGGTACTTTCTAGTACTCGGCTGGCTAGCTACCACCCTCAAGTTGAAAACCTGCCGCCAAGCATCTAACGGTGTGTTCCGGCAGCCTCACTTGGAGCCAGTTCCATTCCAGGCTAGGTGTGCTTTACCATCTTCGACCACACCTTCACTTAACATCAGGTGAGCTGTGGTCAAACAATTAGCCTGTCAACCATAAAAAAAAAAAAAACAATCGTGTTTTATCATAAACAATAGTAGCCAGGTTGTAAACTATCTGTGTTCCAAATTTCATCCAAATCCGTTTAGTAGTTTTTGCGTGAAAGAGTTACAAACATACTCACAAATTTTCGCATTTATAATATTGTTAGGATTTTATAGTAGGACGGCTTCGCACGTGTGGGCATTTATTTTTTAACTTAATCCTAGTAATAAATATAGCTTATGGATAATGTAGCATTCTAATGGTAAAGTAATGTTTAAAATCGGTCCAGTAATTTTTGAGTTTATTCGTTACAAACATACACAAAACCATAAATACAAATGTTTTCTCTTAATAATGTTAGTATAGATTACATTTTTATTATTGACATGCTAAACATTTGACCACAGCTGACCTGATTTTAAGTGTCTGTGTGGTCGAAATGGTAAATACACCTAGCCTGGAATGGAACTGGCTCTTAAATGAGGTTGTCGTAACACACTGTCAGGTGATGATGATTTGACATAAGGTGATTTTGTAATAACAAACTTGACATTTATTTTAATAATTTTGCTCTTGCCAATGTAGGTATATTTTTGACGTTGTTTCGTAATTAATATTATTTTTATAGATTTTATAAGATGAATATTTGCATGCCGAAAGGCGGGAATGGCGTGTCATGATTTTATTCCTCCTAACTGTACTTTACTCATATACGCAAATAAATGTTATGAATTATCCTTGGCGACAGATTTTTGCCAGCCGAGTACTTGAAAGTACCCTACCGACATGCAATTAATTACAGCTCCTTTTACCGCCAACTCGCCAAATCTGAATCACGCTTACCTAAAAGAAACCGTTTCACTTGCGACTTGAAGGCACCCAGATTGTATCTATCCTATCTAAGCACTACCTAATTGAATTGAATAAAATTGCAATAAAAAGCAATGAAGCTGTCAACCTATTTGGCGAGATCTCAATTGGCACCGTGCGGTTTTCTCATCGCCTAAACCTGTACAAGGCCGGTCCTCGTGTGAGCGGGATAAACTTATGCACTAATAGTTACGAGTAAACGAAAGGGAGAGATTTTTTAATTTTTTTTTTTACAATAGTATATATTTTTTTTATTATATGTATAGCCAAAATATTTAGAAATAAGTACTTATATAATATATCTTATTAATAGTGGACATGTGGTTGGAAATATCTGAATTCGGTATGTAAAGAAAAAAAATACTTTGCTGATTTCAAAACCATTTCGAAATATTACATTCCTGTACATGATTTTCACGTTTAAAACTCTTTAAATTATGAGACGGGGTTTATTTTAATAAAAAACATAAAATAAACTTGACTTTTAATTTACCTCTAATAATGTCACGTCGTCGGCTGTATAAGGATTCTTTGAGTGCCTAAAAAAACAATGGCAAACGTCAACAAAATCTGTCAATGTCAAGTCAACAGTTGCCGTTACTTGTAACCTCCATACTTATCTACGTCGAGTTGTTTTTTTTTTACATGGCTAATGCATGTTTTACATATTCAGCCGACCTCATGACGTCATAACTATAAAAAGTTTGAAAACGTATTAGAATTAAACTACCGCATAGAAAACCAAAATATTCAAAACGCTGGCCCCATTGCCGCATTGTAAGGCGATACTCAAACGCTGAGCAAAATAAAGGCCAGCGTTTTGTTCACGTGTGGCGTCGACCAAACGAGATGAAAATAAATAATAAATAATAAAAATAATTAATTTCTAATAAATAATTTAATGACCAAGTTTTTAAAATATACACAAATACACATTAATTACAATATTTATCCCGAAAAATGTAGATAACACAGTGGGGTACAGCTAGTATTAAATAAAGACATCTCCATCACAAGCAAAATCCACTATAATCCCATGAAAGGCATGCATTATAAATATCTTCGTTAGAGAACCACTCCGTTTCTGAACAAAGGTGAAAAGCTTTGCTGGGCTTTTTCACTTGAGCTCGACCCTCATAATAATGGACGCAAGCCATGTAATTTGAACTGAGAATTTGAATAAGCTATACTATATACATATAGCTATACTATGTCAAAGTTTTTTTTCTTTACTTTTGGCGTCGCATTTTATTATTGGGATAATCATTTCAGAGTAAGAAAAGAGATTAACACAATTAGCTCAGCTAGATTTATTTTTATAATCAAAACTTGCGCCCTAGTCTGAAATTAATAACAACCTAGAGGAACCCAGGAAGCTTTTAATTATGTCATCTCCGGCATAATTTGAGTAACAGTAAGTAACAGGATACTCCGGCAGCTAAGACGTTGCTAGGTTCGTAGATTTGTCACGATGTTGCCAGTAGCGCGCCTTCATTATAACGTTTTAAAATTTCCATTGCGATTTCCATAAATACAAGTTTTGCTTAATTTTGGCCAGATGGAGATGTGTTCAGTAACATAAATTATTTTAATTTCATAAAGTCATAATTAAAAGTAACAGTTTTTTAGTGCGTAACTCTTGCATTTAACCAACACAAAAAAGACCATAGTGTAAATGAAATGGCACAATAGTGTAAATAAAATAAGCTTACAAAAACCTGTTTTCCTTTGCAAACAATGCCCAATTAACTGGCTAATAAATCTCTCACAAGCACCGACTTTACAGCTAGAGCGGAACACTTGAAGGAAATTATGTTTTTCCCAATATACTCTCAACCTTATGATGTTTTTGCTATTTAAGGGAATGCTTGTTTTTGTTTACTTCATTTATTACCTGACTGCGTAGAATGAGGAGTTTTTATCTCTATACTAGTGACCCGCCCCGACTTCGCACGTCTGCAATGCAGATACTAATGTGGTGCATATGAATGTTCTTTTTATTTGCTAAGTACAGGTGTCAAAATACTACTACGTAATAAACTATATGTGCCAAATTTCATTCAAACCCGTTTTGCAGTTTTTGCGTGATTGAGTAACAAAAATGCAACGAGTATGTATTTGTAGCGATGATAGCTCACTGGTTAGCGCGGTAGGTTCGCATGCCGAAGGTTGTGGGTTCATACCACAACAATGAGCTTTAGCTACCGGTGAAGGAAAATATCGTGAGGAAACCATAGCATGGTGGTAGGATACTTTCTAGCACTCGGATGGCTAGGGCTTTCAACCCTCAAGTTGAAAATCTGCTGCCAAGCATCTGACGGTGTGTTCCGGCAGCCTCACTTGAGAGCTTGTTCCATTCCAGGCTAGGTGTGCTTTACCATCTTCGACCACACCGTCACTTAACATCAGCTGAGCTTTGGTTAAACACCTTGCCTGTCAACCATTAAAAACAAAAATAATATCAAGTAGAATTATTATTTTCTAATCTCAAATAAATATTTTTTCAACATCAAATTTATAGTCTTCGTCATAACTTTCAGTTGACAGCGAATATGCCTTTCTAAGTGTAGAACTTTTATGAGCTGACATAATTCCCAGCAAGAAACCGTGTCGGCTGAATATGGTACCTACTTGTAGTGAACGTGTTGTTTTATGCAAAGCACTTGGTTTTTAGGTCGCTTTTTACGACGGGTTGTTCTTTCAAGGTTTCCTTGTGTTTTTGTTTTGAGAAAATCGATCTGATATCAACGTTATAACATCGGGTTCGTCACAAGGCGTTTTAACATAATCTTTGTAGTATCTCTTATAATCAGGCAAATCGTACACTGTGTGAAAACATTTTAAATTAATTTAATACGTTTGTATATGTTTTTACATTTTCTTTGTGTGACATTTTTCTGTGAGTTTCTAAAATTTGATTTTATATTTCTGTGACGTTTTTCTGTAAGATTCTACGTTCGATTTTATCTAGCATTGTTATATTAGAGCAAAGGTTTCTTTTTATTTAAAAGTAATGAGACAAAACACTCTTATGATGACAGATGATGATATTTTGATAATGAAATTTTAAAAGAGTTGATAATCTCAGACATTTCTTGAGAAATAGCTATAAATACTCACGGCGCCTTTCGAACAAAAAACACTAAATCAAAATCGATTCAGATTGGGAGCTACGATGAGAGCTACGAAAACACACTTATTTTGGTCGAGGATTAATCAAGCCACTTTAGTGACTAAAATCAGAAACTCACTAGCCGTGTGTTTATTCAGGATTCGTTAAATAAACGTCAGACACAATGGCGTCGTCAGCCCCGGATCTAGGGGGAGTGAACCGGGGCACCTGCCCGGGGCGGCAGTTTAAGGGGGCGTCAAAATAACGGACGGCACTAACGATTCCAAAAAATCGATGGGTCGATGGGGTTGGAGAGGTGTATGTTTGGTTGGTCGATCTAGGTCTAATCTCTAGGAAAACGAGAGTTGTTCCGAGTTTTTGCTGAGCAAAGCTCGTTCATTTAAGTACTAAGCAATAAAGAGTGCACATTTAATAAAGAGTGTGAACAAAGAAAACGCCATATTGGATTTCTCACACGGTTTTATCGACATAGTAACGCAACGTCGATAAAGCAGATATAAATAAATAATAATAAATAAATAAATAAATATCGTAGGACTATACACACAGCGCCATCTGACCCCAAACTAAGCAGAGCTTGTGCTATGGAAGCTAATAGATGCAGTACGCATTCGAGTCGGCGTCACATGGCTCAGTTTTAAATATAAAATCAAGGAAATACATTTTTTACCTTTTTTTTTATTTGAAAAATAATTAGTGATTAAATGAACTTACGTGTAAGTGAAGTTCTATCATAATTATACGGAGGCTTCGCCCGAAGAGATCAGCAAATAGATTAACACTTGTAGTAACGCGTAGCGATCACCATTTCGCACTTTCTTTGGAGTTTTTTATTTTTTACCCTCATATTTTATTTATTTTCTATTTTGATCGCTCGTGTGACACCTACTTTCTTCATTTAGTTTAGAGATGACAATAATATTTCACAATCAGGGAGGGGTCAACCTCGTACTGAACAATATTGTTGAAGTAAAGGGCGGGATGCTGATCTCTTCGGGCGAAGCCTCCGTATAATTATGATAGAACTTCACTTACACGTAAGTTCATTTAATCACTAATTATACTATTAGGCTTCGCCCGAAGAGATCAGCAAATAGATTAACACTTGTAGACTTTTAGAGATTATGTGAAATATTATTCAAGAATCATAATTATTTGTCCATATAGTAGGTCTTTAAGTACTTTAAAACCCCGTTTAATTAAATAAACATGGTTTATCTAACCCTAACAACAACCCTAACATTTGACTACGATACAAGTAATCATGACAATAATTATTAACGTTGAATTATGTATACATTCTAATCATTAGCCTCTTAATTATCAATCATTGCACGAGCAAATGATTCGTATTGAGCGGCCAGCTGTCTTTCTGACAAAGAGAAAACACACCAGGACGATGTGCCCATGAAGCGGTGGCAAAATTCATGTTGCTTGCGCCAAAAATTGACACTAACACGCCAACCATGCCCAGCGTACTCCTGATCTAGCAACTTTGTATTTGGCTGGATACTCCACTATGAGTGATTTTTAAGGCAAATAAATAGATCTTTGATGTCCTTGTGTAAAAGGAGAAGTAGAAAAGAACATTAGGAGTGGTTGAGATCAACCTACTTGTGAAGTGTTCATTTCTGTAATTATCGTACTTTTGATTTTGTTGACGCGATATTTTCAATATTCATTTTGGCTACCACATATTCATTATAACTACATATAGGTGTGTACCCTGTGTGCCGTTATTAAAGGGTTGCATGTTTTCTTATGATTATTTCTTATTATTTAAGTGATAAACTATCACGTGTACAGGCATTTAAAGACGAGACCGAAAAATACATTTAAAACATAGTTTGATACTTTTATCTAATACTATATGTTCTATATCTAAAGACAGCGCGACACAAGAAGTGTGTAGACTTTGATATTGAGCTTCCTTATTGTACAACTTCGTTAAGAAACTTTGTATCTCTGGTATTGTAACTTTGTACAAGTTAAACCTCAATTAGAATGCAATAAAAGTACCACTTTTTCAAGTAAACGTCGTATCACTTAAGTGAGTTTTATGATAGAGAGACCATGCAGTCTAAAGACAGATGGATGAGTAGATTTTTTCAAGAACGCTGTCCTGATAACATTGCTGCAACCATGATAAATCGATTGTGCATGTTGCGGGTGCTGATGTGTTACAATCTGCTGGAACGCATTAGATAACAGTTTCCACTAAATATCTATGTGGATTCGACAAGTCAGCATCCGCCATTGAATTATCAGATGAACTTATAAAAGAAGCGTAAACATATATTTCTACCATTCATTTCAGACAAATCTACCACTGCCAGAGGCTTCTGGTCACATAATTATGTAAGGTGTGATGCCTTCCATACGGTTGACGGTGACGGTAGTGTTATATATCTTTGATAAAACTTGCCAATTAGTTAATTCGTTTGCAAAAAGATCAAGTCTATTAAACGCTGCATAGTTTTCTAAGTATGCTACTGTAATTCTGTAATGTTACTCCACATTTCGCTAACTCTATACAGCGCCCCACCCCGTAGTTGAGACGTCGGAAAAATAATTCTGTGTTTAATATTTATTTATTATGTTTAATTTCACTGACGGCTTTTCCGATTGCACGTTTCTACCAATATTAATCTATCATGATAGAATTAGGTATGATTATGATGTTCATAAATACATCTTAGTTATTATCATTATTTTCATATAAATCAAGAAATTTAAAACTTTTTTAATAGTTCTGTGCACAACCAACTATAATCAACAGCTGGATATTATGCTGAGACAAGTAATCCAACAATTTGCCTTAAATCTCTGATGTTGCATCTTTCCAAAGGAAACATCTTGTTAATTTCATTTCAAATCAGCTTAACTTTTTTGAAAGTCGACAACCAAGTACTTTTAGTACTTGGGGTTTTTTTTTTTTTTTTTTTTTTAATTTATTTTTACTATACTTTACTTAGAGAATAAGCATTAGTTATTTGCAAATAGTATTCCTATATTATGAATCCTAAAGTCGTAGAGGTCGTGAGACTTTATTTATTAACCAACAGTACGAATGAGTTTAATTACGAGCTTCATAGTTTTTGTAACAACATACCTTGCAGTACTAAGTGCAAGACTGAACTGCAAAACGTTGATTTTATGAAGATCTTGGCCCCATTGAAACCGTAGATATTTTTCTATGTGAGAATATAATATATTAGCTCAAAAATGGCCTTAACAAAAATAAGACCTTAAGTCTATTTTTGCTATAAAATTATCTTTAGAAATAATTTTTATTGCAATCCGAAAATCTTCAAGTTTCGTATGTTTTGTATCATTTAATTTAGTTAATTTCTATGGATTCGATATAAATTTCCTATTGACGTTTGGTTTTAGTACTAAAAATACGCTCGATATGAACTGCCCTTGACATGTTTGATATTTTGAAATTGCAACGTTATATTTTACTAAACCATTTAGTTTCAACAAAAAAGAATGGCAATAAACATTCTCTTACTGTTGGAATATAATTTTGGAATACAGGATAGAAAAGGGGTATTACTTATAACCTTCAATACACGACAAGATGATTAGGTCTTTAGTTAGGCATAACCCTTGATCACATAATGAGCCAACAGATTTTACCGGTGGTGATGTCGCCTGCATAAGAGCTAGCGGCAGCTGTGTGCTCTGCTGTGCGCTTGTCGACGACAGTGCTACTGCCTGAAGGAACTTACGTCCCGATTTGTTATTTACACTACACCTGTTGAAGGTGTCGTACTCATCGTCCTCCGAGACTGCTTCCGGGTTGTGGATCCTTTCCAGTTTCTTGTTGTCGAATTTTGTATGCTGGTATTAGTTTTTGATGTGGGAAACTTTAACTTCGTTTCAGATTTGTTAATAGCTTTAGCTATCTTCAGTGTCAACATCTCGTCCATAATTGTTTTTTGAAGCGACTTCTTCAAATCTTTTTTGACAAATGTTAGAATAACGCTATTATTGAGCAATTAATAATCACATAATGCACGTTCAGTATGCATTAAGGTCTTTGTCGGATCAATTCCAAGACTTTGAAGTGTTTTGTAAGCCAAAAATTTTACTGTTAGAGGCATATAGGCGCCAGGTATTAGTGCAAAAGCATTTCGTTGTGACATTTCTGCCGATAGACTCGACAAATTTGATCTAGAGAAACTACAGGAACCAAATCAAGTTCGGCATGCCGTAGCAATGAGCCATTGAAAAATAGTTATATCAGATAAGTCAATTTACCAGTTTAGCAAAATGATGCTACAGTCTTTGAAACTACCCGTAATATTATTTACTGAACCGCTAAAATACTGAATAGTACGCGATACTAGAATTAAGTCAGCTTGGTTGAAGAGCAAGCATAGATAGCGAAGAGGTAATCTTTACAACTATCCGCAACGCTATACAAGTATAAGTGGCACGAGACAGCCCAAAAAGCTGCCCACATTGCCCGAGGTTAGTTTACCCATAGTGAAAAAGCGAGACTACTCTAAGAGTAATAATAATTATATACTTCTTTATTGTTCACCCAATTACAAACAAATATAACAATATAACCATAACACTAGTGGAACAATTGGCGGCCTTATCGCTAAGAGCGATTTCTTCCAGGCAACCTTAGAGTAATTATAGATAGCGAAGAGATTGTCCCAAAAACTACCCGCAATGCTATATAAGTGGCACGAGACAGCCCTAGAAGCTGCCTTGCATTGTCAGGAGTTAGTTTACTTTTTATGAAAAAGCGAGCATACTCTAATAGTAAGCACAGATAGCGAAGAGGTAGCCCTGAAAGCTACCTGCAACGTTATATAAGTGGCACGAGACAGCCCCAGAAGCTGCCCGCAATGCCAGAGGTTAGTTTACCTATTATGAAATAGCAAGCATACTCTTAAGAGTATGCATAGATAGCGAAGAGATAACCCTTCAAACTACCCGCAACGCTATATAAATGGCACGAGACAGCCCTTGAAGCTGCCCACAATACCGATTGCAAATTTCATAATAATTAAAGTGAAGGTGTGGTCAAAGCTGGTTAACTATTACGGAATAGTAAGCATACTCCAAGAGTCTGCATAGATAGCGAAGAGATAGCCCCAAAAGCTACCCGCAACGTTATATAAGTGGCACGAGACAGCCCCAGAAGCTGCCCGCAATGCCAGAGGTTAGTTTACCTATTATGAAATAGCAAGCATACTCTTAAGAGTAAGCATAGATAGCGAAGAGATAGCCCTTCAAACTACCCACAACGCTATATAAACGGCACGAGACAGCCCTTGTAGCTGCCCACAATACCAAATTGCAAATTTCATAAGGTAACTTTTGATATATTTCTGCATGATTACGATGTCCTACGATGAACTAGCAACACCCAGACACAGCGATGAGATCGTCGGCATATTGTTTTTAACCCACGTTGAGGCTCCCGGTTTCTTTTGACTTCTTATGCAAAACTAGATATTATTATTTAACTACTGTAAATCGAGCAATACAGACGCGTGCGGTATGGTCGAACACTAAAACGCGAATGAAGAAAGTAGGTGTCACACGAGCGATCAAAATAGAAAATAAATAAAATATGAGGGTAAAAAATAAAAAACTCCAAAGAAAGTGCGAAATGGTGATCGCTACGCGTTACTACAAGTGTTAATCTATTTGCTGATCTCTTCGGGCGAAGCCTAATAGTATAATGAGACGAAATAGACGCTCTCCTGATGGTAAGAGACAATGCCTGTCCATGACCATTGCAGCGATACTTTGAGTAATAAAACAAAGTCCAGGGCATCGCCGCTTTGGTGCTCATTACTTTGAGACTTTCGATGGTTAGTCTCAGCAGCGCAGTAATTTCGCTAGCTGCAGTAGGTACCCTTAAAACCGGAACACAGTAATGTTTCCACACTACTGCTTGGCGGCAGAATATCTGGTACTGCGGTGGTACCTACCTAGACGACCTCCTGCTAAGGAGATCTACCGCCAAGTAAATATTTATTAAGTAAGTACATATTTATTGTTTGCTATTTGATGCTTTCCTTGTAATTTTTGGTGTGAACAAAAAAAACTATCTATTACATACTACAGCTTAATTAGCGAAAGCAGCGAAATTACTGGGCTGTTGAGACTAACCATCTAGTCTCACAGTAATGAGTGCCAAAGCAGCGATGCCCTGGACGTTGTTTTGTTACTCAAAGTTCTGTGCATCGCTGCAATGGTCATGGACAGACGTTATCTCTTAACATCAGGAGAGCGCCACGATCGTCTCAGTACTTTTACATTAAAAAAAAAAAAAAAGCTACAGCGTAAAGAAACTACAAAATTGCGTTTAAATTATGTCAAGTGTTTTTCTCGATGTTCGTGTTTCATATGGCGTGCACTGTAATGTATGAACACACCCTAACATGCCTGTGAAACGTAATGGTTACGTAAGTGACGGGGGGAGTAATAAAGTGAGACCTTTATCTTTCGTAACTGTAGTTACGAATTGGTAGGGAACTTAATTGGTACAATTCACATCTTTAACGTGTAGGTATATTTAGGGAACAAGCAAAAAAATATTTGTGCAAACATACAGGAAGAAATAGTACATACATTGTTACCCCAGGAGTGAAAGTAACGCCCTCGCTTCGCTCGGGCGCCAATAGTTCGAGGGCCAAAATAAGTCCAAATACTGTGCTTTTCATTGCGAACACAAGGAAAGTAAAAATAAAATGCATGGTTCGATAGAAATTTAAAAAATCTAGTTTTTTTTAAATAATTTGACAGTTGTCAGTTGAAAACGATTCTCCCTAGGACTGAAAAGATTCGATTCGGAGTGTTGGCGGGAACGCGGGAAGAGTCGTGTCGCTCCGTTGTATTTTTTTCCAAAACTAGTGTTTTGTCGAGTGTTTATGCATAAAAATGGTGGTGTTTTATTCATAAAGTGCCGAATTACAAGCGTGAGTGTGGAAAAATGATATAATGTGGTGAAACATGAGTTTTCGTGTTGCTTCCAAAACTCCATCGAAGCTTTATAGTAAAGCCGCCACTACTTTACTATAGCATGACTGACACGAACTGGACTTGACTAAGACGACTTTGACGATAACCATAGCTAAGATACAGCAGAAATAACACTTAAGACAAGACAGTATGGCTTTATAGCTTTAGCCTGCCCGAAGGGGCAAATTATTAAAAAAAAAATAGGACTGAAAAGTATTACTTTCAACCCACTCCTCAGGCAACTTCAGACCTACTTTCCAAGTCTGAGTAATGAAAAGATCTTTTTCATTACTTGATAAAACAATATCCATAAACCTTCCTCTTGAATCACCCTATCTATTGATAGAAACGGCATTAGAATCCGTTGCGTAGTTTAAAAGATCTAAGCGTACAGACGGCGGGAAGCGACTTTGTTTTATACAATGTAGATATGCAACTTTACCATTTAACTTCAAGCTCTAAACTAGGCCACCCTAATTTCACCCTCCCATTATTTATTTAGTCGAACGTACCACGTACAAACCACGTGGAATTTCAGTAAATTACACAACTTTTTACCTTCATCCTTCGTCAGGATAACGAGCACTTCAGGAGTTCATCCCATCCAAAACTTACGAAATAGGTTGGGAATAAACGCTCAAATAAGAATAACTTTTGAAACGGAGAGCGTTTCAAAAGTATGTTTTATACATACTTTTGAAACGCTCTCCTTGTGGTAAGAGATAACGCCTGTCCATGACCATTTCAGTACACATTGCACACATAACTTTGAGTAACAAAACAAAGTCCAGGGCATCGCTGCTTTGGCGCTCATTACATTGAGACATTAGATAGTTAGTGTTTAGAGTTAATGTTTGTTATGTGTCTGGGTGTTCTGTATGTATTATAAGTATGTATTTACAACGAAAAAAAGTATTTATGTATTCTATCAGTTATCTGACTTCCATCACACAAGCTCTGCTTAGTTTGGGGCCAGATGGCGCTGTGTGTATAGTCCTACAATATTTATATTTATTTATTTATATTCATATTTAGTATCGACAGCCTTGCAATTTCGCTAGCTGCAGTACCCTTCAAACCGGAACACAAAAATGTATACACACTACTGCTTAGCACAAGAAAGTTTATTACCTGGATTAACATCCTTCCTACTAATATTATAAACGCGAAAGTCTGTGAGAGTGTATGGATGTACGTTTGTTACTCTTTCACGCAAAAACTACTGAACGGATTTAGATGAAATTTATTTATTACTCTTGACGAAGAAGTAATCGCGTACTCATGACAACACTGTTTTGTGTACGGACACAAAAAACAGAATACGGGAGACTAAAATCAGAATGTGGGTTCTGATTTTAATGTCCCTTTGACATGAATCAAAACTTGACTTTTTCTCTTCAAAATATTTCCTTGGGGAGCCCCCTAGTAACAGCACCCGGTTTCAAGATTTCTTCGCTCGTATGAAAGGTACACAATAGTTGTTTACCCTCTTACCAGAGTGGAATGCCGAGTGTTTTCGCCGTTTTTTCCTTTTCCCGGGACGTGACTTTTGCTTAATTAGGTAGCTGTTTTTATAGAAAATGTTTGGGAAAATTTCGCCTGTTCGTTAACATTCTTTCGAGTTTTAATTGTTGACGATCGATCTTGGAATTCTTTGTGGTTGCTTATAAAGAATTTCGGAAGCTGCTCTGAATTTCTTTTCTGCACCAAATTTTGTAGATATATAGGTATCTATTTTGTTATCTTCTAGTTTGTTTCAGAAATATTAGGGTGACTGTAACTGTTGACTCTTCGAGCGCTTGGTCGAGACTGAGCGCTCGAAGAGTCAACACGTCCTGAGGATGCCTAGGGTAGAGGCGAAACACGTCGGCAACTGGTTACTGCAGCGAGCAGATGATATTAAGACTTGTGGTTATTATAATTAGATTTTTGTTTAATTAGTTTTTAAGTTAATGTCAAAATATGTTCTAGATTTTAAGTAAAATAACGATTCAGTTTTTAATTGATAAATTGTTGTTAAATTTAAGTCTCAAAGTAATGAGCGCCAAAGCAGCGATGCCCTAGACTTTGTTTTGTTACTCAGAGTTCTGTGTATCGTTGCAATGGTCATGGACAGGCGTTATCTCTTACCATCAGGAGAGCGTCTCGTTCGTCTAATAATTTTTTACATAAAAAAAAAAGTCTTCATCACTGTTGTAACTAAAACGACTGTTAAGCGTAAACAAACTAAATATATACCTTTAATATTCATAATGAACTTCCGCAAAGTAACGCCTGAATCATTCAATGAACTTAAGATGTTTATAGGTTAAAAATATTATTAATAACCTACAGATCTGCCTCCATAACGCCCAAAAAAATAGATTGACAACGCTTCACCGCCATTCATATGCTAAGCCGATTGGGCATCATGAAGCCAAAATGATGGTCAATGCGACACAAAGTTTATTGACATTTCCTTCCCGAGATACCCTGTTATTTAGGCCCCGGATACAAATGGGAGCAGGCCCATATTCTCCGGGTAAAGCTCATTTCGTTCCTGAAATATTTTTTTCTCCAAATATCACGTTTTGTGGAATATTTATATTTTCATGAAATATTTGTTACTTGCTTATTCGAGATATGATGTTGCATTTTTAATATCATTTATGTCGAATGGTCGAAGTCACGATTAATTTTTAATTGACTGCCGATGGAAACTGGCGTCATCCGATTTTTATCTGTTCTATGTATTGTTTTAAAAGAATTTTACTATTAATTTACAATGGACTGGAATTTGGCTTGTGATTTGAACTTGAGTCACAGTGAACGGTCTTACAGCGTAGAGTCTCGACTAACATCATAAGAGACTTTCTTTAGGCGTTTGAGTCAAGAGTCAGATTAAAAAGGCAGTGATTTTGGGCACGGCTTTAATTGTTAGGAAGTTCCTCACTCTGCAGCTCTAACCACCAGCAGCTTGACCCTGTCCCGCTGCTGGTAGCACTCTAGATTTAGGTAGTTTATAATATTTATTATTTATATTACACAAAACTTAAAAATAAGAAAAAAAATGTTATTCTATTTAATTTAAGACAGATTTTCTATTGGAAATTCTGCATCTAATAACGCAACAACCAGCATGTTCAAGATAATATATTCGAGGCTACGTCACATCCAGCGATTCATTTCAATCATTATCATCTCAGCCGTAGAACGTCCACTGCTGGGCACAAGGCTCCCCCAATTCAATGTTCCCCAATCCCTCATTTCAATATTATGATGAAATTCTAAAAACCCTTCATCCCCTTACTACCCCTATTCTAACATACCAAGGGTTCTGAAGAATCTACTAAATTATTCATGGCTTGCATGCGCACGCCGATTTGATTGTTCTATTTCTATATTGCTTCTCTATTGTAGACTTTAAATTTATGTAATAGTGTTCATATTGATTTGGAAATGGTTACGTGATCGGCTAGGCAACGGGTTTGGTATGATTGACTTGATATATACGTTCAGTTTCTAGGAAAGAGATTTAAGGATATAAATTACTGCACGTTATGCGAAGGACGTGGATTCAACAAACTCAAGTAACATATTCGCGTCAACCCTGTTTTTATAAACTATCCCACTGCTGGGCGCGGGCATCTGCTTATTCTCATCTCTTCTCTCCTCTTCTACTTATAGGGCCAATCACAAAAGCTGATCAAGTGCGTGTTGGCAGACTTTACACATCTTCGAGAAATTTCTTTTAAAACATCTCAGACATGTAAAATTTTTCACAATGTATTCCTTCACCGTTTGAAGTTATCGGGAATACGCTCCTAACTAAGAAAACACAGGTGTGCGCCATGATTCGAACCCAGGGTCTACAGATTGGCAGTCAGACGGCCTCCCAGCAAGGTTGCCCAAACTTCGAATAACAACAACAAACATTTATATAGCGTGGAAATAACGTAACGCTCGTTTTTTTTTTTTTTATGGTTGACAGGCTAGTTGTTTGACCACAGCTAACCTGATGTTAAGTGAAGGTGTGGTCGAAGATGGTAAAGCACACCTAGCCTGGAATGGAACTGGCTCTCAAGTGAGTCTGCCGGAACACACCGTTAGATGCTTGGCGGCAGATTTTCAACTTGAGGGTGGTAGCTAGCCAGCCGAGTACTAGAAAGTACCCTACCACCATGCTATGGTTTCCTCACGATGTTTTCCTTCACTGGCAGCTTAAGCTCATTGTTGGGGTTTGAACCCACGCCCTCCGGCATGCGAACCTACCGCGCTAACCACTGAGCTATCATCGCTACATAACTAAACTAGATTTAACTGAGTCTTTCTTCCACGTGCCGGTCTTATGAGGAATAATTAAAAAATCACAATTCATAATTCATGTATCACTTGCAACTAGATTAATAGCTTACCATCTTCGGTTTTTAACCGAATTATTAGCTGAATTGCTTCGAACTAAGAACGAATGCGTCCATTGAGGACGTTTCATTCGTTCATTTCATTGACTTCTTCAATGGACGAAGACGATGCTATCAATACGAGTTTAGTTTAAATGAAACCTCTATTGTTACAGTAACAGCAACATGATCGACCCCAGCTCATCTGAAGAAGACAGCGATGATGAGCATCATAAGAAGCAACCTTCCAAATTACCAGGTAAACATAAAACCGGCGATGAAACCCCCAACAATGAACTTGAGATGCCGGTGAAAAAACCATGGCATCATGGTGGGGTACTATTTAGGACTCGGCTGGCTAGTTACCGCACTCAAGTTGAAAATCTGCCGCCAAACATCTAACGATGTATTCCGGCAGCCTCACTTGGGAGCCTGTTCCGTTCCAGGCTAAGTGTGTTTACCATCTTCGACAACACTGTCACTTAACATTAGGTGAGCTGTGGTCAAACAACTAGACTGTTAACTATTAAAAACACCATTTTTTTTTCTATATTATTGTACCTTATGTATTGTGCAAATTCCGAGTATTTGAATATTTTCGAGTATCTTGAGAAAATGGCTTGAAACTAATCACATAATCATTTTATAAGGTTTAGTTTAAGTTAATTGGCTTTTAGCAGTTTATTATATATTTAACATTTTCAATGAGTTAAAATCTGTTTACTAAAATCTTCAAAATAGGTTTCAGTTCATTTTATCGTTAGTGTTCAACCGCTTATCAATGGAACGAAAAACAAATACAAATCTTTTATTGATGATAACACCAAACTTACAGGTCATGGGACGTTTAGCAATGCAATGCATAGCAATGGAACGCTTAGCAATGCAATTTGATACCCAAATGGGTGTTTCTCGATATATACAACATGGTTGTTTTCAAGTCACGAGTGAATCGATTTCTTAGCTTCATCGTGGACCACATCTTTTACCGTCTCGTGAGATGTTAATAAAAAACAAAATATCGTTTGTTTCAGTGGTACCTCCTGGAACGCTTGCAGGCGGTAGACCTTCAGTCCGGGGCAAGCCGGAGAGACCTCGGGGCTCGACAGCTGGTATTCCAGGTAATCCATTCATTTTTATTAACGGCCGTAGTAAACGAAACTTAATCGCCAATCGCAATCCATTGGACTACTTCATCTCCCTTTAGCCCAATCTTCAGTTTGTCACTTCCAGTCACCGTCAACTGTCTTACATATACCGTCACTCCATCAAATCTCAGGGCGTCCTACACAATGCTTGCCGAATGTTTTTTTCTATAAATGTAATTATATTGTATTGTAAGTAAGCAGTAATTACGCAGGGTTATAAGCTTCGAGTGTAATCAAAAAAACAAAACAACTCTCCATTCCAGGCTAGGTGTGTTTAACATATTCGACCACACCGTCACTTAACACCGGGTGGACTGTGGTCAAGCATCTAGCCTGTCAGTCATGAAAAAAGCTTTTATTTAGCGCACAAGTCTAAATTAAAAAAAAATAGTTGTTCCTTGAAAATAATTCATAAATAATAAATAAATAAATATCGTAGGACTATACACACAGCGCCATCTGGTCCCAAACTAAGCAGAGCTTGTGTGATGGAAGTCAGATAACTGATAGAATACATAAATACTTGACTCTTAATCATTGACTCTTGACCAAATGTCCATACGGACATATACACCTGAAGCTTATATAATATATAACCCTGTAATAATACAGGCTCCCCATACGATTTACATAAATAGATAGATAGAAACTTTTTATTGTGCACACCAAAAACAGAAAAAAAGTACAGAGAGCACAAGTGGCGGCCTTATTGCTAAGAGCGATCTCTTTCAGGCAACCAAGAATAGAAAACAGGATATATAATAATTACAGATGGGAAAAGTTGTAACAATAATAAGTATATTCTGTGAGTATATACGGCATCTGATTCAAAATAAAATTAAATATGAAAGCTTGAACGAGTGATTCATGCACGTATGTAGGCCAAATGCAATAAATACTTTCTTAGAAAAGGGAACAAAGAATATAGAGAACCTTTTAATATTAAAGTGGATGTGGTGCACGTTTTGATAAGTTTCATGCGATATATCTATTACAGACATAATGATCAGATCGCAAAGAAACAAAATAATAGCGATGATAGCTCAGTGGCTAGCGCGGTTGGTTCACTCCCCAACGATGAGCTTGAACTGCTAGTGAATGAAAAACATCGGGAGTAAATCATAGCATGGTGGTAGAGTATTTTCTAGTACCCAGGTGGCAAACTACCAACTGACTGACTGTTACTCTGACGGTGTCTCCTGGCAGCCTTACTTAGCCAGTTCCATTTCTGGCTAAGTGCTTTAGCATCTTCAACCACACCACGTCACTTAACATCGAGTTAACAGTGGTCAAACGCCTGGCTTGTCAAACATTTACTTGGTGGTAGATCTCCTTAGCAGGAGAGTCGTTTAGGTAGGCACCACCGCAGAACCAGATATTCTGCCGCCAAGTTTTAGTGTGCAAACATTACAGTGTTCCAGTTTGAAGGGTACTGCAGCTAGCGAAATTACAAGGCTGTTGAGACTAACCATCGAAAGTCTCAAAGCAATGAGCGCCAAAGCAACGATGCCCTGGACCTTTTACGTTTTGCAACTGAAGGTTCTGTGTATCGCTGATACGTTATCCTTTACCATCAGTAGAGCGTCTCATACGTCTTAAATCTTTTACATAAAAAAAATACAAATAAAAAGAATCGAAAATGAAATATTTTGAAAAATTGTCTCTCGTAGGTTATTGCACAATCCTTTATTGATCATCATTGTGAATGTGAAAATAATTTTCTTTTTCTTCGATGCAGCGCCAAGTGCCCTTACCACGGCACCTTTAGCAGCCCCTCTTCACCCTGCCACCAGGCAGAGAGAACAGGCTGCTCTCGCACCACCTCCTCATGCGTAAGTATCTGAACTAATCTATCCTCAATCCTTTTGTTAGCGAGTGTCAGAAGCTGACAAATTCGATAAGATTCCGCCAAAGAGTTTGTATATAAAGAGTCAGAATGTCTTGGTTGTTGAGAATAGTAAAGGAGTTTTTACGGGAACGCGGAAAGAGTCGACTCGCCACATTGTATTTTTTTCTAAAACCAGTGTTCTTTTTTTTTATAAACATAGTGGTATTTTATTCATAAAGTGCCAAATTACAAGCGAAAGAAATTGGAAAACTGATATAATATGATGAAACATGACTTTTCGTGTTGCTTCCAAAACTCCATCTAAGCTTGTAATACTACTACTTTACTACTACTTTTCTAGTCACCACTACTTTACTAAGGCATGACTTTGACTATAATTATACCTACGAGGCAACTTGTTTAATTTATGAAACTATAAAAATATCAAAACACTTGACACTGGCAAATTCACAATGCACAAATCTGCACCAAAGAATAATGAAAGCTTCTGACACTAAATAAATAATGAGGAATCTGATCATAATTTTGATAGTTCACGTCCATTAACTTTCATGGACCATTCTAGAACAAAGCTATGATTGTAGATTATGCTAGTTAAACATTTTTAGGTACAACAAATAGAGAATGAAGCTTACGGAAATAATGCTACTAATGAATACAATACGATTGGAAAATTTAGAAGCGTATTGAAATCATGCTTAAAATTTATATTTTTTCTAACTAGTATTAAATTTTCCTAACTAGTATTAAATTTAACTAATATTAAATTAAGTAGCTCTGGTTTTAATAGCTGGCTAAGCTAAGTAAAAGAGACAAAGTAGCAATAAATTTTAAAGTGCTTAATATTTTAGCTTCCTATTTAGAACTTAGATTTAGAAAACAAAATTCGTGACGTATTCAGTGAACGCACATAAAATTCATTCCTGGTACTAAAAAATACCCAATGTCAATTGAACCTTCAAGTTTACTTGCCCATGGACATTGACGTGGTTTTGACACATTTTTTTAAATGTTCAATGTTTATATTTAGTTTATTTCCGCTTAACAGTCGTTCCAGTTCCAACAGTGACGAGGAGACTTAAATTTAACTAATTTTACACTGCTTATTTATTATAAACCCTAATCTTACTTAAAATCTAGAACTCATAAACTTAGAAATATTCTTAATTTGACAAATATAATCGCTTTATAACTATAAAGCGCCGCTGTCAAGGACGATCACTCAGTCTCGACCAAGCGCTCGAAGAGTCAACACGTCCTGAGGATGCCTCGTGTAGAGGTGAAACACGTGTCGACAAAGTGGTTACTGCAGAGAGGAGGATTCGTGATTATTTTAATTAGATTTTTTGTAGTTTTAATTATTTTTTTTATATTTGTCAAATTAAGAATATTTCTAAGTTTATGAGTTCTAGATTTTAAGTAAGATTAGGGTTTATAATAAATAAGCAGTGTAAAATTAGTTAAATTTAAGTCTCCTCGTCACTGTTGGAACTGGAACGACGGTTAAGCGGAAATAAACTAAATATAAACATTGAACATTCAAAATGAACTTCCGCAAAGTAACGCCTGAATCAATCAACATTTTTTTAAATCAAAACGAGGCCGACACTTGCTTCACACGAGCCCGCGCGTGCGTTGCTCTCAGCTTTGTCATCAGTGATGAAGCCCACCGCATATAGCCAAAAGTATAGTTGGAGTATCCGATATAATTAAAAAAATACAACTATTTTATTGACAACACCTATGTTACAAGTCAAATTCCGTAATATCATTTCAAATATATCATTTAAAAAGTTTTAAAACGTTGATTACATGTCAATGAATAAAAAAAAACAAAACGCTAAAATAAAGTACGTCAAAATATAAATATGTCAATATAAAAATATGTCAACATAAAAATATGTCATTATAAAAAATATTATCAAGATAATAACATGTCAATAAAGAAACATAATTACTTACTAATATAGTAAGTTTGAAATACTTAAAAAAACGTGGGTTATCTCGCATAAGTAAAACAAAAATTACTTGCCCACTTTAAAAAATAATGTCATAAGCGACCAATGCACTTTATTCCAAATTAAACCAAATCAATTAATTTATATTTTATCTGCGTTCACAGGTACTAAATAAGTAATTTTGGCAAATCACTATAGACGTTGTTTCGTGAAAATATAGTAAAATTGAAGGGTTCATTAAAGAACCGACCTTGAAAGCGCAAAGTATTTTTTTTTAATGTAGACAGTAACGAGACGAACTAAACTCTCTCCTGATGGGAAGAGATAACGCCTGTCCATGACCATTGCAGCGATACACAGAACTTTGAGTAACAAAACAAAGTCCAGGTCATCACTGCTTTGGCGCTCATTACTTTCGAGACTTTCGATGGTTAGTCTCAACAGCCCAGTAATTACGCTAGCTGCAGTATCCTTCAAACCGGAACACAGTAATGTTTACACACTACTGCTTAGCGGCAGAATAACTGGTACTGCGATGGTACCTACCTAGAGTATTTAATTGGCTGTCAATAAAATAAATAACCTAAGTAATTAATGGTTATATATATTATTGATAGCCAATAATGTTTACTGATTTTCTTTGCAATTTCAGTGTCTTATCAAACAAAAAAAAACAAAACATCGTCTATATCGCAGCCTTTGATCTGTAGTCCCACAACATTCATTTGTTTACACACACAGAGCCGCTATGAGCTTCGAAATACCCTTGAAAAGTAGGGGATTATTACATATAGGCCAAACAGGAGTCTGTATGTGTGGACCATTTCATATACATTGATAACTTAATACTATAGAGCGTTTAGATCGTTCCTGCGCAGGACATCGACGGGGAGTGCAAGTTCGGGCGAAGCACCAGCGCCTTCACCGAGTCCTTCTGGCGCCAGCCATTCTGACAAGGACCAGGATCCCCAAGTCACTACACAGGTAATAAATACCCAGTTCAAATTACAAATTAACAAAAAACACTACTTATAATCCCACTCGTATTATAAATGTGAAAGTTTGGATGGATGGGTGGATGTTTGTTACTCTTTCACGCAAAAACTACAAAACGGATTTGGATGAAATTTGATATGGGGGTAGCTGAGACCCTGGATTAACACATAGGCTACTTTATTATTCCGAAAACATAGTGGGCAATACCACGGGGCGCAGCTAGTAATACATACATTTGCAATTAAAAAATTGACACCATGACCCTTAGATCAACTAAACGCACTGCTCCAATGAAACAGCGAGGTTTCGGAGTAAGCGAAAATATCATTGATGTATACAATTTTATGACTTTTGTTGATTTTTAGGGTTCCATACCCAAAGGGTAAAAACGGGACCCTATTACTGAGACTTCACTGTTCGTCCATCCGTCCGTCCGTCTGTCACCAGGCTGTATCTCATGAACGGTGATAGCTAGACAGTTGTCATTTTCACAGATGATGTATTTCTATTGCCGCTATAACAACAAATACTAAAAATAAATATTTAAGGGGGGCTCCCATACAACAAACTTGATTTTTTATAGGTAATGGTACGGACCCCTTCGTGCGCGAGTCCGACTCGCACTAGACCGGTTTTTTTTTTAATATCCGCTCAATAGATTACGATAAAATTTATATGGGACCAACTCTGAAGTATGATCTACCAAGCAAAAAATAATTACAAAATCGATAAGCGGAATGATCCCGCAAAAAATATAATATAGTTATCTGGCTACCATAGCTTTGCTTAGTTTCAGGGTAGACTGCGCTGTGTGAAATATCATAGGATATTGTTGTTTCTAGTTCCTATTTTATAACAGCTTTCCATACATGTTCCGTAAAGCGTAGAAATACATTAAATTCTTGACACTATCGAAGAATTTATGGGCAATGTTAAAGCAACAAACCCCTGCACAACCATGTGCGTGACTTGTCCGATATTTCACGACGTAAGTAGCCGCGTAACGTGAACCAAACGTACCATAAAATAGAAACTGGAAAGGGTCTATAAATTTTATATTAATAAAAATGTGTGCAGTTTACTTTCTTTGTTCTACAACGTACCTAATTGGAAAACATAATGGTTTTTTTTTTTGTGAAAAGCGTGGCTGCTTTGACGTATGGAATAGGTTACCATAATTTTATTTGTTGATACTCGTAGATCTCCTTAGCAGCAGGTCGTCTAGGTAGGTACCACCTACTGTGGGTTCACTCCCCAATAATGAGCTTGAGCTGCTAGTGAATGAAAAACATCGTGAGGACATCATAGCTTGGTGGTAGGATATTTTCTAGTACTCGGCTGGCTAGCTACCTCACTCAAATTGAAAATCTGCCGCCGAGCACCTAACGATGTCTTCCGACAGCCTTACTTAAGAGCCAGTTTCATTCCAGGCTAAGTGTGCTTTAGCATATTCAACCACACCGTCACTAGTTAACTGTGGTCAAACACCTGGCTTGTCAAACATTTACTTGGTGGTAGATTTCCCTAACAGAGGTCGGCTAGGTAGGCACCACCGCAGTACCAGATATTCTGTTGCCAAGCAGTACTGTGTAAACATTACTGTATTCCGGTTTCACGGGTACTACAGCTAGCGAAATTACAAGACTGTTGAGACTCAATATAATGAACTAAAACAGCGATGCCTGGACTTTATTTTACGACTCAACGTTATCGCTGCAATGGCCATGGATAGGCGTGATCTCTTACCATCAGGAGAGCGTCTAGTTTATCTCAGTACTTTTACAATAAAAAAAGTCGTGAATATAGATTGTGTTTAGGGAGAGATGTCCTACAATATTAAAGGACATATCAACATCCATAAAAAACTTTGCAATACCATAAGTCTGACCATTGTAGGTGTCACTATAACTATTTTTTTACATTTTAAAAGTTGATAGAAATGCCGATCAAAATCAGGCCACTTTATCTTTACTTTTGTATTAATTCTTATCCAAATAAAACATTTTTATTTAGGACTATTTCAATACCTATATATTGCTTTTTGAGTTATTCAAGTCGGGCATTCCATTCAAAAGATATGACGAATTTAACAATAGCAATCGAAACAAAATACTAAACGTAAAATAGCTACTTATGTCCTGCATAAAGATACATTTACTCTACGTTTATCCCAAAATGTTTAAAAAATAAATAGTTATCCACCCGTACGAAGCCGAAAGTGCAGGCACGAGCTACTTGTGCAGATGTATATGAGATATGGTATGTGATTCGCAGGAGAAGATAGAAAAGTTAGAAGAGGATAAAAAACGCCGGCTGCAGCTGTATGTGTTTGTGTCTCGGTGTATAGCGCATCCATTCAACGCTAAGCAACCGACTGATATGACACGGCGGCACACCAAGCTCACACCTCACCAGCTGGAGACCATCCAGGCGCGGTTCCAGGTAAAATTACAAGTCATGTCTATTTAAACCATTAAACTGGAGACTAATTCCATTTATATCCTATAACCTTTTTCAATTATCAAAAACAGATAGCAAGGCCTCGTTAAGCTTCGCAAATGTATTCTTCTCTTTTGTTAGTAAATTCAATTATTCCAGGCTTTCCTTAAAGGCGAAACCCAGATTCTGGCAGATGAAGCATTTCAAAACGCGGTCCAATCTTACCACGATGTGTTCCTCAAGTCGGAGCGGGTAGAACAGATGGTCAAGTCAGGCGCTTGCTCCCATCACGACTTCCGTGAGGTCTTCAGAAATAACATCGAGAAGAGAGTCAGGTTTGAAATCAAAAAACTTTGAGCAGTAATTCATTACCCTTACTTTGTATGATGGGTGTTTTTGTTAAAAGATTTAAACTTGTATCTGCGTAACAAATCCGGTATAAATAACACAAGTCAAATAAAATAATCAATACTATGTTATTTAAAATAATCATTCTAGACAGCCAGCCAAGAGGTATAAAAAGTGACCACTTCTTAGTAGATATTCCAAAAACGGTTCGATTCCACTTTCATTGTAATAACTACTAAATAATAGAATTTACTGCTCGAGTGGATGTTTCCCGACATATACAAGCCGAGTGTGTTCAAGTCTCGAGTAAATCGGTTTCTTATAAGCAAGCGTGTTTCATTAAAGATGATGATTAAAGACATCGGGTAAAAAGACAGTCAAACGGAAGTCGTATCAATAACAAAAATCAACAACATATGTTTGAATACAATAATCTTACATTGCAAAAATAATGTGCATATTTTATTCAATATTAGATTTTGTATCAAATCCATGCAGTTGATCATTGACGTAGGAGAGTAGGTACCCGTATTCCAAATTACGCAAACACTTGACGTAGCTCGTCCGTACATTATCATTCTCATCTGTATTGATAGCAGTAAATGTTTTTAAGGAGCTATTTGAAGAGTGCTTAACAAAAGTAAATTGTAAGTCTCATTATTTATTGTGACTTACTAAACTGGTTTTAATTACTATGGAAGCTGATATGGTTTTGACACATTTTGTTTTACTTATGCGGGATTACTCACGTACAATTATATCAATTACTCCGACTATAGTTTCGGCCACAACTGGTGGCCTTCTTCATACAAACAAAGCTGAGCCGCAAAAATGGTCTTGAATTGTCGATCGGCAGATTTGTTTTAATATTTAGTTCCACTAGCTACTATACTAGGTTTGTTTTAGTTTAATCATAATTTGATTCATTAAAAAATCTAAGTGAACACGACGCAAAATTTAATCTCCTATGAAAAGATTCCTTTTTCTAGCTGGCGTGAGGCCAAAAACAAGCCTTTCTCATAAGTTCTTACGTGCTAAATGTTGACTTGAATAATTTAAGTTCATTTGTGAAATTTAATTCATTCAGTACATTATGTAAACTTGTCCAATTTCCCGTTTGTTTAAGTGAATAAACTTTGTTGCTTTAGCCTAAACAATAGTTAATATTCATTTGTACTGCGTTCGCTAGGTTTAATTTATGTACCTTGTTTCCATATCCTATGGTTAAACTTGATTCATTACTATTCATAGAGATTGCTTTATATTCATTTTGTGTACTTACTTTATTTATTTCTAGTTGGTCAAAATTAGCTATAGTATAAAAACCTTTAGCTTCTTAATTTTTATCACTAACAAAATTTAACAGGTCTTTGCCAGAAATAGATGGATTAAGCAAAGAAACAGTGTTATCGTCATGGCTAGCCAAATTCGACTGCATCATGAAAGGAACGGGTAAGATTTTAAGATCTAATTGATTAAGATGATTATAGTAAACTTTAAGTTAATTACTTAAGAACATTGAATCAATAGTAATATGGACTCCTGTCTCAAGATTGTTTTTTTAAATCAATTAACTGAAAAGTTGAAAGAATTTGATTTCACTGCAGATGTTAATGTTCTTAAGTTTTAGATAGACATTAAGTACACTGATTGTTATCGACACATTTCTTACTAGGAAATTGGATCATGAAATTCAATTCTAGGAAGAAACTGAGTCAAAATATTATAGTTGGAATTTATTTCTTACGGCTTAAAATTTTGAAGAAAATTCCTATAAAGATGAATTATTGGTGTTTCGTAAACAATCAGTCGAAACCCAACTAATATTGGAAGCATGTTGCAATCAGTGTGTATCCATGCATCGAAAAAGCTTCTGTTTGCAATGTGCCATGAATGTTTGTATGAAATGCTTGTGTCTAATCAATCCATACATTAATATCATCAGGTAGGTATAAACTATTTTAAATATGCAAAGGATTCCACGGTAAGATATGGTAAGAAATAATGCAAGATTCACCAATTTTTCGGTACAGATAAACAGTATAACCTTGGTATATGAATATTCTACTCCCCTTTTTAACTTTAACTCTTTTTTTTTACTCCCTTTTTTTCATCGTTATTTGTTGTTCGCCTATATAATACTAAGATTTGCAAAAAAAACTTATTGTTGGTGCACTCGTGTTATTTTGTAGTCTCCTTTAATAATATCAAATTTATTATCCTTATTAATTTCTACATGGTATTAAATTTTTGCACATAGTCATGTTGGAAATTTAAATATTAATCCACCCCCTTTAACTAAGTGTGAACCGACGTTATGTATAAACCATAAGAATCATTTGAAACTATCACTAGATACATCACTCAAGTTAGCAAATCAGTAGTTTTAAATATATATACATTATGTAAGTGTTGTATCCTATATTTGTGTGTGGCTGCATCTGTCTCATTGTATGTGTTTCTTTCCCTGTCTTTCACAACATGTCTCTCTCACACACCCTGAACAGGAATAACAGGTATCACTTGACAGAATATAATCTCATTTAATTTTTTATCTACCCTTTTATTCTGTTTTATAGCTTACGTCACGTGATGTTGCTTTGTATCTGCTTATTTCATATATATGTACAGATTTTAATTACAAAAAATTAATTATTTATTTCAATTGCTTTTTTTTTCTTTTCTTAAAACAGTACAGGTTGTACAATTGTACATAACTTTAAAATTTTGAAAATTTAAGATTTTTGCTAATTCTACACTTCTAAATTTACATTTACACTATTATATGTGTATAAATTACAAATAGGGAGGAAATAACTTTTACCCAGAAAATATTTTTTTCATCAGGTTCAAAGGTAAGAAGCACGGCATGTTGTTTAATGTTTTCGATGTTGCTTTAGACGTGTAATTCATACTTGTTAATATTGTAAACGCAAAAGTGTGTTTATTTGTTTCTTAGATCATATTCCACACAGTAGTAATGATAGGAATGACGTGTTTTTAGCATTATTAATTAGGCAGAGTTCTAGATCTTGGACTCTAAAGGAGACAAAGCATAGTCCATGCGGGTAAACTCAGGAGCGCAGCCAATCTTTATCTACTAAGCTAACATCGATTAACATAATATTTTGCAGATTTTTCAAGCAGTTTTCGTCCTAATTCTTCTAAAAAAGTTTTGTCTATAATATTAATTCTTGTTTTTCCACCAAATACACAAACGTTGTTATTGGTTTTCAATTGTATATTTATTTTAGGTGTAATTTCCTCGTTTTTTCAAATATACTTGCCTTCTTGCGTGTAAATCGTTAATGAAATAAATCCATGTTATGAAATCGTCTGAAACATCATGACATTGTTAGAGAAAAATATTAGTTAACCTTAATTCTTTATACTCCACAGATGTCTCAAAATGATCTGATTATATGGCTATATAAAGGTCTGGAGTGAAATTTAATAAGGGATGTTGCTCCCTTCCTACGAGAGTAACCCACCCTAACATGTTGGGGTCACCTAAGAATCTAGTTTATTAAACTTATATAATCAGCTCAAAAAAGTGAAGCAAAGCCATTTTATTGATATTTATCTATTACAAAAAAAACGTTAAAAAGTTGTAACTTTCGTCTATTAAGAACCGAGTTATGATTCATCACTTTCTTTAATTATCAGTGTCACTAAATTACACAAATATTTTAAATTTACTTTAAACTTTGTTCCTTCGTCTCTAAATTTAGCTTCCTTTGTTATCTACCATTTACTTATATCATACCGTTAGATTCAATATCTTCTGCTAAAGGATTAACTTTTGTTTCTCAGGCATCCCTGGAGATGACGACTCGAAGCGCCCCTCCAGGGCTCAGCAGCAGAGCCTCAACGCAGAGTGCATCCTCAGCAAGGAACAACTATACGACATGTTCCAGCAAATCCTGGGTGTCAAGAAGTTCGAGCATCAGCTATTGTTCAATGCTTTACTGGTAAGTGGGTAGGAAAAATAGTCTACGGCATAGTGAGAATTATCTTTTTTGTGGTTGACAGGCTATGTGTTAACCACAGTTCACCTAATGTTAAAGAAGAAGAAAGAAAGAAAGAATCATTTTTTTGACTCACACAACACTACAACAACACACTACAAATAATGATAAAAAAGACGACAAAAATAATAACAATAATGATAAAAAGTTGTCGCTGTAGGGTCCAGTGCGACAAAAAAGGACGAAGTGACGTTTTGGTCGAAGACAGTAAACACACCTAGCCTAGAATGGAACTGGCTCAACTGCGGCTACCAGAACACACCGTTAAGTGCTTGACAACAGATTTTCTACTTAAGGGTTGTAGAAAGTACCCTATCACCATACTATGGTTTCCTCACGAAGGGGTTTTTTTTTAAATAGGCTTACGTTTGATCGCCATCTCGCCTAATATTAAGCGAAGATGTGGTCTACGGTGGAGGTGGAGTGTTCACTCGCAACTTGAAGGCACCCAGATTGTATATCAGGGAACACCCACTCGGGCAGCAAATTCCATTGCTTAGCGGTTCCTACAATTAATGATGGTAAAGGAAAATACTGGCAGTTTAAGCTCATTGTTAGGGTTTGAACCCAAACTAATCACTGATCGCCCCACATATATCAAAGTTGTTCCACAAATTCAGTTCTCGATTTCGACTCTATTTCATATTTTGTCTAGGGTACCCAAAAAGTTTGTTTAGGACCCTTGTAATAATGAGCTATGACTGCGATACGATACACTTTATATTTACGTACAAACCGGAGTAGAAAGGTAAACAATGCTCCTCCAAACGTTTTAATTATGCAAGTTAATTAATTTCGATGTTTATAACGAAGTCAAATATTTAACGGCGTAATTATTCGTGCTGGAAAGGGAATGTTAATTTAAACCTCTAGGGATGGAAGGTGTGCAAAATTATAACATTTTATAGTTTCAGTTGAGGGATTAGAGTGTTGGTTTTGTGGTTGCTTTTAGTTTATTCATGAATTGTCATCTGCTAGTCTCTTTCCTAAATTATTTTAAATGAATCGTTACACGCGACTTCGTCCGCGTGGAATTTAACAAAAAATTTGTTCCGATCGTGAACGAATGAAAGAATGTATAAAAGTATTCTATATGTTGTATGTAGTATGTGTATGTAGTCAAGCAAGCGCAGCGTAGGACGTCCACCGACAAGGCGGACAGACGACCTAGTAAAGACCGCAGGAACGCGCTGGATGCGAGCCGCTTCCAACCGGTCTTTATGGAAGTCAATGGGGGAGGCCTATGCCCAGCAGTGGACGTCCTACGGCTGAAATAATGATGATGATGATGATGATTCTATATGTTAATTTATAACGTAAATAACAGAAAACTATTTGATATGGAACCAAAATCGTACCCTTAAGGAATGTGAGGCGCATTTCATTCTAAGTACCCTGAATTTGATGAATCCTACGCTTAAATTTCAGAAGTTTTAATCAAGTGCTAGTTATATTAATTCTCATATAACTTCAAAATAATAAATCGTCAAAAATAATGATGACAAAAGGTACTCAGCATTGGTAGAACATAAATTAGAGAAATAATAAATGTTTTGACAGTTGGATTCGGCTGACGAACAAGCGGCGGCAATCAGAAGAGAGCTGGATGGAAGAATGCAGAAAGTCAATGAGATGGAAAAGGTAGGAACCAATGAAACTTTTAAATGAAATACATCGTAAATAAAACAACAGAATAACACCAAAACGATAGTCATTAAAAGACTTTGGCCTAACCTAATATTACCTACTAAATTTCAAGAAAATTTAATTGGAAATGAAAATTTGTCTCTGATGAATGGCGACAGATTTTCAAGTTGAGGGTGATAGGGCTAGCCAGCCGAGTATAATGGAGGAAAACATTGTGAAGAAACCTACACATCCGAGAGTTCTTTATAAAATCTCGGAGATATGTAAAATCAGCAAACCTGCACTTGGCCAGCGTGGGTGGACTATGCCATTACACTTCTTACAATGAAAGGAGGTCCGTGTCCAGAAGTGGACAGTTATAAAAAATCAGGATTATTACAATATATGTTTATGTTATAGTTATGTATTTTCCCATATTGACTCGTTGTTGACCTCGTCTTTATCTTCCTTAAATCCTTCATATTTTTCATGACTCTTCTTCACAATTTTAGCGATAAGATCGCCACTTACTAGAATAAAATAATCATTTTTTTCTCATCTATAGAACCGCAAGCTGATGCCGAAGTTTGTCTTGAAAGAGATGGAATCCCTGTACATAGAAGAGTTGAAGTCTTCGATAAACCTGCTGATGGCCAACTTGGAGTCACTGCCCGTCTCTAAAGGAGGCGCTGACTCCAAATATGGCCTGCATAAAATCAAGCGGTATAATCACAGGTCAGTTTTTACTTTAGATGGTGTAGATTAGAATCATAATTATGTATAAGTTAAAGATAAAAATGTTAGTTTCGATGATAGTAATACAGATCATTATTTACATGATAAATGCAAGCATTGTGGAAATACTGTTCTAGTTGCGCAAAGACGTGATGCAAATGAATCTGTGACAGAATTAAAATTCATGATAATTTATTATCACTTAAATATGTATTTAAAAATAATTGTAGACATTTTATTAAACAAATCTTGAACTATAGTTCAACATATTTATAATGCATATAAAACATATAAAACATAATGCATATAAAAAAGAACAAACATCTGTGTTCATTATAATTATAGTTAATTATTCTTGGTGGAAATCCAACTCGTAAAAGAGAATTACTACTAAATGATCTGACAGAGCAGTCATGATGAGATGAGATATATCTGGGATTAAATTCCATATCACGAAAACTAAAAATCTGTTGTTTTTCACATCTTTGCACGTAATCTAACATGAACAAAATCAGCATATTTACTATCATCCCTAAATTATTAGATGGGGTCAATGTATGTAAAGTTGCTAATGATTGGTCAACTGTAACACTGTCGGCTTATATAATATTAATTAATATTATACGTATAAGCGAAAAATTAAAAGTAAGTTTTTACATACAAAAATATTCTAAAACAATTTATCAGATGACCAATCGTTAAACAATAGATGCGGTCAATGGATTTCATTATTATTTTAGTTACGATGTTAAAATTTGCAATCATTCCTAACAAAATATATCAAACCATACAAGACATCAACCACTATCAACAAACGTTTGAGTTTTGGTTGTTTTACATTTTCTGTCTTCTTCATACTTAGGTTTGGTTGACATCTTAGTCTGGATGTAACGTGTACATAATTACATCATTTACTAAATCTATTAGCATTGTTAATTAGAATATCTTTTCATGAGAAAGTCTCAGCATCATGTCTAGTCCAAAGTTTTACTAGGAAACTGTTAAGAATTTTATACAAACATTCCATTCAGACGTACATCCAGACACGCTGTTATAGTTTCAACTTGTTCATTTCTGGTTTGGTTTTTCTGTCCCTGGCACTGAACCGGATGGTAAAATATGAAGGAAGTACAAGTAATGAGTACAGAATTGACAATATGCGCACGTGTCTTGTGTAGATGGACCCCTACACTTTCCTAGCCTGAAATTCAATTTAAAAGATCCTAATGTTGTCATTAGACCACTGTAGACATAGATTGAAAGTAGAAACCAGCTTTTAGCTAAAGTTATAGACCTTGTAGACGATAAAAAAAGACAATAGTTAAAATAAGTGGTCCTTATGGTAAATAAGTAAAAAATGACAACACAGGACAAAATAAAGCTTCCACAACACTGCCAGACAATCTTAAGCTTATAGTACTTTTGAATATTGTAGAGTAATTGTAAAATAACCATAGAGCTACGTTAACGAGTAAAAAAAGCTTACCGTATCTTGATAAAATACCAATAAATTACTAGTAAAAAGAGCTTCTAAAAACACAGCTTCCACATTTTTTGTTTCACTTTCTTTTCGAATATTAGTTATACAACTTTATTCATCTTTTTTTATATTTTATCTATCTATTCATAATAAGTATATCAAAGGCTTTGAGCTTAAGATAAGCTTTGCTTATATAATACACATATTTTAAATCATCATCAACATTGCCAACAATGTTGATAGTTAAAGTTTTATGTTGTACAGTTTTGTCTATAGCCTTACCAAACTCTCATTTACGTTCCACTGTATTCCTAGTATTAATTTAGTGTTTGTCACAGAAATATATGTAATACCATCTTTTCTGTATGCTTAATCATTCTTGGTATCGGTGATGGTTCTGTTGTGTATGCCACCATGCATTGTATCCCACGGGCTTGTGAATGTTGGTCCAAATACCGCTTTACCCTAACTAACTAAATATTTGTCATTCCTTATGTCCGTACCTATCACTAACTGTGCCTCAATGTTAACAATTTCATCAATATTCAATATAATTGTAAAAAATTTTTATAAATAAATTTTCTACCAACGTTTTTAATAATCCACTTATTTATCTTGATAATTTTATACTCTCAATCATTGCTACTGAATTATGCTCAAACGGCTTAAAAACCTTAAATTGATTTGACACTTATGAGAATTCTTGTATTTGTTTGGGTAACTATGATGGTGGTTCGGGTAACAGATCAAACGCTGGACCAGATCCGAGCCCAAGGTTGAGTAAGCAGCTGTGTTTCAGATCACAAGGCTCGCTAGCCAATAAGCTCACTGGAGAAGGCGACAGTGGAGACGTCGACACTCAACTTACAAAAATGGATGTAGTTTTAACATTCCAGATCGAGGTATAGTATGGATAGATGGTCGAAATGTTTATATGCTATGTGGTACATCTACATAGCAGGATATCATCTTTATAGGTACAACCGCAGTATTTGATATTCTGCAACAAAGGACTAAAGCAGGTTCGAAAGGTGCTACAGCTAGTAAAATAACAGGGCTTTTGTGACTAACCATCGAATGTCTCAATGTAATGAGCGCCAAAGCAGAGATTCCCAGGACTTTGTTTTGCAACTCAAAGTTCTAAGTACCGATGCGATGGTCATGGATAGGCGTTATCTCTTACCTTTACAGCATTTCATTCATCTCATTATTTTTAAAAAATTTGGTGTAAAGATTCATTATCATTTGTAAGATGTCTTAGATGCTTAAGACTCTATGATATGAATAAAAGAAGCAAAAGAACAAAAGAGAATTAAAGGTAATAAAATAAATCATATAGAAGTTGAAGATAATGAATTTAATTTAATATTCAAATATTACATAAATTTTTCATTTGTTGACATACTTGCCAAAAGATTACAATTTAAAGTATAGGTGCATATTATTTTATATATACTCCTTGATTATACTTTGTTTGGCACAATTGTAGGTGGTTGTGATGGAAGTGAAAGGTCTCAAGTCTTTAGCGCCAAATAGAATAGTTTACTGCACCATGGAAGTGGAAGGAGGCGATAAGCTGCAGACAGACCAAGCTGAAGCATCTAAACCCATGTAAGTATTCAGTACCTCTTACCAAAGTAGATCTCAAATTATTGAAGCTAAAGAACAACTGAATGATCTAATAATTTTATCGAAAAAGAGTGGCCTTATAAGGCAACTATATAAATAGTTGGCTGACGCCCGGCAGATGTGAAAGCAATTAAACAGTACGCAGCTTACACTGAGAAGCATCGAAGTTAATAGTATACGCGCGCGCACACACACATAACGGAATCGAGAGAAATGGCGTAGAGGTATGACGGTGCAAGAGACCCGTCACGGGATACGAGTGGGATTAGAGAAATATTTAGCTGTTTCATATGACCTTTAACAATTTTTGTTTTTGTTATGGTTTTAATTTATAATTAATTTCCTTATAACGTAGAAATTTAACTCAGGTGGGACACACAAGGAGACTTTAGCACAACCCAGCCGCTTCCAGCCGTGAAGATTAAACTTTACACTGAAAATCCAGGAGTATTAGCACTTGAAGACAAAGAGTTAGGGAAGGTTGTGCTCAGACCGACTCCATTGTCAAGCAAGGTGAGAAAATTGTACAAAATACTGGGAGAGCTATGAACGTGAATTATTGCCATATTGCAATATTTACTTAGCTAGTGGTTAATTATGATTCACTAGTTGCCTGCAGTTTCACCTGTGTGTAGAATCCTATTTTATCTTACTTATAGTAACCAAAGCGAACTGTGATTTGTTTAATACCATACTAATACGACATGTGTCAAATTAACGTGTTAATTTGACACATTTAAAATGAACATCACCGTAATCCTCTTTTGAGAAAAGAATAAAGTAAAAGTAATATTGCAAAGGAGTAAGTCAAAACTTGGAAAGATCTATTTATATATAGCTGCAATAGACGCTAATTGTAAATCTGTTTTTAGGTACCAGAATGGCATCGTATGAATGTACCAAAGAACTTGCCTGACCAAGACCTCAGGATCAAGATCGCTTGCCGAATGGACAAACCTCTGAATATGAAGCATTGTGGGTAAGCAAAACATACTTCGTAGCGATGATAGCTCAGCGGTTAGCGTGGGCGGTTCACACGCTTGAGCTGCCGATAAAACATCGTGAGAAAGCCATAGCGTGGTGGTAGAGTATTCACTAGTACTCGGCTGGCTAGGTACCACCCTCAAGTTGAAAATCTGTCTCCAAGCATCTAACGGACAATATAAAATGTATTAACTAATTTTTTAATCACTTAGACCGTACTTAACCCTGAATTGGATGTGCAAAACTGAATAATGTAGAATTAATTAAAAATTTATGACATATCACAAGTCCCAAACTTAAATCATTAATAAAATCTTAGGACATTACATCTAGTCCCAATTTAAGCAAAGCCTATGGGAACCAGATAACTAATAGAATACTCATATACTTTTGTTTGTAAATTAATACTTATAAATAATAGATACAGAACACCCAGACAGAACAAATATCATCATTTTAGTTATTAAACAATGTTAATTGTAGATTAGTCAATTATGTGAAACCAAATACAAAATTTCAATCAATTAAATTGCTATATTAAAATAACGTCATCTGTTCCAAAAAGCCAGCAAAAATCTGAATTTTGTACAAAATTAAATTAATTCCTACAACAAAATCGTTGTTAACATTACAACGAGAATTGATTGATTCAGGCGTTACTTTGCGGAAGTTCATTTTGAATGTTCAATGTTTATATTTAGTTTATTTCCGCTTAACCGTCGTTCCAGTTCCAACAGTGACGAGGAGACTTAAATTTAACTAATTTTACACTGCTTATTTATTAAAAACCCTAATCTTACTTAAAATCTAGAACTCATAAACTTAGAAATATTCTTAATTTGACAAATATAAAAAATTAAAACTACAAAAAATCTAATTAAAATAATCAAGAATCCTCCTCTCTGCAGTAACCACTTTGTCGACACGTGTTTCACCTCTACACGAGGCATCCTCAGGACGTGTTGACTCTTCGAGCGCTTGGTCGAGACTGAGGGATCGTCCTTGACAGCGGCGCTTTATATACTATTTGGCCCCGCCCCTGCCACCCGCGCATGCGCACTGAAGCATCGCAGTAATGGCGATGTGACGCATGTTTGGTCATTAAGCAATGACTCATCTGTATTTCCATGTTTCCAAATTTCCAATAGTTCTAGTACGCTCATACGGAATCCTTTTTCACATTTATGTAGGATCTCAAAAGTATTGTTGCTCTGAAGTGTATGTCCAGTGTCTAATAGATGTTTTGCGAAGTGAGATTTTTCTGGATGATTATTCCGGTACGCGGACAAGTGTTCTTTGTATCGTGTCTCAAAGTTTCGTCCAGTTTGCCCTACATATACGCCATTACATTCGTCGCAACTTAACTTATACACTCCCGATTTCTTCCCATCGCTTATGGTATCCTTCCCATTACATAGTTTATTCATATTGTGATTAGTCGGAATAATCATCCAGAAAAATCTCACTTCGCAAAACATCTATTAGACACTGGACATACACTTCAGAGCAACAATACTTTTGAGATCCTACATAAATGTGAAAAAGGATTCCGTATGAGCGTACTAGATCTATTGGAAATTTGGAAACATGGAAATACAGATGAGTCATTGCTTAATGACCAAACATGCGTCACATCGCCATTACTGCGATGCTTCAGTGCGCATGCGCGGGTGGCAGGGGCGGGGCCAAATAGTATATAAAGCGCCGCTGTCAAGGACGATCCCTCAGTCTCGACCAAGCGCTCGAAGAGTCAACACGTCCTGAGGATGCCTCGTGTAGAGGTGAAACACGTGTCGACAAAGTGGTTACTGCAGAGAGGAGGATTCTTGATTATTTTAATTAGATTTTTTGTAGTTTTAATTTTTTATATTTGTCAAATTAAGAATATTTCTAAGTTTATGAGTTCTAGATTTTAAGTAAGATTAGGGTTTTTAATAAATAAGCAGTGTAAAATTAGTTAAATTTAAGTCTCCTCGTCACTGTTGGAACTGGAACGACGGTTAAGCGGAAATAAACTAAATATAAACATTGAACATTTACAACGAGAAATTGATCGTATTATCATTTTAATCGGTATCCATTATCGAGAAAGGGAAAATTAAACGCCATTCAAAAAATTGAGAGGCACGAGCATTCTTTAGCTAACTACCAATTTAACACGGGATTGCCTATCATTTCATCACCCCATTTGGCGAATTTTCGAATTTCGGCTAGCTACTAAACATTGATACCTCAAGGTATAATATTTATTTGGTTTATCTCCGTTTAGCAGTCGTTTCAGTTACAATAGTGGCAAGTCGTTACTGCAGCGAGAAGAGGATATAAGGACTTGTGGTTATTTTAATTAGTTTTTTAGATTTTAAGAAGAAGTTTATGTCAAATTTTAATTTACGATATATGTAATTATGTACATATATAAACATATTAAGTAATGTTTTGAATAAGTTTTTTTTTAACTGTCGTCAAGTTAATTAATCTTCGTCACTGTTGTAACCGAAACGAGCGTTAATCGGAATAAACTAAATAAAACCTTGAACACTCAATATGAACTTACGCAACATAACGTCTGAAATGCCCTTCAACTATTCTCACATAATCGGCAACAACCCCTAGACTTTGTTTTGTAACTCAAAGTTCTGTGTATCGCTGCAATGGTCATGGACAGGCGTTTTCTCTTACCATCAGGAGAGCGTCTCGTTCGTCTCATTACTTTTTTACATAAAAAAAATTAACGTGAACTCTTCATCTGCAGCTACCTCCACGTAATCGGCAAGAATGTTTGGCGCAAGTGGAAGCGGCGCTACATGGTGCTGGTGCAAGTTAGCCAGTACACGTTCGCTCTATGCTCGTACAAGGACAAGAAATCGGAGCCAGCAGAGATGATGCAGCTAGATGGGTTCACCGTCGACTATATAGAACTTGCTAGCGGTAATAACACTCAGTCTGATCATAATAAAATTATCTAAGATTTAAAAGAAAGTGTGATCGTTAAGAGCGCGCCTAATGCCAGAAATAATCAGATTCCACCCGCTCTAGTGCGAAGAATCAAGATCGAGAATGACATTTTTTTTGTAACATATAGGCTAGCGTTTGGACGCCAACTCACCTGATGTTAAACGAAGATGCGGTTTACGGTGGAGCACGCTCGCCTAGAAGAAACCGATTCACTCGCGACTTGAAGGCACCCAGATTGTATCTATCAGGGAACACCTACTCGGGCAGCAAATTCCAATGTTTAGCGGTTCGTACGATGAAGGTGGAATTAGGCGATGGGGGGTTTTTGGTGTTTTTTTTATTGATGTGATTGTTTTAGTAGTTTTAAATAAAAAAGACGTATGCATTAGGTCCTGATGACGATTGCCTTTGGTAACTTACTTATGCTTCCTTTTCTTTGTACAGCTCAACTGATCGTTGGACAAGGTATGTTTTTGTGACCTATTTTTTTATAACAAGCGCAGAATATTTTTTTTTAATATTACTTAAGTATTTTTTTAACGACGTTAGCTCAGTTGTTGCGTTGGATTGCATTCCGAAGGGTATGGGATCAAATTGCAACAACAAGCTTGAGCTGCCGGTGAAGGGGAACTCATAGAATACAAAATACAAAATATTTTTATTGTAACCATAAATGATGCCTTATTAATATGGAACCCTTTCTGCTGCTTTAACGTAAAGCTGTAGTGTAGCAGACAATACTTACCCTTTATATGTACATGTTAGGTAAGAATAATATAATTAGTTATAAGTACAAGAAAATAAAAACTATCGATATAATAATAAATAATGGTGGTAGAGTAGTTTCTTGTACTCGGCTAGTTAGCTTCCTCCCTCAAATTTAAAATTTGCTGACTAGTATCCAAAGATGTGCTTCAGCAGCCTTACTAGAGAACAAGTTCAATTCCATTTACTGTATTCAACCACCATCCGGTAAACTGAGGTCAAACATCTAGTGTGTCAAAAAACACATCCGTTGTTGGTCTATAACTCCACAAAGCGCAACTCTCAAATCCGCAGGCCTGTAAATAGAGATTCCAGTTTTCTATGGTACCTATACAATTCACTCATTAAAAATTTTTTATGCTATGCTTGGTGGTAGATATCATTAGCAAGGGGTCATTCTTGTCACGTAACAGTATCGTATAAACATTATCGTGTTCCGGTTTGAAGGATAATACAGTTAACGAAATTACAAGGCTGTTGAGACTAGCCATCAAAAATCTCAAAGCAGTTAGCACCAAAGCTGCGATACCCTGGGATTTGTTTTGCAACTCAAAGTTCTGTGTATCGCTGCAATGGTCATGCGTTATCTTTTACCATCAGGTGAGCATGTTGTTCGTTTCATTGTTTAAGAAATTAATCAATGCGTCACCACTTTTAATAGTCATTGTATACAAAATAAGACTGATATGTTTGTGACAGAGCTGGAAGGTGCCAAGTATTTCATGAACGCTGTGCGCGATGGGGAGTCTGTGCTGATGGGAGTGAGCGATGAGAACGAATGCCATCTGTGGGTAATGGCGCTGTACCGTGCCACGGGGCAGAGTCACAAACCAACACCACCTACCACCTCCGATCTCTCGCACCATAAGATTATGGGAGGTAAGAAAAAAGTCAAATAAACTTTTGTACTTCTTTAAATTTTTGCCTCCACAACACAGCCACTCACCGCTGTTTTTTATTTTGACTTTTGACCGTCCAAGTGCCAAGTCATTGTTGCTTATGGATTTATATGGCACCAGGGTTACTAGCAATGCAATATCGTCTTTTTACAAGCTTTTATAAGATTATGTTGACCTAATGTTGTAACACCGCGGAAGGAAGATCTTTCTTTAGTTTTTTATATGATTGATCTTTAGATGCGAGCTTTGCTTACTTTCGTTGACAAGAGGGAAGGGGGTTGAAATGTTATGAAATTTGGAGTACAAAATATTTGTTGTCTGTTACGAGTAATGTGTTACATCTGCTACAACACTTTAAGTAAGCCTATACTGCTACATAAGAATAAAATCATTCCTCCTAAATGAAATAATGTGTAATATGTTTCAGACGCAGACAAAGCCCGTAAACACGGAATGGAAGACTACATCCAAGCGGATCCATGCCAGTATGACCACCATCAGCTGTTCTCTACGCTGCAATCCCTCACGCTGAAGTATCGCCTGCAAGATCCTTACTGTTCTTTGGTATGTACAGTATCAACTAAAATTTTACTACAGCTTACATAACTGTAAATATACCAGCATTAGGTATTCAGCCTGTCCGTGAACGTAGTGCATGTAACTGCGCCGAAATATCAGGAGCAAGTTTTTCACTAAAATCACAGTAGGTAAACATTTTGTCAACAATTATTGTTTATTAGTTGCCAACACGTGTTTCGCCTCTACACGAGGCATCCGCTGGATGCGTTGGCTTATTCCGAACCAAGTGATCGAAAAGTATTAAGTTTATTTTGAAAATATTTAAAATTATTTTTAATACTTCAGATATAAACTTAAAGTTACATTTAATTCACATTAAATCCTTGTCATTGTTGTAGCTGGACTTTAAAGTAGGAACACACTCAAGATGTAACTCTTCAATACCTTAAAATGATCTTCCGCAAAGTAACGCATGAATCCAAAGTAACGCACGAATCAATTAATTGTTTCCTTTTTTCCAATTTTCAGGGCTGGTTCTCCCCTGGACAAGTGTTCGTGCTAGATGAGTACTGTGCCCGATACGGCGTTCGCGGCTGCTACCGTCACCTCTGTTACCTCTCCGACCTTCTAGACGTCGCTGAGAGCGGTTCCCAGACCGTGGATCCCACCCTCATGCATTATTCATTCGCGTTCTGTGCTAGCCACGTACATGGTAATAGGTAAGTATATTTGGATGACATCATCCTATTTGTAGTGATATTAGAAAGACATTATATCTGAGGCATTCTGGCAGCTGTAATTATAGTGTTGCTCAATAGGTAACTATAGATAAGTACTCGATAGTTTATCTATAACCTGGTTTGTTTTCAACGTACCCAATGACGTCCCTATCTATGAGGATCTCGAAAAATTTAATTATCTACGTTCCCACTGATGAAACTAGATGTACTAACTGACGATTGTATCAAACGCATGACTAGTTAACTAGTTGTTCGTCCAGAACTATGGTATCGCAGTCTCGGTTATGGTGTAATGGTAAATAAATATGATTATACCCAAGTGAAGTGATTATACCCGAGCTTTGTGACTATCGAGTTATAGCTGTATACTGTTGCCAGATTTATCCATGCGATAGATATCTCGACTCACATTATGGATATTGATAAAAGAAGTTGAAGTATTGACAACTACTTACTAACCAAAAGTGTTACACATTAAATTTTAGATCCCAATTGTTTTTTTTCTCTTATAACATCAATCGTCAAGCTTTGCTATATGTATAGAAACTTGATAATTGAATAGTTTGTTTTTACTTTTGCCGTTAGGTCTGGTCACTCATCCGTACGACTTTTTTACAATATTAAAAAAATGCTATTGCAGTTAGCAGAACATACTTTATTTACTTTTTAAAAATCAGTAAATTAATTAATACCTTGAGGTTTTCAGTCGTATTGTTGAAATAAGATTTAAACATTTCTCTTCTAAATGATTTCTAGTATTTACTTACCGTAGTCATAATTTTGTGTTGTGAGAAAATACCATTACGAGTAATACCCAAAAAAGGGATTTACATGATCAACCTTGATGTTAGTTTGGTGTTGTGCAAGGAAGTACCATAGGTCTTTTACTATTGAATGTGGTTAGAATCATTGAATGATTTTAGTTTGTATTACAAGTAGGTACAGTCTCACGCCCCCTTTGACGCCACACTGGATGTTATGTGCTTATTCTAAATTTCAATCTACCTATACCTACCCTCAACATTAACTTTAACAGTGCCCTATATCTATGCAGTGATACTATGAATGTGCTTTTTAATCTATGCCTGCTTACTTACCTTACTAATGTATATTTCCTCGGTTTGTGGGATTGGCGGTGAAATAAATTCGTTGAGATCTGTCTGTGGTTTCAAGTTTTCTTAAATTTACTACGTCAGGTCAGTTTACTTATATTTGTTAGATAAATTTTAATATAATTCTTTCTAGCTGAATGTCCGGGACATTGTACCAGGTACAGTAAAGATCAAGCTTTGTCTTCGTGTGTATATTATAAAACGAAGTAAAAAATATCACGACTATTAAAAAAAAGAATCAAGTCCAGGACAATTTTTTTTTGTTTTTATACGGATTTGGTTCGAGTTTGATCACACCCTGCTTGATGAAGACTAAACTAATATGTTAACTCGAAATAGTTCAATGACATGACCATGATTACCATTTAACGTTTTGACAATAGTAATTTACTAAACTTATGGTATCGAAAAATATCTAAGAACAACAAAAGTCTCAACAGACAACGTAACAAAGCTGCAAAATAAAATTAATTGCTACTTTATTTATGGAAAACAAACAACATTCAAGCTTTGAAATACATTTGAATTACTTGAAACCACAGTCAAATCTAATATCAATAACTTGATAATAAGTTTGACAGAGACAAAAGAAGATAACAGTAGAAATGTCAAAGCTGCCGATGCCACAGCCGTACCTAATCCCGCTTGTCCCTACTAGAGTAAGCTCCACGATGGAAGTGGTTCACAGTCACGCGACGTTGCCTGGCAGGCCCGACGGCGTCGGAAGCATCACAGTGCAGGAGAAGGAAAAGTTTGCAGAGATCAAGGAAAGGCTCAAGACGTTGTTGCAGAATCAAATCACAAATTTCCGATACGCGTTCCCGTTCGGAAGGCCAGAAGGCGCTTTAAAGGTACGGAATATATAACTCTTCTTTTTCTATACTTCAAATATTTGTGGGATTAGATGAAATATATATTTGCCATAATAATTGTCAAAGGCGTACTTTGGTCTAAGCAAAAACAAAATAGATGAAGTAGAGGAAAATATGGGTTACAAGTTGAGAATCATTGTTTTAATGATTTGAATACGTTTTTGTAGTTTGGTAAAAAGTTTAAGGTTAAGGTCACTAGTTAATTTGAATAGTTTTTAACTAATGATAATTTTACAAGGTTCTTTAAAAATATTCATAATTATTTTCTTTATCAATTTATGTCTTCAAATCTCTTGCTGTGTGCTTGGGACAAAAAAGCAAAATAAATGTGAATTATATATACATTATAAACCATATTGTATTAGTCTGCGCCATTACCTGTGTTCGTTTTCGGGATTATTCTCCATAAGCCTTATACAGGTGGGCCAGAAAGAATTGCGAGTTTGAAAAAATCATTAAAAAAACCTAAGTACAATTCACATACAAATTTTGATTTCTACAAAAATTTACATCTGGGAAATTCATTTCTTAAAAATAACATCATCCAGATGTGCACCATCGCGCTGCAAACATTCTTCGAATCTGAACCTCAAATTGGTAAAAACTCGCTGGCACATTGCATAGCGAATATCTGAAGTGATCCATCGCGACTAAATTACCGAGAACCGAGCTACTTAACCCCACCACCCGCGCAGTCCCCTCTCTAAAGCTTCAAACGCAAGAGTGTTTTTAAAATCGTACTCCTTTCTGGCCCACCCTGTATAATTCTAAGTTACACAGTGGTAATGTAAATTAACGAAAACATATAATTATCATGATAAATATTTTCGTTTAAAAAACTATGCAAACCAATACAATATATAAAAAAGTCGCAGAAAATTAATAAATTTAAATGACGAAGACTTAAAATATATTCATTAAGTACACGAATGAAATCATTAATTAAATGGACTCTCAAATCATTAATGGATTGCCCTTACATCTTTCATTATTCTTTTGTTACACAGACTTATACTTTTTATTATCCTACTTCAGGCAACACTGTCTCTCCTAGAACGTGTTCTGATGAAGGATGTAGTAACCCCAGTGGCGCCAGAAGAAGTGAGGTCTATGATTCAGTCGAGCTTAGAACACGCTGCTCTGCTTAACTACTCGACACTAAGTCAGAAGGCAAATATCGAAGGTAAGAAAATACTTCGACAGAAGGTGAAAGAAATTGATGAATAAAACAATATTCTTCAATCAATCAATTCGCTCAAGGTATTTCAAATTTGAAATGGAAAAATTAAAGCAATAGGTACTTTTATAATCAGTTCATTCAAAATTCAAAAACCACATTCGAAGTATCATGAACATTTTGAAATGACAGATGATTAGATAAAACTATTATATTTTTCAGAGGATCTAAGAGGTGAAACTATGGTCACACCATCCAAGAAATTAGAAGATCTTATCCACCTTGCAGAACTGTGTGTTGATCTACTGCAGCAAAATGAAGAACACTACGCAGAGGTGAGAAGCAAGAAATACAGATATCTGTTAGAGTTAATTACATTATCTTTTTGGAGTATAATCTATACAGAAAGAAAAATGATGAGCTTGATAAAAGAATATTTTTTTCAAAAGACGTCACCAATTCCTTGCGTTACGGTTATGCTCTAAATTGAATCTTGGTAACTATAATATCCGTGTCCATTTAATCAGTGTCGTATATTATGTGACCTTTATTTTGGTGAAACATTTTTTCATCGAGAAATTAACCTCTCCGTTCTTTTTACCCGCTTTCTGGTAAATTCAATAGTTGGTCTTCCCATTTGATATTGCTTTTAAACATTTAAAATATTTCACCAAATAATAATTGTTTCATTGAATAGCACCCTACTCTCCTGTCGCTATTAGTGTGGGGAATGATGAAGCAGTATGAGTATCAGTTATTTGTTTTTCTGACCGGAAAATATTTCCTTTTTACGGAAATTTTCTTTTTGGCTTTGCACACGACAAAATCTTTTCCAAAAATCTTAAACCTTTTCTAATATGTATTTCTTCTGTGCTGTGATTTTGTCGTGTTCATTGGTATTAGTTATTTTAAGTATTTTATTTTTCTTATATTCAATGTTGCTTAGTTGAAAAGTGAATATATTAAAATTAATTTAGTGATTGATACCGAAATCACCCATTATTATATATGATTTTACAGTCATATTATTATTTCACTTTTCAACATCTAGATGTTCGCAAAATAATAATCTATGACTTTGTATTCCACTTCTATCTTATATTTTATCTCTCCACAGGTTTATAACACAAAACCGGACTCTAGCGGTCAACCAAATGTAACTACTCATATTTGTTCGGCTGATCAAATCACTTTGTTCACTCGATATTGATCATACTTCACTTTGATTGGTCTGATCACTTTTAAGGAGTAGACTCGACGATAGTTCAAATTCGCTTGGGCAAATGCTTAGATGTTCAAAAGCATTGCATGGATTTTCAAATATAGAGAAATAACTAGACTCACAAGTGATCCAAACTTTTCATTTTAGGCTTTAACATTATCAAATTTCTTGTTGATATTAGTAATCGTTAAATCTACATTGGCAGGGGTTTTCTTATCTATGTCTTCAATGAAAAGTGATTTTAATTTTAACGTCTACTCCGATTTTTTATTCACTTATACAAAGAACTGCATACATGAACATACTGTGTACTATATCAAGCACAACACATAAATATGAAGCTTCTGTAGAATGCTAAACTAATAACAAATGAATTCGCGCTTTTGATTCAATCATATACACATACATTTACAGTTGATACATTTTAGGAGCACACACATTGAAAACTACATTAGTTTCAGTAAAAGATGATTTTTATATTTTCTTTTATTATTATGGCTTATTAGAATCTGAGGTAGTATCAGCTTTAATCCTTTCCTGTCTAGTATGTTTTTGTAATGTAAGCATGTTTTAGTGTCGTTTCAATTAACATATCAAAATATTAACAAGATTAACTAACTTCTAAACAAAATTGATATGGTCTTGTAATATTTTGATTGTTTTTATGTTATTTGGTACCTAGGTAAGCACAATTTCAGGACTTGTACACGATTTATCTGTGTTTTATTTTATTATTTCAAACAGGCGATAGATTTTAGTATGCCAGTGAAGTATCATTATTTGAAACAGCTACCTATGATTGAGAATTTGTTTATCACAATAGAAATGTGAAAATTGAAGTCATCTGAATTTATTCTTGCATCATCAATGTATAGTACTGATATGTAAAGCCAATTTTTTTATCCAAAGTAAAACCAAATAAATATTTTTTGATGTCTTAAATTTTTTTTTTAAAGTATTCTGACAATTTACAACCACATTAAACATGAAAAAAAAAATCTCATGGCCACGATGGTGTTTGAGGCATATTCCACAAAATCGATGGGCTAGATGTAAATTACAGATTATGTGTCATTTAACCGGGCTAGGGATCCCTTGCCATGGACAACATTGGCTTACCCAACGTAAAATCCTAACAGAGCTTAAATATGGTTACGTATATCTTTTCTCGCGTGGGGAAAAACTTTATTTCAGGTTTCCTCGCAATGTTTTTATTCACTGAAAAACATGTAGTGTGGTTTTCTTTTAAAACCATACAAAACCTAAAGCATTCTTGAGGTTTCGTCCCGGCTAAGGCGATTCTTCTTTCAATTATGGCACTAAATACTTCAAAGTACAGATATTGAGAATAACTCGCTGCAAAACTAGTTGTCAAGTTTTTTTGAAAAACAAGTCCGACGTATAATCCTTTAATGTTCCCAATAAAAATACAAAAGTAAATTTTGAACAAAAAATTATACCACGACCTCCGCTCTGCAAGACAATTTAAGTATAGAAAATATAATGATGCCCTTCTATCCAGGCATTTGCATGGTTCTCTGAGCTGCTGGTGGAACATGCGGAAATCTTTTGGGCGCTGTTTGGAGTGGACATGGACCGCGTGCTGACTGAGCAGCCTCCAGACACGTGGGACTCATTCCCGTTGTTCCAAATCTTGAATGACTATCTGAGAACTGACGGTTAGTACATATAATACAATTCAATGAGCGTCAATGCAGTGACTCACTGTGCTTTCTCACAAGATCGCACCCTCCACATCCCCAGGGGGCAGTGTCCTCCAGCGTCCAGCCTCAGCAAAGAGGTTTCCTCGAGGCCGATTTCCTCGCCTGGAAAGGAAGAGAAAAAATCTGAACTTTCCTTTGTTGTACAAAGTTCTGAACACCATTGCATTTGGTTTTTTAGCTGTGGCATTTATCATAGGATATCGTAGCGTATATATCACTATGGTATAGTATTTAACGAGATAAAATTCTTTCTGGACAAAAAGACTAAAAATCTCATCCACAGAATAGATTCTAGAATATGTCCATTTTTTATGTGCAATATGGTGTATACACTCGAGCAGCAAATACCATAATTAAGCCGTTCCTACAATGAAGGTTGAATCAAACCGCTAAATTCGAGAGTTTTCATAATATCTACAATGAAGCGGTGTCTCTTCTTAAAGCTCTTAGCTGTCTGATAGTTGTGTAATCAATCGCTGATTTTACCATTGAAGTCTACTTATAAGTTTCCATTGTGATCGTATTTCTTGTCTCCAGAGAACCTGAAAGGAGGCCGTTTCCATGAGCACTTGCGTGAGACATTCGCACCGCTCGTGGTGAGATACGTGGACCTCATGGAGTCCTCTATCGCCCAATCTCTGCATAAAGGGTTCGAGAAGGAACGCTGGGAGATCAAAGGGTATCAAGCTTAGAATATTTCCCATACGCACATAGTTTAGTGATAGGACGTTCTCATAATTGTCTAATTATAGAAACCTTGCCAAGTTAAGAGTAGGAGCGTACCAGGAATGCTGGCGTTTCTTCAAGAAAATAACTTAGTATTTCCATTTAATGTATCTATGCTGCCAGCATTCTGGTTACTTTTTCCTCTATCATGGGGGTTTTGATTTACTTTTTGTACGTATAATGTAATAGTTTATTTTCTGAATCATTTGGTGAATGTAAAGACAGTCATTATGTATTGACAACTTTGTTAGTGCATTGGTAGTATATATTCTTTGAGGCGTGAAATCGATTCCCACCTAGGACACATATTGTGTAAACATTACTGTGTTCCGGTTTGAAGGGTACTGCTGCTAGCGTAATTCAATGGCTATTGAGGTTAACCATCGAGTGTTAACGTGATGAGCGCCAAAGCGGGGATATCCTCAAGTTTTGTTTTGTATTCCAAGGTCTGTGTATCGCTGCAATGGTCATGGACAGGAGTTATCTTTTACAATCAGGAGATCGTCTCATTCGTCTCATTACTTTTATATAATAAATAATAATATGTGACCGTGTCAAAGGTTTCCAACAGTTTTATTTTTTGTAGTATCAGGTTACCTAAGAACAGCTGAATGATCATTTCAGAAACGGATGCTCAACCAGCGAAGAGTTGTTCTGGAAGCTCGATGCGCTGCAGTGCTTCATCCGCGACCTGCACTGGCCAGAGCCCGAGTTCCGCTCGCATCTCGAGCAGCGTCTCAAGCTGATGGCGAGCGACATGATGGAGACCTGCATACAGCGAACAGAAGCTTCCTTCCAGGTAAAGTGCAATTCATAACACTTTTAACATTATCTTTTAAAATGTCAAAGTAATGAGATGAATAAGACGCTCTCGTGATGGTAAGATGATGTTTATAAACATTGCAGCGGTACATCGAATTTTAAGTAACAAAACAAAATACAGGGCTTCGCTACTTTTAAGACTTCCGATGTTTAGTTTCTACAGCACCGTAATTTCGCTAGCTGCAGTACCCTTCAAACCGGAACACAGTAATGTTTACACACTACTGCTTGGCGGCAGAATATCTGGTACTGCGGTGGTACCTACCTAGACGACCTCCTGCTTAGGAAAGCTACCAAGTAAAACCATCCCCATGGATAAATACAAAGCTATTATGAGTTAAATAAACAATGTGTATCGCTGTCAGTCATGGACAGGAATTATCTCTTATCATCCGGAGAGCGTCTCGTATGTCTCATTATGGTTAGATACATAAAAAAAAGGTTGTGGAAACTGCGTGGAGAACTCTTACGCTTGGTTTGTTTCCAGTCGTGGCTAAAGAAAAGCGTGACTTTCATGTCGACGGACTACATTCTGCCCGCGGAGACATGCGCGATGGTCAACGTTGCGTTGGACGCCAAGAATCAGGCTCTGAAGCTGTGCGCTGTCGAAGGAGTCGATATCGTAAGTACTGAGATCAGCAATCATTTTCTACTGAATCGTCTAATAACGCATATCGTGTACCTGTTCAGTAAGGTCAGTGCAGTTGCAGTCGCGAGTTGCTATAGCGAAAAGAGGATATAAGTTTAAAAAAAAGGTTATATCGTATTCACTGATTTTAGTATTAAGATTTTTTCTAAAATATATTTAAAAAAAGTGTCGAATAGCTTAAATAGAATATACTAAGCACTTTTATTTTTTACTACCAAAGATAATTATATACTTTTACCATACAACCAATAGAAAAGAAAGTAATAGTTTGTAAATTTATACACAGTTTTATATTCTTTCTTAGTGTTTTTATGCCTAATAAAAAATATTTAAATTTAATCCTCGTCACGGTTTCGACTCGACTACCCTGTTAGCTCATTTGGTAAGAAGTTCTGCTTCGAAAGTTGAAAGCTTAACGGAGACGGGATTTGATTTCGGTTCATTAAATAATTAATGAATTATGAATATATATATTGTGAATATATTATGAATATATATTAATGAATACGGAAGCTGAAATGGTTTTGATACATTTTCGTTTTACTTATCCGAGATCAACCGTTATCTTTACGTGGGAGGCGCGCAGTGCCCCGCAGCGCGAAGTAAGACGAGTCCACGTGCGCGTTGTACTCAGCTCTGTCTCCTTGAAGAAGGCCACCGGATGTGACAAACTATATATTAAATATATATATAAAACAAAAATGTATTATTTTGTTATTTTAGTACCAGTACCACACAAAAATGGACACACAGATCGAAGCTTGTCTGACGGCCATGTCCACCGGAATGACGACTCGGCTCTCTGCTGTGTTGGAAGCGACGCTGGCCAAGATAGCCAGATTCGACGAGGGCAGGTGAGGAAAAACCCTAAGTGCTGCTATAATGTGCTGAACCAACTTAGTACCTACACACAACAAACATACGCAAACCACATATATTTTATTTTATTTTATGTTTGACCACCTCACCTGATGTTCAGTCACAGTGTAGTCGATGATAGTAAACACACCTAGTCTGGAATGGAACTGGTCTTCAAGTGAGGTTGTCTGAATAAACTGTTAGGAGCTTGGGGACTGATTGCCAGCCGAGTACTATAAAGGTCGTGGGCGTGGGTTCAAACCTCAACAATGAGCTTGATCAGCCGGTGAAGGAGAATATCGTGAGGAAACCAATAGCATGGTGGTAGGGCACTTTCTAGTACTCTGCTGGCTGGCTACGACCCTCAAGTTTAAAATCTGCCGCCAAGCAGCTAACGGTGTGTTCCGGCAGCCTCACCTGAGAGCCAGTTCTATTCTAGGCTAGGTGTGGTTTACCATCGTTGACCACACCATCGCTTAACATCAATCAGGTGAGCTGTGTTCAAACACCTAGCCTGTCAACAGTAAATAATCGCTTGGAGCGATAAGGCCGCCGGTTATTACAATATTTTTTTTATGTTTCATATTTTTATGTTGGTGTGTAATAAAGTTGTATTCTATTCTATTATTAAGCTGTTTCTGTTATAAGTATTTTATTTATGGCGTGAACAATAAAGAGTTATCTTGGCATCGTTAAACACTCGCTCACTTTCATTTCAATTTTGTTTCGATTTTTGATGTTGTATTTTTTTTGACAGTTTAATAGGATCGATCCTGACGATCGCCAATGTTTCGGGCTCGGGGAAGGACATAGGACAAGGGTACGTCAACTTTATGAGGAACTCTATGGACCAAATCCGATCTAAGGTCAGTCACTGTCACTTTGTTTTCACTTAAGTGCTCCAACTTTTTACTTTTCAAACTTATTAATTCCACCAGGCAGCCAGTTGCCCTAGAAAAAAGCAAAAACTTCAAAGCAAAAAAACCTTCATGATTTTCCTAAAATTCAATCTGAACGATTTGAATTCATCTTCATCGTGCGAACAGCTAAGCAATGGAATTTGCTGCCCGAGTAGGTGTTCCCTAATAGATACAATCTGAGTGCCTACAATTGATTCGGTTTCCTCTAGGCGAGCGTGCTCCATCGTAGACCGCATCTTCGCTAACGTCAGGCGAGGTTTGACCGCCACAAACGCAAGCGTATTTAGATACAACAAAAAGAATATTTTTTTGATTTGTGAAACTCTGCAGGAGTCTATGTTCCTTAAAAGATAAAATATGGGCTATTTTCAAATGGAAAATAAATAGGTTTCGCAAATTAAGCGTGAAGGCGAAGCGAAACACGTGTCGGCAACTGGTTACTGCAGCATACTTACCATACGTTTCTGAACTTCCAGGTGACGGATGAGCTCTGGATCTTACAGCTGTTCGAGCACTGGTACGGTATTCAGATCAACTTGATCAGTCTGTGGCTTGTCGAGCGGCCGGCCTTGCACTACCAACAAGTCGCATGCCTCTCCATTGTATTAAAGGTACATAGGGACTTTTTTATGACTAGGTTTTTCAAATTATTTTTTTATGTAAAAGTAATCAGACGAACGAGATTCTCTCCTAAGTATAGAGATAACGCCTGTTAAGAGCGCGCCTAATTCCAGAAAAGTGGCGTGTTCTGCGTCCTATCCCCGTCTATCCGATCCGATCCCGATCTCCCGTCTAGGTAGGTACCAAGATCTATCCGATCCCGATCTCCCGTCTAGGTAGGTACCAAGTACCTACCTAGACGGGAGATCTACCACCAAGTAAAGTGGTGGTGTGTTTAAATATGATAAAACACCTAGTCCATTAGGTACGTGAGGTGATTTTGGTGATTATTCTACCCCCTCCCCTCCCTCCTTAGTGAGATGGCGTGAGATTTGCCTCGACCTCTTATCTCCCCACTAAACTCATGTAAGATTTTTCAAGATACGTATTTTTACTGAAATCTGTACTTGATTGTGAATTTATTTAGGTATAAAAAACTTACTGGTAAAAAAGATTTTGATTTTTGAGTATTCGCTACCACCAGTCTCATAAGCCGCAAAAAATATTACTGTGTAGAATTTAGCTATATTTTAGTGGAGAAACATGTTTAATTCAATTTAACCTAGTTTTCTCGCAATATTACATAGATTGGGTGAGATAGGAGAAAAATTAACCACGACATTAAATTTCTGCGTTTTTTGAGGTAAAAAAGCTTATAGGTAAACTGAAACCAGCGCAACAAGCAATGCCATCTATGAGGAATAGCAGCGTACTATCTCGTATATTTCAGTGAGACACGCACTTTTATTATTATTAGATATGGTCAAGAAATGTTATTGTTTTCGTACCTAAGTAAAACCAATTTTAAGTTTTTGTAAGAACGTCGAAACTCAAATCTATTTTAAGGACATATTATTTCATTGTACGAACCGCTAAACATAAAATTTGTTGCCCGAGTGGGTAATTTCCGACAGATATAATTTGTATGCCTTCAAGTAGCATGAATCTTCTAGACTTATAGTATAAACAATATAATCATGACAGGTAGGTGATATAGTCATTGCGAAAATATTATCCAATGAAAATTACTACAATTTTTATAAATATGACTTAAGTTATAAAACTTAAAAACATAATTTCATACTTGACTCTGGCATATTCACAATGTGCGTAACCAAAATCCTTTCCAAAAAAATAGAAGAAGTATTTATTTCTGGGACTTTCCTTGTTTCGGCACTCGTGACAAAATTGCTACCAGTGTCAAAATTTACCCTATTATTCAGGATTTTGCTCTTTATTTTGTCTATTTGTTTTGTGGTTAGATTTTTGGTTTCATAACTGTTTCTTATTAATGTCATCATTACATGTACGTAATATGATCTTAAATTCTTGTAAGCAGAAATGTTTTTTTTTAGAAAATGTACAGTGACTTCGAGCTGCAAGGCGTCATTGATGACAAGCTGAACTCGAAGCCGTATCAAGCATTGGCGTCTAGAATGCACACTGAAGAGGCCACCTGCAGTCTCCTGCTCACACAACAAGAGTCAGGGTGACAATTATTACTTACACTAGTCGAATCTCGAACTTTTTTGTTGTGTTTTGTTGTTGTTGTGTTGCAAACACTTAGTATACGTATAATTATACAGGGTGTAAGGAGAATGCTCCCAAAAAGAGTACAAGATATACTGATGATTACTGACATTGTACGACTAAATAAAAAGCAGAAATGAATCTTTTGCTTTTATGAGAGAGTTTCCTTTACATATGTATGCGTAATTTTTTCGCAAGCCTGTTTTTTTACCATAATATAATTTGACTAGAAAATAGTGTACATCACGGGTGTTGTAGACACATAATACCTACTTTAAATTAAAAAATGAAGTAGTATTAAAAACCACGGCTTGCAAAAGTTAGTTGTTGAGTTATACCAAGTAACACTTAAAACACTTAGTGGGTTTCTTCTTAACTTTCAATTTCCTTCGAATGGTCACACAATTGTCTATTTTTTATACCCTAAAACAACAAGTTTCCATGTAAATTTTACTTTGAAACTTGTTTTGTAATAGTAGTTATAACGATACAAATGCAGTAAGTTGGTTTTTGCAAATGAGTTTACGAACTACTAATAAATCAATAAGTAAAACTTTATAATAGCGTGTCATTCCCGCTCACTTAGGTACCTACTTTGCGACGTTTATCAATACATTTGTGAGAAAACAGCTAAAAAGAGACTTTTTGTTTTTGAAGTAAATACTACCATTTGCAATATTATATTAAACTTTGCAATTGGCTTCTTAAATACAGTTTTCCTGTAAATGTATCAAAAATTATTTTGTTGTTTATTTTCAATTCCAGGGGTGGTGATGATGGTTCTGAAGATGGCCCAAGAGGGGGCAAGTCTAAACTGGAATCACTTACGGAAGAAGCGAAGTTAGGAAATGTCACTGCTGTTGTGGGAAAGGTGAGTCCAATCAAGTTATAATTTTTAGTTTTTTCGTAATACCGCTTTTAAGGTAATAAATTGTTGAAAGGCTATTTTTAGTTTTAGAATTATATCTAAGGCCTGTTAAATTTAATTTAATTTCAAGAATCTCTTAAGAGCTTCTGAAAATAATAATAATCATAAATATCGTTGGACATTACACACAGCGCCATCTGACCCCGAACTAAGCAGAGCTTGTGTGATGGAAGTCAGATAATTGATAGAATACATTTATATACATATACTTTTTCTTTTTTTTTTAAATGCGCCTCTCGTTTGTTTACATCAAGATCTGCCTTTTAAGTAGTTACATATTAGATTATTTTAAAAATGAGTTTGTAAATGAAGTGTTTTAAAGAGTGAACTGTTAACTCTCTAGTGGTAAGGTACCTGTACCTTAACAAGTTTGTTACGAGTACTTTCTGATAATATATTATATTTAATCGTTTCCTTTAAGGATATACTTATACTTATTTGTTGTGTTAATATATTTTTGATGCGCACCCATAATTCCATCTTTGCCACCATAGGGATGGTAAAGAATATTTTAGCATTAAGACCTCGTTTTAGGTATACTTAATGTTTAGTTGTAAGGGGGCATTAAAGAATTAATCAAACAATAGTGGGTGAGCAAAACAAGCTCCATTTTAATAACCAATTTTTATTTCAGGTCGGTAACATGTTTGGGCGTGGCATCGGCGAGCTATCTACAAAACTGGGAGGTGCTTCGTCTTGGTTTTAGCATTACATAAAAGATAATAATTCACGTTTCACCACGCACCTGACCTTTTTTGCATACATTTATGCAAGATGATACGGTATTTGAAACTTTTTGTTACTGCATCATTGGCTAGTTTCTTGAAACCCGTAGGTGTGTCAGATACCTACAGATTTACACAATTAGATGACGTTACAAGTAATTCACTCACCTCATGAGATTTACAATTAGGGCGTTCAGGGACAGGCAAATTTTAAAAAATGCTCTTGTTACACTCGCAGTACAAATAAAATAGTTAATATGACGATTTTTTTTTATTTTTTTTTTGTGGTTCTAAATTGAAATAAAATGATTGAAAGAACTTTGATGCACTAGCAAAATGTTTAAGCAATTCTATGAAGGAAGGTAAAATCTTGTTAGTTACAAAAATTACCCGCCATTTCGAACGTATTTAATACATAATGGCATCATGTACCTATAAAAATTTAACTGCGCACCAGACACAACACTTCATCGCAAACTATTCCTATGTTTCTTTAACTGATATAATAATAACAACTATCAGTACTCAAATGATCATGTATATTTTGGATTTGAACTGTGTTTGTAACTACTGTAGCCAATGACATATTCCGAAGAACTAGACTGAAGCTGCGCTATGGAACCTTCTTGTTATACAGGTATATACATCTACTAACAGTATATAAAAGTAAATGAAAAAACAAAACTTATTCGTACCTATTAGTGTTGTGTTTTATTAATTCTATTATTGAAAATCACGCTTTGCAAATATTGTAATAACATTCCTAATATCCGTTAAATAACAGGTATTCTCTTCCACTGTTACCGTTTCACACGTTGGCGTCGCGTCGTATCGTCGATCGCGAGGCCGGCTAGTGAAAATCACTGTTACCGATTGTTAACTCGTAATCTCGTTACTGTTATTTAGATTAATATTTGGTCGTTACTTTCGTAATATGTTTATAGCGCAGCTTGTGTGTTTTGTGCCTATATTGTAAAAGTGTATTTTGCGTCGCAGTTAAATTTCAGGTTTTCATAGAAAAATAATATAAGTGGCCAGTTAACGTATAGCTTAGTGTGATTAATTAGTAAGGACTAGATTTTATTTTATAAAGCTTTATGTACAGATAGGCATCATTCGTTTATCGGGCAAAAGTAATACATGTGTATAATAAGGAGTAGTATTTGATATCACGATTAAATAATTATGATAATAAAGTATTTACAAAAGCATACATAAACACAATGCTACAATAATAATACATATCGCTTTGGCAAGACAAAAATATTATTACATTTATTTGTATTAGATGAATTACTATCGCGATGGTACATTAATATTAGTTTTAAACCAATAATGATACAATAATTTCAGTGTGTGATGAGGTTAAATTTTAATTGTATTCGAATTTTAGTGTTACGTTTGAAATACTATAATATTGTTATCAACTTCTAGATACCTACGTGATTTAAAAAAGAAAATAACTTCAAATTTATTATCATAATTTTAAAATTAATAATTCTTCTATAGCACAATTAGTCAGATTCCACAATCTCTAAGCCTAAAATTTTAAATATTTTTCTAAAATATTTAAAGCATCTTTTTATTAGCAAACATAATCGCAAATCTATGCATTTTTATAAAAATGCAAAATGATGCGAAATATCTAAATTATTTTTCTAGCTTAACTATTGCTGTAATAAAGTAATTACCATTTTTTGGGTAAATACGTTTGTTTTTTATAAGAATGCATATTTGCAATTCATTAGCCAATTTTCGCTAATAGCATACCTACTTCTATAATCACATTTTATTGCTCTATAGGTCCTAATCTAGTAAACTATTAAAAATAATAACTATTTATAAAAAAAATAGTTATTTATTGTTATCAAAGTAATTATTCTTCTACGCTAAATACCTTACAAATTTTCGGACTAGGAAATATTGAAAGTCTTAGATAAAACTTTTGTGGACTTAATTAAAAGCGATTAGTCGCTAAGCTAAATCGCCTTAAGAAAACTTGTTGGAAATGGCTTGAAATTTCATCTACATGTCAATTTCATTTTTCAATCTTTCAAGTTTTTATCTGTCATAGATACCTGCATTCCTGATACCTTCAAATATTTTATGACATTTTAGATCGTAACGTATATCTAACCAAAGATTGTTTTAATAGTTCAACTAATAATTATTCCTATTTAATTCACCAATAATAATTACTGTTAATATTGTACATTTATTTTATCGAATTTGTCTTTGAATATACATATACACGTACGTTAAAATAACAACGTGTAAGCATAATATTATACCTAAGTATGTTATGTAAAATAGATTTGAGCACATACTTTGGAAAAGAACATTTGTTGATCACAAGAAATATAGCTGCTAAGGACTATGTACAGCACTCAATTTCCACACAAATCAATTGTTTTGATATTAAGATTATTATATCCATCTATCATATTATTTAGTAATCCTACTTCTCTTGTTTCATCAAAGTCTAACAGTTAGGCGCCATCTTTACGAACGAGTGCATACTATACCGTAATGTCAACGTGTGAGGATAGGTTTCCATTGAATTTGCAGGCATGGTAAGTTCTGATTAGCTGCTGCCACAATTCATTAACAGAGATGGCACCACTTTAAAGTGTATTAGTAAAAAAAATCTGTAATAACAATATTATATGAAATTTAGGCTACTGATAAGCCTCATTAAAATGTGATTACTTAAAAAAAAGAGTAGTAATAACACCCACGCATGAAACCGTAGGCAGTAAGACACGAATTGTAAAAGAATGTACGATAAAGGATCAAAATAACTAGTATACCTATGTATATTTAGATAGATCTTCATTACTTGCATATCAATATCGCTATTTTTAATGAGTGCTTTACCTACTAACGGTACTTTAATTTGTATCTGTTTTCTTATCTTTTTTGCATAAACCACTGTTACGAAGACAAAGTATTTTGCATTTAGCCACAACATACAAATTCAAAAAAAGATTTTAATTGAAGTCTGCAAACGACATTTTCAGACGCACTTTAATGTGAAGACAAACTGTGTTTTAAACGGTTTTATTTAGCTAGCCGTTTGCTGTTTTTCATTAATGCCATGTCAAAGCATCTTGTGGCATAATAATTGTTATATCGAATATCAGAACATACCGTTTCATTGGCTGAAAAAGTTGTAAAACATTATTGGTTGTTTCGGAAGCTCATTAGAGGGTAAAAGTCAGGTTTGGTAGAATTAAGTGCATTAAGAGCCGACTGAAGTTGTGTAGATGCTTGTGTATAGTGTCGCCATAGAAACTTACGATGGCGACTCAACAAAATTCAAAATAAATGCAACGTGCCTATTAACTGCTGGATGAAAAATTATTGATAAATATTTATTTCGTAAACCACGCCATTGTAAGTTTGAGAAATGCTTAGAAAATGCCATCAAGTGCATCGCGATTGTAAGGGATACAATAAAAATATTTACAATAAAAATGTTTACTGTTCCTATGATGTTTTATTTAACTAATACATAAAGATTTAAAACTAATACAAATAGAGTGAATTTTTCATACTGATTTAACTAAGACCTTTATTATTTGATGTGAAATGTTACTGAATGGTACTTATTTCACTTCATAAAAAGTGTTTGGTGAAATGGCGTACTCTCTCATCGCCAAAACCATGCAAAAGAAAAATGTGTCAGTCAGTGTGTTTTTAAAAATAAAAGTTTGTAACATAATATAGGTGTTCCTAAACCATTTTAACCTTATCAATTGCACTACTTATAAGAAAATTGTATACAGCTTGTAGTCTGTCGAATTACAAGTGTAAGTAAGTAGTTTAGTTTGGCAATTTTACGTAAAAATTGCTTTCGTACTTTATTCAAAAGTTACATCTACTTTCATACGTAGTATCCTGCAATATAATATTATAAGTAAATATGTCTTTTAGGTACTATAATTATCAGTGTTTTGTGCAGGCGTCGTAGTCACTTTTACTTATATGAAAAGATTGATCAAAAACGCCGATTCAAATCACACAAATGCAAAATGTTATACTCGCACTCACTCGGTGAATGTGATTACGACCGCTCCGGATTGCAATGGGTGCCAACAGGCATTTTTGAATATCTGACCTATTTTTAGGCACTGCTAATAATAATTACGAAAGGTAACGTGAACCTCTCGGCTGGCCAAGATTACCGCTAGGTGTCTACAGTGGACATCGCGTTTCTTGTGTTGGTCATACTGGCCTGCCACGCTACACCTTATAATTTAAAACTGGTCGCATAGAATATTTAGAACCAATAGAGAAAAAATCGAATGATTGGTATTTTTTTAAAGGATACTTATTTTATTAATAATATCAAAATAAGTTTCATTATTATTTTAAATAGTAGGGAGAACATATTATACGTGCTTGCAACACCGAATGTAAAAGAAAAAATTGACATTTCGCAGTGAAGTAGTGGACGTAGTGAACGTGTGTGTTGTTTTTCTAAGAAGAAATAATTATTTTGTTTTGATTGGAAGAATAACGTAAGTAATAACTTAAAGTTTTAATTAACTGTATGTTTATTTTATCTTACAAATTGTTAGAATTGTGTGCTGTGTTCAAAAACTTGTTACATTCCCGGAAACGTATGTTACGCGGGCCTTTATTTTTATAAAAAGAAAGAAAAAAAGGGGAAAATAAAACCTTTGTGGACGATATCATCTGCGCATTCCAACGTTATTACGTGCACGGGGTCATAGAACTCTTTACACGGTTTTGGCGCAATTATTAATTTTTAAAGTGAATTTCTTTAGTGAACTTTCTGGATCTTAAAATAGCTGACTGATTGGCCAACTCTGGACTGCAATGACTCAATAGAAAAATGTGTTAGGAGGTGATGGTCAGGTGCCTAAAATGAGTTACCTTAGCCTAGATATTTGGTAAAAAATATGTGTGCCAAATGACATAATTTTTCTTTTTTTAAATTCATTATTTCAAGTCCAACTAGATTCTGGCTAATGAGTATTTATTTGTTTTGTATTTGTAAATTTGTAATACCTATTACAAAATTACAAGTTGTACAATGGAGTTGTAGTCATATAGATAACTGGTTTTTTTGGGTTTCACCTAATGCCATTCAGTTTGTTTTCCTAAAAGCCATGCCATTGTATAGAAACAATTGGAAGTTCTTGCACCTAACTTATTGTACCATTGTTGAATTATGTCATCTAGTTTTGTAAACATTACATGAACATTCTTTCTACATACTTAATGAGTAGTAGTTTGTTTGAAAAGTCTTCAATTTATAACTTACATGGTCTATGGGCTAGTGTCCATTAATGGGTTCTACCTTATAACTATTGTTCTCATTGTGATCACATAACTGGGATCTACAATTTAATAAGTCAATAAATAAATAACGTAGGACATTACACACAGTGCCATCTGACCCCAAACTAAGCAAAGCTTGTACTATGGAAGTCAGATAACTAATTGAATACTTAGTTTTTTTTGTAAATATGTACATACTTATAATAAATATAATTATGCTGTTAGTTCAAAAATCCAAATGTAAATGAAGATACTGTTTTTATTTGCCTTGTGTTTTTTCTAGAATAATATTTAAATTCATATATTTGTGAATTATTATAATTACAAATTCATCTACACTAATATTACAAAGAGGAAAGATTTGTATTTTTGGATGTTTGTAACGAATAAACACAAAAACTACTGGACCAATTTAAAAAATTCTTTCACTGTTGGGAAACTACACTATTCCCGGTTGACATAGGCTTCTTTCTTCCGCTAAAATTTTATAAATTTGTAGTTTTGTATTTGTACTTTTTGCGAATTGTCATACTGGACCCTCAGTACTTTTGCAGCTATGATAGCTTAGTGGTTAGAGCGTTTAGGCTGCATGCTGAGAGCCGGGTTCAAATCTCAATGATGAGCATCAAAACTGGTCCATTCCTTTAGGAGCTATGATGCCACAGAGAGATTTGGTAAACTTATACTCTTGCATCAGGGGTTAATTGCAAAAGCTACAATCTTACCATTTCAAATGACGACCTGCTTGCAAGTGATGTCATGCTATTCTTATATTTAGTGCGCTATCAGCTTAAATACTTGGGCAGCAAATGACCAGATAATACCAAACTGTTGCCTCATTAGAAGCGATACATTAACTATACATCTATACTTAAAGTAGATAAAGTGGTAGGTTTAGATATTGAGTTGAGACACGTTGGTTGTAATCCATTGGGACCTGTAGTTAAAGAATAAGTGAGAATTCTCAGTTTTATTACTTTCGCATCTGTTGAATACCCATTTCACATATTGTTCAATTTTCTTTAAATGTCTAGTTAGCAGAATGTCTGATTCATAAAATGTTCACTTTGCGGAATATCCTACATGCAAGATAAGTTGTAAAAATTTATCTGTTTTATTTGCATCATTTACCTAATATTTTAGAATTATATTTTAACCGACCAGTGAAAAGGGTAGTTTTTCTAAAGTGTTATCTATTTAACCTAAACCGTTTCATGATGGACATTCAGCAAATATGACATTATGTGAAAAACGATTTGTTAATCAGACGCCATTACTAGGCGATTTTTTTTTATACGTATAAGTAATGAGACGAACGAGACGCTCTCCTGATGGTAAGAGATAACGCCTGTCCATGATCATTGCAGCGATACACAGAACTTTGAGTAGCAGAACAAAGTCCAGGGCATCACTGCTTTGTCGCTCATTACTTTCAGATTTGCGATGGCTAGTCTCAACAGCCCAGTAATTTTGCTAGCTGCAGCACTCTTCAAACCGGAACACAGTCATATTTACACACTACTGCTTGGCGGCAGAATATCTGGTACTGCGGTGGTACCTACCTAGACGACCTCCTGCTAAGGAGATCTACCACCAAGTAGTAGTAGTAGTGTATTTCTGTTTTATTCAGATTCATCTATTAAAATCCACCTGTCATAGTCATCTGAAGCATCATCTGACCTTCACAATTATTCCCCGAAATCTCCAAATAGCCGAACGACTTTGGAAATAACACCGAAACATATAAACAAATATCCATTCTCTGCCAAGAGAAGTTAACGACGTTATATTGCCAATATTTTGGGGTTTGGATGAAACTGAATGCATCTTTAAGGTGGTTCGATTTCCATACAAATAAATGTTTGCCATTTATGGACAAATGGAGCATAACTTTGCAGTGAAATCACAGCTACTGGGATTTATTTTGGTCTTTATTTGTGGTAAATTATAATTGCTTGATTACTGTCAACACCGTTATACCGTTAACAGTCAAAATCAAAATGGAAATGGAACCACCTTAAGGTCGGTATATAATATTTAAAACACATAGCCAAAAAGTTATACATTTAAAACAGGACATACAATTTCGGTTACAATTGTTTTTGTATAACGTAATAGTTACATCGGGTTTCAAACTAGGCGAAGTCTGTATTTTTGTGACCCAAGTTCAATGCCAGATTCAATTTCGCGCGTCTACATGTTAAGGTGGTTCGATTTCGATACAAACAATTTTTTTCCAATTATAGACAAATGGAGCATAATTTTACAGTGAAATCACAGCTACTGGCATTTGTTTTGGTCTTTATTTGCGGTAAATCACAAACAGTAGATTATTAGCATAATTAATATTATCATTATTATATCTTGTTAATTAGGTACCTATTTTTTTTTCTTCATGAATTAAATTTTGACAAGAATGTGAAACAATTAAGAGACAGTTGACGACAGTGTAAAAAAAATAATTTTAGTATCTACTCTTACATCTATTTATATGAAATCTTATAGGCGTTTCACAACATATATTAGTAATTAGAAAAAAAAGGCCAACTTAGTGTGTACATATTATTCTTATATAATAAATAGATATTTAATTTTGTATTATCCATGAATAAGCGTTACTTTTCCGAGATGACAATTGTGATATTTACGTACCAACGTTTTACAGTTTTTACCTGACGACCCACTGATTCGCTGAAGCGAAATACGCAAATCTAAGCACAGTACCGCTCTTTGTCCTAGATTCATTTTCTTTTGTCAATCTCGCGCTGAAATAAATTGAATAGAGCAAAGAACTAACCGTTAGAATTAATGTTGTCAAATTAGCAAAAATAATTATTAGATGTAGTCTGGTTTCGTGGTGAAAACGGTAAAAAGCTATAACCGATGTGCACACACAAACTAGTACATTAACCTTAGCTTAAGATTAATTTAGCTGACTTCGTTCTCCCTGTATAGTAAAAAAAAATGTAAATTCAAAATTGACAGGGGTCAAACAAAATTTAGTTCAGAGTTAAATATTCTAACACAGAGAAAATTATTTACAAATTTTTTTTGTATGCCGAAAGGTAGTCTGTCGTGTTTTCTTTGCTCATTATTTGTTTACATCTGTACTTACCCATAGCGCAGATGGATTATTATTATTATTATTAAATAAGAAAGGAAACATTTATTTTGACACATATACAACAACAAAGATTTAAAAAAAAGACAACAAAAATAACAATGATAGTATTTAGAAAGATCTAATTATGTATTAGCAAAAATAGATCTATGTTTGGCCACCAACTCGCCCGATGGAAAGCGACGATGCGGCCGAGGATGGAACACGCCGATCTAGAAGAATTCTATTCACTCTAGCCTTAAAAACGTCCAAATTGTATTAATAGGAAACAGAAGCTAGCAGTGAGTTCCAATGTTGTTGCTTCCAAAATTCCATCGAACCTTATAGTAAAGTCCCACTTTACTAAAGCATGACTAAACTTGACTGATACGGACTGGACTTTGACTATAACTGTAGCTACGAGGCAACTTATTTAACATAATTATAAAACTTGAAAATACAAACTTGACACTGGCAAATGCTCAAAATGCGACGCCAGAATTAAAGAAAAAAAAATTCTGCTTGTTCTCATACTTTTTGGAATGATACTTATTGTTGTCCGATACAACTTCATACCGTTAAGGGCCAAGTCCTCGACCGTGGGAACTTCTGCTTGAACACCTACATTGATATTTTCCACTCACACAGACGTACATACGTCTGACGTTAGATTTGAATACATTGACGTCACGCTAAAATAGATAAGGAGAGTTAAATTACTATAGCCACGAGCAAGAAGGAGACAGAATGTTTATTCCTATTGCCGGAAGCGGATTTTACATTGATTATCTGTTACATTATGACAGAAGTTTTTTTTTTTGTTTTGGCATCGCGTTTTGAATATTTGCCAGTGTCAAGTGTCAAATACAAAACGGGCGGGAAGCATGCGCGCGGTGCTCGGTACCGCCGCCACCGCGCGCCCTCTCGTGACGTGCTATACACGACCACGAGACTCGTGACGTTAGATTGTCAGATTCAGAGATTCTCGATGGTTTGTAGCGCCTACCAAAATAAAACAGCAACAGACGTAACGCAGAAAAGAGATTTTCAGCAGGCACTATCAGAAATTTTCATCAAACTTTTTTTTTTTTTTTTTTTTTTTTTATACATAATAGGTTCGCGTTTGACTACACCCTGCCTGATGTTAAGCAGGATGCAGTCCAAGATGAAGCACGCTTACCTAGAAAAAAACCTGTTTACTCTAGATTTGAAGACACCCAAATTGTACTTCACGGGAAAAACAGACGCCGGCAGAGAGTTCCACATCCTCGCTGTGCGTATGAAGAACGTGGAATCGAAGCGCTTAGTCCGTACGTGGGGAATGTCCACCATGTATGGATGGCGCTTAGGCCTAGTCTGCCTTGCCGTCCGGTAATAGAAAGGGGCTGGCGGAACCAAATTGTGCAATTCCGTGGCACACTCCCCGAAATGTATCCGATAGAAGACAGACAAGCAAGCGACTTTACGACGGTGCTCAAGGCTTTGTAACTGAGACGTGGCCAGAGCGTCGTCGCCAATTAGTCTCCTAGCGCGCCTCTCGATCGACTCCAGAGCCTCAAGCTGATACTTGGCAGAGCCGTCCCATAGGTGAGAGCAGTACTCCATACACGACCTTACTTGCGCTTTATATAAACTAAGCAGCTGTTCTGGTGTGAAGTACCGCCTCACTCTAGACAGGATGCCAAGCTTTCTTGCTGCTAATTGAGCCTTTGACTCTATAAACGAGCCAAAATTTAGAGTCGTCGAGAGAGAGACACCAAGAAGCTCGAGGCTATCTGCAATCGGCACGGATACATTTCGGAAAGACGGAGACAGTGAAAAAGGCCTTTTTTTGGCCGAAAATAAACACGCCTGAGTCTTAGAAGCGTTAAACTTGACCAGGTTGGCATCGCCCCAATCGGAGACTGCCTTAAGGGTCAAGTTCAAACGTTCGATCAACGACTCTCTGTGTGACTGGATCTGTGACCCGCTGGCTCGTGCGTCGGATGTGTAACTCTCCACAACCGTACTGTCATCTGCGTACCCATAAATACCGGGCTTCAGCAAATCGTTGATGTGCAGCAGAAACAATGTTGCAGAGAGTACGGACCCCTGTGGAACACCGGCATTGATAGCCATTTGATCAGACGAGCAGCCTTCGACGACCACTCGCAAGGATCTTTCCCTCAGGAAGTCTGAAATCCACGCACATAAACCAGCGGACAGGCCGTACGCAGGAAGTTTGCCAACAAGGCTATCATGCCAGACCCTGTCAAAGGCCTTCGAGACATCCAGAGAAACGGCAAGCGCCTCTCCATGCTTCTCGATGGCCTCACTCCAGATATGTGTGACGTACGCTAGAAGGTCACCAGTAGACCGGTTTTGGCGGAATCCGTATTGGCGGTCACTGATGAGGTCATTGGCTTCTAGGTACGTCAGGAGCCTGTTATTGAGTACACGCTCCATACTCTTACAAAGTATGGAGGTGACCGAGATGGGTCTATAGTTGGCAGGGTCTGCTCGACTTCCTTTTTTGGGCACGGGTTGCACGTTGGCAAGCTTCCAGGATTTAGGGACTTGACCAGTCTTCAGAGAGAGGCGAAACAGGCGCGTCAACACGGGAGACAATTCAGGTGCACAAGACCTCAGAACAATTGCTGAAATACCGTCGGGGCCACTGGCCTTGTTCACATCCAGATTGCGTAGCGTTCGACGAACCTCCTTTTGTCGGATCAGTATGTCACTCATGACTGACTTGCCACTCGACAAAGTTGGAGGTGTCGCACTACCAGCATCTAGACGCGAAGACTCCGCGAAGAGAGAAGCAAACAGGTTTGCCTTCTCTTCTGCAGTGTGAGCTAGTGTTCCGTTAGCTTTCAGCAGTGGAGGTAGTGAAGAGCGGCAGAAGTTCGCTTCAACCGATTTAGCTAGGGACCAAAATGCTTTGCTACCAGTAGGATAAGAAGCTAGTTTGTCCCCTATTCGACTAATATGGTTGAAACGAGCCCTCTGCAACGCCTTTTTACACGACTTGGCAACCCTATTAAAGGCTCTCTTCTTTTGGTGTATGTCCCTTGCCTTGCGGTTTCGAGCATCCGCCCAAGCTAGATATGCCCGATGCTTTAACGCCACAGCGCGTCCACAATCAGGCCCAAACCAAGGGCGAGCTTTGCTGGACAGTGGTACGTCAGAGAATGGAACAAAATATTCCATCCCTAAACGCAACACATCTGTCACAGCTTCCGCACAGGTTGAGGGATCACCAGAAGAGAAGCAAACAGGCTGCCAAGGATAGGATGCGAAGAAAGAACGCATCCCATCCCAATCTGCTGACTTGTAACGCCACAACCGCCGGGTGCCTGAAGGGCTAGGGTCGGACGGAGGATAGACAGATACAGATTTCACCAGACAATGGTCGGACCTACCTAAAGGTGAGGATACCGACACTGAGTATCGGTCTGGATCAGTTGTCAACAGAAGGTCGAGGCAATAGGCATTGTGCGACTCAACATCAGGTACCCGCGTGGCGCTTTGGACCAACTGAGTGAGATCTAACGCTATAGCTAACTTGCGCATCTCAATCCCAGCATGGTCTGTGTCCCGGTATGGGTATAACCACTCTTTGTGGTGGCCATTAAAATCCCCCAGAAACACTAATTGGGCCGTGGGGTATTTCTGTTGAGCCGCGTCCGCTACCTCACTGAGATATTCTGTGAGCCTGGTTGTCTCTCGGTCTCCACTATGTGATCGGTAGACACAGGCATAGAGAATTTTCTCCATGCCTGTATCCACAAGTGCCCAGAGTACGGAGAAGGTGGGGTCTTCAAATTGACGGAGGCGCAGAAAACAGATGTCGTCCCGGGCGTAGACACATACTCCCGCACGTGGTTTAAAATTGTGCTCCAGTGTATACCCTGGGTAAGAAAGGTACGACACGTCGGACGGACAACCAATCTGCGTCTCCGAGAGAAACAAGAGGTGGGGTTTATCGGTCTCAAGATGGTAGTGAACCGGAACGATATTGGAGTGCAACCCTCTAATATTAGAAAAGTGCACTTTTAGCGAGAGGGAGTGCAACCGCTGTGGAACCTTAATTCTTTTTTTGTTGTTTCTCATTATGTGTTAGAGTAAAGGAGGTTGAAAGTCGGCAGTAGAACGAGGCGTCACGCTATGTAACCCATGTGGCGCACACCAGAAGAAACACGCATTGTTGGGGGACTAGCCTGGAGACTGCGGGGACGCCCGAGCCCCCCCAGGAATGTCCATTGGGCCCTCTCGTCCGGCCGCCAACCGGCACAATGGCGCATTCCCGGGATTTTTCGACAGTTGGCGGGGCAGCCTTTCATGGGTGGCTAGCTCATTACTTGGGCCCCCTACTACCTGCGGTCGGCCAGCGGTGCACCGTGCCTCGGATCCCGCTACCCTCCGCGACTAGTCTCCCAATGCAGTAAACCAGTTGTGCATCAAGGCAGGTTCACATTAGGGACACGACTGTTCTGACCCGACCTTCTGAACGGTGTCACCGGACAACACGCCGGAACACGACTAGGTCGTTTGGCGGCGTGACTTTGTCTGGTGGGTGGTAACTAACCACGGACAAAGCCTACCACCAGTGAGTTGTCACCTGATTGGCACCACCCGAGGACTACGTGTGGGGTTTCAGTATGAGGGTGCTTTCCCACGGACGAGGGTGACTCAGTCCTCAAAAGTATCCGTACCGTACCAAACTATCCGTACTTATCTGCTAATAGAATAAACAAAACGTACAATAAAAGGTCTAAGCCTTAAATGTATCTGCATCAAAGTTAGCATCTATAAAATTGCGTCTTTCCTATAATTATTTTGATGTCAAGATTACGGATTAAAAATAATTTGGCCATATTCTATTTCATAATTTCAAGAAACGAAAAGCGTTTGAAACTATTTTTTCTCCAAGCATAATAATTCAGGATATGTACTATAGTATTCATTAATTTCAAACTTCCACATGATGTATAACGGCACAAAAATGTTGACAAAAACACATCGATTGCCTTATTTCACAAGACTTGCCCGTTAATTCCAGTCGTTAGTCAATGTTACAGTTTATGCTGCACGATACAATATTACGGTTAGGGTTGTGATTACTTTAAGGTGGTTTGATTTCCATACAAAGAATTGTTTGCCATTTATGGACAAACGGAAGCATAATTTAACAGTGAAATCATAACTACAGGGATTTATTTTGGTCTTTATTTGCGTAAATTACAATTGCTTGAATAAAACGGTACCGGCTACAAGCTACCGGCTTCCTTGTTTCCTTATAGATATAATCTAGATCTTTTCAAGGTCAGAGTGAATAGGTATCTTCTAGGTCTGCGTGCTTCATCTTCGACCACATCGTCGCTTACCATCAGGCGAGTTGGTGGTCAATCGCGGACTTATCCGTATTAAAAAAAAAAAAAAACCATAGCATGGTGGTAGGGTACTTTAGTACTCGGTCGGCTAGCAACCACCCTCAAATTGAAAATCTGCCGCCAAGCATCGTAACGGTGTGTTCCGGCAGCCTCACTTGAGAGCCGGTTCTATTCCAGGCTAGGTATGCTTTACCATGTTGGACCACACCTTCACTTAACATCAGGTGAGCTGTGGACAAACATAGCTGTCAACGAAAAAAAAAACAATTTCACAAATTGGTCCAGGCGTCCTAGAATAATCGTGAAACATAAATAAACAACCCCACGAATTGAGAACCTCTTCCTTTTATGAAGTGGATTTAAAACTAGACATTTACGCCCCAAATCAAGACAAGCTTGGCGTTTGACCACAGCTCACCTGATGTTAAGTGACGGTGTGGTCGTTGTGTGGTTTGGGTGTTGCGAAATTGGTGAATTGAAAAGGTATATTTGTAATCTCTCATTTAAAAAAAAATCTAATCATTTGAGAGCCAGTTGTATTCCAGACTGGGCGTGTGTTAACATCTACGACCACACCGGCATTTAAAAAGAACTTGTGGTGACAACCCTAGGACCGAGCCAATTGGCTCGATTGGAAACAGTGATTCGATTAAGGGCAACTCTACAGATGATACCACGATGCATCTTTACATAAATCATTATGTAAATAACTACGGAAACATATTGTATATTTTGATAAGTAAGCTGTGGTATATTTATTTTCTCTTTGCAATAAAATTCTAGTTCTACAGCCCTGTTGGTTCATTGGCAGTATGTCTGCTTCAAGAGCTGGGTGTGGGCTCGATTTCCACCAAAACAAACATTTTGTGCAAACAAATGTTTGTTCTGTATTTATTACAAATATGTTTTACGAAAAAAAGTATTTAAGTATTCTATCAGTTATCTGACTTCCATAGTACAAGCTTTGCTTAGTTTGACGTCAGATGGCGCTGTATAATGTCCTACGATATTTTTTTTATTAATCGAGGTTTTAAACATAGAAATAATGATAATTGATTGATTGCGTTACTTTGCGGAAGTTCATTTCGTATATTCAAGGTATATATTTAGTTTATTTCCGCGTCGTTTCAGTTACAACAGTGATAAGAACTTCATTTTAACTACATAATTAGACAACAATTTTTTACTACTACTAGTCTCAAAGTAATGAGCGCCAAAGCAGCGATACCCTGAACTTTGTTTTGTTTCTCAGGGTTCTGTGTGTCGCTGCAGTGGTCATGGACAGGCGTTGTCTCTTGCCATCAGGAGAGCGTCTCGTTCGTCTCATTACATTTTTACATTAAAAAAAAACTAATTTTGACATAAACTTAAAAACTAATTTAACAAAAATCCAACAAAAAAACCGCAACCAAAAAACAACTGCAAAAAATAACCGCAGTCTTAATATCCTCTTCTCGCTGTAGTAATAATAGTACTTAATAAAATCAAAAGCAAAATTAAAAATTTTGAAAAACCCCACAACGGTTAAAAATTTATTGTCACCTATCTAAGATAATGCACCAATCAAACCCGAACCCATAACTGAAAACTGCATCAAAATCGGACTAGTAGTCTCGGAGAAAAGTGGCAACATGGATTTGCACAAAAAATGTTTCCTGCAGCGCCCCCTGGTGAGTTGTCACCGTAACACCTATCTAAAAACATGCACCAATCAAACCCAAACCCATTATTGAAAGCTGCATCAAAATCGGACTAGTAGTTAGTTGGAGAAAAATGGCTACATGTATTTGCACAAACATACAAACAAACATTCTCTCACCCCAAACGCAAGTACCGTCTCCGTTCCGTCGTGAGTAAAAACAAAGTTATCATCATCATCATTCATCATTTCAGCCGTAGGACGTCCACTGCTGGACATAGGCCTCCCCCATTGACTTCCATAAAGACCGGTTGGAAGCGGCTCGCATCCAGCGCGTTCCTGCAGTCTTTACTAGGTCGTCTGTCCACCTTGTGGGTGGACGTCCTACGCTGCGCTTGCCGGTCCGTGGTCTCCACTCCAGAACTTTGCAGCCCCATCGGCCATCAGTTCTGCGTGCTATGTGCCCTGCCCACTGCCACTTCAACTTGCTAATCCGTTGGGCTATGTCGGTAACTTTGGTTCGTATCAAAAATAATGTACAGGAATATTGTATTTCGAAATGGTTTTGAAATCAGTATAGTATTTTCTTCTTTACATACCGAATTGTCAGTACTGACTACTGATTCACTTGCCAAAGACAGCACAAAACTTTGTAATCAGAGTGAATCACCTCACGTGTGCCAACTCTAAATATCGGCTGATGCATAAATATTGCTAGGTGACCAAGTGCTTCACTTCTAGGTCCGATATAGCATTACGTCATAGCTGGATGCGCGGGAGATACGTGTCGCCACTGAACAGAATTTACTTGTACCACGAAAATATACCAGAGGCTAGCGCGAGATGTATTACTAAACGGACAGCGGGACAGCTCCAACACCGTTCTGAAGACGATTGCCGCCAGACTAGACTGCTCTTTCCTTCGGCACGCCTGTAATAGGCATTTACCAGTGCCGGTGACGATGAGAAAGAGCTAAAAATACATTATTACTACTTCTATTTAAGTATTTCTTTCTTCTAATATTATTATTTTATTAACTACAGCTAGGCGGCAGAATAGCTGATACTGCGGTGGTGATACTAAACTACCTAGACGATCAGCTAAGGAGATCTACCACGAAGTAAAAACGAAATACTTTAGGTACATATGTATATTTTTCTGTACTCATCTCTTAATGACCATGACTATGTAATTTTGTAGCGCCTTTGCCAAAGTATTGTGGAGGAAAACCGCACTGAAAAGGAATGGAGCCAATAGAGCAAAGTTCAATTGGTCTTCAATGTCCAATTCAATTGTAAAAGTTCGGTCCAATTGACATGTGTACAGTACTTATATTTTCAAGTTGTATTGTACAGTGTTACATTATTGTTTGGTATAACCAAATTAAGGTGGTTCGATTTCCATACAAATATTTTTTTGCCATTTATGGACAAATGGAGCATAATTTTACAGTGAAATCACAGCTACTGGCATTTATTTTGGTCTTCATTTGCGGCAAATCACAATAAATTATTAGCATAATCTACTGTTTTATTCAAGCAATTGTAATTTGCCGCAAATAAAGACCAACATAAATGCCAGTAGCTGTAATTTCACTGTAAAATTATGCTCCATTTGTCCATAAATGGCAAAAATTTATTTATATGGAAATCGAACCACCTTAAGATCTTAGCTGCTAGAGACCTTATTTTATGACATAGACAAGTAATTCAAGCTGAAAGATTTTATTAAACTACTAGCGGACGCCTCGCGGTTTCACCCTCGTAGTTCCGCCGCCGTTGCTTTCCAGTACTCTGCTGGCTAGCCACCCCCCTCAAGTCGACGCATCATCATCGCATGTCGTCATCCGCTCATCTGTTTCTAATCTATAAATCTATGTAACTGCTCAAGGTGTGGTCAAGCGCCTGTCTATCAATAGTGACACGCTAGCGAGAGCTAAGCTTTATTTTTACATCGTAAATGTCAAACAAACGCCGAGCGGTCGCTGGCACAATTGGGTCGAGTAATCATAGGACGGTGACGAAAGGGTTTTAAGTGTTTTACAACGTTTCACATATTTCATACGACAGTTTTAGTCCAAGCCCATATGGCCAGTGAGAGGCCCAAATCTAAACCCTCAGTGCTATTTTCGTATTTCGTAGTAAATTAGCACTTTTTGTTTGACTCCATCCTATGGTTGATAAGCTAGACCACAGTTCAGATGGTAAGCAGACTTAGCCTGGAATGGAACTGGCTGTCAAGTACGGCTGCCGAAACACACCGGTGTCGCGTAACATACATACAAAGAAAACCTTTTTTGAAGTCTGTTAAAATTGTATATATCGATGATATTTTCGTTTACTCCTCGCTCTGTCTTTGGAGCAGTGCATTTCACCTAAGCATTTCGCCTAAGGGTCATGAAATCGGTTTTTTAAATTGTAAATTTACTTAAATAAATTTACAATTTAAAAAACCAAAAAATATAATAATTATATTAGTAGTAATGTAAGAAAAACCTTGACGTTGGGGCGGGTTGCTAGTTTCAAATATATCATTAGAAAAGTTTTCAAACACTGAATACATTTACATGTCAATTAATCAAAAAACAGCATGTCGAAATAAAGTATGTCGATATAAAAATATGTCAATATAATAAAATGTCAAAAAAATCATAATTAGGTACTAGCATATCTATCTATCTATCTATACTATTATAAAAAGGAAAGATTTGATTGTTTGTTTGTATTGAATAGGCTCCGAAACTACTGAACCGATTTCAAAAATTCTTTCACCGTTGGGAAGCTACACTATCCCCGGGTGACATATGCTACTTTTTATCCCTGTATTCCCACGGGAACGGAAACTACGCGTGTGAAACCGCGAGGCGTCCGCTAGGACTAATATAAAGAGGAAAGATTTGATTTTTGTTTGTTCTGTATAATTTTTGGCGTGAACAACAAAGAGTTAATTTTATTAATCAACCAATCAACGCCATGCTGGTCACTTGTTAAGAAGCACATTTTTTAAACAGATTCGTAGTAAGTCCATTCCATTTGGGCTTAACTAGCAGACATTATTCTCAGACTTACATAAGGGCAAGATGCGAAATAACTTTGACGTTAGGTCATATCTCCAACGTGACTCAGAGCCCATAACTCGCGTGTTATTACTAACTTAACTAAAAGAGCATTGTTTGGGCCGACTCTTCATTTGTTCGGTCGTTTTTTGGGAAGAGTACAATGGAATTGAAAAAAAAATGATGACAATTTTCGTACAGGAATGCTATACTTATGATGTAAAACGTTGTAAACATTTTTTGAAGAATACTTAGTTACTGGGAATGGTGGAAGAGATCAAATTTGTTATCTCTTCTTATGTTAAAGTAATTAGACGAACAAGACGCTCTCCTGATGGTTTTTTTTGACAGGCTAGGGTATTTTGACCACAACTCACCTGATGTTAAGTGACGGTGTGGTCGAAGATGGTAAACACACCTAGCCTGGAATGGAACTGGCTCTCAAGTGAGGCTGCCGGAACACACGCGTCAGATTTTCAACTTGAGGGTGGTAGCTAGCCAGCCGAGTACTAGAAAGTACTCTAGCACCATGTTCATTTCCGCACGATGTTTTCCTTCACCGACAGCTCAAGCTCATTGTTGGGGCTTTGCATGCCCTTCGGCACGCGAACCGACCGCTCTAACCACTGAGCTGTCATCGCTACATAAAGGACGCTGCTTGCTAAAGGATCAAAGCACTCGTTACGTTCAGTGAAACATGGAAATTCGAAGGACTTCTTTGTGTTCAAAAATGTACACATATTCACGTGCACACGGCTGTGTTTAAAACACTAATGTGATGTGCAACTTCTTGCCGTTTGTGTTTCTCGAAAAGTACAATATGGGTATCTTCAAAACCAAAGTAAACCGGTTCTCCCGGGTAACCTAGTCAACATCAGACAGAATGAGGTCAACCGCTAACCTATCATGAATAAAAAGTAATTAGCACCAAATCAGCATTGTTTCTCACTGTATTGGACTTTGTTTTGTTACTCAGTTCTATGTACCGCTGCAATGGTCATGGGCAATGGGCATGCGTTATCTCTTACCATCAGGAGAATATATGGTTTATCTTATAATCCTTACATTGAAAAAATGTCAATATTGTGTAAGTGATAAGTTGACGGACCCCCGTGTCGTGGAACTGAAAAAAAAAGCTTTGTTTTGCTACTCAAAGTTCTGTGTACCGCTGCAATGGTCATGGACATGCGTTATCTCTTACCATCAGGAGATCGTTTCGTTCGTATCACTACTTTTACGCAAATAATGAACTGTAACATGTTACGTAGGTACATTTTATATTATCTGACATTTTTAAGTCATTCACGAATATAGGTGCTTTCACTGCTAAGGAATTTCCTCTCATAACTTAAAGATGAATCACGAAATGTTCGACCAGTTGTGCTAACATGCTGAACAATTCCCATCTATATAATATTATTTAAGGTTCCGATCCGGCCCGAACATAAATTATTAAGTATTTCGACAAAAAGGAGTTTTGGAAGCAATACATAAAGTTACACTACATTATTTAATTTTTATTTGGGAAACTTACCTATATAGCGATGATAGCTCAGTGGTCTGGATATCGATGGGATAATACTAGTTTAATACATATTGAAATCGCTTTTTCTCAGAAATGGTGTTTCTAAGGAAAAGTGTCCGGGCAATTTTTGTCCTAACTGTTTTATCATAAAAATTTCAATAACATTAAGTACATATTAGAGATCAATCTATATTTACGTCATATACATTCGCATTTTAAGCAAAATAAGTGCTAAAATCCAATGTCTGATATCAACTGTACATCTTATTGGCTTCCGCATTCCTAATACTTGAGCACGATTTTCTAGCGTAGGTATAAGTTCCAGAAGTTTGCGATGTATCATCTTCTTTTTTCCTTTGGTTTTGGCGTCGCGTTTTGAACATTTGCCAGTGTCAAGTATTTTATATTTTCAAGTTTCAAATGTTAAATAAGTGTCCTCGTAGCTATAGTTATAGTCAAAGCCCAGTCTTGGTCATGTACAGTTCATGTCAGTCAAGTCCAGTCATGCTTTAGTAAAGTAGTGGTGACTTTACTATAAAGCCTGGATGGAGTCTTGGAAGCAACACAAAAAGTCATGTTTCACCATATTATTATATCATTTTCCCACACTCGCGCTTATGATTCGACACTTTATAAATAAAACACCACCATTTTTATGCATAAACACTCTACAAAACACTAGTCAAGTGCCTGCCGGAACACGCCGATGCTTGGCGGCAGATTTTCAACTTGTGGTAGCTAGCCAGCCGAGTACTAGAATGTACCCACCCTACCATCATGCTATGGTTTCCTCGCGATGTTTTCCTTCACGGGCAGCTCAGCTGGGTTTGAATCCACGCCCTTCGGCGTGCGAACAGTCAACGCTAACTGAGCTATCATCGCTACAAAACTTTCATGGTAATTTTTTTTTTTTTTTTTAATACGGATAAGTCCGCGTTTGACCACCAACTCGCCTGATGGTAAGCGACGATGTGGTCGAACATGAAGCACGCAGACCTAGAAGATACCTATTCACTCTGACCTTTATTTCCATACATGCTCATCGCTAGCAGCTGCAAGCAAATTTAAACGAGCCCTTTCTTTAAAAAAAAGCTGGTTACGATACGTCTACGTCATCTTCGTCGACCTTTACCGACTTCACTCACACTGGTCCTATAAGTCTCTTTCAACATTCCCTCTCTACTCTCTACACGCCAAAACCATCTACACATCCCTGTCTATATCTTTGTTAATCTCCTAATACATCACAATGTCCCCTTATCAATCAGTCTTGATGACAAAAAGTTTGTTGGTAGTTCTGTTAATGATCTAATTTAAATGAACATGAGATTGGATCGCGCATCGTGCACTTGTGTGGTCTGAACTTGAGAAGTGTTGTATAGCAGTATTGACATTGTGTATGCACGCGTGTCTCTTTGTACTGAGTGTTTGATTAGATGAATATGTTGTAGCTAGGATTATTATGAATAACTTTTACTGTAAACTGTGTCTCTATAGAGATAAATGGGATTGTTTTAGAAACTCTGCCATCATCATCATCATCAGTCTATCGAAGTCCACTGCTGGACATAGGCCTCTCCCAAGACATGCCACTCAGCCCGATCTTCGGTTTTTCGCTTCCATCCATCGCCAGCTGTCCAACGTATATCGTCACTCAATCGAGTCTCAGGGCGTCCTACACTACGTTTGCCAATTCGCGGTCTCCACTCCAGAACACGTCTACTCCAGCGGTTATCGGTTCTGCGACAGATATGTCCAGTCCATTGCCACTTCAGCTTGCTAATACGCTGAGCTGTGTCAGCGACTTTAGTCTACGAATCACTTTGTTTCGAATACGATCTCTCAAAGAAATGCCGAGCATAGCTCTTTCCATAGCTCGCTGAACGACTTTGAACTTACGGACCATTCCCGCTGGTAGAACGCACTGGTTGAAGACTTTTGTCTTGAGACTTTGTGGGATGGATGACGAGAAGACTCGACGTAGTTTCCCGAAGATACGCGTTAAATATAATTATGTTATTGTATGACAATGGCACATTTTTTAGCAGAAGAATGAACGATTGATTGAATTAATGATGAATGACTAATGAAGAATGTTAAGTAGAGCATAGCATCAATAATTATGTTTCAAAAGTGTTTGGACGATCTAAAAGCTACTTTCTAAGGTCTACGTTGCCTAAAACTCCATAATTTACCACGTTTTTTTTATGGTTGACAGGCTAGATATTTAACCACAGCTCACCTGATGTTAAGTGAAGGTGTGTTCGAAGATGGTAAAGCACACCTAGCCTGGAATGGAACTGGCTCACAAGTGAGGTTGCCGGAACACACCGTTAGATGCTTTAGATGCTTGGCGGCAGATTTTCTACTTGAGGGTGGTAGCTAGCCAGCCGAGTACTAGAAAGTAGCCTACTACTATGCTATGGTTTCCTCACGATGATTTCCTTTACCGGCAGCTCAAGCTCATTGTTGGGGTTTGAACCCATACCCTTCGGCATGCGAACCTACCGCGCTAACCACTGAGCTATCATCGCTACAAAATTGAGAATTTATGGGATAACCATTCATAACCTAATGTATCCAAACACTACACCGTTCTAAAATTGAGAGGGGTATTTACTTATGCAATCCTGGGTCTAATTACGTACTGGAATCCCAAGCATGTGGACTGGGGGGGGATTTATGATGCTACGTCATGATGCGCTGAGCATAAGGAATCTGGAAGTGACATTTGACGGTATTCTTATACTATTGAAAACCTTGGGATAAAAAGCGTTCCGCAGTTTCACCTGCTATGTTACGGGAATTGTATATATTTCTGGGATAAAAAAGGTTTATAATGTTTGTTGTTTTTTAGGATCCCGTACCCAAAGGGTAAAAACGGGACCCTATTACTGAGACTTCGCTGTCCATCCGTCCGTCTGTCACCAGGCTGGATCTCAGGAACGGTGATAGCTAGACAATTGAAATTTTCACAGATGATGTATTTCTATTGCCGCTACAACAACAAATACTAAAAATAAAATAAATATTTAAGGGGAGCTCCCATACAACAAACGTGATTTTATTTTGCCGTTTTTATATATAATGGTAAGGAACCCTTCGTGCGCGAGGCCGACTCGCACTTGGCCGGGTTTTTTATAATGTTTTTGCTGTATTTTTGTGTATATCTTAAAACCTTATTCTGGAATTGATTTCTTATTGGCTTGTAGTCTAATGCAATGTCAAATTTAATTATTAAAACACGATGAGGTTGATGTGACGCGCTCGTTTTGAACTGTCAAAATAAATTTTATGGGGCGTTATTCTTTCTTACCACACGACACGTAACGCTGCGCTGCACAATCGAGTGTTTATTGAATGGATCTTCTCTAATACAATGTTAAATTTAAAAACGTAATGAGATAACGCGTTCGCTTTGGATAGTCAAAATAAACGCTATACGCGATTTCGGCTAAGGATAAGGGCAAGTTTTTGCTATGGAAACAGGTATTGACAAATTTTTGGTTTACTTATAAGAGGTTCATTACTTTTGATTAGGTCGGATACTCTACTATAGTTTCGTCCACTTCCGGTGGCCTTTTTCAAGGAGTCAAAGCCGAGAACAATGCACGCGCGCCCTCGTCCTCTGTCTTAGAATAAAACAACTGTACTGTCAGTGGACTGTAAAGTCATGTGGAATCTCAGGAAACTTGGAAAAGCTAGTTTTTTCTCTTATCTAAAAATAAAATTCGGCCAAGGTCTAGACGAAGTATCTTAAATAGATTTAGAATTGTATTGCACTGAAAATTGAAATAACCAACCGTTCCTTTGTTTCATTTTAGATGTGTAGTTTTTAGCGAATTTAATTGTAATTACATTTGGTGGTAGATCTTCTTAGCAGGAGGTCGTCTAGGTAGGTATCACCGCTGTACCAGATATTCTGCCGCCAAGCAGTAGTTTATAAACATTACTGTATTCCGGATTGAAGGGTACTGCTGCTAGAGAAATTACAGGGCCGTTGACTAACCATCGAAAATCTGAAAGTAGAGTACTAAAGCAGCGATGCCCTGGACTTTGTTATGTAACTCCAAGTTCTGTGTATCGCTGCAATGGTCGTGGACAGACGTTATCTCTTACCATAATCAGTAGAGCGTTTCATTTACATAAAAAAGTGGCTTCCTCGCTTAAGAGCCAGTCCTGTTGGAACTGAACTGGTTCTTAAGTGAGGTAGCCACTTTTTTTATGTAAATGAAACGTCCTACTGATTATGGTAAGAGATAACGTCTGTCCACGACCATTGCAGCGATACACAGAACTAGGTGTACTTTACCATGTTCGACCACGCCGTTACATAACATCAGGTGAGCTGTGGTCAAACGCCTAGCTTGTCAACCATAAAGGATAGCGTAATATGCTATTAAAACTATGCTAATTTCAAGCCGTGAAATATTTTTTTATCGCAAAACCTTGTTGTCTCCTTTGTAAACTGACTTCAAAAAGAAAGTCGGTCCAGCCCGTATTTTTTTAACAGAAATCTTTGACGGAAAATTGAAGCACTTCCTGTCCATTATAGCAAATGAAGCCTGGAAGCTGTGAATGTGCTTCCAACATTAAATTTTGTTTTAATTAAAAATACTTAGGTATTTGGGGCGTTAGCAATTAAAAGGACTAAGCGGAAGTCTCTCGCCTCTTTAATGACTTGAGTACGCGTCGTGCGGCATGTGGGTTAAAATCTTTGTGGTAAATGTTGAAGGATAGGTTATAAAAGTACGTGATGGTTATAACGTAATGGCCTGCTGAGATTCAAACCCAGAAATCCAGATTGAAAGTCAGCCGATCTCTTAACTGGACTATCCTTACTTTACCCATGTATAATTAAGTAGCTGCGCCCCGTGATCTTAACCGCTACATTTTGTAGCGATGATAGCTCAGTGGTTAGCGCGGTCGGTTCGCATGCCTAAGGGCGTGGGTTCAAACCCCAACAATGAGCTTGAGCTGCCGGTGAAGGAAAACATCGTGAGGAAAATTTGCCGCCAAGCATCTAACGGTTTGTTCCGGCAGCCTCACTTGAGAGCCAGTTCCATTCCAGGCTAGGTGTGCTTTACCATCTTCGACCACACCGTCATTTAACATCAGGTGAGCTGTGGTCAAAACACCTAGCCTGTCAAGCATAAAAAAAAATGTTTTCGGGATAAAAATTAGCCTATGTGTTAATCCAGGGTCTCAGCTACCTCCATACCAAATTTCATTCAAATCCGTTCAGTAGATTTTGCGTGAAAGAGTAACAAACGTACATCCATCCAAACTTTCACATTTGTAATGTTAGTGGGATTATATTGACAAGATATAAACAAATGTTTGTTCTGTGTCTGGATGTTCTGTATTTATTATAAGTATGTATTTACACAAAAGTATTTAAGTATTCTATCAGTTATCTGACTTCCGTAGTTTTGCTTAGTTTGGGGTCAGATGGCGCTGAGTGTAATGTCCTACGATAATTATTTTCGCAATTGCTTTTTGATGTTCACAAATGGAACCAAAACGAGAGTGTTACCAGTTATACTTTTACTCTGCCGCATTTAACATAATGAAGGAAGTGTTGTGGTTGGATAATTATTATCCCCAGCTCTATCTGGCCAAACGCAATATTATTATGTTCTGGCAATATGCTCGTTTTCTAAGAATAAAATTGGTGTGCTATAGTTTCTAATGACAAAAAAACTAAAGTATTTACTACAAATATAAAGATTCGTAATTACTAAAAATAAATTCGGCAAAATTAAGTATTTAGTCACGTGACCGTGAACTCTAAGCATAGATTGTCACGTCACCCCGTGCGAATCTCCATTGCGTTGTTGATATTTTCGTGAAATTACTGTCACACAAAATATGATAGTTTCGCACGGCGTGACGTCATTCTGACGCCATGAAATCCTTTGAAGTTCGTTTTCGTGGTAAATTTTAAATTGATTTGAAATCACAAAATTTATAGGTAATGTAAATTTGCAAATGAAAAAAAAACCTTTATACTTGCCGTAAAAATTCTAAATTAGAGAAAAAAACGTATCACAATTGTCAGTTTTCCAGTGATCGGTTGCCTAGCTACCACCTTCAAATTGAAAATCTGCTGCCACCACCTTAGGGTGAGTTCCAGCAGCCTCAGTACCATTTTAGGCTAGGTGTGTTTACCATCTCCGACCACACGGTCACTTAACATCAGATGACCTGTGGTCATACTCTTAGCCTGTCAAACATAATAAAAATCCGTTTCGTAGTCACGAAGAACAATGTGAACGAACAGATACGTTACTTCATTTTATATTATCGAGTGATGCGAGTGGTAGTGTATACAACTAACTGGAGTGGTCGAAGTGACTGTTATGCTGTGACATAAACGCGCCGCTAAAATTAGCCAATAGAACGCGGCGTGCGCCGGCGCATCTGTGCAGGTGCGCTGTGCTGCCATACGCGAATTTTCTCCCCGGATTTATGGTAATAGATACAAATACAAATACAAATAAATTTAATGTTTCATCAAAATAGTACAGGTATGTATAGTAACCCTGCCTGCAGCTGTAGCCTTCGCTGTGTTGCTGCAGACAGTGTCTTCCCACTAAGGTTTATTAAATAAAAAACATTGAACACATTAACTTAAAAAAAAAAACATAAATGATTTTCGTTATGAATTTACATATTTATGCGTGTGCGTGTGCGTATGTGTATGTGTATGTGTGTGTAGTGAGTGTGTATGTGGGCGTATGAAGATAATGTGTGTTTGATACACATTGGTACTTGGTGGTAGATCTCCTTAGCAAGAGGTCGTCTAGGTAGGTACCACCGCAGTACCAGTTATGAGTCTAGTTAGACTTTTGAGTCTTGAACACCGCCGGAGGGTAGCAAGTCTCTCAATTTTTGTACAGGATTCATTTCGGAGAATGTGCTACCGAGCTGTACGACCTTGTTCTTCCATCCCCTTTTTACCACAGGACAAGTAGAAAGTCGGCCCACTACCACCCATACGTAGTGGAATTTCCTTGGGTACGTACCAAACGTTTTGACTCTACGTTTCTCATCCGTACGGCCAAGGAATGGAACAAGCTGCCGGCTTCCTTGTTTCCTGAGAGAAATAATCTAGATCTTTTCAAGGTCAGAGTGAATAGGTATCTGCTAGATCTGCGTGCTTCATCTTCGACCACATCGTCGCTTGCCATCAGGCGAGTTTGTGGTCAAACGCAGACTTATCCGAAAAAAAAATATGTTATTCTGCCGCTAAGCAGTAGTGTGTAAACATTACTGTGTTCCGGTTTGAAGGGTACTGCAGCTAGCGAAATTACTGGGCTGTTGAGACTAACCATCGAAAGTCTCAAAGTATATATAGTATAGTTATAAAAATTATATAGGTACATCGATATTTTCGTTAACTCCGAAACCTCGCTGTTTCATTGAAGCAGTGCGTTTAGTTTGCCATGGAGTCGGATTTTTTAATTGTAAATTTATGATTATAGTATTATACGGATTAGCAAGTTGAAGTGGCAGTGGGCAGGGCACATAGCACGCAGAACTGATGGCCGATGGGGCTGCAAAGTTCTGGAGTGGAGACCACGGACCGGCAAGCGCAGCGTAGGACGTCCCAAGGTGGACAGACGACTTAGTAAAGACCGCAGGAACGCGCTGGATGCGAGCCGCTTCCAACCGGTCTTTATGGAAGTCAATGGGGGAGGCCTATGTCCAGCAGTGGACGTCCTACGGCTGAAATGATGATGATGATGAATTATATTATTGTTATTTTACCACATCTTAAATAACACAATAACTTTCATTGCTCTAAATAGTTATGCTATATTAGTCTGGTCTGGAGTTTACACATACTTTCTAAAAGAGACTTATTTTTCCAGTAAAACGCCAATTTATGATATTAAAGAGTATCTTTTATTCAAAAAAATATAAATCGGCCATCGCCCCCCTAAACCACTTTAACATCTCCAATTTTTTCTGGGCCCCTTGCCGCTTTCTTTTAAGCCTGCAGCGCCCACAAGGGGACGTTATCGCCCACTTTGAGAAGGACTGGTTGGAACTAATTCTACTGGCATAATATCGTAAATGCGTTATTTCAGTCTGGGAGAACTGCCAGGTCCTCAGGTGCGAAACATTATCAATAACCAAATGCCATTCCGGCATCCTTGATTTAGGCCCCGGGAAGTTAAATGTCAAGTCGGAGCTGGGTTGCAAGTGTTGGTATAGTTTTATTGGGGTTTGACTCATATTTACCTAGATACACAGAAGTAGGGTTGCCACCGGTTTGAAAGGTACTGCAGCTAGCGAAATTGCTGTGCTGTTAAGACTACATCGAAAGTCTCAAAGTAATGAGCGTCAAAGCAGCGATGCCCCGGACTTTGTTATGGAACTGAAAGTTCTGTGTATCGCTGTAATGGTCATCGACGAGAGATCATCTCTTACTATCAGGAGAGCGTTAAGAAAATTCTTACGTCATCTCCATTGACAGGCTATGATAAAACCATTATGGCGGCAGTGTTCGGTTTCATGTTTTTTTTTTTATAATTTGCCCCTTCGGGCTGGCCTAGAGCTGTAAATTGTCTCGTCCTACGTGATATTATACCATTCATCAATGAAAATTTATAAATAATGTGTGTATTGATGCAATGGTCATGGACATGAGTTATCTCTTACCATCAGGAGATCGCATCGTTCATCTCGTTACTTTTACATAAAGTAGTGCCACTTAGTATGACCAGCATTATGCTGAGGTGAGCCCCTATTTTGTAACTTTTGTCTGTATCTGCATTTGTTGTGTTTTTATGCTTGTTACAAAATTAAACGTTATTCTTTCTTTCTTATAAAAAAATGTTTTTTTTTTCTTTACATACCGAATCATAAGGCTGACGTAGCCGCGGGCTAGTCAAGATATAAATCCGTATACCGGCCAAGACTACTCGAGTAGCGGTCCGCCACACGGTTCGTTGCGAGTAGTCATCGCGTCACAGTTTTTGCTTTAATTAGTAAGTGCTAGCAACGCTGTAACAGCAAAATTAATCTCTTTATCTCTGCCACGGACTTAGTAGAACCAGGCTCATGCAGTCATGCTACCGTTTTACCTTCTACCTAGAGTACGTAACGGAACGCTTGCGGTACCTAATAAAAGTGGTAATTTTCTCGTGTTTGTTTTTAAAACAATTTTTAATTAGAGCTATATTTAAACAGTTTTTTTATTGCTAGTGGGCTTGCGTTTGTCGGCCAATACGCCATAGCTAGTATCTCATAAATTAAAAAAAAAAAAGTTTTATAGTTGACAGGCTAGATGTTTGACCACAGCTCACCTGATGTTAAGTGAAGGTGTGGTCGAAGATGGTAAAGTACACCTAGCCTGGAATGGAAGGCTGCCGGAACACACCGTTCGATGCTTGGCGGCAGATTTTCAACTTGAGGGTAGTTGCTAACCAGCCGAGTACTAGAAAGTACCCTACCACCATGCTATGGTTTTAGTATTGTAGTGGCGATTTTACTCTTAGCTTCGATGGAGTCTTGAAAACAACACGAAAATCACGTTTCACAACATTATATCACTTTCCAACACTCGTGCTTGTAATTCGGTACTATATAGATAACACACCACTATTTTATACCTAAATACTCGAAAAACACTAGTTTTGGAAAAAAATACAATGGGGTGACACGATTCTTTCCGCGTTCCCGCCAAAACTAGCATCTTTTTTTTTTCTTCGGCCATAGCACATTCGTGCATTGTGCCAATTCTCAAGTCTCGCATCTCGTTTTACTTCCTTATTTATATACTTTTTTTTCTTAATTTTCAGCGTCGCAATTTGTGTATTCTGCCACTGTATTAAAAATCTTTTCTAAATGATATTTTCATGAATGAAACAAAATCAAAAATAACTCTTCTGTCGTGTTTCCCTTCGATTAGATTTTGATACAGATGTAGTAAAACCAAACCGCAGATCAAACGGATCAACTTCAGCTTTTTATCCGAGACACATTAACGACGATGTCGATTTTCTAGTTCATCGAATTAAATCAAACATAAAACTAATCTTTATTACTAATTGCGCAATCAAAATTGACGGCATAAAATTAAACCGATAGGCGTTTGAAAACTCAATTTAATATCAAATGATTTTTCGTTTCGCAATAAAAGAGTTATGCAATTTTTATAGCGAGTAAAAAATGTTTTACTAAAACGATTAAGATTTTTTTTTTTGGACGCGTAGTAGTCCGCATTTGTTCACCATTTCGGCTGATGGTAAGCGACTGTGTGGTCGTAGATGAAGCTGTTCCTGTCATTCGTAAATAAATAAATATTGGATGACAATTTCACACAGCACCATCTAGCACCAAATTAAGCAAAGTTTGTACTATGAGAACCAGGTTTAATACTTTACTACTTTGATGAAGAGTACCTATCAAGATCATCCCTATATGACTTTCCAAGGTTGACGTTGAAAGGGAGAATTCCGGGAAAGCGTAGCCCAGGACTAGATAAAGTTAGCAGCTAATTAAAAAAAAAATCTTCGTTAGTACACTCTTGCGAAGCCAGGACGGGCAGCTAGTAATGATTAAAAAAACCGGCCAAGTGCGAGTCGGACTCGCGCACGAAGGGAACCATACCATCCCACTACTATTATAAATGTGAAAGTTTAGATGGATGTTTGTTACTCTTTCACGCAAAAACTACTGAACGGATTTGGATGAAATTTTGTATGGAGGCAGCTGACACCCTGGATTAACACATAGGCTTTTTATCCCGAAAACATGAAACGTGTAACACCGCGGAGCGCAGTTAGTTATCTATAAAAACGGCAAAAAATCACGTTCGTTGTATGGTAGCCCCTTAAATATTTATTTTATTCTGTTTCTTAGTATTTGTTATGCAACAGAAATACATCTGTGGCAATTACAACTGTCTAACTATCACGGTTCATGAAATACAGCTTGGCGACAGACGGTCAGACAGACGAATAGCGGAGTCTTAGTAACATGGTCCCGTAGTAACATGGACTAGTAACATGGACTAGTAGTACCCAAAGGGTAAATAAACCCTTTGGGTACTACTAGTGATCTTCCTTCTCCATGTTCGGGGAAGGTTCGTTTTGTAGCGATGATAGCTCAGTGGTTAGCGCGGTAGGTTCGCATGCCGAAGGGCGTGGGTTCAAACCCCAACAATGAGCTTGAGCTGCCGGTGAAGGAAAACATCGTGAGGAAACCATAGCATGGTGGTAGGGTACTTTCTAGTACTCGGCTGGCTAGCTACCACCCTCAAGTTGAAAATCTGCCGCCAAGCATCTAACGGTGTGTTCCGGCAGCCTCACTTGAGAGCCAGTTCCATTCTAGGCTAGGTGTGCTTTACCATCTTCGACCACACCTTCACTTAACATCAGGTGCGCTGTGGTCAAACAACTAGCCTGTCAACCATAAAAAAAAAAGGTAGGGTTTCGGCCTCGAGGCGAACCTCTTTGCCGAGGCAGGGCTCCGGGGGATCTCTGTCCCCTGGGGTGGGGTGTTGGGTGAACTGTACCCGGCGGAGCTCGTCTTTGGGTACGGAACGGTAAAAATGAATTTCAATAAAGATGACGTCAGCACTCGATTTCTGTACAAATGATTGCAAACCCGAAGTGGTTCTATCAACGTTGGGCTCATATCTGTACAGTATACCCATCTTTAATGCTCCTAACACGTTTCTCGGCTCGTATTCATTTCAGTGCGTGATTTTCGCGTGTTAACCATTATGTTTACAAGTATATTTGGAACTGTGTGGGTGTGATGCGCCGCGAGAACTTGGAATTCTCGATGTTTTTGATAATGCGTGGATTCGTTACTGAATTACAATACAGTGAAACTTGGTTAAGTGGGACCTGGATAAGTGAGAAACCACTATAACTTGAGTCCACATTCTTTATTCGCACAGCTAGGATGTGGAACTCTTTGCCGGAGTCTGTGTTTCAGGTACAATATGAGTGTCTTCAAATCAAGAGTAAACAGGTTCCTTCTAGGTAAGCGTGTTCCATCTTAGACCGCATCGATGCTTCACATCAGGCAGGATGTGGTCAAGCGCGAACCTATTCAATATAAAAAAAAGGTCCCGCCACTTTGGCACTGAATTACCTCTGTTAGTGGGACGAAACAAACCTCTATATCTGGGATTCGTTCTTTCGATTTTCTCGTCGTAGTTACCTCTATAACTGCCGTTTTTTTGTTTATTTACTTAACTGAAATAACCTGTATTCTGACCTCTATTAATGGAACCCTCTGTAAATGAGACATATTTATTTATACCTGGATATCTGAGACACTGGGTTAGTGGAATATCTCTATAAGTGAGACAAATTTGCAGGCCCCTTGAGGTCTCACTTAACCAGGTTTCACTGTATTTGTTATTTTTATCGAGAATCAGAAGTTTATATAAGTTTTATTAATTTATTTACATTACATTCGACACCATCCTTACAGGATTTCCCTAATGCGATGGTGCTAGTCAACATACATTATTATTATAAAAATTAAAAATGTCACATCAAATAAAATTGAATTCGTAAGTCAATATTAAAAATTATTTTCAAAAATTAGTAAATGTCAACTAAATAAAATAAATAAATATAAATATCGTATACATAGGACTAAACACACGGCGCCATCTGGCCCCAAACTAAGCAGAGCTTGTGTGATGGAAGTCAGATAACTGATAAAATACATATTATGTACTTTTTTTTTTAATACATACTTATAATACATACAGCACACCCAGGCACAGAACAAACATTTGTTTATTCACATAATGTTTGCCCTGAGTGGGAATCGAACCCATGCCCTACAGCTCTCAAGGCAGATATACTACCAATGAGCCAACGGGGCCGTCTAGATAAATAAATAGTTAAATAACTGTTTTTTAGTAAAATATTGGTTTAGTTCAGTCTGAAAAAATCACAGATATATTACGAAATGAAAACAAAAGTGGTAATAACATCCATCCCATGTTTGTGCTGTTTTGTTGCAGAACGTAGGTTTTATTCAAACATCGTCTGTCCGGCGGTTCCGCTGTTTACAAACAGTTGACCGACACGTTACAGAAACCAAAGTCTAACGGCCATCGCACATTGTATCGACTTAAAGACTCGAATAAATCATATTAACTTTATTTATGATCGCGGTTTCATATACAGGGTGTTGTGGTATACCCCCAACAATATTTTAACAGCTCATGGCAACATTGGCGTAGAGACCATCCCGAGAAGTCTTTATCCTCTCAACATGTAAGATCACAAGTTATCATAAGTCAAACTTACCTGTAAACTTGACCAGGTTCAACCCTAAACCTGAACAGCTGTCGCATGACCTTATATTTATATTTCATCAAAAAAAAAAACTTTTTTGTAATCAATCCTTTTTACAAATTAAGTGAATATAGGCCTGTTGGTTCATTGGTAGAATGTCTGCTTCAAGAGCTGAAGGGCATGGGTTCGATCTCCACCCAGGACAAAGTTTGTGATACAAACAAAAATGTTTGTTCTGTGTCTGGGTGTACTGTATGTATTATAATTATGTATCTACAAAAAAAAAGTATTTAAGTATTCTATCAGTTATCTGACTGCCATAGTACAAGCTTTGCTTAGTTTGGGGTCAAATGGCGCTGTGTGTAATGTCCTACGATATTTATTTATTTTATCTTCGAGAACTATATTTTTTTTTTATTCTCGGATATGTAGGCTTCCTTACGATGTTTTCCTTCACCGCTATGGATATGCTAGTCATTAATTTTATGTCTCCTGAGTTTGTACGGTGTGCGAAGGCCATAAAGTAATCATAGATTTAGCTGGGAAATAATTCTCAGGAACCGCGTGACCTGCATTCCGGAGATAGCGATGAAATTGGGGGTAAATTAGTTATAATGTCAGTTGGCTAATGATGCCTCATTCGTTTAGTTTTAACTATTTATCGCTACCAATAAGCCAAATTAATCCAAGTGTCCCCACTTGGCGGGGCGGTGGGCTTGGGCGGTGTATGCTGAAACACAGGCCTAGTGCCTAGTTCGGCAACAATCTTTGTTGTCAATCTTTATTCGGCAACAATGTTCGGCTTTATAGCAATGATAGCTCAGTGGTTAGCGCGGTAGGTTCGTATGCCGAAGGGCGTGGGTTCAAACCCCGACAATGAGCTTGAGCTGCCGGTGAAGGAAACATCGGGAGGAAACCATAGCATGGTGGTAGGGTACTTTCTAGTACTCGGCTGGCTAGCTACCACCCTCAAGTTGGAAATCTGCCGCCAAGTATCTAACGGTGTGTTTCGGCAACCTCACTTGTGGGCCAGTTCCATTCCAGGCTAGGTGTGTGTCCAGCTTCGACCACACCTTCACTTAACATCAGGTGAGCTGTGGTCAAAATACTTAGCCTGTTAACCGATAGCTAGATTGATTATTTAAAAGTGAATGTTTTAATGTAAAAAAATATGTAATAAATATATTATTATTGAAATTCTTTATTTTGCAGAGACATGGGTTACAGAGGTAAAAGTCATAGGTTGTATAGAATCGCTATGCTCTAGCACCATGGCAAGCAAACATTTATGAAAACTTAAGTTTAATTAATTAATTATGTCAATTGAATTGTAAAAATATCATTATAAAAAGTTGGTCATTAATTGTATTTCATTTTGTCACTAATTTGTCATTTAATGACTCACTCACAGAATAATATACTTTATCAATTAAGAGTTTCTTAAGTCTAAATTTAAAAATGATAAAACCCTATCCTGACTACCAAACACTCCTGCTTAAGGCCTAAATTTTATCCAATGTCAATATATTATTTGGCATAAATTGTTCATCATCATCATCATCATCATCATCCACAGCCTTCTGTATCCCACTGCTGGGTATAAGACTCTCTTTTCACTCCATCTGCCTCGGTCCTGTGCTAATGTGGTCCAGGTTCGACCCGCGACGGTGACAATATCGTCGACTCATCTTGCGGCTGGACGACCGACGCTCCGCTTACCTTGGCTAGGCCACCACTCTGTTGCAACCTTACTCCACCTGTCATCACTTCGCCTAGCAACGTGTCCCCAGCTCCACTTGAGGTTCATAATTGCGACACCGACGTCTCGAACTTTCGTTCGTCGCCAGATATCGGTATTACGAACTCGGTCTTGGAGTTTAATGCCGAGCATGGACCTCTCCATGGCTCTCTATGCGACTCTAATTTTGTGCACAGCCTCATGTGTGAGCGTCCACGTCTCGGCACCATATGTCATGGTGTGCAGAACGCACTGATTAAAGAGACGAGTCTTGTTGGTAAAACGAAATCCCATAGGCTTCGCTTAGAGAAATTCCCAAACTATTTTGCGCAAGAGACCAAAATGAACTGATACATCTGAGCCCTCTGAAATCTGAAGTCCAGAATTATTGTGGAAATGCCCTCTCTTTCTAAAGTTGATAGTGTCTTTGACCCTCGCTCAGCGACCGTTATAGCAACTACAATATTTTATTAACACCTACATGATTTTGACACATCAAGAACTTTATAGTTGTCTATTTTTGAAAGGCGAACGCTCGTGAAAATATTAAGACTTCCCACGATGAAAAACGAGGGTTTTTTTTAAGTTTACTGGTCTCCGTAATTTTTGAAACGTATCTATCTATCTATACTACTATAAAGAGAAAAGACTTGATTGTTTGTTTGTTTCACACACACACTTCCATCACACAAGCTCTGCTTAGTTTGGGGCCAGATGGCGCTGTGTGTATAGTCCTACGATATTTATTTTATTATTTATTTATTTGTATTGAATAGGCTCCGAAACTACTGGACCGATTTCAAAAATTCTTTCACCGTCGGGATGCTACACTATCCCGGATGCCATAGGCTACTTTTTATCTAGGTATTCACACGGGAACGGGATCTATGCAGGTGAAACCGCGAGGCGTCCGCTAGTAATATATATTTTTTTAATTTTCCATTATTATATCTTTTCCTTCTGACCAGTATTCTTGGAAAATAATACAACACATAGATCGCAATCCCGCCAAAAGTCCTTCATTCAATTGTGTTTTTTTTTTTATATTTTTAATCGGTAACTCTTTATTGCGCACACCAGAAATAGAAAAATGAACAGAAAAGAACATTAAGAGGTAGTGCTACAAGTGGCGGCATTATCGCTAAGAAGGATCTCTTCCAGGCAACCAAGAATTGTATAACACGTTACTGACTAAGAGCAAAGTATCACGTGTATCCGTTACACATTTTCAAATCACTTTTTTTTTAGTGAGAAAAAAAAGAACTACAATATTTTATTAACACCTGCGCGATTTTTAAACATGGAAACCTTTATAGTTTTCTATTTTTGACAGTCTGACGCTCGTGAAAAATAAACACTTCCCACGGCGGAAAAAGGAGGTATTTTTTTTTTATATTTCTGGCCAGTAATCCGTCATTTTCGAAACTCTTTTGTTTTTTTTTTTGAAGTAAGAAAACTAGGTGTCGTGTTACGCGAGAACAGATTTTAATTGGGGCGCGGCTTTAAATTTAGAAAATTGACTTTTTGTGTTGCCATGGTCTGATTTTAGAAACGGCGCGCGCTGTGGCTGTAACTGAATTATACGTTTCCTGGATTACTAGGAATTCCATCACGCTCGTAAAAAGGTGACAAATAGAGTGATCGAGTTACTTTCGCATTTATAATTTTAATATGAACTATTTTAAAGATTTTAAAAAATAAAAACAGATCTAAACTCATGAATAATGTTGCTGTCTTTAAACTGCAATAAACTACACAGCATCATTTAGATATGTCAACTTAAAAATGTACTACCATTAATAAGTCTATCTATGCTGTTATAAAGAGGAAAGATTTGCTTGATTGTTTATTTGTTTGTTTGTATTGAATAAGCTCCGAAACTACTGGACCGATTTCGAAAAATCTTTCACCGTTGGGAAGCTACACTATCCCCGGGTGACAGGCTACTTTTTATCCCTGTATTATCACAGGAACGGTAACTACGCGGGTGAAACCGCGAGGCGTCCGCTAGTTTATTAATAAATATATAATAGACTAGCGGGCCGTCCCGGCTTCGTACGGGAAAACAAAACTTGATTAACAATATAAATGTAGTGTTAATGTAGCATTCTAATGATGAAACAATTATTCAGATCGCTCCAGTAGTTTCGGAGACTATTCAATACAAACAAACAAAAAATAAAATCTTACCTCTTTATAATTAGTGTAGACTTGCGGACTAACGGTTTCACCGCGTAGTCCCCGTTCCCGTGGGAATACAGGGATAAAAAGTAGCCTATGTCACCCGGGGATAGTGTAGCTTCCCAACGGTGAAAGATTTCTAGTAGTTTTAGAGTTTATTACGTTGCAAACATACAAAAACCCAAAGATACAAATCATTCCTCTTTATAATGTTAGTGTAGATTTTATCAACATTTAAACATATTAACAACATTTACAACATTTTAACATTTATCATTTATATTTTCATTATAATATCAAACAATAATTCAAAGTGTCCTGTGTGTAATGAGTCCTTTTATTTTTAATTTTTTTTTCAAAGTTCTTTATTTAACATAAATCAACAACACTCACATACAAACTAAACACAGTTTAAGGATGCACATAACAGATCAATAATTGACCGCGACCGAGGCGACACCCGTACATGGTGGATGTTCCCCATGTGCGCACTAAACGCTTTGAGTCCACATTCTTTATTCGCACAGCGAGGATGTGGAACTCTTTGCCGGAGTCTGTGTTTCCCGAAAAAGGTACAATATGAGTGTCTTCAAATCAAGAGTAAACAGGTTCCTTCTAGGTAAGCGTGTTCCATCTTAGACCGCATCGATGCTTCACATCAGGCAGGATGTGGTCAAGCGCGAACCTATTCAATTTAAAAAAAAAAAAAAAAAAAAAAAAAAAAAAAATGACAAAATCAGGCTAATGCCACCTACATACTTGTCTTTGAAAAATCTTATACAAATAAAAAGTTTAAAAATTATCACTTTGTAAGACAGAAAGGCAATGAGTCCTGCACTCATCGAACTTTGAATTATTGAATATTTATTTGAATATCAAGCAATAATATCTTTTGTAAATATTTAGACGGGTTTCTTTATTTTAGATTGCACCTTTTTTGTTTTTGTTTTCAATAATAGAAAAAAAAAACATGAATTAGCAAAATGCTATTGTTTACAAACATGTTTACCATTCTACATTGTCTTGTTTCCAAATGCATGTGTAAATATCCCGAAATTGCATTTCTGGCTTCCCTCCAAAACTTACGCCCTTGCAACATTTCCCGCAAGTCACATCCTACACCTTTCTTTCACGTGTTTGTTACCAGTCACTGCGTAGAAATAAACAAGTGTGTAATAAATGATTTGTAAATAGTAATTATGGAGGTTTACTCAAGTTTTACTCATAAGTTGTCAATAAAATGGAAGCAGGACGACGTGCGACCTCATTCTACGTTAGACAGTGTCCAATCACTATCTTACCAAGTCAAATATATTTAAAAAAAACGCACATTGTTGAGTTCATAGTGTTTAAAAATAAAGTGTTAAATTCAACATGACTGTGAAACAATATATTTTCGGTATGTACTTCTTTTATCTTACTTTTTTTCTTCTTTTTGCTCTGTATTCCCGCGGAATTACAACTTGGTAGCAGATCTCCTTGGAGGTCGTCTAGGTAGGCACCACCGCAGTATCAAATGTTCTGCCGTCAAGCAGTAGTGTGTAAACATTACTGTGCTCCAATGTGGACTACAGCTAGAGAAATAAATATCGTACGACTAATATACGTAGGATTCAAGCAATTGTGATTTCACTGTAAAATTATGCTCCATTTGTCCATAAATGGCAAAAATTGATTTGTATGGAAATCGAACAACCTTAACTTAAAATTAAGGTATTTAATTATATAATAATATATAAACAAAATGGAATCCGGTAAATTAAATTAAATTGCACGGCATAATTGTCAAAAAAATATAAAACATGTCACAGTTAATCATTTAAATTTATCTTCAAAAAAAATCATTTATTTTATAGTAGATATCTATAAGAAAATTGAATAATTTACGTTTAAATATAGAAACACTTCCTGATTTCCTTCCAGTATTGATATTGGCAGATGATTGTATATCAAAGGATCCATACCACATACACCCCTACCAAAACATGCCGTTCTATGCATAGTCAACTTTATATAGTTAGCAGATCGTAGAGTGAAATTAGATTTGATTTTCCTTCATAAATTACTACCACAACAGCATTAATTGTCCAAACCTACTAGCCAAATTTAAACTTAGAGTTCCATTCAAGTACCCGCGTAAACCCATAACTCCTTTCGCTCCTGTGTATCGTAGAACTGTGTTAGAAGCTAATTCCCCTGTTCCCAGAATTAGTAGGCTCGTCAACGAATGTCTACATAATAGTAAGTTAGATATATTCGGAGACAGTTTGTCAAAATTTAAAACTAACCTTAACTCTCTTTTGGCCGAAATGGCCAAACAGTAAAATATTAAATTTAATTCTTATTCTTAAAATGTAACTTAATGTAGTCCATCAATTTGCTTACTTATATGTATAACCTTAGTTTCTGATATTTTTTAAAAAAATTGTTGTAATAAAGCATGCGGTACTTCCTTAAATGATAGCACATTTAGATATATTATATTGTAAGTTTTATAACATATGTAATAATGTAGTTATCTATGTGAAGTCGAATATAATAAAATAGTTTGTGCTTGCTCAGCGCACGAAGATGATTCTATATTGATAATGATATGTCATAGATATATAGACAAGGAAAAGTAAGGATTTAGAAAGAAATATGGGGCGCATGGTAGGTGAATATGAAAGGAGGTTCGTTATAGAAAATCGATGGAAATAATTACTAGTGCGTTAATAATATTAAATATGTATTAATCGTAAACCATGTCTGCCCCTTATAGTCCGGGTGGTAGCGTTGCAAATACCAAAGTCATAGTAAGCCGGCTGATATTGATACTGATAGTAGATCTCATATGGCTAATAAGTAAACCGAACGTCAGCTGCCCAAGTAGCGATGGGTTTGGGAGTGGGAGGTAGTGGAAGTTGTAAAAAAAAAAAAAAAATTAAGTAATAGTACGCCGGCTGAAACCTATTTTCATGAATGGTTGACATGATTTTTTTTATAAGTTCATGCGATCGGCTGACGCATAATCCACCCTCCTCATTTTTCAACTCGGTATGATGTCAACTATTCATGAAAATAGGTTTCAGCCGGCGTACTATCACTTAATTATTTTTTTTTACAATTGCCATGACCTCTCATACCTACACCCACCGCGGGTGCGCCAGCTGACGCTCGGTTTTAAAATCACTACCTAAAAACCTAAAATGCAACGCTACCACCCGGACTATTAGTTTCGCAACGTCGCGTGACGCCACGGGCGCAAATTAGAAATTGCACACGAACATTTAGTTTTTCCCTCATGTATATATTTATCACGTACAAGTCATAATTTTAACAATTCGCCTGTCACTACTGTTGACTGTTGACAGCCGACGTTGGCTCTTCTATACTATTATAAAGAGGAAAGGTTTGTTTGTTTGCATTGAATAGGCTCCGAAACTACTGGATCGATCTTAATATATTTTTTTTTATGTTTGACAGGCTAGGTGTTTGACCACAGCTCACCTGTTGTTAAGTGAAGGTGTGGTCGAAGATGGTAAAGCACACCTAGCCTGGAATGGAACTGGCTCTCAAGTGAGGCTGTCGGAACACACCGTTAGATGCTTGGCGGCAGATTTTCAACTTGAGGGTGGTAGCTAGCCAGCCGAGTACTAGAAAGTACCCTACCACCATGCTATGGTTACCTCCCGATGTTTTCCTTCACCGGCAGCTCAAGCTCATTGTTGGGGTTTGAACCCACGCCCTTCGGCATGCGAACCTACCGCGCTAACCACTGAGCTATCATCGCTAATTCTTTCATTATTAGAATGCTACATTATCCGTGATGGACATAGGCTATATTTTATTTAAAAAGCAGTTAGGGATCCGTACGGAAAATTCAATAATGTAACCCAAGCTGTGATTTTTTTTTAAAAATCCTTACTTAGCATGCGCAGCGAAAACTATTGACAATAGAATAAAGTGACGTTTCATAGAGCAAATTGACAGTTACGAATAAGTCCGCAATATCATATGTCTAACTATTACAGTTGTCATCTGCATCTTATAAAGAGGAAATATTTAATTTTTTGTTTGTTTGTATTGAATAGGCTCCGAAACTAGTGGATCGATAAATTTATATTGTTAATCGAGTTTTATTTCCCGTTCGAAGCCGGGGCGAGCTGCTAGTTGGTTATATATCTGCTTTAAGAGCTGTAGGATGTGGGTTCGATTCCCAGGACAAACATTTTGTGATGTAAACAAATGTTTGTTTTGTGACTGGGTGTTCGGTATGTATTTAAAAAAAGGAAAGTATTTAATTATTCTATCAGTTATCTGACTTCCATAGTACAAGCTTTGCTTAGTTTGGGGTCAGATGGCGCCGTGTGTAATGTTCTACGATATTTGTTTAATACTACAAACTTTAAACTTTAAAAAATCTACAAACATCTCAAAATTGTATACATCGATGATATTTTCGTTTACTCTGAAACCTCGCTGTTTCATTGGAGCAGTTAGACTGCTTCGGTAGTTGGCCTAAGGGTCATGGAGTTGGTTTTTTTAATCGACTTCAAAAAAGAGGAGGTTCCATGTTCCTGGTGTTTGACCACAGCTCACCTGATGCTAAGTGGCGGTGTTAGTTATAGCAATCCTAAATCTAACCAATGTTTTGTCTTCTTTTCCAGAAGACAATACAATGGCATTGGCGACAGCGTCAGCCACAATGGAATCCTCCAGCCTGATCCAGTCGGAGTCCAGGGTGCAGCGCAACTACCAAGAGGTCACGGTCAGCGAGCGGAAGGTCAAGAAGACCAAGTCCAGGAGGCATAAGGAAGAAGGAAGCATCTCTGTGGTAAGTCTCAGTGACAGACAGCCCTGTTGGTTCATTGGTAGTATGTCTGCTCCAAGAGCCGAAGGACGTGGGTTCGATTCCCAGGATAAGCATTTTGTGAAATAAACAAAAATGTTTGTTCTGTGTCTGGGTGTACTGTATGTATTATAAGTATAAGTATGTATTTACAAAAAAAAAACTATTTAAGTACTCTATCTGTTGTCTATCTTCCATAGTACAAGCTTTGCTTAGTTTGGGGTCAGATGGCGCTGTGTGTATGATATTTATTTATTTTATTTGTAAGCACTCGAAAAAACACTGATTTTTGTAAGTAAGGCGACACGACTCTTTCCCGCGTTCCCGTCAAAACTCCAAAATCGATAACGTGTTACTGGCCACTTCTTTACGAGTTTTTTTTTTTGTTTCCAGTCAAAGAGCTCGGACAAAATCTACAAAAAGATAAAGGCGTCCGCAGACGGGCAATCCAACCCCAACTGCGAGAAATGCTCGCGGCCTGTGTATGCCATGGAGAGGGTGAAGGCAGAACGCCGTGTATGGCACAAAGAGTGCTTTCAATGCGTACAATGCAACAAACAACTTACGTAAGTAGCTCTGCATAGAATAGTAAACTTGTACAGAGGTCCGAAGCTGTGACCGGTTTGAAATTCGGAAATACTGGGCTGTTGAGACTAACCATCGAAAATCTCAAAGTAATGAGCGCCAAAGCAGCTTTGTTGTGCTACTCAAAGTTCTGTGTATCGCTGCAATGGTCATGGACAGGCGTTATATCTTACCATCAGGAAAGCGTCTCATTCGGCTCATTAATATGAAATTTAAAAAAAACATACCAACAAATTCTGTTGCCAGTACTAAAAGGAAAATTCAACTATACCAAAATCCTACGAACATTTTTCTACACTAATAATAAAGAACAAAGATTTGTTTGTATTGAATAGGCTTCGAAACTACTGGATCGATCTGAATAATTCTTTCATAACTAGAATGCTACATTATCACTGAGTGACATAGGCTATATTTATATTGTTAATCGAGTTTTGTATACGCGTGCGAAACCGGGACGTATCGCTAGTATTGCATACTTTGAGAAATATTTTAAACAAAACACATTTTATCAAAATTATTTATTGTAAATCAGTGTAATCTTTATTAATTCATTTATTATTTTACTTTTTGTAAAATTCGTCGAGGGTTTAAATAAAGTACAACCGCTTTGGGGGATCCCCTTTTACGAAATCCCGAATACGGGAATCCCCTTTTTTACCATAATTCTTTATAGGGAATTCAATGAATGAATACCCGACCTAAATACTCTGAGTAAAGCTGTGACAAACATTCTTTCATTTTCATTTCATCGTACTAGGAAAGGGTAATCAGCTTGACTTTGTTCTTTTTTGGTCATACATAACGCACGCATAATCAAATACTGGCTTAACTCAAAAAAGTCAGTTTTTGGGAAATCACGAAAAACCTCCGTGCAATGACGACCTCGTCGGCTTTTTTTTTAATAGAATGAAAATTGATTAGGCAAATAAATATATTATTTTTTTTTCGTGTAGTCTATAAACTTATCAATAGTTATGTGTGATTTACTTTGTTCAAATTAAATAATAATAAATATTTTTGTATGTTTTAAAATGAACTTCTTGAGTTAAGTCTGTCTACTTTTAAAACTAAAGCTAATAAACTTTATTATTGGTGGCATATTAAACTATAAGTCTGTCTTGTTTAAATTAATTTCTTTATTTGAAGGACTCAATATGTTTTAAGTCTGTTTATTAGTAAATCAACTTATAAAACTTACTATTTATTTTTGTAGAAAACACACTCAACTCGGATTCGGTTTTGGTTCAATCGTTCAATCGTTCGTCCGACATAAACTGACATCAGTCAGTGTTTGAACAAAGACTGTGTGAGAAACACATAAAAATGAAAAAGACCGATATTGTGTAAAGGTGGTCTATTGACGCAATTTTGATGTTTTTCCAAATTCATATCATAGATGGCATTAAAAGAAGTCTGCGTCTATACGTAACTCATTTTTGACCTAACTCCTAATCGGTCAGTATTCTATTAAGCGTGCGATAAGTCAATACCAAAATTTAGCAATGTACTAAAATTATACTATTATTATCATTCTGCAGAGCCTCAAATGTACCTATTTAGTACTGAAAATACTAAAAAACTGCCACACTGCCGACAACCTACCCGCCTAAACTGGGCCACCGAGTTTTGTAGCCATGATATTTTTTTTCAAGCTTTTATTTAACTTGCAATATATAACTATGTGTGTACTTGTGTTTGGTACCAAATTCCATTTTAGTACAGCAACAAAGTTTAACAGTACAACGAAAGTGGAATCGAATCGTTTACTTTGAGTTTTTGGAATATTTATCATAAAGCGATGAAGCTTTTTAAAGGTTCCCGGCTGTTTGTTTCAGCGTGGAAACATACCAGAGCGACCACACCACCCTGTACTGCAAGCCGCACTTCAAACAGCTGTTCGAGCCCAAACCTGTCGACGAGGTGGACGAGACCGATGGTAAGCGCTCTTTTAACCACTACTGGAACCGTAATTATATTATCGATTAAAAGCGATGAATATGAGGTTTTTAAAAGACCGATGTGTCGATTGTAGCTGCGCCCCGCAGTGTTACCCGCTACATGTTTTCGGGATAAAAAGTAGCCTATGTCTCAACTGCGTCCATACCAAACTTGTTCGTAGTTTTTGCGTGAAAAAGTTACAAACATCCACCCATCCAAACTTTCGCATTTATAATATTAGTGGGATTGGAAGCAATAAATCTTGAATAATACCTCGGTGATTAGCGCGGTCGGTTCACACGCCGAAAGGCGTGAGTTCGAACCCTTATGAGCTTCAGAAGGAAAACATCGTGAGGAAACCATAGTATGATGGTAGGGTACTTTCTAGTACTCGGCTGGCTAGCTACCACCCTCAAGTTTGGTGCGTCTAGTCTATCCAGCAGCCTCACTCCAGTTACATTCCAGGCTTGTGTTTACCATCTTCGACCACGCTGTCACGTAACATAAGTTAAACTATGATCAAAAACCTGTCAACCAAACAATAATAATAATTCGTATGATGAAATTGGAATTGAAAAATTTAGTTAAAATTTTTGGTCCATAAACCACGAAACGGTGTCGCTTTGTTTTGGCTGTTCGTGTTGTAGATACTGCCATCCATAAAGACGCGGCCCATTCTACTTCCTAATTGCTTTCATTACAAGTGGGCAACATTCTGCTACTGTTTTAGTTCTGTCTATACGTACTAACTACCTATAAGTGTAATCTATGGCACAATGTATACCTACAATTTTCTGTTTTCTTACAGCTACACCTAAAAAGCATCAAATGATTATCTGCGAGAATAACCCCATGGAGCTACCGCCAGATGTCGTTAGAGGTAAGTTCTACTAATGTCACATCTAACATGTGTTTTATAAAATACTAGCGGACGCCTCGCGGTTTCACCCGCGTAGTTCCCGTTCCCGTGGGAAATGTCACCGGCGGTGTATCTTACCAACGGTGAAAGAATTTTTGAAATCGGTCCAGTAATCTCGGAGCCTATTCAATCATCATCATCATCATCATCATTTCAGCCGTAGGACGTCCACTGCTGGACATAGGCCTCCCCCATTGACTTCCATAAAGACCGGTTGGAAACGGCTCGCATCCAGCGCGTTCCTGTGGTCTTTACTAGGTCGTCTGTTCAATTATTCAATAATTCAGCCTATTCAATACAGACAATCAAATCTTACCTCTTTATAATATAGATATATAGATACACAGAAGAAAAAGAAAATAAAGTTCTTGAACTCTTCTTTTCTCGCACTTTCCTGAACAGCACAGCTCACGACAGACCAGACGACAGGTTTTCAACTTGAGGGTGGTAGTTTAGGTGGTAGGTTTGCAGTTTGAAATATTCGTCAAGGTCATAAAACAAAGTCTAGCAGTTTTTTTTGTACGTATGTTACGCGATCGTTTCGACAGTTATGAATCGATTTTGTTGTTTATTTGCTTGGTAGATCATACTTCATAGGTTGTCCCATACAAAATTAATTGATATCGATCGAATGGTTTTAAAAAAATCAACAAAAATCTAAAAATTGATCATCGATGATATTTTCGTTTGCTCCGAAACCTCGCTGTTTCATTGGAGCAGTGTGTTTAGTTGGCCTAAGGGTCATCTGTTTTTTTTAATTGTAAATTTAGATATTACTACGAGCTGCGCCCCGGGGTGTTACCCGCTACATGTTTTCGGGAAACAAAGTAGCCTATGTGTTAATCCAGGGTCCCAGCTACCTACATACCAAATTTCATCCAAATCCGTTCTGTAGTTTTTGCGTGAATGTGTTACAAACATACATCCATACTTACAAGTTATGAATTGTAGTCAGAAGTAGTTATTAGTACAGTAGAACTCCAATTATCCGAACTCCGACTATCCGAATCGCCGATTATCCGAATCACAAAAAATTGTCCAAAAAAAGTCTAAGTGCGCTATTATTCTTCCCCCCGCGAAGCGAATGCGTGACCTGGCTGCCCGAAAACGGTTGAAGACCGCAAAACAGCTTACATTAACGGAGATGTTTAAAAACAATGATTTTTATTTCTAAACTTGTACATAAGTACATTTAATTCAATAAAAAAATAGTGCAATATCAAAACGTAGCTTTTATTCTCTCCAATGGCAATTTTTTTTTAAAAAATCCGATTATCCGAATATTTGATTATCCGAATGGGTCCCGGTCCCCATTAATTCGGATAATTGGAGTTCTACTGTATGTATTATTAAATATTTTGTGGTTTATACTCTATCCATTACTTCTTCCACAAATACTTTCCATACTAAGGTTTCCTGGAACGCCAGATCGTCGCCCCTGGGGATAAGGCTGTGATCACGATGATGCTTATTCAGTTTTCTTTTCCCGCCCAGCATCAGACAAGCCCGCCCTGGGGCTGGAAGAGCTCTCTTCCCTGGACGTGAAGTCTCGGTTCGAGGTGTTCGAACGTGCGGGGCGCGAAGAACCGCCGCCGCCGCCCGCCCATCACCACAAGGAAAAGAGCCAAGCGCTTCTTGCCAAGCTTGCCAAGTGAGTGATAATCACGACTACCCACTTTCTCACACTAACATGGGAGTCAGTTCCCATTTCAGCTTAAGTTACCAACTTCGACAAAATCATTGTTTAGTTATCAGGTAAGCAGTGGTCAAAATTTAGCGCCTGTATAATTTTAAAAACTTTAACCTACCTAGACGACATCCTGCTAAAGAGATCTACCACCAAGTGATCTCTCCTGATGGTAAGAGATAACGCCTGTCCATGACCATAGCAGCGATACACAGAACTTTGAGTAACAAAACAAAGTCCGTGGCATCACCGCTTTTTCGCTTATTACTTTGCCACTATCGATGGGCAGTCTCAACAGCTTTGTAATTTCGCTAGCTGCAGCTACCCTTCAAACCGGAACACAGTCATGTTGAATCATGTGTTTGTGTGAGTTCAAGTCGTAGATCCGAGGATGTGTCTACCACAACCATAAGTCAATTGTAACCAATTTGAACGACACTTTATTACAGTCAAACAAGTCGATTCGAAGTGTATTTAGATAACCAACATTGGTTCAGATTAATGTGCTCTTTCATCTTTTTTTTTAAAGGTCGTGTGGATTTTGTCAAGCTATTTTAAACTGTATACGTGATGCGTTATAATTCAATGTTACATCGGTGATAGGGATCAGATGGTCTGTCTCATTTTCTATCGGCGGATGGAATGATCTTGATACTTTCGGTAATCAAGTCACTGATTAAATCAGCCGTTGTTCTTGCGTGACGATTAATGTGATTTTTGGGTTTGTTATTTGTGACATTGTGTGTTTTCCTAAGATGAATACGTAGTACATTACTGCAGCGGCCAGCAAAAGAGGCATTGATGGACGTACGTGTAAATGTAGGCCGAAGCGAAGTCGAAGCACACATACGTAAAGCTTGTATAGTACATTTCTCAAATAATGGCAATAATAATGTTTCTATTTGCAACTCAAATAAATAAATCAGCGCTTTATACTCGAAGATTTGCAAGCCAGTTCGAAATTTAAATAAAACCTTTGATAAGTTACCTCCTTGGTTGCCATGTTTCGAAGTAATTAATTGTTCCATTTTTAAATTACACGATAATCATAATCATATTTATTGATGGGTTTTGGCGGGAACGCGGGAAGAGTCGTATCGCTCCGTTGTTTTTTTCCAAAACTTGTGTTTTGTCGAGTGTTTATGCATAAAAATGGTGGTGTTTTTATTCATAAAGTGCCGAACTACAAGCGCGAGTGTGGGAAAATGATATAATGTGGTGAAACATGACTTTTCGTGTTGCTTCCAAAACTCCATCGAAGCTTTATAGTAAAGTCGCCACTACTTTACTAAAGCATGACTGGACTTGACTGACACGAGCTGGACTTGATTAAGACTGGACTCTGACTATAACTAGCTACGAGGACACTTATTTAACTTGAAAATAGATAAATACTTGACACTGGCAAATGCTAAAAGGCGACGCCAAATCCAAAGAAAAAAAAAATTATTGATAACGAAATGTTACAGGTCAATTTTCAATAATAATCATAAAAAAAATAAGAAATGTCAGTATTAAAAAATTATAAAAATATATGCAAAAATGTCAAATCAATAATAATTATAGGTAGGTTGGTTACGATAGGTTTACTATGTAATTTATTTGACCGCTAAACCACGATGAATATGGATTTTCATATAACGTTTGCCGGCCGCTGCTCGCATGTATTTCGCCAGTACAGCAATTTCGATTTATCTCGAAGACTGTTGTCTAAATAATGCTCAAATTTTCAAGTGTATTTGAGAAAATAACATTTACTCCAAACAACAAGCTAAAAAGTCTAACAAATATACCCGTTTAGGAGTTACGAGGGAACATACTTACAGATCAAGTACATAACCCTCTTTACTTGGCATCGTCGCAGTCTGTGAAAAAAAATCAATCAAAAAAACTTAAAAGTAAAAAGTATCAAAACTTTTCGCACCACATATAACCATTTGCGTCATTCACAGAGGCGTCGAATTCGTCTATTTTCGAATCCCTTGAGAACTTTCTACCACACAACCATCACTAAATCTCAAAACCTCTTATACATTGCTCGCCTTTAACGTCATATACATTGAAAGTTCAATACCAAACAAGCAATGTACCAGTAATCGATTGATACGTTAGATTCAGAATCGCGGGCATGAAGAATTTTTTTCAGACATATGCCACCATGTGTTTGGGATCAATTCGTAGCAATATTTTCCTGTGAAACTCTACCTTGTTGCTTTGAAATAAAGGTGTTAAAACTTTTACATGGGTTTAATAGGTAATTCTTATTAGAGATAGTGGGAAGAGTTTAATTTTTTAGTTCAGTGGCGGGCAAGTTAGAAGGAAGTGTTTCTGGGAATATTTTTAGTGCAGTGTCATTTAATAATGTATAGGTGAGTCTACTGTGATATTACATATTTTAAGAAGTGAATATATTTCTTGTCAAAATCAAAATCAGTTTATTTGTTAGAATATTGTCTTACGTTGTAGACGTCTTATTATTAAAATTATAGGTATCAAATGTTCAACCTTCGTGGGTGTACAAATATTGTTCGTTATATTTAAGTTAGATTCGATTATATAAACAATTACTTAAGCGTGTCATTCAAAAAGTCATTAATGTCATAGCTTTAACACTTGTCCATAAGAAATATAAGTAAATTACATTAAAAGCTTCTAGTATTTAATTCCTTAAATGTCATATCTAGAATAAAGTAAAATGAATCCGATTGCAAATCTACATCGTGAAATCATTTTACAAAACTAAACTTGAAAATTATAGAACACAAGTTGTACTTAAACTTAAACTTAAGTACATATCTACATACGTGTGATTTTATTAAGTGTAGTATTAAACGTAGTAGGGTTTTTACTAATCGTAATTATATAAACAGCAGATGAATTTATAGGAAGTTAATACTCACTGGTGGTAGGTCTTAGCAGGAGGTTGTCTAGATAACTTTGTGGCAAGCAGTAGTGTGTAACCATTACTGCGTTACGGTTAAAGGATACTGCAGCTAGCGAATTTTCAAGGCTATTGAGGGTAACCATCCATTTAAAATGATCCAAAGTTTTTTCCAACTTCAAATCCTAGTTTTTTGAATTTGGGGGTTAAACCCTCGGCGTGTTTTCCATCTTCTTTAACATCAGGTGAGCTGTGATCAAACACCTAGGGGGCATCTATAAATCACGTCACAATTTAGGGTGAGGGGGGCACGAAGTGTGACATGGGGCGGGGGCCCAAATTTGTGACATCATATTTTTTCCAAAATACATAAATTAATTAATTTAAATTTTATATCTACTCTCATAAATTTCTTCAAATGGGGAAGGGGTAAAAAAGGCACGAAATTCGTGTGACGTAATTCTCATAAATAATTTTAATAAATCTTAAATTGCAGGTTCAAGGCGAAGGGCATGGATATCGGCGTCTCGGACGAATACCTCAACGGAGTCGCCGCCGAGCCCAGCTCCAGCGAGCCGGAGGACGAGGAAGGTAATTTCTATACGGAGGCAAAGCTAAGCCACTTGAAGCCCTGGCGCCAAATACACATACAACACTTGGTGGTAGATCTTCTCAGCAGGAGGTCATCTTGGTAGGTACCACCGGTAGTACCAGATATTCTGCTGTAGTGTGCAAACATTACTGTGTTCCGGTTTGAAGCGTACTGCAGCTAGCGAAATTACAGGGCTGTTGAGACTAACCATCTAGTCTCAAAGTAATGAGTGCCAAAGCAGCGATGCCCTGGACTGTGTTTTGCAACTCAAAGTTCTGTGTATCGCTGCAATGGTCATGGACAGGCGTTATCTCTTACCATCAGGAGAGCGGCGGTGTAGGCGGTGGCACCTACCTAGACAACCTCCTGTTAAGGAAATCTACCACCAAGTAAATGGATGTAATCATTAATGATAAGGATTAGGATAAATGATTATCCATAATACCTAGCCGTGTTCGAGTTTAGGGGCACGAAGTCGACTTTTCTAATTGTTAAATTTATACTTTCAGACGAAGACTCGGTCCTAAGGAAATCTTACAAGCACAGTTCATCTCGCGAAGCGCCCGTGCCGTTCTGCAACATGAGCGAGATCGTGGGGCGCTTCGAGCGCGGCCCCGCGGGCTCCGAGCGCCACCGCGAGCGGAAGCAGGAAATTCAAAACATACGCAGTCGGCTGTTCATGGTGAGTGGAGCAACGTACCGTACTGTAACAACCTTCGCCAAAAGTGCCAACCACATATTTATAGATGCGTGGAAGTCTCGTATCTCTCGATTTAATCGACTGTCTTATGGAGAATGGCTTACCACCTTCGGGTTTTCCACCGAATTTTGATCTACCTCGCTTCACACAAAGCGTGGATAGGTTACTTGGTGGAAGATTTTAGGAGGTCGTCTAGGTAGGTACCACCGCAGTACCAGATATTCTGCCGCCAAGCAGTAGTGTGCAAACATTACTGTGTTCCGGTTTGAAGGGTACTGCAGCTAGCGAAATTACTGTGCTGTTGGGACTAACCATCTAGTCTCAAAGTAATGAGCGCCAAAGCAGCGATGCCCTGGACTTTGTTTTGCAACTCAAAGTTCTGTGTATCGCTGCAATGGTCATGGACAGGCGTTATCTCTTACCATCAGGACAGCGTCTCGATCGTCTCATTACTTTTACATAAAAAAAAGGGTCCTTAATGCCAGGCAATGCACTCATAATGCCCCGGGTGTAGGTTGTAGGTGTTCATAGGCGGAGGTGATCACTTACCATCAGGTGGCCCGTCGCTTGTATTACTCTTCTCTATAGTATAAAGCAAAGTCGCTTCCCGCCGTCTGTACTCTTAGATCTTTTAAACTACGCAATGGGGTTTAATACGATTTCCATCAATAGACAGAGTGATTCAAGAGGAAGGTTTACATGTATAATACATGCAAAAAAAAAATATTTAGACTAGCTGCGCACCGCGGTGTTACCTTCTACATGTTTTCGGGATCAAAAGTAGCCTATGTGTTAATCCAGGGTCTCTGCCATACCAAATTTCATCCAAACCGTTCAGCAGTTGTTGCGTGAAAGAGTAACAAACATCCATCTAAACTTTCACATTTATAATATTAGTGGGATTTTAATTTAATATAATTGGCATTTTTATATATTTTTTGACTGTACAACTAACCAATTATTATTTAATTTAATTAATGAACATAATCCTTAAATCCTAATTAAATTCTCTAGTGATTGAGTCTTCATAATTTAATTATAATACATCTAAACATACATAAGTTAAGTGGTAGATTTCCTTAGCAGGAGATCGTCTAGGTAGGTACCACCGCAGTACCAGTTATTCTGCCGCTAAGCAGTAGTGTGTAAACATTACTGTTTTCCGGTTTGAAGGGTACTGCAGCTAGCGAAATTACTGGGCTGTTGGGACTAACCATCTAGTCTTAAAGTAATGAGCGCCAAAGCAGCGATGCCCTGGACTTTGTTTTGCAACTCAAAGTTCTGTGTATCGCTGCGATGGTCATGGACAGGCGTTATCTCTTACCATCAGGAGAGCGTCTCGTTCGTCTCATTACTTTATATATAAAAAAAAAAACAGTTTTGCAATGTGATACAGATCTGAAAAATGTGTAAATTCGTACTGAAATTAATATTGTTAATATTCTGTTCGGTTTATGTTATGAAATATATATATTTTTTTTTTAATGGTTGACAGGCTAGGTGTTTGACCACAGCTCACCTGATGTTAAGTGATGGTGTGGTCGAAGATGGTAAAGCACACCTAGTCTGGAATGGAACTGGCTCTCAAGTGAGGCTGCCGGAACACACCGTTAGATGCTTGGCGGCAGATTTTCAACTTGAGGGTGGTAGCTAGCCAGCCGAGTACTAGAAAGTACCCTACCACCATGCTATGGTTTCCTCACGATGTTTTCCTTCACCGGCAGCTCAAGCTCATTGTTGGGGTTTGAACCCACGCCCTTCGGCATGCGAACCGACCGCGCTAACCACTGGGCTATCATCGCTACAAATAAATAAACCATCATTCGTTATGCATATTAATAATATATCAATCGGCAGCACTAATGCTGAGAACTAACCTTTTTTGTCGCACTGGACACTACAGCGACAACTTTCCACTCACTATTATTGTTATTTTTATTTTCTAATCTTTTATTTGTAGTGTGTTTTTGTTGTTGTAGTGTTGTGTGTGGCAAAATAAATGTTTTCTTTCTTTCTTTCTTATGAGGTAACCTCTTTTCTTTAATGTTTTTTTTGTTACTTCCTTGTTTCAGGGCAAACAAGCTAAAATCAAGGAGATGTACGAGCAATCCGTTCTGCAAAGTGAACAAGGTACTTAACTGTTCTTTTTTTTAAGAGCCCCAAATTAAGCAAAGCTTGTACTATAAACTGTTATTTTTACAAATGAGCTAACAGGGCAGTCAACAATATATAAATAAATATGTATATACTTCCTCGAGATAAATAAATAAATAAATATCGTAGGACTTTTTTTTTCTTTTTTTTTATGGTTGACAGGCTAGGTGTTTGACCACAGCTCACCTGATGAAGGTGTGGTCGAAGTTGGTGAAGCACACCTAGCCTGAAATGGAACTGGCTCTCAAGTGAGGCTGCCGGAACACACCGTTAGAAGCTTGGCGGCAGATTTTCAACTAGAGGGTGGTAGCTAGCCAGCCGAGTACTAGGAAGTACCCTACCACCATGCTATGGTTTCCTCACGATGTTTTCCTTCGCCGGCAGCTCAAGCTCATTGTTCGGGTTTGAACCCACACCCTTCGGCATGCGAACTAACCGCGCTAACCACTGAGCTATCATCGCTACAAGACTATACACACAGCGCCATCTGGCCCCAAACTAAGCAGAGCTTGTGTGATGGAAGTCAGATAACTGATAGAATACATAAATAGTTTTTTTTTGTAAATACATACTTATGATACATACAGAACACCCAGACACAGAACACACATTTGTTTATTCACAAAATGTTTGCCCTGAGTGGGCATCGAACCCACGCCCTACAGCTCTCAAGGCAGATATACTACCAATGAGCCAACGGGGCTGTTAGATGTTTTCTTCTCTGGCAGCTCAAGCTCGTTGCTGGGGTTTGAAGCCACGTCCGTCGGCGTATAAGACTGCGCTAACCACTGAATTAACATGGCTATAAAATTGATGTGACGTTATTTTTTAATATTTTATAGGTGTAACGTCAGCGGAGAAAATCGTCAAAGAAATCGATTTGGATACTGAAAAATCGCGCGCTATCAAAGAACGCTTCGAGAGCGGAGCATTCAACGACGAGAACCAACCGCCTCGCAACAAGGACATAGACGATCAGGCGCTCTTCAACGAAGGTAAAATAAATAAATAAATATCGTAGGACTTTGCGGGATGGGTGACGAGAAGACTGGACGTAATTTTCCGAATATGGGTCGAATGGCTCACTTCTGCATAACAAAGGCTCTGCATGACAGCCCTGTTGGTTCATTAGTAGTATGTCTGCTCCAAGAGCTGAAGGGCGTGGGTTCTATTCCAATCCAGGATAAACATTTTGTGGTATAAACAATTTAATGTTTGTTCTGTGTCTGTGTACTGTATGTATTTATAAGTATGTATTTACAAAAAAAAAGTAGTTTAAGTATTCTGTCAGTTATCTGACTTTCATCACACAAGCTCTGCTTAGTTTGGGGTCAGATGGCGCTGTGTGTATAGTCCTACGATAATTTATTTATTTATTGTTATTTTAAATGTGTATTGTATAAGCAAAGGGTAATAACTAATATTATAATCTGTGATGCAGGTATCGCGAAGAAATCTCGCTCCATATTCTTGGAGCTGGACGCTAACGCCAAAAACGCGGGACCGATTTCTCCGCCAGCCAGTGACGTGCCCAAACGGAAGGAGATCGTATGTATCTTGCAATTTAATACCAGCTTTACTTATATTAAACAACTTACTACAAAGATAACAGACTACACAATACATAATAAAAAGGAGCAAGACGACAAAAAGACATCGTAATTATCGCAGGACATTACACACAGCGCCATCTGAGCCCAAACTAAGCAAAGCTTGTACTATGGAAGTCAGATAACTGATAGAATACTTTAATACTTTTTTTTTGTAAATACATACTTATCACAGCCCTGCCCTGCCTCGACAGCCCTGTTGGTTCATTGGTAGCATGTCTGCTTCGAGAGCTGAAGGGCGTGGGTTCGATTCCCACTCAGGACTAACATTTGTGTGACTAACATCGATGTTTGTTCTGTGTCTGGGTGTACTGTATGTATTATAAGTATGTATTTACAAAAAAAAAAAAAAGTATTTAAGTATTCTATCAGTTATCTGTCTTCCATAGCACAAGCTCTGCTTAGTTTGGGGTCGGATGGCGCTGTGTGTAATGTCCTGTGATATTTATTTATTTATTTATTTATAATAAATACAGAACACCCAGACAGAGAACAAACATTTGTTTATACCACAAAGTTTGTCCTGGGTGGGAATCCACACCCTTCAGCTCTTGAGGCAGACATTCTACCAAGGCTGTCAAGATAAAAAACATAAGATGTTATTCAGTTAAAATAATAATCTTATTGTAACACCAGCCATTCATCCCGAAAGACGTGGTCCGTGCGGCGGATAAAGTGGAGGAAGTCCACATCGAGACAGCTGACATCTCGGATCGGTTCAAGTTCTTCGAGACCTACCGGCCGGAGACCAAGCGCAAGCAGTTCCGCATGACGCCGCCCAGGCAAACACAGGTAACAGACATACACACACGAACGTCTCACTCTACAACTAAAACAACCTTTACACACTGACGTTTGATCAAAAGTAAGTTAGTATATTGATATATGATTACAATCAGGATTAAGATTTAACATCAGCTTTGTTACAAATTATCCCATATTTCTGTGACAAACCCATATGGGGGTCAGCAGACTTCACACATATTGAGAGTTCTCAATATGTGTGAAGTCTGCTGACCCCCGTCTGCTGAGCTGCGCCCCACGGTGTTACGCGCTAAATATTTTCGGGATAAAAAGTAGCCTATGTTCTAATCCAAGGTCTCGGCTACCTCCATACCAAATTTCATCCAAATCCGTTGTGTAGTTTTTGCGTGAAAGAGTAACAAATCCATCCAAACTTTTACATTTATAATATTAGTGGGATTAAGAATTTTCAGCCATGTTTAGTGACGTTCTCGTGTTCCCCCAGCGTCCCAAATCCCCGTCGCCGGAAGTATACCGCGACCCCGGCGTGGTTCGCAACGAGGACCCCGCTCCCGACACAGGACTGGCCGCCACCAGGCAGACCGCCTCCAGGATGATCTCCGTCTTCCGACAGATGGAGCACCAGCAGAACAACCCTGAGGAGGCGCAAGGTATGACTCGTCTATGGCATTTCAGGTCGGGGAGGATGTTTGCGTCACTAAAGCAATTTGGATGAGGGATAACTTGGGTAGTTTTCGTTTAACATTAACCGAGATAGCGGACAAACGCAAGACTTTTTTGGGGGAAAAAGGGTAGATTACTTTTTTTGAAATATGTTTACACAGTTATAACATTTTCCTATAGATTAAATAGCAGCAAGAAATGCCTAAAAGAACCAAGTAGTACAGAGGTTTGGTAGTTTTGCCTGGAAAGATTTCCGGGTATTTTTAAAAGGGGGAATTTTATAGATATTGTGCTTTTTTTTTTCTTTTTTTTTAATACGGATAAGTCCGCGTTTGACCACCAACTCGCCTGATGGTAAGCGACGATGTGGTCGAAGATGAAGCACGCAGACCTAGAAGATACCTATTCACTCTGACCTTTTTTTTTTCTTTTTTCTTTTTCGCTTTTTTCGAATATCAACTTTGCCACCACGTATCTTTGCCGCTCGCGCCATATTGCCATGGCGTCTTACAGCAGTTTTTTGACGATATCTTCTTTCCGACTCATTATACGATGAAAACATTAATATACAAAATTAAATAAGAGAAAATGTCCTACAATTTATGTTTTTACAACTTTTTTCGTAAAAGTCTTAATTTCTTTTGAGTGACCTTTCAAGCCGGGAAAGATGTTAAAGCCCTATTTTCAACGTTGTGTACATTTATTACCGCATGGCTAAAAGTAAAAAATAAATATCGTAGGACTATAGGTACACACAGCGCCATCTGGCCCCAAACTAAGCACAGCTTGTGTGATGGAAGTCAGATAACTGATAGAATACATAAATACTTTTTTTTTGTAAATACATACAGTACACCCAGACACAGAACAAACATTTGTTTATTCACAAAATGTTTGCCCTGAGTGGGAATCGAACCCACGCCCTACAGCTCTCAAGGCGGATATACTACCAATGAGCCAACGGGGCCTTTAAAAAAGTAGAATAGGAAAGTATATAGATGTATGTCACAACAGTTACAGGTGCAGACAGCATACAAAATTAACAATATATCTTTCTACAGATAAAAAATATATACAAGCGGGTATCACTTTGCGCGAAGAAATGTTTACGCACGTTACATTATCATGATTTTTGTCCTTAGGTCCGAAACCCCTGAAACGCTTTACGCCCCCACCTCCCGGGGAGAGGACACACACTGGAGACACGTCCTCAGAAGAAGAATACTCTGAGGAAGAGGAAGAAGACAGCGAAGACGAGCGCAGGAGGGCCTACTTTGAGGCACGGGAGCGCGACGAGGCCCTCAAACAGGTATAATAAAGAAAGCAATTATTTACACAAAGCTAGACTAGATGGCGTTCAAAGTATTCAACTTGCCAAGAAAGCAATTATTTACACAAAGCTAGACTAGATGGCGTTCAAAGTATTCAACTTGCCAAGAAAGCAATTATTTACACAAAGCTAGACTAGATGGCGTTCAAAGTATTCAACTTGCCAAGAAAGCAATTATTTACACAAAGCTAGACTAGATGGCGTTCAAAGTATTCAACTTGCCAAGAAAGCAATTATTTACACAAAGCTAGACTAGATGGCGTTCAAAGTATTCAACTTGCCAAGAAAGCAATTATTTACACAAAGCTAGACTAGATGGCGTTCAAAGTATTCAACTTGCCAAGAAAGCAATTATTTACACAAAGCTAGACTAGATGGCGTTCAAAGTATTCAACTTGCCAAGAAAGCAATTATTTACACAAAGCTAGACTAGATGGCGTTCAAAGTATTCAACTTGCCAAGAAAGCAATTATTTACACAAAGCTAGACTAGATGGCGTTCAAAGTATTCAACTTGCCAAGAAAGCAATTATTTACACAAAGCTAGACTAGATGGCGTTCAAAGTATTCAACTTGCCAAGAAAGCAATTATTTACACAAAGCTAGACTAGATGGCGTTCAAAGTATTCAACTTGCCAAGAAAGCAATTATTTACACAAAGCTAGACTAGATGGCGTTCAAAGTATTCAACTTGCCAAGAAAGCAATTATTTACACAAAGCTAGACTAGATGGCGTTCAAAGTATTCAACTTGCCAAGAAAGCAATTATTTACACAAAGCTAGACTAGATGGCGTTCAAAGTATTCAACTTGCCAAGAAAGCAATTATTTACACAAAGCTAGACTAGATGGCGTTCAAAGTATTCAACTTGCCAAGAAAGCAATTATTTACACAAAGCTAGACTAGATGGCGTTCAAAGTATTCAACTTGCCAAGAAAGCAATTATTTACACAAAGCTAGACTAGATGGCGTTCAAAGTATTCAACTTGCCAAGAAAGCAATTATTTACACAAAGCTAGACTAGATGGCGTTCAAAGTATTCAACTTGCCAAGAAAGCAATTATTTACACAAAGCTAGACTAGATGGCGTTCAAAGTATTCAACTTGCCAAGAAAGCAATTATTTACACAAAGCTAGACTAGATGGCGTTCAAAGTATTCAACTTGCCAAGAAAGCAATTATTTACACAAAGCTAGACTAGATGGCGTTCAAAGTATTCAACTTGCCAAGAAAGCAATTATTTACACAAAGCTAGACTAGATGGCGTTCAAAGTATTCAACTTGCCAAGAAAGCAATTATTTACACAAAGCTAGACTAGATGGCGTTCAAAGTATTCAACTTGCCAAGAAAGCAATTATTTACACAAAGCTAGACTAGATGGCGTTCAAAGTATTCAACTTGCCAAGAAAGCAATTATTTACACAAAGCTAGACTAGATGGCGTTGATAGTATTCAACTTTGTTTCCGTTGTTGGTTTTCAAATATCAGTACAAAAGCCATACATTTATTGAATTTCAAGTTATACAATAATAATCAAAGCAAATAAAACAAGCAACATTTATAATATTAACTAATCTAAAAGGCCGCTATCAATGGAAATAGTTCGCAGTTAACGCAGCCCCATTGCTGCGTTGTATGGCAACACTCAAACGTTGGGCAAAGCATAAATTTACAATTAAAAATACCGACTTCATGCCCCTAAGCTCGTAGATTTTTAGGTGTTGTGGTTAAAAATTAAACTACGCAACCGATTTTTCAAGTAATTTCTATGGGATCAATCTTAACGCGCTGGATGCGACCCGCTTCCAACCGGTCTTTGTGGAAGTCAATGGGGGAGGCCTATGTCCAGCAGTGGACGTCCTACGGCTGAAATGATGATGAAAAAAATATATAAAACATTGTGTCCCTATAATTTTTATTTTTTTTATAAGGCACTAGATACAACAACGATTAACTACAGATAAAACACACAAATGAAAAAATATAAATTAACATACAGACACAACAAGTTTGAGGATTGCCCTTGATTTTTCTGTGATCCCATTATCAGATCCTGACTTGGTGACAATGGTGACCACCTAAGAAATACCTACACCCTTTTAAACAAAAAAAGAATTACTGAAATCGGTCTACGCGTCTTTGGTTTTTCTTTTTTTGTTAATTTGCCCCATCGGGCAGGCTAAAGCTGTAAAGCCATACTGCCTTGTCTTAAGTGTTATTTATGCTGTCTCTTAGCTATAGTTATGGTCAAAGTCCAGTCTTAGTCAAGTCCAGTCCGTGTCAGTCAAGTCCAGTCATGCTTTAGTAAAGCAATGGCGACTTTACTATAAAGCTTCGATGGATTTTTGGAAGCAACACGAAAAGTAATGTTTCACCACATTATATTATTTTCCCACACTCGCGCTTGTAATTCGGCACTTTATGAATAAAACACCACCATTTTTATGCATAAACACTCGACAAAACACTAGTTTTGGAAAAAAATACAACACGACTCTTCCCGCGTGCCCGTTAAAACTCCTCACGCGTCTTTGAGTAATCGGGGAACATACATAAAAAAATTCCGACGCATTGAGAACCTTTTTTGACGTCGGCTAAAAACAAACAAAATGTTACCTTGTATTATAAATAACGTTATATCTTATTATTGAAATCACATTTGATTAGGTTAGAAAACTAGTTGAAATTCCGACTAAAGTTTTGGTCATATCCGGTGCCCTTTTTCATGGAGGTAATAAAGAGTGCGATGCGCTTGCGGCCTCGTCTTGCTTGGAATTTGTATGCGAGCAAACTATAATCGGAATATCCAAACATAGGTGTGAAATGAATACATTTGTAATTGTATAGGCACAGCAGCTGGCGCGCACGAAGAGTTTCCGCGACAGGTTCGAGAAGTGGCCCGAGTCGGAGCCCCAGCGCTCTGCCCCCGCCGTCTTCATCGAGCGAGAGCAGGACGAGGAGGGCGACTCGCAACTCGACACTGCTAAGAGGTAAGCATGGGTCAAGTCAACGAACTGTCAGTATTTTTAGGGTTTCCTACTACAAATCCCAACAATATGTTTTAGCTGCCGTTGAAGGAAAACATTGTGAGGAAACCATAGCGTGGTACTTTCTAGTACTCGGCTAGCTACCTGCATACTACCACTAAACACCTAACTGTGTGTTCCGGCTGTCTCACTTGAGAGCCAGTGCCATTCCAGGCAAGGTGTGCTTACCATCTTCGACTACATCGTCAATTAACATCAGGAAAACTGTGGCCATCAACCTAGCCTGCCAACCTTAAAAAAAACTAACAATTTATACAATTTCTTTCTTGTTCCAGTTTGCGCCAAAAGTTTGAGAGCATGAACGTGACGCAGACGTCAGTGTCCAAATCAGCCGTCTCTTCCAAAGTCAACAGATTTGTGGTCAGTATCACGTAGGCATTAGAAAAGTGGTCATTGTTAGTCGTATACATTTCCAGGAGTCACATTTTTAGGAGTAAACATTTCCAGATAAATAAATATCGAAGGACATTTCACTCAGCGCCATCTAGTCTGATGAGAACCACATAACTGATAGATATTCTTTATTGACACAAAAATAAATCTATTACATATTATGCAATGGGTATAATAATGATTTTGTTCATGTACTCGTTCAGGTGTTTATTTGGTGGTAGATTTAGCAGGAGGTCGTCTAGGTAGGTACCACCGCAGTACGAGATATTCTGCCGCCAAGCAGTAGTACGTAAACATTACTGTGTTCCGGTTTGAAGGGTACTGCAGCTAGCAAAATTACTGGGCTGTTGAGACTAACCATCTAGTCTCAAAGTAATGAGCGCCAAAGCAGTGATGCCTCGGACTTTGTTTTGTTACTCAAAGTTCTGCGTATCGCTGCAATGGTCATGGACAGGCGTTATCTCTTACCATCAAGAGAGCGTCTCGTTCGTCTCATTATTTTTTACATTAAAAAAAAAAAAAACGGTTATGTATTGACGCAGAAATGCAGTGTTGATTAGATTAGTATATAGAATGATATAAATAATTTTTAAAGTGATAAGAGCTGTATAGAGGTTAAACTAAACAAATTTCAGCTGTTTCGTGAAAAGTTATTCCAAAAAATAAAATAAAATAAGCAAAAAATAGTAATAAATTATATACTCATCAAAATATTAATAAATAATGTTTATTTGTATTCAATTTTTACGTGTAATTCATTAATTTAGTCAAGATTTTAATTTATAATCACGATAATCGTTAGAATACTTATATACTTTTTTATTTTTGTAAATAAATACAGTATCGTCAGATAAATACTTGGTACTAGATCTTAGCAGGTGGTCTAGGTAGGTACCACCGTAGTACCAGATATTGTTTACAGTAGTGTGTAAACATTACTGAGTGCCAGTTTGAAGGGTACTGCAACAAAATTACAGGGCTGTTGAATCTAACCATCGATGAGCGCCAAAGCAACGATGTTCTAGATTTTGTTTTAGACCTGTAATATAAATGTGTTCTAGAGTGGAGACCGCGAATTCGCAAGCGTAGAACGCCCTGAGGCTCGATGGAGTGACGATATACGCAGGTAGTAAATGAGAGGCCTATGTCTAGCAGTGGACTAAGATAGGCTGATGATGACATATTAAAAAAAAATACAATAAATTAATGAATTCATAAAACCTTTACATTTATTTTAATTAAGATTATTTACTTGTTTGTTTCAGTGACCGTGAAGTGAGCGACTACCCTCAATTTACCAAAGCGTTTTAACCCTTCGTTGTAAAGTCATTCTAACTATTACTTGCCACGCGAATATGGTAACACTAAAATCTTGTCACAGTACAAAATACAAATCAAGACACAATATTTCTTGAAGTTAAATATTTTTTCTGACATTGACAAAGTGTTAACGTATTTCAGTGATTTTTACTTCTAGCTTTAAGTTTTCGGTTGTACTCTTGTGACGAAATATTTTAGCAATATACCTAATTAAAAATAATATTTATTTACATTTAGGACTGATAGGGAAATCGTTTTATAGTAAAAAAAAAGAAAAAAATATAAAAATACCTATAACTTGATTAAAAGTTTTTTTTTCGAATCTCGTACCTTTGAAATTATGTATGTGTATTTTAATTACAAAAAAAATGGAAATATCAATAATTTTATTGTTATAATTATTGATTGTAATTCAAGTGCCTTATAAAAGTGCAATTTTTTAATCATAATCTCAATATTGTATTATAAATAACCTAGATTTATATAAGTTATATAGATATCCTACCAGTTGTATCCCGCGACTTCTTCCGCGTGGAGTTTAACAAAAGATGTCAACATCACCAACAGATGTCGTCAAGTCATTAGTAGAATAGTCATTACTATTATGTATTGTGAAATTTGACGACATCCGGTGGTAGTAGTAAGGCTCTTGAACATTTTTGGTAATTCCACAGGAATCTAACATTTTCGTGATACAAAAAGTATCCTAAAAGTTAAATAAACTATTTATGTATGCCAAATTTCATTAAAAACCGTTCAGCTGTTTTTGCGTGATCGAGTAACTAAAACATCCAAATCTACACATTTATAATATTAGTAGATTATGACAATTATAAATAATTTAAAAGTAAATTTTCTAAAAATGTTATATAGGTTCCTATGCTACGCACAAACTTGCAATTGCAAGCCTTTAAAATTATTCTATATTGTATTTAAAAATACTTTATTTGCAATAATTTTTGTTGAAGCAGTATTTCTCATATCATGTAACCATTTTCCCATTTGAATCTTGCCGATGTGCCATTTCTAACCTGTTAACAAACTATTCGACATGTAAGTGTATTTATCTATTCAATATCTTAGGTACCTATTATTATATCTGACTGAATATCGAATTGTATTTATTGTTTGTACTTAAAATGCGATTTTTAATGTTTTTTTTTTCTATTGTATACCTTGAAATTGTTGGTATAAGAAAATAAATGTCTAAAACGAATTGACTTGTTTTATTTATTTTGTAGTAGGTGTGTGGGTATCACGTGGCTTGTCCAGTTGCTTAAGCTCTGAACGTGGTTTCTAACTGAAGACCTGGCGATATTCATTAATTACGTGAGGTGAATTTGGCTTGGCAATTTCTCGACCCCTGATGAGACGTCGTGAGATTGACCGATGGGACTGTATAGTTTTGGAGAAGGACGTCACACCCACAAGGTGGACAGACGACCTAATGACGCGCATGAACGTGGATGCGAGCTGCTTCCAACTGGTCTTTATGGAATTTTAAGCTATTGTATAGCTTCTATCGCGGGCCTTGAGCGTGGAGACCGAATCCAGAAATTCCGTAACGAAAATAACCTAACACCCCCCACTCCCACCGGCACAGCGGTGATACTTTTTAGTTTTGCCATCTATCGATGAATAGCAGAACTTTTAATGACTTTTTTTTAATATCACGCTTGTCTCTTTAGTTCAGCAACTCGCCTAGGTGGCATTGGTTGTAATGCTATGCAATAGCTACCGCGGCAGTCCCCGAGTGCCACACGTCTTTCTTTTTTTTTATGGTTGTCAAGCTAGGTGTTTGACCACAGCTCAGTCCTACGGCTGAGATGATGATTTCTTTTGTATCGAGTGATGCAACGAAATATCTTTAATAGAGTCACGCAAGCATCAACCAACGTATTATTAAAGTAGAAACTGCTCCAGACAGACGCAGCATGTGATAGCGGCACACAAATTTGCACATTTCTGAAGAGAAGAGAGAGTAAAAATGTCACCTTACCCATGATTTTGAGTATCAAAACAAAGTGGTAGGGCATTGCTACTTCGAGACATTTTTTTATGGTTTCGTGTTTGACGACGGCTCACCTGATGGTGATCGAAGATGGCAATCTTACCTAGCCTGGAGTGGAATTGTCTTTCAAGTGTCTGTCGGAACACTAAATACCTGGCGAAAGATTTAACTTGAGGGTGGTTAGAACAGACATTCGATGGTTAGTCTATTAGTGTAGCATCGCTAGCTATAGCAAGTATGCTTGCCGGTACAATATTTGTAAATAAGGCGTTAACTAATTTTTTTTTATGGTTAACAGGCTAGGTGTTTGACCACAGCTCACCTGATGTTAACTGACGGTGTGGTCGAAGTTGGTGAAGCACACCTAGCCTGGAATGGAACTGGCTCTCAAGTGAGGCAGCCGGAACACACCGTTAGATGCTTGGCGGCATATTTTCAACTTGAGGGTGGTAGCTAGCCAGCCGAGTACTAGAAGTACCCTACCACCATACTAAGGTTTCCTCACGATGTTTTCCTTCACCGCGCAGCTCAAGCTCATTGTCGGGGTTTGAACCCACGCCCTTCGGCATGCGAACCTACCGCGCTAACCACTGAGCTATCATCGCTACAATTGTCCTCCTGTTAAGATTTAACACAGAAACTTCGCACGCAAGTCCATCTCGCACTTAATTTTTTTTACTTGAAACAGACCCATTGCCACCATGACTGTATTAACTTGGTCGAAACCGATTTTTAGGAAACCCAAATCCAATCTTGTCGCCATTATTAGAAACGCAAATAAAACAACGCAAATTACTATTCATATTTCTATTTATTATTTTCAAAAAATATAGTTAACATAAAACAATATCTTAATGCCTAGATATAAATACGTTTATTTATTTAGATCACAAACGTTCTCAGGCATGTTAATCGTAAAACTGAAGGTGATTCATAAAACGCATTTACAATAAATACAGGTATTTACTGAAGCAGAGAGAAAAGAGATATAATGTTGACGAGAATAAGTAAATAAAAAAATGTACTGAGGATTAGATACCGGGATTTCCTGTTCCTATATTTACTAAACTTAGTTTGTTTAGTTTACTATCAAGTATTAAAAAAAATGTTTAGAATCTCTAATAGTAGGTTTATTTCCATAAACAAGCAATATGTTCATCAAGCTGTGTATGCCTATAACTGGCGCATGTATCGGAACATAACTTTACGCAATGTGTTTGTAAATTTACCAATGTGTGCTGTTGGCGTACCTTAATAAATAAATGAATAAAGAATGACACAAAAGTTCGTCTATGTTCCTCATTAAGTTGAGGTACCTTCCCCTTTTTTTTAGATTGACGTGTTGTAATCCTGTTTTGACCCAGCTGAAGTGACTGAACGTGAACGCTTTTACCATATGATAAGATAAGTTATACCTTATTTATGTGAATGTGTTCTCGTTATCATTAAGAAGAGTCTTACTTGGTGGTAGATCTCCTTAGCAGGAGGTTATCTAGGTAGGTACCACCGCAGTACCAGATATTCTGCCGCCAAGCAGTAGTGTGTATACATTACTGTGTTCCGGTTTGAAGGGTACTGCAGTTAGCGAAATTACTGGGCTGTTGAGACTAACCATCGAAAGTCTCAAAGTAATGAGCACCAAAGCAGCGATGCCCTAGACTTTGTTTTGTTACTCAAAGTTCTGTGTATCGCTGCAATGGTCATGGACAGGCGTATCTCTTACCATCAGGAGAGCGTCTCGTTCGTCTCATTATTTTTCACATAAAAAAAAAGTCACAGTCGTCGTTAAGAAGAGTCACAACTATCGTTCATAAGGGTCACAGTTGTCGTTAAGAAGAATCAAAGTTAACATTAGTTCTAATTTTTGTGTTATAATATTGTACCATTACTTTCTTTCCTAATGATATTAGCTGCTTTTACTTGGGTTTAACATTTGAATTAACGGCAAAACGTAAAAAAATATTCTGTCCTACGACAACGCATATTTAAAACTTCGTTATAGATTTATGGTTGGCGGGCTAGGTCACAACTCGTAACAATAAAGCATCGATATACAAATCCATCATATCGATATTTTGTAATGATTAATTACAACTGCATCTTGACTGAAGATATTTCAGCGCAATCTTACGAGTCACCTTTATTCAATTCGGTATGTAAAGAAAAAAAATATTTTGCTGATTCCAAAACCATTTCGAAATATTACATTCCTGTACATGATTTTCACGTTTAAAACTTTTAAAACTATGAGACGGGGTTTATTTTAATAAAATACATAAAATAAACATGACTTTCAATTTACCTCTAATGACGTCACGTCGTCGGCTGTATAAGGATTCTTTCAGTGCTTAAAAAAACAACGACGTAGATAAGTGTATGTAGATACACTTATCTACGTCGTTGTTTTTTTTTACATGGCTAATGCATATTCTACATATTCAGCCTACCTCATGACGTCATAACTATAAAAAGTTTGAAAACGTATTAAAAATAAACTGCCGCATAGAAACCCAAAATATTCAAATTAGTTTCATAAAATAAGGTTTACTATGAGTAAAAAATATAAAATAAATACAAAAAAAAAACTTTACATACCGAAATTCGGTATGTAAAGTTTTTTTTCACGTCGCTCATCTCTCCCCTTCAATCGATATCCAGCCCATATGATGGTAACCTTTCTGTACATCCCACATTTTCTTCACAGCTCTTTACAACATTCATCGTTCAAAAACAGCATATCTCTCAAAATTTATAAACTAAAATCAATTAGGCTTCTATTTAGAATATTATCGAATTGTTGAAAAGGCATAACGTTCACCGCGAAGTGCATACAAAGGTGGAGAAGTCGGGTTTGGTTCAGAATGTAATTCCTTATAATAACTCGACGGAAAATGTTATTATTATTTATGTAGTTTTTAAACTTTTGCGACTTGAATACACAATAAAATTATGTATATAATTATGTTAATCGCGCACAAAAAAACTTTTTTTTTTTTTGCAATATGGCCTAATCGTCGAGAATAAATAAACAAAACTAATTTAATAGTATTTTGTGCGCGATTAAAATACGGTGATAAGAAAGGTATATAGATAATTATTATAGATGTACTTATCTGTGTTTCCAAAATATGAATATTCATCTGCTTTCAGAAAAATCTGCTTTTCGATTTAAAAGACCGTCAACAGAAAAAAAAATTGTCCAATTTCGATAAACAGAGCAAGACAGAAAATTCGATTCTAAGACATTCCCTGGATACCAGTTACTAGAACGAGCTCGATTTTAAACTTTCCTTCCAAAAATAATTCCGATAAATTCTAAAATATACAAAAAAAAAATAACACTTAAAACATATTAAACCGTCTTTCGAATTTACATAATGCAGTCCAAAACGAGATTTCGTCTAATAAGAGTAATTTGAGACAAGAAACAATTAGCTGCTGGTTACAAATATTCATAGATAGATAATTTTTAGAAATTAAATAAAATTCTGGCAAGTAGCGAGAGCAATTTCAAGGTCTTCGCTCATTACTCGACACCACACCACACCTTGGACAAATGGTATTATACTAGTAGCTTCCCGCAGTTTAATCAATAATTTTCTTAAGAAAAAAGTATCATGCAAATAAAGATTATACATAGCACGTTTTTGTGATGAAAATTTGTACAGTTTATCATAGACTTTAATAAATAATTATAACCTATCTCTGTTTTTAATTAACGGTCCCACAGCTGGGCGCGGCAGTCTCCTCGTTGGGTCCTCTTGGGTTCAGTGTTGTAGGCACGGTTCACGGTTACTAATCTTACCCTAAAAGTATTACGTGTGATGTTTATTTTCCTAGACTTTGACAATGTGCCTCAACAATAATTCGCTACAAACTGGTGTTGAAAAAATGTAATGAGCGATGACATTTTAATGTGACTTCAGACATTTTACAAAACTACAAGACACACTTTCTTAGGTCTTTTGAAAATCCAGCATTAATATTGAATATTCCCGTCAATAAAGTCACATTTTAAACTAATTTAGTTTTAAATAATACTGTATCCGTTAAAAAACTAATGATAAAACGCTTCCATGATGCGAGAACTTAGTAATAAAAAAAATACTGAAAATGTAAAAAGATACGAAACTAAAGGATTATTTCTTGTAAAAAAAAAATGGGGAATCAGGAATGGTAATATTAAAATGATTCTTTTAATTTATGAATTATTCTTTATTTCTTTAATTAACAATTTTTTTCTCGCATCGTGGTGCACACTGGTAAATAGATATTTCTAAAAAACTATTTCTTGACATATTCGCAACATTTTACAATGAGAAGTACCCAATAGAACAACCTGTATAATTACGATGAACACATTCAGTGCTGAAAACACCGAATATGAATGTAGGTATTTATGTAAATTTTCTTCTACCCTTGTCAGCACACCCCGTCGTTTTTAACGAGCCCCATCCGTACGTAAGGTTGCCTGGAAGAGATCGCTCTAAGCGATAAGGCCGACGATTGTTGCATTCCATTTAATGTCTGTATTATTCCTGTTTCTTTAATCGTGATGTGAACAGAAAAGAGTTGTCTATCTATCTACTTAGTACAACAAAACTTGAAATAAAATTTCGTTTCGCATATGAACATTGTTTCTTTATGCTATCAACTAATATTTTTTGTAGAAATTAATCAAAATTATGGTTGAATACACAGTTAAGTGCTCGCAAATAATGGTTTTTAAATAAATCCTTGTGAAAGTAGCTTTGTCATCAATAAATAACATATTATTTATTGATGACAACACGTTCAACATTTTGCGTAAGTGTCATTTCGCAAAAGGAACATTTTGCAAAATGAACGTTATGCGACCATGGGACATTCTGCGACGAAGCTTTTTATACAATTACTAGCGCGATCGGTTTCTTTGATTTACAATAACTTTAATATATTAATATCATACAAAATAATTCATATTTTCGTACAGTTTTCGACACAATATAAAAATGTACAGTTTTCCTTGAAATGTTTCGCTTATAAGGTACTTCTCATTGTAGTAGTGTGCTTTATAACTAATAAAACAAACACACTTGACAAAACATCTTATTCATTTGTCATTTTTATGGTACTAAATTAACGTGAGCACCTTTTTAAAACTCAAAGTTAAAGAGACATTTAAAGGCAGCGAACATCTTAATACAAATCAAAACATATAAGATCTTTTGACTTTCAGTTTCAAAAATGCATTCATCTACGCTTTGGATTAAACTTCTCGCGCATAAAATTTCGATAAACATAATTATGTAGGGACCTGGCCAAACGTTCAGAGGCTACAGGTGACCAGAATGCTGGCAACTAACAATTGGTGGTAGATTTCCTCAGCATGAGGTCGTCCAGATAGGTACCACCACTGTACCCGATATTCTACCGGCAAGCAGCAGTGTGTAAACATTGCTGTGTTCCAGTTTGAAGGGTACTTTTTTTTATGGTTGACAGGCTAGGTGTTTGACCACAGCTCACCTGATGTTAAGTGACGGTGTGGTCGAAGATGGTAAAGCACACCTAGCCTGGAATGGAACTGGCTCTGAAGCGCGGCTGACAGAACAAACCGTTAGATGCTTGGCGGCAGATTTTCAACTTGAGTGTGGTAGCTTGTCAGCCGAGTAACCACCATGCTATGGTTTCCTTTACCGGCAGCTCAAGCTCATTGTTGGGGTTTGAACCCACGCCCATCGGCATGCGAACCAACCGCGCTAACCACTGAGCTATCATCGCTACAGAAGCGAACTAGTTGCAGCTAGCGAAATGACTGGGCTGTTGAGACTAACCATCTAAAGTCTCAAAGTAATGAGCGACAAAGGAGCGATGCCCCGGACTGTGTTTTGTTACTCAAAGTTCTGTGTATTGCTTCAATGGTCATGGACAGGCGTTATCTCTTACAATCTCGAGAGCGTTTCGTTCGTCAGATTATATTTAAAAAAAAATTACTTTGGTCAAAAGCTTAGCATTGCCATCCAGCGTGGCAATGCTGCCAGCATTCTGGCCACATATTCCTCCGATGGACTTTTAGATATTTTTTTATTTTTATATATTTATAAAAAGTATCAATTTTAAGATATTTTGTCATTACTTTTTGTCAGTATTGAATATATTGTATTTTTTTTTAATAAATATTTCATTGTTTTTTTTACATATTTTCTTTCATGTTTCACAAATTTAAAAACCATAAATTTGACAGATTGTCCTAAAACATAATGAGTTTATCAAACGTTTATGCACAATGAAGGATAACCCACAAAAAATTCGGTTAAACTAATATATATATATATGTATTATAGTAAAAATCAATGTTTCTTTTATTAAGATTCTATAAAAACAATTACTTGCAGTGCAGTAGAAATATTGTGAACGTATTTAATTTTAAATTATTTTCACGTACTTATTATTATTATTACAATACTTTTTCCTTTGCATCTGTTAAACTCGTTCAAATCACATTCACGGCAGTTTTAGAATTATCTAATTAACATAAGATTTAAGATTTTTTTACATAAACTTTAATTCGAAACGGTACAATTTTGCTATAGGAACTGATGTAGTTTTGATACATTTTTGTTTCATATATGCGGGAAGAAATCCTCCAGCGCTTCCAGAACAAAGCACTAAAAACTGTGAGCAATGGCCCCATGGTTTATACGAAACACGGTGCAATGAATACATGCAGATCTATTTTTTTTTTTATGCTTGACAGGCTAGGTGTTTGACCACAGCTCACCTGATGTTACGTGACGATGTGGTCGACGATGGTAAAGCACACCTAGCCTGGAATCGAACTGGCTCTCAAGTGAGGCAGCCGGAACACACCGTTAGATGCTTGGCGGCAGATTTTCAACTTGAGGGTGGTAGCTAGCCAGCCGAGTACTAGAAAGTACCCTACCACCACGCTATGGTTTCCTCACGATGTTTTCCTTCACCGGCTGCTCAAGCTCATTGTTGGGGTTTGAACCCACGGCCTTCGGCATGCGAACCGACCGCGCTAACTACTGAGCTATCATCGCAACAGTCTTCTGAGGCCTATAAACAAAGACTTGAGACTGCATAGAAACCATTTAGCTGCATCACTACTGGACACCAGTGACTACCTCTTTCGGCTAACAAGACCACGACTAGCCACAATCTAGTCGCTGAGTTTAACAGAATGAGATGACACATCACAGGATGTGCATATCCCAAAACCAATAAGATTTTTATAAAATTTGGTTATGGTTTCCGAGCTGATTGCAGATAGATAAAAAAACATATATATATATATATGCGGGATCAACCTCTATATAGAGCGGCCCGCAGTGCGATGCAAGACGAGGACGCGCGCAGCTCTGTCTCCATGACGAAGGCCACCGGATTTGGCCGAAACTAGTCGGAATTTCCGATATAATTAAACGTGTAAAATCCCGCATAAGTTACACAACTTTGGTAGTTACATTAAAACTACCAAAACCAACCAGTTTGGTAGTTTTTCTCAGTAGAATAAATAAAAATGCAATGACTTCATTCTGTAGTAGATCTGCTTTACGAGCTGTAAGGTGTGGATTACCACCCATAACTAAAAATTCAAATGACGAAACAGATTTTGGTTGCATCTTATATATACAAGTAGTCTATCAGTAGTAGTTTGTCTGGTTCCCATAGGACAAAGCTTTGCTTAGTTTGGGGCTAGATGGCGCTATATGAAACGTCGTACGATATTTATTTAATGTATTTTTAAGGTATCTTCGCACTGGAGTGGGTTTTCCAAGTATGTCAAATACTTAGCTTGCCAGTTGCCACTTGGGCAAGTGGTCATTCGAATGTTATCATGGACAAATGAATAATTGTCTAACATCACTGGGACCACCAAACATTTCTTTCTACCTTTCCACCTTGACTCATGAGTCATGAGTCAAGTCGTTCCTCAGAAATCCTAATTGATAAAAAATAATGTAAAAAAAAAAATATGTATAACACATCATGTGGGAGGTTTGAAATTAATAAATACTATAATACATATTCTGAAAAAATCATAATTACTTACTAGTAATTTTTTTTGTCATGTCATTTTAATATATTGACAGTATTTTTATATTGACAATATTTTTTTACATTGACATGTTTGGATATTGACATACCTTATTTTGACAAGTAATCAGTGTTTTAAAACCCATTTAATGACATGTTTAAAATTTTGAAGTGACTTGTAACATTGGTGTTATCAATAAAGTATTTTTTATTTGAATTAGTATGTAATGTAAAAAAAAAGTTTTTTTTCAACTATTTTAACCTATTCTAATAATCAAATTGTTCTTCAACGCGTAATCTTGACATCAAAATAATTATAGGAAAGCAGTATTTTAAAAGACGCTAACTTTGATGCGGATACTTTTATGGCTTAAGACCTTTTATGTGATGTTTTGTTTATTATATTAGCAGATAACTACCGATACTTTTGATTAAAAATTCTGATAGTTTTGATGAAAACATGTTCTGCGTTAAGTAGTAGCTATAATAATTTGCTAGGACTTCACTCGAGTAAAACTTTTTGTACCGATGATAGCCGAGTGGTTAGCGCGGTCGATTCGCATGCCGTAGGGCGTGGGTTCAAACCCCAACAATGAGCTTGAGCAATGAACATCGTGAGGAAACCATAGCATGGTGTTAGGGTACTTTCTAGTACTCTGCTGGCTAGCTATCACCCTCATAACTACTACCCCACCAGCTCACTTGATGTTAAGTGATGGTAAAGCACACCTAGCCTGGAATGGAACTGGCTCTCAAGTGAGGCTGCCGGAACACACCGTTAGATGCTTGGCGGCAGATTTTCAACTTGAGCGTGGTAGCTAGCCAGCCGAGTACTAGAAAGCCCCCTACCACCATGCTATGGTTTCCTCACGATGTTTTCCTTCCCCGGCAGCTCAAGCTCATTGTTGGGGTTTGAACCCACGCCTTTCGGCATGCGAACCGACCGCGCTAACCACTGAGCTATCATCGCTACATTCGTAAATATAAATGTAGTATGCATGAGAGTTAGATAAATCTAAAACTGCACCAACCTCTCAAAATACATTTTCACCTAGCCTCTAAGAGACTACTTACAATATTTACAAGTTAACTTACATTACTGCGATATCAAGGGTCGAGACTTTTGCAGCGTATCTACAAATTGAATTCACATGGATGTGCCCCGTTTTGTCTTTTTTAGGGTTCCGTACCCAAAGGGTGAAAACGGGACCCTATTACTGAGACTTCGCTGTCCGTCCGTAACAACAAATACTAAAAATAAAATCAAAATAAATATTTACGGGGGGGCTCCCATACAACAAACTTGTTTTTTTTCTCGATACTAATAACGGTGATAGGTAGACGCCTTAACTATTCACAGAATATTTAGTTTTATTATAGATAATAGTACGAAACCCTACGTGTGCGAGTCCGACTCGCACTTGGCCGGTTTTTTTAAATATTATAAAAAAAAAATTGATAACATTAATTTATGCTATGTAATATTATAAAGAGGTAAAGTTTCTGAGGTTGTACGTTATTATATTAGGATCTACTAAACCGTGTTCGAAAATTCTTTTACCAATGGAGAGACACGTTATTTGTGAGTATTATAGGCCAAGTGTCGTTAATCTACGGCTCGCGAGCCGCAAGCGGCTCTTTCCATGTAAGGTAGCGGCTCTCCAATTCCATACGCAAAAATTAAAATAAAGTCAAAGTTTGCGTTTAATAAAAACAATCAAGTGTATATCAGCATATACTATAATATTAAAACAAAAAAAAAAAAAAATTAAAAACAAGGAAATTTTGTAAATCAAGCTTTTTGGCTCGTCCGTCTCAACAGGTTGCAGACTCCTGTCATAGGCTATATATTAACCAGAAAAATGAAGACGTTTTCGTGGTAGCCAGACAAGAATTAAATTTAAAAAAAATGTCCACCTGTACAAAGCCAGTATGGACGTATGGGATACAATTATAGGGAGCCACCAGTAATTCTAATGTAAACAAAATACAGAGAGCCCAGAACTACATACTGACACAAATTAGTAATGCACCCTGGTTTATAAGAAACTCCAAACTACACGATCAATTATGCATCCCGACCATAAAAGAGACCAGATAAATATAAAATCAGACTGGAAAAGCATCCTAACCAGCTAGCTGCCCAGCTCACACTACCAGACTGCCTAAAACGACTGAAGAGACCCAGGATCTTGGAACTCTGCAGCTCTAAGCCATTCTAACAGTTGAAAGTTATTTCTGATGGGATATATCTGTACCCGACTATTATCCTACACCACACCTGCTCATAGCCAAAAAGGCTGGTAAAAGTATTAAAAAAAAAACCCATACAAAGCCGGGGTGGGTCACTAGTATAATATAAAACATTGAATATTGTACTACCCATATAGTAAGTCCAATAAATAATAGTAATTTTCTTGCCCATAATCCTACTGGCAGTACAGACAAAAAATTGCCTTATGTACTATTTGTAAAATTATCACAGACAAAGAATTTGTGAAGCATGCTTTTCTGAACAAAATTAATTCACTCAATTTTTCTATCATTTGGCAAATTGGAACTGCTGTTTCATAAATTATATTAGTCCACTTTTTCTATAACAGCAGATTTTTTAGTCAGTTTCGAATTTAGCATAGGTTTATGTTTCGGCTAAGTATACCCCAAGGTTATAACCCCGTACACTGTTTACACTTGGGGTACACTGGGGCACATCTTTGTGTATAAAACTATAGTATGTTTACTGATTACCAAAATTATACACACAAAAATCAGTTAATTAGGTATATACCCCTAACATTATTTGAGATCTTCCAATCTTGACGTATACTCCTTTCCAATGTGGGATCACCAAACCAAAATCACAATTTGAGCGAACACTCAAACAATTTAAAAACTTTGAGATCACTAACAGCTGCTTTCGTCCCCACCCTTGATAGTATAAATAAATCCATTCACCTTTCTCTTTATAACACAGACACACAGAAATTAAAATGGAATCCATAACACTCTGATAATGCACTAATCCGGGGGCCGATGCAATACCTCGGGTATCCTTGCATTTTCAACAGCCTGTGATATAGTTTTCACATCTTTTATCGTTTCCGTTTTCTCCCTATGTTTGTTCTCAGACTTCTTATCTTCTGATTTTCTTTCATCTGATGATTTGTGATCTTTTTTGTGGTCACGGGATCTGTCAGACTTGTGATGAGATGATCTATGACGGGATGATGAATGTCTTCTGTGGTGGTCGCGGTCTGACCGATGCTTGTCTGAATGTCTGTCCTTCTGTGAATGATTCTTGTCCCTGGATTCACGGTCAGATCGTTCAGACTTATCGTTTCGATCTGTCTTTGATTCTGTTCTGTCTTTTTCTGATTTAGAATCTCTATCTGTTTTTTCTGTCCGATCAGATTTTTCAATCTTCAAGTCATTCTTTTCCATCTTAGGTTCCGTTTTGATTGAATCCGTATCAATTTTCACAGATTTCACTTCAGGTTTGTCATTTTTAACTTCAGTTTTATCCGTCTTGTCTTCTTTATCGGATTTTTCTGTTGATTTGTCACATTTTTCTGTCAATTTCTCAGATTTTTCGGTTGGTTTATCAGATTTTTCAATTGATTTATCAGATTTTTCAATTGATTTATCAGATTTTTCTGGTGTTTTCTCGACTTTTGTTTCCGTTTTGTCAAGTTTGTATTCAACCTTGTGTTTAACGTCCTTGTCAGTAGATTTGTCTGTCTGCTTGGTCGGTGTCTTGTTTACGTCAAAGCTTTTCCTGGTGTGAGACAGTTTCTGCGGTTTATTCAGTTTCTCGTGGAATTTAGCGCTGAGAGCGCGCATCTCTATGACGCCCGTTTTGTGTTTTGTCGCTGACGTAGGTTGTTGTTTGGATTCTGCAACATAAAAAAATAAGTTAGCAATGAAACTTTTACATACAAAGTACATAATTATAGACAAAGTCTATGCCGACAGGTGGTTTTTATGCGATAAGTTGAATTATAGATCGATTTTGATGATTATTTTTTTAGTGGTCCTGTATAAATATAACCGAAACCGATTAAGCGGTTTTTAAAAAATCAACAAAAATTAAAAATTGTATACATCGATGATATTTTCGTTTCCTCCGAAACCTCGCTGTTTCATTGGAGCAGTGCGTTTAGTTGGTCTAAGGGCCATGGAGTCGCTTTTTTTAAATTGTACATTTACATATATTTTCGTCGTTATCCGTCGGGCTTTTGTCAGTGCCGGCGTCCCATCAGTTTTAGAACCAAACGGACTGATGCGTGACGACGGCAAGAGACCCGACGGGATGACCCTTATCCCTCGGAAGATGGGACGGCCTCTTGTGTAGGACGCCACTTGTGTCGACACCATGGCGCCGTCTCATCTTCCTGACTTCGGGACAAGCTGGTGCTGCCGCATCTAAAGCTGAAAACCTCAAACGGCACAAATATAGTTATTTGGATAGAATGTATCTTTTTGTGCCGTTTGGGGTTGAAATTTTAGGTCCGTGGGGGCCGCTCTCGGACTGTATCGGGACCTGGCCAAACGTTTAGAGGAGGCTTCAGGTGACCAGAATGCTGGTATCTACTTTGGTCAAAAGCTAAGCATTGCCATCCAGCGTGGCAACGCTGCCAGCATTCTGGCCACATATCCCTCCTCTGACGGTTTTTCTAACAAATTTTTTTTCTTTAACATCTTGAGAGCTGTGGACATATAGCCTGTCAAACATTTTTTTTTTTTTTTTTAATGGTTGACAGGCTAGTTGTTTGACCACAGCTCACCTGATGTTAAGTGAAGGTGTGGCCGAAGATGGTAAAGCACACCTAGCCTGGAATGCAACTGGCTCTCAAGTGAGACTGCCGAAACACACCGTTAGATGCTTGGCGGCAGATTTTCAACTTGAGGGTGGTAGCTAGCCAGCCGAGTACTAAAGTACCCTACCACCATGCTATGGTTTCCTCACGATGTTTTCCTTCACCGGCAGCTCAAGCTCATTGTTGGGGTTTGAACCCACGCCCTTCGGCATGCGAACCTACCGCGCTAACCACTGAGCTATCCTCGCTACAAAACATTAAAAAAAAATTGATGATGGAGGTATAAAAAAAAACCTGTAACGGGCGGGGGCGCGGGGTCGGGGGCCGGGGGCCGCTCGTCCGCCGGCGAAGACGCTTCCGATGACGGATAATACTGCTTCAACCGCAAGTGCCATGCTACAAATAATTATATTATTTAATTACTTCTTCATCTCTTTTTTGTTTTGTTTTGACGTCGCATTTTGAGCATTTGCCAATGTCAAGTGTTTTATATTTTCAAGTTTTAAAAGTTAAATAAGTTGCCTCGAAGCTATAGCCCAGTCTTGGTCAAGTATAGTCCGTGTCAGTCAAGTCCAGTCATGCTTTAGTAAAGCAATGGCGACTTTACTATAAAGCTTCGATACAGTTTTGGAAGCAATACGAAAACTCATGTTTCACCACATTATATCATTTTCCAACACTCGCGCTTGTAATTCGGCACTTTATGAATAAAACACCACCATTTTTATGCATAAACACTCGACAAATCACTAGTTTTGGAAAAAAATACAACGGGGTGACACGACTCTTTCCGCGCTCCCGCCAAAACTGTTTTATATGTTACTAGCGGACGCCTCGCTGTTTCACCCGCGTAGTTCCCGTTCCCGTGGGAATACAGGCATAAAAAGTAGCCTATGCCAGCCGGGGATAGTGTAGCTTCCCAACGGTGAAAGAATTTTTGAAATCGGTCCAGTAGTTTCGGAGCCTATTCAATACAAACAAACAATCAAATCTTTCCTCTTTATAATAGTGTATGTATGTCTATACCAGAAGTCGCCAACCTGTTGAGACGGAAGAGCCAAAAAGTTAAATACTGTTTTTTTTTTATACTTACCAATAGAAGCGACAGCGGACACGGTGCGGAACTGGTGTATGATATTACGCGGCAGAAAGTAAATGTCGTCGGAACACAGACTCAGCCGGGAGTAGCGCACGCCTTCGCGACGCAGCTGGTTTAACTTCGCCTCTTCCAGCCTAGGGGGGGGGGAATTATTATTTTTATTTCAGGTATTTATTTTATATCTTAATTTTTAATTTTTTTACATTAAATAAGTATAAAACATAAAATAATATAAAAAAACTTAAAAACTAGGGTGCCGCCGGCAGCGGGGCAGGGCTCAAGCTGCCGGTGGTTAGGGCTGCAGAGTGAGGAACCTGCTCACAATGCGCGCCGTGTCAAGGATCACTGCCTTTTGAAGCTGACCCTTGACCCAACCGTCTAGCGAGAGTCTCTTGAGATGTGTTATTATTATTGTTATTTTAATGTAAAAGTAATGAGACGATCGCGGCGCTCTCCTGATGGTAAGAGATAACGCCTGTCCATGACCATTGCAGCGATACACAGAACTTTGAGTTGCAAAACAACGTCCAGGGCATCGCTGCTTTGGCGCTCATTACTTTGAGACTAGATGGTTAGTCTCAACAGCCCAGAAATTTCGCTAGCTGCAGTACCCTTCAAACCGGAACACAGTAATGTTTGCACACTACCGCTTGGCGGCAGAATACATGGTACAAATACAAATGTTTTATTAATAAAACCACAGTTACAGTTCATACTGTGGTGGTTCATTTGTACATTTTTCACATGTCGAAATAAATACATTATTTTTTTTTAATAATTTGCCCCTTCGGGCAGGCTAAAGCTATAAAGCCATACTGCCTTGTCTTCAATGTTATTTCTGCTGTATCTTAGCTATAGCTATCGTCAAAGTCGTCTTTGTCAAGTCCAGTTCGTGTCAGTTAATTCCAGTCATGCTTTAGTAAAGTAGTGGCGACTTTACTATAAAGCTTCGATGGAGTTTTGGAAGCAACACGAAAACTCATGTTTCACCACATTATATCATTTTCCCACACTCGCGCTTGTAATTCGGCACTTTATGAATAAAACACCACCATTTTTATGCATAAACACTCGACAAAACACTAGTTTTGGAAAAAAATACAACGGAGCGACACGACTCTTCCCGCGTTCCCGCCAAAACTCCTCGAAATAAATAAGGTTTACAAACATAGATAAATTTCAACGCCGGGGCGTCCACAGCACGTTGGATCTTCGCAGTAATTAAAAGAAAGAGCAACTAGTAACGCCGTCGCATCGGCTCGTCGAGTCGGAGAGGTCGGTATACATTCTGACGCCCGCGGTCTACAACCGCGTACCCGCTTCCATCCGGGATGCACCGCGCCATCGCGTGCGCGCAGAAGCAAACTTAGATCTTGGCTTTAAGAGACCTTGTTTTATGACTTTGACGATTATTTAAAACTAAGAGATTATTGAATTACTAGTAAGTAATTATATATATATTTTTTTTTTATGGTTGACAGGCTAGTTGTTTGACCACAGCTCACCTGATGTTAAGTGAAGGTGTGGTCGAAGATGGTAAAGCACACCTAGCCTGGAATGGAACTGGCTCTCAAGTGAGTCTGCCGGAACACACCGTTAGATGCTTGGCGGCAGATTTTCAACTTGAGGGTGGTAGCTAGCCAGCCGAGTACTAGAAAGTACCCTACCACCACGCTATGGTTTCCTCACGATGTTTTCCTTCACCGGCAGCTCAAGCTCATTGTTGGGGTTTGAACCCACGCCCTTCGGCATGCGAACCTACCGCGCTAACCACTGAGCTATCATCGCTACATTTTTTTTTTATGGACATTTAATTATACTGACATAATTATTTTATATGTGACATATTACTTCATTGACATTTTCATATTCATTGTTTTGACATGTGTTAAGATTTTTATATTTTTAAATATGAATGGAAAAATGAGCTGTAACTTTGGTGTTATTAATAAACGATTTGTATTTGTTTATAAATGGGTAATATAGTGTTCTGCGAGGGCTACTGACCAGGTGACGCACTGCGAGATGGGGGGTTCGTACAGGTCGAGCTGCAGGAGACGCACGAGCTGGTTGAAGTCGGCCGCGTGGAACGCCACCACGTCCTTCGTTATCCGCCCGCGGTCGGACTCCTCGCCGCAGTGGATCGCTTTCAACACGCCTAAAGAACATATCAGACACATACTTATATTGGTCGTAAATAACTAATAAGGGACCATTCAAGTATTTTAATCTTGATGTAAATCTGCTAAAAAAAATACCTACTAATGAGTTTGTATTGTTAGACATTGTATATAATTATGTATTGTTAGATCCCGAGATTTAGTTTTTTTTGTTCGAATACTAACACTTCCTTTATGTAAATGTACATTTTTCTTGTGTCAAATAAAAGTATTATCATAGGTATTTGTATTCTTATTTTTTAAAATACAAATACCTACATTTTTTACATTAAATATAAAACATAAATAATATAAAAAACTTAAAAACTAGGGTGCCGCCGGCAGCGGGGCAAGGCTCATGCTGCCGGTGGTTAGGGCTGCAGAGTGAGGAACCTCCTCACAAAGCGCGCCGTGTCAAGGATCACCGCCTTTTGAAGCTGACCCTTGACCCAACCGTCTAGCGAGTCTCTTGAGATGTTGGTCGAGACTCTTCGCTATAAGACCGTTTACCGTGACGACTATCGGGACAATGATCGTCGAATCAACATCCCACATGGCGGTTATCTCGTGAGCCAAGTCAAGGTACTTGCTGAGCTTGTCCTTCTCGGCCTTCACGAGATTCTCGTCATGTGGGATGGTGATGTCGACGAGCACTGCCCGGCGTTGGGCTCGGTCGACCACCACGATATCAGGCTTATTGGCGACAATAGTTCTGTCCGTGATGATAGACCGGCCCCAATAGAGCAAAGCACGACCATTTTCGAGAACTGGCGCTGGTGCGTACTTATAGTACGGCACCTCAGACTCGACAAGGCTTGAAGAGCAAGCTGCTGATGGCTGATCCTGGCTACTTGGTTGTGCCTGTGCAAATACTCGCCGTTAGCAAGATGCGAACAACCGGAAATAATATGTATTATTATTATTAAGTATACAAGGATATTTGATAATCAGTCAGCATCCTTTTAAGGGGGGTTCGATTTCCATACAAATAATTTTTTGCCATTTATGTACAAATAAAGCATAATTTTACAGTGAAATCACAGCTGCTGGCATTTATTTTGGTATTTATTTGTGGTAAATCACCATCAAACAGTAGATATATAAACCCCCTATACACCTGTTGGGGGGTTTTTAAATTTTTATAATCTTATTTTTGTTTGGACCGGACATTTTTTTTTAAATATTGTATGGAAAAATATTACAATATAGAATAATTATAAAAAGTTGTTACATTTGATGTACAGAACATGCCATTAAAAGCTTTTAAAAAAAATATGGTTAACAGGCTAGGTGTTTGACCACATCCCACCTGATATTAAGTGACTCGGTGGTAATCAAGTAATTATGGTTAATTTAAAGAAAGTACCTATCATCAGGCAAAAATCATACAGGGTTTGGTCAAAACGCTGTTGTGTAGACGGTATATCGCGGTGGTAGGTTGTGAGTGGTGACTCACCGACGGCGGCGGTGGTGATCCTGTCCAGGCCATGCCCCACGTGGTCGGCGTGCGCGCGCGTGCGGTCCTCGAACAGGAACTCGCGCGCCTCGCTGTACCGCGGCAAGTATTGCAAGTTACGTAACTCGTTTATACCAGTCCTGCAACACAGACGATACTAGATGCTAGATAATATAAACAAACTAGCTGCGCCCCGCGGCGTTAGCCACTACATGTGTTCGGGATAAAAAGTAGTAAAAGCGACACGGGTTAGAGTAAATAAATAAATAAATATCATAGGACATTACACACAGCGCCATCTGACCCCAAACTAAGCAAAGCTTGTGCTATGGAAGACAGATAACTGATAGAATACAAAAATACTTTTTTTTTTTTGTAATTACATACTTATAATACATACAGTACACGCAGACACAGAACATCAGGGAATGTATTTACAGGGCCAACTGTATATACCTTCATCGCTAGATGCAAGACACTGTTTATATAGACAGACACACATTTGGACACAATATTACACCTATATATAATTCACACTTAATAACACCAGACAGCCAAGCTCAGGCAAGTGTGTTCTCGAAGACGAAGAAGTCGGACCATCACGAACGAAGAGAAGCGAAAGCGCTTCGGTTCCCGTTACGGTGATAGCCATCAACAGTTGGCACGTAGTTTCCGGTATAGACTTTTAATGTTTTGCGTTCGACAAGGCGGCAAATACAAGTGGCGACAACATTAGCCTATGTGTTAAAAAGAAAGTATTTAAGTATTGTATCAGTTATCAGACTTCCATAGTACAAGCTTTGCTTAGTTTGGGGTCAGATGGCGCTGTGTGTGATGTCCTACGATATTTATTATTTATTACTCCAGGACATACACATACCAAATTTCATCAAAACCCATTCAGTAATTTTTTGCGTGAAAGAGTAACAAACATCCATCCATCCAAACTTTCACATTTATAATATTAGTGGGATAACAATTATGCTTTTTTTTTTTTGGTGGCAGGCTAGGTGTTTGACCACAGCTCATCTGATATTAAGTGACGGTGTGGTCGAAGATGGTAAAGCACACCTAGCATGAATGGAACTGGCTCTCAAGTGAGGCTGCCGGAACACACCGTTAGATGCTTGGCGGTAGATTTTCAACTTGAGGGTGGTAGCTAGCCAGCCGAGTACCAGAAAGTACCCTACCACCATGCTACATCACTCGCATACATAAGATCTGTTTATCTTCAAACAGCTTAACAGACTTTCTTGGTTCATAGTTAAAATCATTTTTGATCAAGTCACATAAAAAAATGTAATCCGCCATTTTGTTTTTGAGGCCATCTGGGATTTGAAATATATCATAGTGTATAGTATTCTACTAGTCAAGCCCTTTCATTTGATACCCATATTGAGGGTGTTGTGAAAAAATATGTAATCCGCCATTTTGTGGCGGCGGCCATCTTGGACCGATTTTCATCAAACATAGCTAAAAACACTCCCGACTAATTAACACGGGATGCTGAACACGAAGAAACAATCTTGCTACTGTTTGTTATAAATGGTAAAGGAAGTGCAGACCTTCTCTTCTTGATGGGACTCTTGCCCAGCTCAGCGGTGGGCACCAGCTGTTCCCCAGGCCGGATCCACAGGATGGGGCCGTCATTGGACTCCTGGGGTTCCATCTCAACAGCTGACATCGGACCCCAAGGCATCGTCTGCGTACAAGTCGTCACTTTAGTACTTGGTGGTAGAACTTCTTAGCAGGAGGTCGTCTAGGTAGGTACCGCCGCAGTACCAGTTATTCTGCCGCTAAGCAGTAGTGTGTAAACATTACTGTGTTCCGGTTCGAAGGGTACTGCAGCTAGCGAAATTACCGGGCTGTTAAGACTAACCATCGAAAGTCTCAAAGTAATGAGCGCCAAAGCAGTGATGCCCTGGACTTTGTTTTGTTACTCAAAGTTCTGTGTATCGCTGCAATGGTCATGGATAGGCGTTATCTCTTACCATCAGGAGAGCGTCTCGTTCGTCTCATTACTTATTACATAAAAAAAAAAAAAAAAAAAAAAACATGTTTTCACTAATATTATTTATTTATACATACGTATTATGTTTGTTTTGAAGCGCGCCTACAACCACATCTATATCCTGTGGGGATTGCTGCAGGAAATGCTTTAGAATTAAGGTGGTTCGATTTCCATACAAATAATTTTTTGCCATTTATGGACAAATGGAGCATAATTCGGTATGTAAAGAAAAAAAAAACTTTACTGTTTCCAAAACCATTTCGAAATAGTACATTTCTGTACAATATTTTTACGTTTAAAACTCTGTAAACTATGAGGTGGGGTTTATTTTAATAAAAAACATAAATCAAACTTGACTTTCAATTCATGTCTCATGACGTCATCTCTTCGGGCAACTTTCATAGACTGGCAAACCAAAACAAAACTTGTCAATATCAAGCCAACGGCGATCATAATAATATTTTCAATACACATACGTCGAGTTGTTTTTCGGTTTATTGATACAAATATCTGGATTATTTTACTTGAAACGTTATTTAAACTCTGATATCGCTTTTATGACATAAGATTTGTTTACTTTATGTCATGAATTGTAAAAACCGAAGACGTGACAGAATGGCTTTACAGATTTAGCCTGCCCGATGGGGCAAATTAAAAAAAATACTTGTCAGTTCTGTTGTCAAAGTTAATGAAATGTGTCAAATGTTTTGTATACTTTTTTGTTTCGTATGGCAAAGGCATATTCTACATATTTAGCCGAACTCATGACGTCATAACTATAAAAAGTTTGAAAACGTATTAGAATTAAACTACCGCATAGAAAGCCAAAATATTCAAATTAGTTTCATAAAATAAAGTTTACTATCAGTAAAAAATATAAAATAAATACAAAAAAAAAAACTTTACATACCGAATTTTACAGTGAAATCACAGCTACTGCCATTTATTTTGGTCTACTGTTTTATTCAAGCAATTGTAATTTACCGCAAATAAAGACCAAAATAAATGCCAGTAGCTGTGATTTCACAGCTTAAGCACAAAATTATGCTCCATTTGTCCATAAATAGCAAAAAAATATTTGTATGGAAATCGAACCACCTTAATGCAAAAGCATTTTCTGTGCAGTATAGTTTCTGAACTGTGAACAAACGAACATTTTGTGACTATGACACTCACCAGATTGAGGAAGGGATCCCGTGCCAACATCTGCAGCATCTCGGGGAAGTACCCGCCCACTTCCTCGTGCACCGTGCCCACCAGCGATATCTGGTGCAGCGGCCCGCAGCGGAACGTGCCCGCAGCGTACGACTGTTGCACCTGCAAACGTAATTTTATGATAGCTCAGTGGATTGTGCGGTCGGATCACATGATTGATTGAACTCTTTATTGCACTAAAAATAATATAATACTAAAGAAATAAACTTAATTAATAGGTGTAACAACTGGCGACCAGGTGGTGACTTTCACTGGTGTACAACTAAAAGCGATCACATAGGTTCAAATTTCAAGAATAAATAAATAAATATCATAGGACATTACACACAGCGCCATCTGACCCCAAACTAAGCAAAGCTTGTGCTATGGAAGACTGATAACTGATAGAATACTTAAATACAGCAGACATACTACCAATAAACCTTTTTTTTTTTTTTTTTTATATTGAATAGGTTCGCGCTTGACCACATCCTGCCTGATGTGAAGCATCGATGCGGTCTAAGATGGAACACGCTTACCTAGAAGGAACCTGTTTACTCTTGATTTGAAGACACTCATATTGTACCTTTCGGGAAACACAGACTCCGGCAAAGAGTTCCACATCCTCGCTGTGCGAATAAAGAATGTGGACTCAAAACGTTTAGTGCGCACATGGGGAACATCCACCATGTACGGGTGTCGCCTCGGTCGCGTTTGTCTGGCCGTCCGGTAGTAAAAAGGGGCAGGGGGAACCAAGTCGTGCAACTCCAAGGCACAATCTCCGAAATGTATCCGGTAGAAATCCTACAGGGCTGTCGAACAATGAGACAATAAGAGAGTCTGTTGGAAAGAAATATCTGAACAATTCATGGCTCTCGTAGTATCTCGTAGTCTCGGATCCATTTCAGGCTAGGTCTGCTTTACCATATTCGACCACACATCACGACCACCTTCAGATGGCGATGAAAAATTGCATGTATTGCGAAATCTTCTAGTGAGATATTTGTCTCTGTAGACAGATATGTTGCGATTAAAATTTTATTAAAAGGAGTTTCTGTCAGCCCTGTTGGCTCAATGGTAGCATATCTTACACTTTACTTTACACGACGTCCTTGCCTTACGAAGCTTTTGTTTGGTAAATATGCTGTCTGCCGTAATACAGGAGTTAATCCTAGCTCGGCAGCAGCCATTCACGTAATTCTAAACTACCTCCAGTTGCAGATTTATTAGATTTATTACTAAGTCAATTTTAATTTTTATGTTCTCTGTATTATGTTTAGATGTGATAAATGTGTGTGTGTGTGTGTGTAATCTACCTTAAGAGCAGAAGGGCGCGGGTTCCATTCCCGCTCAGGACAAACATTTTATGTATCAACAAATGTTTGTTCTGTGTCTGGTTGTTCTGTATGTATTATAAGTATGTATTTACAAAAAAAAAAGTATTTATGTAATTGATTGATTCAGGCGTTACTTTGCGGAAGTTCATTTTGAATGTTCGTTTATTTCCGCTTAACAGTCGTTCCAGTTCCAACAGTGATGAGGACTTAAATTAAACTAATTTAACACAGTTTATTAATTAAAAACCTAAATAGTATTTATGTATTCTATCAATACTGACTTCCACAGTATAAGCTTTGCTTAGTTTGGGATCAAGATGGCTCTGTGTGTATGATGATGTCCTACGATATTTATTTATTTTATTTGAAAGAAAGAAGGAAAGAAGAATATTTTATTTTGTAACTTAAAGAAACAAAAACGAACAAACAGTCACAAAATAAGGGCTCCCCTCATATATATTAGATATATCATATTTATTTATGTTTCTAAAACATATTTACAAAAAAAAGTATTCATGTATTCTATCAGTTATCTGACTTCCATCGCACAAGCTCTGCTTAGTTTGGGGCCAGATGGCGCTGTGTGTATAGTCCTACGATATGTTTTTTTTTACAATTTTTTTTTTCTTTGGTTTTGGCATCGCGTTTTAGCATTTGCCAGTGTCAAGTATTTGTATATTTTCAACTTTCAAAAGTTAAACAAGTGTCCTCGTAACTAGTACAGTCCGTGTCAGTCAAGTCCAGTCATGCTTTAGTAAAGTAGTGGCGACTTTACTCTAAAGCTTCGATGGAGTTTTGGAAGCAACTCGAAAACTCATGTTTCACCACATTATATCATTTTTCCACACTCGCGCTTGTGATTCGGCACTTTATGCAGAAAACACCACCATTTTTATGCATAAACACTCGACAAAACACTAGTTTTGGAAAAAAATACAACGGTGCGACACGACTCTTCCCGCGTTCCCGCAAAAACTCTTTTTTACATTCATTACCTGTTGATAATATCTGCTGACGGTGGTGGTTTCGATGTCGGACGCTCTCGCCAGCACTCCGGCCTTCACGGGCAGGTTCGGGTGAGTTTCCGACAGATACTGCAGGAGACAGGGGAAGGCGCCCGCCGCCCCGCGCACCACGCCGCAGACGAAGTACGCCCAGCCCTCACTGTCTTCGGAGAACACCAGCTGTAATTGGGAATTGTTTTTTAATCATTCGTTATATAAATAACAAGACAAGATTTTTTTTTAAGTAATAACGCTTTTCCGATGTTGTGGTACGATTTCCATTTATGGACAAATGGAGCATAATTTTACAGTGAAATCACAGCTACTGGCATTTATTTGCGGTAAATCACTTTTGCTTGAATAAAACAGTAGATTATTAGCACAAAACTATCTTATCGACACACCCCATCCTTAGCATAAAATATCTTATAATCCTTTCCGTATTAAAGTTGCCTGAAAGAGATCGCTTTTAGCGGTAAGGCCGCCAATTGTTGCATTAGTATTAAGTTTCTATAATTATAATTTTTTTGTAATTGGTGTAAACAATATTATTATTATTATTTTTAAAAAAAGTATTTATTGTGCTTAGTTTGTGACACGAGTTAAAATATGTTCACCTTGAGGAATTCCTTTGCAAGCGCTTCCTGCTGGTCCGCGTTGAGTGTGTCCACATCGCGTTGGTTCAGGTACACGACCGAAGCCCCGCCGTTAGGGTGCGTATCCACACGCATTAACCTGCAATAACGGCATTATTATTTTTTTCTTTAGTTTTGGCGTCGCATATTAAGCATTTGCCAGTGTCCAGTGCTTCATATTTTCAAGTTTTAAAAGTTAATTATGTTGCCTCGTAGCTATAGTTGTAGTCAAAGTCCAGTCATGGTCGAGTCTAGTCCAGTCATGGTCGAGTCTAGTCCGTGTCAGTCAAGTCCAGTCATGCTTTAGTAAAGTAGTGGTGACTTCACTATAAAGCTTCGATGGAGTTTTGGAAGCAACACGAAAACTCATGTTTCACCACATTATATCATTTTCCCACACTCGCGCTTGTGATTCGGCACTTTATGAATAAAACACCACCATTTTTATGCATAAACACTCGACGAAACACTAGTTATGGAAAACAATACAATGGCGCGACACGACTCTTTCCGCGTTCCCGCCAAAACTCTCAAGGCATTATTATGTATCTACAATCCCAGTTCCGACTAATATTATAAATGTGAAAGTATGGATTGATATTTGTTACTCTTACACGCAAAAACTACTGAACGGATTTGGATGAAATTTGTTATGGAGGCAGCTGAGACCCTGGATTAACACTAGGCTACTTTTCTTTATCCCAAAAAATTTTTTTTTTTTTATGGTTGACAGACTAGGTGTTTGACCACAGCTCACCTGATGTTAAGTGAAGGTGTGGTCTAAGATGGTAAAGCACACCTAGCCTGGAACTGGCTCTCAAGTGAGGCTGCCGGAACACACCGTTAGATGCTTGGCGGCAGATTTTCAACTTGAGCGTGGTAGCTAGCCAGCCGAGTACTAGAAAGTACCCTACCACCATGCTATGGTTTCCTCACGATGTTTTCCTTCACCGGCAGCTCAAGCTCATTGTTGGGGTTTGAACCCACGCCCTTCGGCATGCGAACCTACCGCGCTAACCACTGAGCTATCATCGCTACAATATCTATCCAGTACTTTACGCTGGCACCATATCGCCCATGGATTCAGTCGGAATGTTACCTCACTTCACTCTTCCAATTTCCCCACATCACTCTCCCTATTTTACCACTTCATTCTTGATAAATAATAAATAAATAAATATCGTAGGACTATACACACAGCGCCATCTGTCCCCAAACTAAGCAGAGCTTGTGTGATGGAAGTCAGATAACTGATAGAATACATATATACTGTTTTTTTTGTTAATACATACAGTACACCCAGACACAGAACAACATTTATTTATTCACAAAATGTTTGCCCTGAGTGAGAACCTACAGCTGTCAAGGCAGATATACTACCAATGAGCCAACGGGGCTGCCAAGTACTCTATTCCACTCCACCCATTTCTCTTCTTGTTTCATTCTCAAACTGCACTTTTCAACAAAAGTATACTAGGAATGGGTCCTAAGATATACAACCATTTGCCGAAATCAGTGCCGGAATCGGAGAGCATAGCTGCATTTAAAAGATATTTAATTTAATTTTTTGCTGACAAAGAAATATTATACGACTAAGGAATACATTGAAGATAAACTATTGTAAATTTAACTAATTATCTATTTGACATTGTTGACTGTTGACTTTTTTTTTTAATTTGATCATAATATATTTAATTATTATTGTATGCCCCAATGGGCGCAGTTTGTTGACACGTTTTTCTCATGTATAAATAAGATCCTACGCTACACAGGCTGACAATAAAAATATTTGAATTTAAATTTGTTTTTCACTTCATTCTTTCCCCATATCACACACCCTGTTTTATCACTTCACCTTTGTTATCCTCATTTCACTGAACACTTTCACCATTTTCACACTCACACACACCCCAAAATACAACGTCATCTCACCGATGGTACTTGAGCCCCTTGACAGCCGGGTTGGTGGCGAGCGCCCCCCAGGTCTCGCCGGCAGCGGGCCGGTCGCGGCGGCACTGCACGCCAATACTGCAGCGCTTCACGCGCGCGCGACGTCTGCACGACGCACAAGACGACGAGTGACGGGAGTGGGACCTGGAAATGTGAAAATGTTTACTTGCTTCCAACTTTGAAAGAAAGAAAGATAAAATATTTTATTTTGTAACTTAAAGACACAAAAATGAACAAACAGAGACAAACAGTTACAAAATAAGGGCTCCCCTCAGCATAATACTGGTCATACTAAGTATGACCAGCACTGGTCTTCCGGTGAGCCCTTGTAGTTGAAAATCAAAGTGGGAGTGGTGTGTGTGTGTGTGTGTCACTTTCACTTCTTTTTATAACTTATACGCTTGCGTTTGACCGCCACCCCGCATGATGTTAAGCGAAGATGCTGTCTACGATGGAGCACGATTGTCTAGAAGAAACCGATTTACTCGCGACTATTCATCGGGGAACACTACTCGGGCAGCATTATACGCTTGCGTTTGACCGCCATTCCGCATGATGTTAAGCGAAGATACGGTATAAGATGGTGCACGCTTGCTTAGAAGAAACCGATTCACTCGCGACTTGAAGGCACCCAGATTGTATTTATCGGGGAACACCCACTCGGGCAGCAAATTCCAATGTCTAGCGGTACGTATGAAGAAGGTGGAATCTAACAGTTTAGTTTGAGCTTTTGGAATAACAACTATGAAGTGGTGTCGCTTTATAGAGCTCCTGGCTGTCTGATAGTAGAATGGGCAGGATGGAATTAGGTCATAGAGATCTGAAGCGGACTCTCCAAAATGAAGAACCGACAGACAAGCGACTTTGTATCGATGTTCAAGGCTTTGAAGCCATCACATTATGAACCAGTGACGACTTATGGCTCTGAAATGTGGTCTCTATCTATGGGCCTTATTAATACGCTCAAAGTAGCACAACAACCTATGGAGAGGGATATGTTCGGGGTTTCTTTTCGAGATTGAATCAGATATGAGGAGATCCATAGAGTTTTAATATCCAATCTTACATAAGTTTACTGTATATCAATACTGCAAGAAGAAAACAACAAAAATGTCATTGGGCTTGTTATACGCTTGAAAACAAACAAGGTTATAAATAAAGACATTCTTGAATTAAAGCCAAGAATGGGAAAACAGCAAATATGATTAAAGATTAACTTATGGAATTAATTGAATACCAACAAAAAATGGAAATTAATCAAAAGATACTAGAGGCCTATACCCATACATAAAAAGAGGATCTTTTACTAATTAAGTGTGTACATATTTAAAATGATTTTACTACTTATTTGACAGCCCTGTTGGTTCATCGGTAGTATGTCTGCTCCAAGAGCTGAAGGGCGTGGGTTCGATTCCCATCCAGGACAAACATTTTGTAGTATAAAAATGTTTGTTCTGTGTCTGGGTGTACTGTATGTATTATAAGTATGGATGTATTAAAAAAATACAAAAAAAAAGTATTTTAAGTATTCTATCAGTTATCTGTCTCCCATAGTACACATTTTCAAGGATACAGCAAAGGACATAAAAAACTTTTGATCCAGAAAAAAGTTTCAGAAATTAATAAAATTTACACCAAGACAAGCAGGGGGCAAAACCTAGTATTAAATACCGAAGTATTAGTATGTACTGGATGAATTGATTTCATTTGAGATTTGCACATATTAATTTGAGTCACATTCATACAAGCAAAAATGCTCAGAATGGTTGATACAACTGTCCATTAACATGATAAAAAAAAAAGAAATTATATAAAACTAGCGGGCTGTCCCGACTTCACACGGGAAAACAAAACTCGATTAACAATACAAATATAGCCTATGTCACTCAGTGATAATGTAGCATTCTAATGATGAAAGAATTCAGATCGGTCCAGTAGTTTTGGAGCCTATTCAATACAAACAAACAAAAACTCAAATCTTTCCTCTTTATAATTAGTGTAGATAATAACAAAAGAACTCACCTATCTTTATCTTTCTCTCGCTCCTTTTCCTTCTCCCTCTTATCACTCTCAGTCTTTATTTTGACATCTGTCATTTTGACGTCTGTCACTTTATCATCAGTTTTGACACTCTTGCACAGTGCAGGGTAAAACTGCGGCGATGTAGCATTCTCTTGTTTGATTTTAAACGGCAGTTCCAAATTACCATAACACGGCAACTCACGCCTCGGTGTGGACTGAAAACGTAAAGCCCTCATCGTCAGACTGAAGTGAGTCGCTGGACGCCTCATGCTAGAGCTGTCCAGAAGAACGTTGGACCGAGTAACACGTGGATACTTGTATCGGAACATGGAACTGTGCATGTGTGTGTTAATAATCCGTAGTTGTCGTGACACAGATGAGAATATTTTCTTAGTGACATCATCATGAGGGATTTTATTTGAAATTCTGGTCTGCTGCCATGACGCATGAAGACCGCCAAACCAGTCCATTTTGAATGGTTCGTCGTTCAATTTGAACATGTAGCCGTCGTTATTGGTAGAGAGTAATGGATTTTTGGGAATTGCTGTCTTCTTGCGAGCATTCAGGTCTAGAATTGTAGCATCACTGAATCCTCCAGAGTCGAATACAGGCCAGATCTTAGTCAGCTTTGCTGGAGTAGCGTTTTCTCCCCATACGCAGAGGTCTTGAGAGTTTTGGCTGGTCTTGCGCTTCCTCCCTGTGGAAAATAATGTTTTAAACATATAGATTTGTAAGAAATTTTGTTCCTATGCTGCACTTAACCAATTCCTTGAAACTATACCAGAGTGTGATGTGACATGATTATTGTAATTTTTTATTGTTAGCTAATATGAATTTGTTTTTTTGTATTGAATAGGCTACAAAACTATTGGACCTTTTAAATTTAAAGTTTGCTTTATTTATCAAAGAAAAAAATTATATAAGTACCTACCTACATAATTGCAAAGTTATTTAACAAAATGAAACCAGAAAAGTAGCTGAAGTATCTTTGCAATTTGTTAGGACAAAAATGTGGGAATATAAGCCGTCAAGACAGGATCATGTTAGTAGATTTTGTTATTTATCTATAGAAGTCTTTAATTATTTTTAGTTTTGAAAAATTTACCTGAATAACAACTCTTTTAGTAAGTTTCTTATGAACTGCTAATATAATGCTATGTGTTCACCATTCTAGAAATAATTAGGACATCACAAAAACACATCATTATGCAAAAGTACGGGGTTGTGATTGTTTGCTAGATTATGATTCGATCTAATTTGTCATTGTGTTGATTTATTTATACCCTAGATGAGGACAATATCCACTAAAGCAGCAAGAAATAATACCTATAAACCAATAAGTACACTAAATAGACTGTCATAATACTTGAAATTGTATTGTTTTATTCATCATGTCATTTAATGATTGGCAAAGCCGCAGAAGGTCAGTTGTCACAAGGCTGCATGAAAGTGCTTTGCTATCATCCTTGTCTCTGCATCACCTTGAATGCTTCTCATTATCAATATCATTAACATTCCACCCAAGTCACTGGAGCTACTACGTCATTAGCCCAGAGCCTCGCTTCAATACTTCAAGGAACTGGGTTGTCTCAGTTAGATGCTGGTAGCGGGAAATTCACAAAACACCATAAATGTGATGTTGATGCAGGACTTATCGCCCTCACACACCTCATGTAGCTTCGGAGAGGTTTAAAACATGACTTTTATTTTAACCTTGAATAATATAATTCCTGCATACTACAAACAGCAGTGTTTTTAACTTTATAAAATCAAAAAGGTGGTCTTTAGTAGTTTATTTTGATGAACATACAATCTTAAATGCACTTAGCATTTCAGTAATGCCCAGTATTGCTTCCACCTTTTGGTGAAGGTTCCTGACAATAATATGTACATTTTGCCTGTCAGAGCAAATAGAAAGTATCAATGCACATAGTAACAAGGTCACATCATGATGCAATTCTAAGCAAACTGCACAGAAACCTATGACATAGAGTAAGGAAACATCATAGGGAAAACATCACAAGGATACCTTTAAAACTGTCCAAAATAGGATGTAAGTCTTCCATGTATGTTTACAAACACTTTTGACCTCTGTTGTGATGTAAGAAACAAAATGATAGGTTAAAAGTTTCCCACCAAAATATAAGATAACAGATTGGACAAAATTTGCCCAAATCAGCATCAGATTGAAGGCGAGAGCTGTTAGATTAGTTATATTACTGTCGCAGATGTGATTTTACCTTTGGAATCAGGCGACATAGCATGTCTTGGCTCGGTTGACACACTTGGACCATATCCCAATTTCGACAGTTTTCTGTAGTCGTGAGATATACGACGGCGCTTCACGGCCTTGCCGGCTTCTGTTTCACTGCTCGAACCATTATAATCGCCGACGTAATCAAGAGTTTCACCAACTTTTACATGAGAGAGTCTGGGCTCTTGAGACGACGCCATTGTCTGACGGTGAGAGTAGAAATCGACGCGAAGTAACTATCTTTTTTCAATGAAACATCCGCGGATTTAGTTTTGACTATCACGACAACAATTACGGCACAAAATAGGAAATATGACGATTAGAAACACATTGATCACGAATAAAAAACAACTCGCGACGCCATTACTTCGCTGTTTTTTTTTTTGAGTTCGTGTTGGTTTGCTTTTGTGCAATGCAATGACGACGACGTGGAACAAAAATGCTAAACAGTCACTTCAATTTTTAAATTAATTTATCATTAATAACAAAATAATATTTTTTTTGCAATTGATAATTTTTTATTAAAACATGTTTTCATGAAAATATTTTTTTTAATCAGTCAGTGTTGCCAGTAACTATTGCCATCTAGAGTTTTGGAGGTAAAACTAGAAACTGGATTTTTATAATGTTATGAGACTTATCTGGTAGATGGCGCTGCTCGCAGCGCTCTACGAGCCATTCTTCAAACCTTACTTTAATTTTGACTACGTACCTACATAAATAATGGCATTAAATATTATGATAGATAGCGCTTTTTTATTTCATAACATTACGTCGCATGTAGGTATGTATCTGTTTATATTTTTTTACGATATTAACAACACATACATCTTTTAGATGATTTATTATAAGTTACAAATTTAATCAAGTTATCATTTTATCAACAGTAAAAATAAAACTTACAACAATCAAAATACAATAATACACACACACATGAACACATAGTAGCCAGCCGAGTAGTAGAATAGAATACCTACCTATCTTACCACCATACTCTGTTTTCTTTCACCAGCATACAAGCTCATAATAGTAACTAGATAAATGATAGACTACTTTAGATATAATTATGTACCTATGTACTTTTTGTTTAATACATAGGTAAATAATTTAGAAAATTCAGACACTTGTCAAACATTAGGTACATTTTATAATGTGATAAAACATGACTTTTCGTGTTGCTTCCGAGACTCCGTCGAAGCTTATAATTAAGCCGCCACTACTTTACTAAAGAATGACTGGACTTGACTGACACGGACTGGACTTAACCAAGACTTGACTTAATGTAATAATAAATATCGTAGGACTATTACACACAGCGCCATCTGGCCCCAAACTAAAGCAAAGCTTGTGCGACTATAACTATGCAACTTATTTAACTTATGAAACTTGATAATATAAAACACGGAGTTTTTGGCGGGAACGCGGGAAGAGTCGTGTCGCTTCGTTGTATTTTTTTCCAAAACTAGTGTTTTGTCGAGTGTTTATGCATAAAAATGGTGGTGTTTTATTCATAAAGTGCCGAATTACAAGCGCAAGTGTGGGAAAATGATATAATGTGGTGAAACATGAGTTCTCGTGTTGCTTCCAAAACTCCATCGAAGCTTTGTAGTAAAGTTGCCACTACTTTACTAAAGCATGACTGGAATTAACTGACATGAACTGGACTTGACAAAGACAACTTTGACTAAAACTAGCTACGATGGCACTTATTTAACTTTTGAAACTTGAAAATATATAATTACTTGACACTGGCAAATGCTATAACGCGACGCCAAAACCAAAGGAAAAAAAAAAAAAAATATAAAACACTCGACACTGGCAAATGCTCTATATGCGACGCCAAGACCAAAAAAAAGAAGAGTCTTATGGTAATATTTGATTTTTAAAGTTTTTGTAACTATCGTCAGCGAGCCGTTTGTCACATTTAATTAAAAGCGGCAATTGTTCAAAACATCGAAATGAAACAAGGAAATAAGTAATAATTTAAAAATAGTAACGACATATTTTTTGCAAATTTATTCGAATTTACATGAAATGCCACTATTCATTAAAATAAAGTGAGGGCCAGAGAATAATTTAATTGCTTACACGTGGCAAATTACGAATTTTGACCCTAAAATCTAACTTGAACTGGCCTCGGAAATCAATAAAAATAATTATAATTTTCGAGAGGCACTAATTTTATGTAATAAGATGCAATAGGCTCATAATTTAAAATTCATGTCATGTTTTTGCTTGCAATAATTTTGTAGTCGGGTAAAAAGGAATTTGTGTCACAAATCTAAAAGCGCTAACGCGTTGGCAATTTGCAAAAAGACGTCATATTTTCAAATCAATGTAAAAATGTTATTTTCAATTTGTTTTTGGCGTTGCACTTTGTGTTTTTGCCAGTGGCAAGTATTACAATATTTTAAGATAAATCTAGTGAAATGAGAGAGACAATCACACAAAATCGAGTAACATCACGCCATTTTAAAGCAATTTTAACTTTACTACAAGCTTTGACGGAATTTTGTAAGCAACACGAAAAGTCATATTTTATAAATATCACTTTGTAATTCGGCACTATTTTATATACTTACAAATTCAAACACACAAACGTATTGACGTTCGCTGATGATATTTATTATTATATTAAAAGTCTACGTTCGACTATAACTCACTTAGTGTGAAGAGACAGTGTGGTCGAACATAGTAAATACAGATAGTTAACTCTCAAACGCTTAGGGCTTTTTGGGCAGCGTCTCTGGGCCCCGCCGATATAAAAGGCCACCAGCCTCCATTCAAGACTAAATGCATTGCAATTTTTAATGCTATTTTATGAAAAGAAACTTGTTGATATTTTCCCTAATTTTATTAGATTTATTTAACATTGCCTTTACCTGTGAAACGGAGCGCTCTTTCACCGGAATGTCGTAAGATAGAAATACAAATGTAGGACAACAATGTCAAAATATCGACTAAATAATTTACAATGTGATGAGCAAATAAAGCAATTTACGGCGCGAAAATGCAAAAATATTGCTTTATAGCAACCATGTAACTACACATAACCTGTTGTATTGTTTTGCAATAATATCTTACAGTTGCTATTTGTACCTAAGGCACATTAAATCAATAAACGATTTGATTGTTCTCTTTTTTTCCTAAACCGACCGGTTTATGACAAAATGCCAATTAGTTAATTTATTTATTTTTAATTTAAAAGTAATGACACTAACGGGACGCTCTCCTGATGGTAAGAGCCTGTCCACGACCATTGCAGCGATACACAGAACTTTGAGTAACAAAACAAAGTCCAGTAAATCGCTGCTTTGGCGCTTTACTATTACTTTGAGACATTGGATAGTTAGTCTCAACAGCCCTGTAATTCCGCTAGCTGCAGTACCCTTCAAACCGTAACACAGTAATGTTTATACACTACTGTTTGGCGGCAACATCGGAACACCGCGATAGATTTTCACTTTCGATTTCCCTTCGACGATACTATTTGTACCAAATACCATATAAATAAAGCAATTTATTGTGAAATATGTTTAAATGCTTAAATCAGGATATCGGCATCGAACGATCCGGTACCGTACCAACTTTGTTTTTTATATTTATTTATGTATTATATGGATATAAATAGGCACTTATTTCGTTTGTAGAACATTATCCCACGCATTTATTAATAGAATTACATTCTTAAACATATATATATATATGATATTTATTCTTAGCTTTTTACAAATAACAATTTTAAATAAATAAAAACTTGACAAACCTGCTTTTGACGGGTAAAGGTCATCGCGTATTATACGAACGTGGACCAAACAAGAAAAGACTCAAAATTATGGTTGAAAGAAAGCAAGAAAGAAAAATTTTTTAATTCTGTAACAAGCACATAAACAAACAAACAGAGACAGACAAAAGTTACAGAATAGGGGCTCCCCTCAGCATAATGCTGGTCACACTAAGTGGTATGACAAGCGGTGGTCTTTTCTGGTGAGCCCTTGTACTTTACACACCAAAAAATAAAAAAATATATGTACGATGTACGGCTTACATTATATCTTTCTAGTTTTAATTATAGTTGCTAGGAATAAATTAAGTTCTACGTACATTAAACTAGCTGATCATGTACTAACAGCTATGTACGGAATAGGTATGATTACAATTTTTGATTTTTCGATGTCAAGATAAAATGATACCTTGGAAGTTCTAAGCTTCTTGTGGCGAGCGCAACAAAATTGATTTTTTACGATACGAAGTATGAATACAGAATAAGATTTAAAGTTTTTCTGTTTTTTGTTCTTAATCCTTCTTACTATTGCCCTAATAAACATTGAACTGACTATGTCATCATTGCTATTGTTAACATGAAAGTTGTTACGATAGCTATTCTTACATATATTTTTATTAAACAAGTTGAAATAGCAACAGTAATTCTGATTTAAAGTTTTTTTTGGGCATTTATATTTTTTACTGATAGTTAACTTTATTTTATGTCAATAATTTGAATATCCAGAATATTCAAATTATCTTCTTTCTATGCAATATACACACAAACTAGTGCTGTAAACCCTAGATTAAGACTAATTTAACTAAATACGCTCTCCCTGTATTGTAAAAAAAATGGTTATTCAAAATGTATTTTGTGAGCGTAGATAATTATACATACATTAAATAAAAAATAACTATTATAGATACAATTCTGAATCAGCTTTTCTGTGGAAAAAATCATCATCTAATCTCAAAGTGTCTTGTGCTATACTTGCACTTACTATAGGTAGCTTAAAGATTTTTCGCATTTGAAAAAAGTAACAAGGAAATGTATGTTTAGGTAATGATATGATGCACGTGAACCCTAATTAACCTATCTCGCCTAAAATAGCTTATGATCCGAAAATTATATACCAGATATACCTGTTCTCTATAAATTGGAACTCGTCTCATTTACCAACCAAATTTGAAACAGGAAGGTGCATTTTGGGGTCCCGGACCAAAACGGTGTAAAGGAAACCTTTTTGTAATTCTGTCAGTGAGCAAGCAAGTATCCCACTAATCCTACTACCAGCGGCGGTGGCATTAGCTGTTGCGAGGCCCGGGGCGACAGATCATTGTGAGGCCCTTTTTCTTTGAGTCCGTTTTACTAAAAAAATAGTTTTAGTGCTCGAGTGGCCGTAACATGTTTGCACTGGAAATTACAAGCCTCAAAAACTTAAGTATTACTTACCCGATTTTCAAAAGCGATACGTCGTAGAACGCGCCTCCGCGTCTGCTGTCCAGCACCTGAAAAAGAAAAACACATTAATTCAAATTCTTTGACATATTTTAGGAAAACCTTCAAAATTTCGGATTTTATTTGATAACTTTTCGAAACAATTTTTGAACGTGTGAACCGACCGTGCTAATCACTGAGCTATCATCTCGATAAAACCACTTTTTGCTTATATGAAAAAGTAGAATAATAAATGTTATTGGGATTGAATTATAAAATGTATTTTATTAATAAATTAATTATATAAATTCCACTAAATATTTTATTAATGTGAAATTTTGGATGGATGGATGGACGTTTGTTACTCTTTCACTTAAATACAACTTAACGGATTTGGATGAAATTTGATATGCAGGTAGCTGAGATCCTGGATTAACACATAGGCATTCCGAAAACATGTCGCGAGTAACATCGCGGGACATAGCTAGTATATAAATTAATAATGCATACTAAACCAAATTATCGATCAGTATCTACAAGCAACACCGCAGACACGATCCACTCAAAATCTAACAGTTAGTAAAATTCGCATCTATTCAATGCCAAATCAACGCATGGCCCGAATACAAAGTGAGGAACTGGAATCGAATCTGCGACCGCTAGTAGACTGTTAATGAGAATTATTTATCACCGTGCTACGGGAGGTATGACGTAAGGAAATGGTATGTGGCAGCCGTCAGGTCTTGACAGCTGTGTTGGTGGCAGTACTTAGTCATGATCAGCCAGTTCCTTGGTACCTACAAAAATATAGCTACTTTTTTTAACCGATTTCAAAACAAGGAGGAGGTTCTCAATTTTTAGGGTTGTTTTTTTGTACTGTTCCCCGATTAATCAAAGATGCCTGGACCGATTGGAGAAATATCAAATAACGATCGAGTCGTTCTAAAGTGATGCTTCATCAAAGGTGCAATGTTTTCAGGGTTCATTTTTTTTTAAACTAATTTGCCCCATCGGGCAGACTAATGCTTAGTCTGCCCGAAAACCGTCGCAATATAATCTCCCTCCCTTTCGATTTCTCAGTTCACAATCATACTAATAGCAGGAAAAACCCGATGTGAAATTGTAGTTTCATTGACAAAGAAAATGTAAAAACTAGGGTATGCAGCTGATAATAGGAGCGGCAAAAGTTAAATAGCCTACTGGCGGCAAATGTGTAAATCCGCCGCTGGCCTCTAACAAAAACAATAACTTTTTTTAAAATGTAAAAGTTATGAAACGAACGAGACGCTCTCATAAAGGTAAGAGATTTTTTTTTTTTTATGGTTGACAGGCTAGTTGTTTGACCACAGCTCACCTGATGTTAAGTGAAGGTGTGGTCGAAGATGGTAAAGCACACCTAGCCTGGAATGGAACTGGCTCTCAAGTGAGGCTGCCGGAACACACCGTTAGATGCTTGGCGGCAGATTTTCTACTTGAGGGTGGTAGCTAGCCAGCCGAGTACTAGAAAGTACCCTACCACCATGCTATGGTTTCCTCACGATGTTTTCCTTCACCGGCAGCTTAAGCTCATTGTTGGGGTTTGAACCCACGCCCTTCGGCATGCGAACCTACCGCGCTAACCACTGAGCTATCATCGCTACAAATAACGCATGCCCATGACCATTGCGATACACAGAACTTTGAGTAGCAAAACAAAGTCCGGAGCATCGATGCCAAGCTAAAGAAGTATCCACTTCAAAAAGTTGTAACTGTTTTGACAGCCCTGTTGGTTTATTGGTAGTAGGTATGTCTGCTTCGAGAGCTGAAGGGCGTGGGTTCGATTCCCACTCAGGACTAACATTTGTGTGACTAACATCGATGTTTGTTCTGTGTCTGGGTGTACTGTATGTATTTAGAAAAAAAAAAAGTATTTATGTATTCGATCAGTTATCTGACTTCCATCACGCAAGCTCTGCTTAGTTTGGGGCCAGATGGCGCTGTGTGTATAGTCCTATGATATTTATTATTATTATTAACTAAAGAAATATTTCAAAATAAACAACATTAAACATCCAAATAATACATGTATAAATACAAATACAAAAATATTTAAATACAAATATTTTTGTATTTGTATATAAATCTTTTGGGTTCCAAACATGCTAGCATTTTATTTTTGGTGGCGCGGCCTTGAATTGGATCGCGGTATATGCCATTTTACAAATTCCTCCTGCTTACGTATTGTCATTCCAAATATTTATTTTTGATGCTCCCGGAAGGAAAAAACTAATTGTTTATTTCCTTGTTTTAAGATATTGATTAAGGACAATAATTAAAACAGTATTGTGTTACGAATCGTAACATAATATTGTTAATGCAATATCGTAGCGATGATAGCTCAGTGGTTAGCGCGGTAGGTTTGTATGCCGAAGGGCGTGGGTTCAAACCCCAACAATGAGCTTGAGCTGCCGGTGAAGGAAAACATCGTGAGGAAACCATAGCACGGTGGTAGGATACTTTCTAGTACTCGGCTGGTACCAACCTCAAGTTGAAAATCTGCCGCCAAGCACCTAACGGTATGTTCCGGCAGCCTCACTTGAGAGCCAGTTGCATTCCAGGCTAGTTGTGTTTACCATCTTCGACCACACCGTCACTTAACATCAGGTGAGCTGTGGTCAAACACCTAGCCTGTCAACCATGAAAAAAACAAGCTATCAAGAAGAAATAACCAAAGATTTTTTTATGTAAACGATTTTTTTTATCGTACCAAAGAATTACTTGTCAAAGTTATGTTTACTAAACATTAACAATCTGCTTTATTATCTTTCATTCAAGGGTATAAATACTAAGTACGTACCTACAGATTATTCATAAACGTTTGGAAGTAATAATAACAATAATTGTTTTATGATGACGTCAATTTGACAAGATGTTTTATGGTACAAGTTATTTATCGTGAGGTACCAATTGTTTGTTGTATAAATTTAATGATAGATCTATACGTACGAGAGGTGACGCAAAATGGCTACGATTTTTTTTATCAAATATTTTACTGCGTATAATTTTTATATAATAATATATCATCGGTACAGTTATTTTTACTATTATCTTTAGAGCTAACTCTATTCAATTTTTCTTTTTATATCTATCAGTTTTTAAAAGACAAGTTCTTTTTTAAATAAATATCGTAGGACATTACACACAGCGCCATCTGGCCCCAAACTTTTTTTATAACAAATAGGCTTACGTTTGACCGCCATCTCACTTGATGTTAAGTGATGACGCGGTCTAAGATGGAGCACGCTTGCCCAGAAGATACCGATTCACTCTCGACTTGAAGACACCCAGAGAAGAAAACTAAGCAGAGCTTGTGTGATGGAAGTCAGATAACTGATAGAATACATAAATACTTTTTTTTTTGTAAATACATACTTATAATACATACAGAACACCCAGACACAGTTACAAAAAAAAAAGTATTTAAGTATTCTATCAGTTATCTGACTTCCATCACACAAGCTCTGCTTAGTTTGTGTCAGATGGCGCTGTGTGTATAGTCCTACGATATTTATATATTTATTGCAGTGATACTATAACCTTGAATAACATAAGGTCTAAGGCATCGTTGCTTTAATGCTCATTACTATGATACTTTCGATGGTTAGTCTCAACAGCACTGTAATTTCGGTAGCTACAGTAATATTTACACACTCCTGCTTGGCGGTAGAATATCTGGTACTGCGGTGGTTTCTACCTAGACGACCTCCTGCTAAGAATATCTACCACCAACTAAAGAGTAAGAGAGTTTTGATTGTACTTATAAAATTAGGGGTAACATAATAATTACGCGTAGAATATGATGTGTCGATTTGAAAACTCAGGCTAAGCTTCCAATAAAGCCACAACTTTACTAGGCCATGCCCGTACTTGACCCTGACTCAGTTTGTGTGACTATGACCTATTTTTGTGTATATTGATACAATAGAAAAAAAATCGTCAAAATGCGCAAAGTTAGATGCCAAATTTGCAACAAAGAAAAAAACTGTCATCTATGTTTTGTGATTAATTTTCATTCCACCAATGAGTAGTACATTATTATTGTTAACAATATGTTCTGTGTCTGGGTGTTATGTATGTATTATAAGTATGCATTTACAAAAAAAAAAAGTATATAATATTTTATCAGTTATTTGACTTCCATCACACAAGCTCTACTTAGTTTGGGGTCAGATGGCGCTGTGTGTAAAGTCCTACGATATTTATTTATTTATTTATCAACGATCATTGATAAAAATACATTTTTGAAAGAGCAGTATAGTCATGATGACATGTCATGTGGGTACGTAGCGGCCATTTTCATTCTCAGACGGTATGATTGAAAGAGCGACTGTACAATAACAATACGTGAAAAATGTGTTATTTCTACAGACGTTTAGCAGTTTTGTTTTAGACCTTGAGGCCAAGCGGCACATGGCATAACCTCGCAAAAATTAAAAATAAAACGCATCGGCGACGCGGACGGCGCGGCGCGGCGGCGTCCGCACCGCCCGCGTTCCACATACGAAATAATAATTGTATTAACGAAACATGAGCGCGGCGCATGTGTTTGTTTGTTTGTTTACCCGCCGGTGACGTCATATGTTTATTCTCGCGGGTCGGTTAGGGTAAGACTGACTACAGGTGATATTTTTTTTGTTCATATTTCATTATTATTGTTTCCGAATTGGAATCATACCTGTTTTTAGATAATTGATTGATTCAGGAAGTTAACTTTAAATATTCAAGGTGTGTATTTAGTTTATTTCCGATGAGGACTTGAATTAAACTAATTTGACAACAACTTATTGATTTAAAACCAAATCTTATTAAAATAACAAAAATCTAATTAAATCTAATTAAAATAACAAAAATCTAATTAAAATAACCACAAGTCTTAAAATCCTCTTCTCTCTGCAATAACCACTTACCGACACGTGTGTCGCCTCTACACGAGGCATCCTCAGGACGTGTTGACTCTTCGAGCGCTTGGTCGTGATCCCTGTTTTTATAAATTGTCCCACTACTGGGCGTGGGCTTGTTCTTATTGTGAGTTTTTTTTTATGAACTCACGGTATGTATTTTTTTATGGTTGACAGGTGTGTGTCAAACCAGTACAATTTTAAGTCTGTAATCGAATTTTACTTTGTCTAGGCTCTCCGTTATATGTACGTGTTCATTTTTTATAATAATACTAGCGGACGCCTCGCGTTTTTACCCGCTTAGTTCCCGTTCCCGTGGGGATACAGAGATAAAAGTAGCCTATGTTACCCAGGGATAGAGTAGCTTCTCAACGGTGAAAGAATTTTTGAAATCGGTCCAGTAGTTTCAGAGCCAATTCAATACAAACAAATAAACAAACAATCAAATCTTTCCTCTTTATAATAGTATAGATAGATAGATAGATAAGCTTCACATAAATAACTGCATTAATACATGTGTTTTGAAACTTACAATCCAATATAACTAAGCAAGTAGTGACTTTCGCCAAAGCAGTGATGGACTTTGTTGTGTTACTCAAAGTTCTGTGTATCGCTGCAATGGTCATGGACAGGCGTTGTCTATTACCATAAGGAGAGCGTTTCGTTCGTCTCATTACAACAAAATACAAATACAAAATAACCACGCACTAGGAGAACCTGTATCGCAAGGACCAAATTAATGCGTTTACTAAATAAAGTGCGACAGGTAACATCATCATCATCATCATCAGCCCTTCGCTGTCCACTGCTGGACGTACGCCTCTCACAATGCACGCCACTGAGCTCGGTCGACAGCTTTTTGTGTCCATTGCTTTCCCGCCGCTTTCCGCAGGTCGTCACACCACCTGGCCGCAGGGTGCGACAGGTAACAGTTTTTAAAAACTGAAAATATAATCAAGCGTAACATGAGATGACAACGTAGTGTGTGTATGTGGGTGTGTATGTGTATAAATAAGCACTACTTAGGTGACAATCTTTAGCAAGTTCTCAGTTTCTTATTTACACTTCCTTATCTATAGGTAAGGAAGTGTAAATACTTGAAAACTATGTGTTTACAATCCCTATATACTTTATACATTAAAAAAAAAAAACAAAAAAAAAACTAAATGTGTTATTCTCTTAAAGGAAGCACCGCATGCAGTCCATAAGTATCATAAACTTATATTCTGTACTAGTTATTTTGCATCGCGAATTTGTTTGAAGGCTTCGTGTCAAGAAATCAAGTTAACATCGGCGAGACGTGAAGGATGTCATACACGCCCTGTCGCCCCTTGTTTACACACGCACACAGGCGCGCGGCACGCACACACGGCCACGCCCGTCGAGCCGCTTATTTAGGTATATTGTTGTTTATTTTATTCGGCGCTATGCTCCGACACGGGGCGAGCCTTTCGTTTCGACTCAGTTTTAACTCGCACGTTTTCTGAAACGACAACTATGCGTCGATGTTCGTCCGTCGACTAAAATAATTATTCATATCGAAACCGCTTCTAGCGACGGAAATAGAAACCACGGTAAACATATTCGCGATTTTATTGGCAAGTTCACTTTGTTAATTTTAATAATCGTTCGTGTTATTTTTTTTTTTCGTTTGTTTGCATACCCATTTTGCCTATTTATTTTTCATAACACATTCGCGTGTTGCCGGTGCCGGCTCGGTTGTCTTCGCGAATCTTAATGGCAGTTAATCATAGTTTATTTTTACCGCAAAACGTTTGCTAAGTGTTGGGGCCGGTTGTCGCGATTCTTTAAATTTGTTGTAGTATTTGATTGAAACACGCGTGCTCAAATGCGGAAGCGACTTCGGTTGTGCAAAAAAATAATGTTCGCGTATTTGAACTGTGTGATTTGAACTGTGAATTAACAACTCAACTGTGCAGAGAATAAGTTTGTTTTTTAATTGACTTGTATTTTTAATGTAATATGAAAAACATGCGGACAGTTTAATTTATCGAGTGATTAGCGCGCGCTTTTTCCAGTTCACTCTGATTTTCGAGTGACCGTATTGGCGGGAAGTTCTGGAGGTGCTAACCGATCGCCAAGAAGTTGAACTACAGAAAGTTTGGAAAAGTGTTAAGCACACAATATCGGATGCTGCCGAGTGTTTTTTCATCGCGTTTTCGAGGCTAAGCGCTAGTTGTTTGAACAAGTGTGTTTTCTAATGGATTTATTTTGAGGTGAGTTTAAATTTACTTGTGTTGGTATGTTTGTATTGTGGGCTCTCCGTGTTTTGTGTGCGTGTTCGCGCCAGTGGCGGGAAACCAAATACCTAGCCGGTTGTGTACATGTGTGAGTGTACAAACAGTGAGGTTGTGTGCGTATGCGGCTCATTGTCACTTTGTATAAGAGGGGAGACAAGGAGAGAAAAGTAACTTGTCATGTATTTAGGCGAACGCTTTGACGAGTTGACTTTTTAATTTATGTCCACCTTATGAAGTTGAAAAAAATTACGAGACACGAAACGTCACTGTACAGAATGTTTGCACTCGTACCTACAGAATATCTCGCTCATGTTATCTGTATTGATTTTGACATCGCGCTATCAAATTTTATGTGTATACGTGAAAATGTATTAAAGTATTTGTTCTTCGTAGATTTGACAATATCGGTACTTTCACCAGCCGCTAACAAACACTTTTTTTTAAGAAGGCGTAATGAACATTGGTAAATGTAGTACCTAACTATGTAAACAAATGTTTTCTATCGTATTTTTCTTTTCTTGGTTGCCTGGAAGAGATCGCTGTTAGCGGTAAGGCCGCCACTTGTGGCACTAGTTAATAAGGTTTGTTGTTCTCTGTACTCTTTTCTATTTATGATGTGCACAATAAAGAGTTAGATCTATCTATCTATCTATCTAAATGTGCTCCATTTTTTTTTATAGAATAGGTTAGCGTTTAGGTAAGAAAACATTTATTTTAACACACAACAAAAAACACTACAAATAAAAGTTTAAAAAATAAAAATGAACAATATTAACAACCACATCCACACTGTGGATCCGTTGTGGTCCGTTTGACCACATCCTGCCTAATGTGAAGCAACAATGCGGTCTAGGATGGAACACGCTCACCTAGAAGGAACCTGTTTGCTCTTGATTTGAAGACACTCATATTGTACTTTTCGGGAAACACAGACTCCGGCGAAGAGTTCCACATCCTCGCTGTGCGAATAAAGAATGTGGAATCATTCAATCCTTGGTTTCACTCGCGAACATTACTGTGTTCCGGTTTGAAATTACAGGGCTATTGAGATTAACCATCGAAAGTCTCAAAGTAATGAGCGCCAAAGCAGCGACGCCCTGGACTTTGTTTTGTTACTCAAAGTTCTGTGTATCGCTGCAATAGTCATGGACAGGCGTTATCTCTTACCATCAGGAGAGCGTCTCGTTCGTCTCATTACTTTTTACATTAAAAAAAAGATTAAAAATTAGTTCAGTTATTCCATAGTATAGGTACGATGTGTACCTAAGGCTTCTTTGTTACTTTCATCAAAATCCGTCCAGCCATTTCAGCGTAAAGAAGTGACAAACATACAGATAAACCTTAGCATTGATAATGTTAGTATGAAATAAATTAAACCAATTTTATCCTACTAATAGGTAGGTATTATAAAGTTTGTGAGGATGGATGGATATGTATGTTTGTTACCCCTTCACACAAAAACTACGGAACGAATTTGGATGAGATTTGGCACACACATTTTATGACCTGGATTGACATATTAGGGCTCACCGGAAGACCAGCGCTGGTCATACTAATTAGTGTGACCAGTATTATGCTGAGGTAAGCCCCTATGTTGTAACTGTTCGTCTCTATTTGTTGTTATTTTTGTTTTTTTTTTTGTTTTGTTGCAAAATAAAATTATTTTCTTTCTTTCTTTCTTTATTAGATACTTTTTATACTGCAAACTGAAAAATTTTTTTGTGAAATTTCACGCGGCCGAATAGAAACAGCTAGTCTCGCTACAGCTAGGGCTAGGCTAGGGCTGGGCTAGGGACAGCTGGGGTCGCTGGTCTGCTCGCGGTATACACACAATCTAGTACCTACTTTAACCTTAGATTAAGATCCTACTAACCTCTCCTCTTTTTGTAATGTAAAATTGTAAAAAAAAATATGTAACTAAAGTTGACAAAGGTCACGGACCCCAGTGTCTGTGGAGCGTATAATTATAAATAATAAAAAAAAACAACTAACTCTTTATTGTATACACCAAATTACAAAAAAATATATATATAAAAATAAAGACTTAATACTAATGTAACAATTGGCGGCCTTAAGCCGGTATCGAGTGGATTTGGAACTGTTTGTTTCGTTGTATTTTCGTTATTACTAAAACATCATTTATGAGGTTAATGTTTAAGATATTTAAGGATCCAATCTATATGTAATCTAATTTAGAAACACGATTACTTTTAGTTTCCTCGATAGAAAAAAAATCCAAAGTAACCCCAAACAATCTATAGAAAACCTCGATACGGGGTAAATACTGCACGGAAAGTCATCAGGCTTTGTATAACAATAAAATTACATTTTCTCTAAATAGTTATTACATAAAAATTACCAAAATATGATTTTGCTTGAACAAACGAAGGAAATACCTAAATTTTTGCGCGTTTCGTCCATTCTAAGCAGAGCTACCACGCTGTTCCCCTATCCGCTTTAGTACCGCTTCGACTGTCGGACGGGGAGGTTGTGTCGCTGTTGAGGTTGCTTTTACGTACGATCACAAAGTAAACGAACCGGATCAACAAATTTGCCACTTGTAGACATAGACAGGTGGCCGAGTGGTATCGGTACCCGATTCTAATCCGCAGTCACGGGATCGAAACCAACCAACACTCGAAGATTATTTTTGCACACAAATTTTGTTGTATTTTATTTTGTTTTTTTAACAGACTCGATTTTATAAATTATAATAAAATTAAATAATATATAATTATCATAGGACATTACACACAGCGCCATCTGACCCCTAACTAAGCAAAGCTTGTACTATGGAAGTCAGATAACTGATAGGTAATACTTCAATACTTTTTTTGTAAATACATACAGTACATCCAGATACAGAACAAACATTTGTTTATGCTTGTCCTGGGTGGGAATCGAACCCACGCCTTGGAGCAGACATACAGGGCTGTCAATTTTAAAAGGAGGAGGTTTTCAATTCGACAATTTTTTTTTGTAATGGTTTGTTATGCTAGGTCTGCTATACTGTAAGTGTGTTCCGCGATACCTCTGTAGGGGTTCCGCAAGAATTTAGAAAAAAAAATCAAAACACCTGTCTCTGGTCGAACGTTTTGACTCCGCGGCCGCGCATAGGTTTATTTATTTATTTATTTGTATAAACATGTGTTACAATAGCTGGTACAATATCTCATAAGTTTGGTTTTTTTTTTTTTTTTAATGGTTGACAGGCTAGTTGTTTGACCACAGCTCACCTGATGTCAAGTGAAGGTGTGGCCAAAGATGGTAAATCACAACTAGCCTGGAATGGAACTGGCTCTCAAGTGAGGCTGCCGGAACACACCGTTAGATGCTTGGCGGCAGATTTTCAACTTGAGGGTGGTAGCTAGCCAGCCGAGTACTAAAGTACCCTACCACCATGCTATGGTTTCCTCACGATGTTTTTCCTTCACCGGCAGCTCAAGCTCATTGTTGGGGTTTGAACCCACGCCCTTCGTCATGCGAACCTACCGTGCTAACCACTGAGCTATCATCGCTACAAATCAACATGTATACTTGTATACTTGTGAGCGCGCTGTCCCTTTGATAAAAGCCGCCTCTGAATTAGACGCTATAGTTGTCAACAAGCGACTTTCGACTCTAACTTTAAAAAATAAAGTCGAGATTGTTTACAACGCAATTTTTAAATTTCTCATTTTATTTTTGCTTTTTGTTTATCAAATCCCATTAGTTACTTTTTTTTAAGGGCCAAGTCCTCGACCGTGGGAACTTCTGCTTGAACATCTACATTGATATTTTCCACTCACACAGACGTACATACGTCTGACGTTAGATTTGAATACATTGACGTCACGCTAAAATAGATAAGGAGAGTTAAATTACTATAGCCACGAGCAAGAAGGAGACAGAATGTTTATTCCTATTGCCGGAAGCGGACTTTACATTGATTATCTGTTACATTATGACAGAAGTTTTTTTTTTTGTTTTGGCATCGCGTTTTGAATATTTGACAGTGTCAAGTGTTTTATATTTTCAAGTTTCATAAAGCAACCGTGGGAACTTATGATTACATTGATATTTTCGCTCTGGAAACGAATAAATCTACCTTCGGGGTTTCGTACAAATTAAATGTTCATCACGACTTCGTATTCGTATGACGTTTGATGAAAGTCACAGAGAACACGAATGTATTTAGTAATAGTTAGTTGCATCGCGTAGCCTGCGGGCACGTAGCAAGTAGGCAGCAAAGGGTGGGGCGTAGATGGAGAAAACAATGGGGCCGATGGGTTTTTGAGATATTAAATGAAAACCATTTTAATATCGGGCACCATCTTTATTCACCGTTCAGAACCGACGCCTTCCCATAGACCACACGATCAAAGAATAATATGCACACGATTCAACATTTTCCATAGAGTAAGGTGGACCGCACACGGATAAGGCTTACTACATACATTACAATATATTTAACATGGGTTAGCTAGTCTACACTAATCATATTATTATAATCATCGAATTATCGATGAATATAATATTGTAAAGGTTCTGTCATTTTTTGTTTATCTACGTTAGTATTGCATGTACCTACATGATTATTTTTGCACGGCGCAATGCAGAATATGGCGCTCTTTGAGTTTTTAAATATCCATTGTACCCATTTACGCAATAGGTATGAATTATGAAAAACTTCTGGACCCATTTTAAAAAAGTAGTTTAGAGTAATTACTATGAGGCTATATTTATTACTAGAATTTAATTAAAAAATAAATGCCCACCCGTGCGAAGCCGGGACGGGCCACTAGTTAATTATAAATACAAACAAAAAGATAATAATTAAACTACTGAAGCGTGTAGAGGTAACAAACAAACACAGACATTTTCTTTTCCGTCCTTGTTTGTTTCCCATTTTTATAATATTACAAGATGAATAATAAAAAATAAACAAAAAAGCGTCTGTGCACTAATCACTGATTCACTCCACTAAATTACATAAAAGCGTCAATATCGCGGTAACGTATCATTTACTCAAACTAAAGAGGTAAGACAACAAAATAATACGACCGAGCGCGGTCGGTCGGTATTTAGTTGCACACTAAAAGAATCAAAATACAAAACGGCCGGGAAGCATGCGCGCGGTGCTCGGTACCGCCGCCGCCGCGCGCCCGCCTCTTGCGGCCTCTCGCGACATGCTATAGGTACACGTGCCTCGTGACGTCAGATTCGTCAGAGAGATTGATTCTTCGAAGGGAGAGATGGTTTGTAGCGCCTACCAAAATAAAACAGCAACAGACGTAACGCAGAAAAGAGGTTTTCGGCAGGCACTATCAGAAATTTTCATCAAACTATCCGTACTTATCTGCTAATAGAATAAACAAAACGTACAATAAAAGGTCTAAGCCTTAAATGTATCTGCATCAAAGTTAGCATCTATAAAATTGCGCCTTTCCTATAATTTTTTTGATATCAAGATTACGGGTTAAAAATAATTTGGCCATATTCTATTTCATAATTTCAAGAAACGAAAAGCGTTTGAAACTATTTTTTCTCCAAGCATAATAATTCAGGATATGTATTATAGTATTCATTAATTTCAAACTTCCACATGATGTATAACGTCACAAAAAGATTGACAAAAACACATCGATTGCCTTATTTCACAAGACTTGCCCGTTAATATCTTCTATTATTGTACTTGCCATATGGTAAAGTAAGTAATAATTAGTAACTGTTACATTGTACTTTTATTATGCTTATTAATAAAGATTCTTTATTAAAGAACACACTTTTAAAAAGTATTGTTTTATTATAGGGTTCCATCAAGTATTTTGCTTCCCAAAAGGGTTCCGACACCAAAAAAGTTTGAGAACCACTGTGCTAGGCTATGTTTGACCACAGCTCACCTGATGTTAAGAGAAGGCGTGGTCGAAGATGGTAAAGCACACCTAGCCTGGAATGGAACTGGCTCTCAAGTGAGGCTGGCCAGAACTCATGGTTAGATGCTTGGGGACATAATATTTTCAACTCTCGTGTGGTAGCTAGCCAGCCGAGTACTAGAGAGTACGCTACCACCACGCTATGGTTTCCTCACGATGTTTTCCTTCACCGGCAGCTCGAGCTCATTGTTAGGTTTGAACCCACGCCCTTCGGCATGCGAACCGACCGCGTCAACCACTGAGCTATCATCGCTACAAAAATGTATATGTATGTTAAATAAATATAAATAAATAAATATCGTAGGACATTACACACAGCGCCATCTGGCCCCAAACTAAGCAGAGCTTGTGTGATGGAAGTCAGATTACTGATAGAATACATAAATACTTTTTTTTGTAAATACATACTTATAATACATACAGAACAGCTAGACACAGAACAAACATTTGTTTATTCACAAAATGTTTGCCCTGAATGGAAATCGAACCCACGCCTTACAGCTCTCAAGGCAGATATACTACCAATGAGCCAACGGGGCTGTCTGTTACGCGATAATTCCGCTAATTATGAATCGATTTTGATAATTTTTTTTTTGCTTGATAGATCCATACTTCTGAGGTGGTCTCATATAAACTTTATCGAAATCGGTCGAGCAATTTTTAAAAATCAACATAAATATAAAAATTGTATACGTCGATGACATTTTCGTTTACTCCGAAACCTCGCTGTTTCATTAGAGCATAAATAAATAAAATAAATGAAAAAGCAAATCCAATATGGCCGCCATCAAAATAGATGCTTACATATTTTTTCACAACTCCTATAATATGGGTATCAAATAAAAGGGCTTGACAAGTAGAATAGAGTAAACTTTAAAAAAAGCAAATCCAATATGGCCGCTAACAAAATGGCGGATTACATATTTTTTCACAATACCATCAATATGGGTATCAAATGGAAGAGCTTGACTAGTAGAATACATTATAATAAAAAAAAGCAAATCCAATATGGCCGCCATCAAACTAGAGGATTACATATTTTTCCACCACTCCTATAATATGGGTATCAAATAAAAGGGCTTGACAAGTAGAATAGAGTAAACTTTAAAAAAAGCAAATCCAATATGGCCGCTAACAAAATGGCGGATTACATATTTTTTCACAATACCATCAATATGGGTATCAAATGGAAGAGCTTGACTAGTAGAATACATTATAATAAAAAAAAGCAAATCCAATATGGCCGCCATCAAACTAGAGGATTACATATTTTTCCACCACTCCTATAATATGGGTATCAAATAAAAGGGCTTGACTAGTAGAATAGAGTAAACTTTTAAAAAAGCAAATCCAATATGGCCGCTAACAAAATGGCGGATTACATATTTTTTCACAATACCATCAATATGGGTATCAAATGGAAGAGCTTGACTAGTAGAATACATTATAATAAAAAAAGCAAATCCAATATGGCCGCCATCAAACTAGAGGATTACATATTTTTCCACCACTCCTATAATATGGGTATCAAATAAAAGGGCTTGACAAGTAGAATAGAGTAAACTTTAAAAAAAGCAAATCCAATATGGCCGCTAACAAAATGGCGGATTACATATTTTTTCACAATACCATCAATATGGGTATCAAATGGAAGAGCTTGACTAGTAGAATACATTATAATAAAAAAAAGCAAATCCAATATGGCCGCCATCAAACTAGAGGATTACATATTTTTCCACCACTCCTATAATATGGGTATCAAATAAAAGGGCTTGACTAGTAGAATAGAGTAAACTTTAAAAAAAGCAAATCCAATATGGCCGCTAACAAAATGGCGGATTGCATATTTTTTTTACAATGCCATCAATATGGGTATCAAATGAAAGGGCTTGATTAGTAGAATAGATTATAATAAAAAAAAGCAAATCCAATATGGCCGCCAACAAAATGGCAGATTACATATTTTTTCACTACAACCTCAATATAGGTGTATCAAAATGAAATGAATGGGATTGACTAGTAGAATGGAGAATACTTTAAAGTTGATCCAATATGGCCGCCAACAAAAATTAAAACACACATCTATGTTTTTCACAAAAAAATTCGGGAATTGAACCCATGCCATAAAGCTATATTCTACTAAAAAAGAAATATTTATTATTATTTTATTTTAATTTAGTATTTTTTAAATGACTTCTCCAAAATGGATATGCGAGTAAAGCCATGGGTAAAGTAATAAACTATTTTTTTTTAATAATTATGCACGTCATTATTTTGAATCAATCAATTATGAACATACTAAAGTATACATAAACACCCAAACAAAACAAACATCTATGTTCTTCTCATCAAAATTTGCCCTCGGTGGGAATCGAACCCATGCCATACAACTCATGACGCAAACGTAGGGTAACGTAACTGGGTAGTCAAAATAATAATACTTTTTCGTCGTTTATTATTCGTCAGTGGAAAGGAAAAAAGTGAGGTGTATCGTAGGAGTTGCTTACGGTATGTCATATTCTTAGGTTCCATAGTGTTATAATAAATTAATTATTTTCAATAGATAAAATAGGGAATTAAAAATGTTCAGTTACATAAAAAGAAATACACAAATTTACAAACAAAAAACCTACTCCATGACCCTTAGGCCAACTAAACGCACTGCTTCAATGAAACAGCGAGGTTTTTTAATACTTGTGTTGATTTTTTTTTACTTGCTCGACCGATTTCGATAAAAAATATATGGGACCATCTCTGAAGTATGGATCAACCAAGCAAAAAAAAGAATCATCAAAATCGATTCATAATTGGCGGAATTAGCAGGAGGTCGTCTAGGTAGGTACAGACCACCGCAGTACTAGATATTCTGCCGCCAAGCAGTAGTGTGTAAACATTACTGTGTTCCGGTTTGAAGGGTATTGCAGCTAGCGCAATTACTGGGCTGTTGAGACTAACCATCTAGTCTCAAAGTAATGAGTGCCAGAGCAGCGATGCCCTGGACTTTGTTTTGTTACTCAATGTTCTGGGTATCGCTACAATGGTCATGGACAAGCGTTATCTCTTAACATCAGGAGAGTGACTCGATCGATTTATTACTTTTACATAAAAAAAAATTGTCGAATTGAGAACCTCCTCCATTTAAAATCGAGTCGGTTAAAAAAAATAAGATAGATAGATATAACTCTTTATTGTGGACATCATAAATAGAAAAGAGTACAGAGAATAAAGAACCTTATGAACTAGTGTCACAAGTGGCGGCCTTATCGCTAACAGCGATCTCTTCCAAGCAACCAAGAAAAGAAAAAATACAATAGAGAACATAAAAAACAGACGGGAGATGTAACACTAATAAGAAAAAAATAAAATAAAAATAAAACGTATTATAAAAATAATAAGTATACAAAAATAATCGTATTATAATGTATTTAAAAAAAACGAAATATTTATGTATTATATTTGTTTAAAATACCTATCAACAAAATTTGTGTGCAAAAATAATATTCCGTATTAATATGGTGTTGATTTCGATCCCGTGACTATGTGGCCGTACTCATACAGCTTGTTACCACTCGGCCACCAGTCTACTAATATAAGCGGCAAAATAGTTGATCCAGTTCGTCTACTTAGCCGTTTAAGTATTTAGCTCAAACCGATTTTCATTTCGCCGCCGTATGTGTATCGACAATGCCTGTAGCGCGTGGCGCCGACGGCGGCGCGCGGTACTAGCTGTTCGCTCGTGTGCCTTGCGCACTCACACACGGAGCGCACAGAATACCTAAAATCGACTAGAGAAATGCACTCGATAGGCCCTTATCGCTAAAAGCGATCTCTTCCAGGCAACCTTAACATGGAAAATATTAATATACTTCACTTTAAGCTTAGTATAACTTAGTTGACAGCCCTGTTGGTTCATTGTCTATATCTGCTCCAAGAGCTGAAGGGCGTGGGTTCGATTCCCACCCAGGACAAGCATTTTGTGGTATAAACAAATGTTTGTTCTGTGCCTGGTTGTACTGTATATATTTACAAAAAGTATTCTATCGGTTATCTGACTTCCATAGTACAAGCTTTGCTTAGTTTGGGGTCAGATGGCGCTGTGTGTAATGTCCTATGATATTTATTATTGACAGCCCTGTTGGCTCATTGGTAGCATATCTGCCTTAAGAGCTGAAGGGCGTTGGTTCGATTCCCGCTCAGGACAAACATTTTATGTATCAACAAATGTTTGTTCTGTGTCTGGTTGTTCTACATATATGTATTATAAGTATGCATTTACAAAAAAAAGTATTTATGTAATTGATTGATTCAGGCGCTACTTTGCGGAAGTTCATTTTGAATGTTCGTTTATTTCCGCTTAACAGTCGTTCCAGTTCCAACAGTGATGAGGACTTAAATTAAACTAATTTAACACTGCTTATTAATTAAAAACCTAAATAGTATTTATGTGTTCTATCAATACTGACTTCCATAGTACAAGCTTTGCTTAGTTTGGGATCAAGATGGCTCTGTGTGTAATGTCCTACGATATTTATTTATTTTACCTATTTGAAAGAAAGAACGAAAGAAAAATATTTTTTTTGTAACTTAAAGACACAGTACAAAAACGAACAAACAGTCACAAAATAAGGGCTCACCTCATATATATTATATCATAGTTATATAAGTTTCTAAAACAATTTTATTACCTAGTTCTTTTAACTATTTATTTATAATACCTACCAAAGTTTTAGTTTCAATTAAACAAAATAAAAGAACTTAAAATAATAACTATTACTCTAAAAGGCCGCTATCAATGGCTATCAATAGTTCCCAAAACGCTGGCCCCATTGCCGCGTTGTATGGCAATACTCAAACGCTGAGCAAAATAAAGGCCAACGTTTTGTTCACGTGTGGCGTCGACCAAACGAGATGACAAATCTTTAAAATTTTTTTTTGCTCCCGGTCCCCACGGTGCCAAAGTTTCACCCCCAAAAGGCTCAAATATGTACCCACTATCCAGGGTACTATACTTGCGCCTTTTGAGGTCTTCTGCAAATTCCGCCGTTCTTTTAACTAGGTATATTTATTAACTATTGTACCTATAATGTCTGTAGTGCAATAGGTAGAGGAAAACACAATAGATAAATATGCAAAAAATAAATGTACCTAGGTACATAGGTACTCATGTAAATACATGATAAAATTTGTTAATTTTTAACGTTATCTGATTTTCAGTGATATTTTTATTTGTGACTACAGCTCACCTGATGCTTTGAGGAACGTATTAATTAATTTATTTTAATTAAAATATTGGCCTTTTTTTCTACAGTTGAGTGTAAAAATAAATGACTAAAATACAATACAACAGTTACAAATACTCTTATTAGTGTCACATCTCCAGTCTGTTTCTTATGTTTTCTATCGCGTTTTTCTTTTCTTGTTTGCCTGGAAGAGATCGCTGTTAGCGATAACGCCGCCACTTGTGGCAGTAGTTCATAAGGCTCTTTTGTTCTCTGTACTCTTTTCTGTTTATGGGGTGCACAATAAAGAGTTATATTGGTTCATTGCTAGAATGTCTGCTTCCAGAGCTGAAGGGCGTGGTTCGATTCCCACACAGGACAACTTTGTGGTATAAACAAAATCTTTGTTCTGTGTCTGGGTGTCCTGTATTTATTATAATTAAGTATGTATTTACAAAAAAAGAAAGTATTTTGCCAGTTATCGTAGATTTATCTCTATTAGGTCAGATGGCGCTGTGTGTAATGTCTTACGATATTTATTTATTTATTTATCTGTAGTCAAACAAATAGCCAACTATAAAAAAAAACTTCAAAGATTTTTTTACGAACATGTAGGTTTCCTCACGATGTTTTCTCCCACCGTTTGAATTGAAGTCATCGGCAATACACATATAACTTAGAAACGAGGTGCGTGCCGTCGGATTCGAACCCAGAACATACAGATTGGAAGCCAGACAGTCTCCAAACTAAGCTGTTTAAACTTTGCCACAAAAAACAATCATTATTTATATCTAAATAGTTAGGTAGTGTAGCTAGATAATTATGTGCATATATTTTATACATTATCTAAATTTCCTTGACAATGAGGCACATTTTACCCATTTATAAATACAGTAGCGGACGCCTCGCGGTTTCACCCGCGCAGTTCCCGTTCCCGTGGGAATACAGGAATAAAAAGTAGCCTATGTCACCCGGGGATAACGTAGCTTCCCAACGACGAATTTTTTAAATCGGTCCAGTAGTTTCGGAGCCTATTCAATACAAACAAACAAACCTTTCCTCTTTATAATAGTATAAATATAGCGTGTTGACTGGTTTGTTAGTATTGTATATATGTACATAAACATATATGTATAATTGTATATATATAACCCTGTTACATCACATTTTACGGTAATGTTAATTAATCCCACAAATATTATAAGTGTGAAAGTCTGGATGGATGTTTTTTACTCTTTCACGCAAAAACTACTGAACGGATTTGAATTAAATTTGATATAGAGGTAGCTGAGACCCTGGATTAAGACATAGGCTACTTTTTATCCCGAATACATGTAGCGGGTAACAACGCGGGGCGCAGCTAGTCCTACTAATATTGTAAATGTAAAAGTTTGGATGGATGGAGGTTTGTTACTCTTTCACGCAAAAACTACTGAACGGATTTGGGTGAAATTTGGTATGGAGGTAGATGAGACCCTGGATTAACACATATGCTACATTTTATCCCGAAAACATGTAGCGTGTAACACCGCGGTGCGTAGCTAGTTACTAATAAGCATAAGAAGATGTAGAAAGTATTGATATTTTTAAATTTAGACTTAGTGGATAAGGTATGTTATTCTGTAGGAGAGTTTTTAAATGACATATTAGTCACAGAATGTAGCTGATACCCTGGATTGACACATAGATTGACATACTTTATATCCCGTAAAATGTAGTGTTTACGTGAGAACAGTAGGTAACACCGCGAGGCGCAACTTGTATCATATATTTTAAAGCGTTCCCAAAACTTTTGCCAAAAACTAGTTATTATTCTAAAAAATTATAGAAACTAATTTTCGTTCTTATATAATTGTTTGAAAAGTTAGTTAAAAGTAATTAAACATAAAATACATATTAATCTTTTATAAGTACGTATAAGAATAATACATTTGTAATTAAACTAAACGGGATAATGTTTCCGTAATAATAAATAATGAATAATTAATTGTTAATCCTGTCGCTAAGCAAAATTAATTAGTTAATAGATAAAACCTATTGTTTTTGAATTAACAAAATTAAAATTTCACTGTGATCGTAAACAACATACATTTATAATATTTGCACAACGTCTACGGTTTTTAGATACGGTCTAGATAACGTCTACGGTCTACACACGCGCCATCTGACCCCAAACTAAGCAAAGCTTTTACTATGGAAGTCGGATAACTGATAGAATACTTAAATAGTTTTTTTTTGTAAATAGGTACTTACTTATAATACATACAGTACGCCCAGACACAAATACATTGAACATTCTGCTAGTCAATCCCTTTCATTTGATACCCATTTTGAGGGAGTTCTCAAAATATGTAATCCGCCATTTTGTGGCGGTGGCCATCTTGGAGCGATTTTCTTCAAACTTAGCTAAGAACACTCCCGACTAATTCACCTTTGAAACAAAATCAAAATCGGTTTATCCGTTTGGGAGGTACGATGCCACAGACAGACACACATACAGACAGTCACAGACAGACGTCAAACTTATAACAGCCCGTCGTTTATGCGTCGGCGGTTAAAAATGACGAAGTAAAACAAAAAACTTGTAAAAAATATAGAGAAAAGAAAAGATTTCTGCAGGTTTCAAGACATCTTCGGCATGTATGACCGAGTCGAAATTTGGTAAGCAGATACTGGCGTCGGGGGGTTTAAATATAAAATTTAGATTTAGAGCTCTGGAGTGAATAAATTTCTTTTAGTTCAACGTTTTCCATTGGCTGCACTATTGCATTCATCAAGCACGTCGGCCACCAAACGTGCTTCTAGCAGCTCGCCCCGAACAACAAGACTCGATTAACAATATAAACATAGCCTATGTTACTCAGTGATAATGTTTTTTTTTTGTTTTTTTTTATGTGAAAAAGTAATGAGGCGAACGAGACGCTCTCCTGATGGTAAGAGATAACGCCTGTCCATGACCATTGCAGCTATACACAGAACTTTGAGTAATAAAACAAAGTCCAGGGCATCACTGCTTTGGCATTTGTAGCATTCTAATGATGAAAGAATTATTCAGATCGGTCCAGTAGTTTCGGAGCCTATTCATTACAAACAAACAAAAATCTTTCCTTTTTATAATTAGTTTAGATGTAGATGACAGCTGTAATAGTTAGAATATTTGTAACTGTCAATTTGCTCTATAAAACAGCATTTTATTCTACTGTCAATAGTTTTCGCAGCGCATGCTAAGTAAGGATTTTTTCAAAGCTTGGGTTACATTATTGAAGTTTCCATGTGGATCCCTAATTGTTTTTTAAATAAACTAGAGCCTGTGCCCATCACGGATAATGTAGCATTCTGATAACGAAAGCATGATTAAGATCGGTCCAGTTGTTTCGGAGCCTATTCGTAACAAACAAAAAATCAAATCTTTCTTCTTTACAATTAATGTAGATATAGATAAACTGTCTCTAATTAATAATGTTTTATAAGTTTATTAAGTTATGCTTACGCCCGTGATTTTGAAAATAGTTTCAGAGACAAATGTGTAAGTAACAAATAAACAATGTTAATGATTTGTTCGAGGTATATGTTTAGTGTATTTCCGCATAAATTAAAAAAGAGAAATTTCTCGGCCTTTCGCTCGAAGAGTCAACACGTCCTGAGGACGCCTCGTGTAGAGGCGAAACACGTGTCGGCAACTGGTTACTGCAGCGGGAAGAGGATATAAAGGCTTGTGTTTATTTTAATTTATTAAAATTTTAAATTTATACCGGATTATAGTTTAAAAAATGTCGTCATGTTAGAATAGCTTGTTTGCAAAATAACGCTTGAATGAATCAATTATTATCCATAGTAATAAATCTTGCGCTATTTTATTATTGGGTTAAGATGAAATGATTATTTTTATCCCTAAATAATATTCCATACGACACATCTAAACCAAATTACAAGTGTATACGTCCGTTAGTTTTTTGATAATACTATAGGAACTTAATATTTTTATGATAGAAAAAGTATCATATTTATATGTGTATTAATCCAGGTAATAAACCATATCTGTGCCTAATTTCATCTAAATCTGTTTAGCCGTTTTAGCGTGATTGAGTAACAAACATCCAATCATTCAAATTTTAACATTTATAATGTTATATACTAACTACTCCCCGCGGTGTTACCCGCTTCATATTTTCGGTATAAAAAGTAGCCTATGTGTTAATCCAAGGTCTCAGCTACCTCCACACCAAATTTCATCCAAATACTTTCAGTAGTTTTTGCGCGGAAGAGTAACAAACATACTCACAAACTTTCGCATAAACCGTATTTATGCCGAATTTCATCTAAATCCGTTCAGCCATTTTAGCGTGAGACATTCAAACATCTAAACATACAAACTAACATATCTATAACTAGCGGACGCCTCGCGGTTTCACCCGCGTAGTTCCCATTCCCGTGGGAATACAGGGATAAAAAGTAGCCTATGTCACCCGGGGATAATAATAATAATAAAATAATAATAAAATCATTTATTTCGGATTTCGGTCCATAATTATTTACAATATCATAGATAATGTAACTTCCCAACGGTGAAAGAATTTTTGAAATCAATCCAGTAGTTTTTGAGTTTATTCGTTACAAACATACAAAAATACAAATCTTTCCTCTTTATAGTATTAGTGTAGATATTAGAAGGATCTACTTGTAGTAACGTGGCAGATGATTATGCGTTAAATTCTATAAAATACTTTAGTTTCGTTGAAACTTTTAAAAGGGTTTGCATCGGGTTTAGTCTGGGAAAGGCAAATAAAGGGGATGGAATTACAAAAACAAGGGTCTGTAGACTCTTCAGTTGGATTTTTTGTCTTCCGTTAAATCTTTGAGCGTCTGTGTTGATATTTGTTTAAGTTATATATTTATGATTGTTTTTTTTTTTAAATAATAAATTGGTTTACGTTTTACCGCCATCTCACTGATGTTAAATGGTGATGCGGTGTAAGATGGAGGACGCTTGCCTAGAACATATCGATGCACTCTCGACTTGAAGACACCCAGATTAGATATATTTGTAGCGCGGTCGGTTCGCATGCCGAAGGGCGTGGGTTCAAGCCCCAACAATGAGCTTGAGCTGCCAGCATGATGGTAGAGTACTAGAAAGTGCCCACTTCCTCTCGCTCCTCTCGGACGCTCTCCTGATGGTAAGAGAAGACCATTACAGCGATACACAGAACTTTGAGTAACAAAACAAAGTCCAGGGCATCACTGCTTTGACGCTCATTACTTTGAGACTTTCGATGGTTAGTCTCAACAGCCCAGTAATTTCGCTAGCTGCAGTACCCTTCGAACCGGAACACAGTAATGTTTACACACTACTGCTTAGCGGCAGAATAACTGGTACTGCGGTGGTACCTACCTAGACGACCTCCTGCTAAGGAGTTCTACCACCAAGTAAATAATATAGTAATCGGCTGGCTAGCTACGAAGTTGAAAATCTGTCGCCAAGCATCTAACGGTGTGTTACGGCAGCCTCACTTGAGAGCCAGGCTAGGTGTGCTTTACTATCTTCGACCACACCTTCACTTTACATCAGGTGAGCTGTGGTCAAACACCTAGCCTGTCAACCATGAAAAAAAGCGTTACAAAGCAAGTAATTTCGGCAACTACTAAAGCACCTACTGCAGGTACTTTCTAAGTTACCGAAATTGATAAGAACAGCAGTTGTGTACGTTCTTTTGTTTGTCACTTTGTTGTTTTATTGTCCGGCCCGTATTCACCTCGACTGTCGGCATCATACGAACCAAAGATTCTAAGAAATTCGTTCTTTTGTTTGTCATAATTACTTTGCACGTGTTTTTCTCAGCTGCTAGACTGGCATTAAGTTATTATTATGCATTTTCTACACGTTATCATATTCTAAGTTGCTCACAAACTTACTAAATAAATAAATTTCATATAAATTGCACAACGTCTACGGTTTTTAGATACGGTCTAGATAACGTCTACGGTCTACACACAGCGCCATCTGACCCCAAAGCTTGTGCTATGGAAGACAGATAACTGATAGAATACTTAAATACTTTTTTTTTGTAAATACATACAGTACACCCAGTCACAGAACAAACATCGATGTTAGTCACATAAATGTTAGTCCTGAGTGGGAATCGAACCCACGCCCTTCAGCTCTCGAAGCAGACATACTACCAATGAACCAACAGGGCTGTCAAGTTCTTATCCATATAACGACAACTCTCTATAACGCCAGAAATTGCGCTGTCCCCTCAGCATCACTATATTTATACGAGTAGATACTGGGCTGTTGAGACTAACCGTCGAAAATCTCGAAGTAATGAGCGCCAAAGCAGCGATGCCCCGGACTTTGTATTGAAAGAAAGAATAACGTTTAATTTTGTAAGAAGCAAAAAAAAAAAACAAACAAACAGAGACAAACAAAAGTTACAAAATAGGGGCTCCCCTCAGCATAATGCTGGTCATACTAAGTGGTATGACCAGGGCTGGTTTTCCGGTGAGTAGCTGATATTGCTAATCAAAGTTCTGTGTATCACTGCAATGGTCATGGACATGCGTTATCTCTTACCATCAGGAGAGCGTATCGTTCGTCGCATTACATTTACACACTATTTATTTTATGAATCACTAGCTGCGCCCGCGGTGTTACCCGCTACATTACATTACATTACACTACATTATTAGACAGGCTAAGTCAATTTATATTTTTAATAATTTAGTATATAAACATTATTTATCAGCCTGCTAATCTATATATTTAGTTTATTTAGTATCTCATAATTATGTATATACGTTTATTGTATTGTTACTTTATTTATTTATTTCTTTTGTACACCAACCTTATATTTATTTACTTTTCTTTCCATCCAAAGGTTGTCTGGAAGAAATCGCTCTAGGCGATAAGACCGCCCTTATACATCATTTATTCTATTGTTTTGTTATATTATTTTATCTTCTTTTTTTTGTTTGTTGTTTGTTTCCTATTTGTATTAATTGTGATCTGTGTTTCTGGTGTATAATAAAGTTATATTCTATTCTATTCTATTCTACATTTTTTCCGGATAAATAGTAGTTTATAATCGGTCCAGCCGTTTGAGCGTTAAGAAGTAACAAACACACTCTCACAAACTTTGGCATTTATAATCTTAGTGTGGCTAGACACAATACTACTTTACTATTTTTACTTGGTGGTAGATCTCCTTAGCAGGAGGTCGTCTAGGTAGGTACCACCGCAGTACCAGTTATTCTGCCGCTAAGCAGTAGTGTGTAAGCATTACTGTGTTCCGGTTTGAAGGGTACTGCAGCTAGCGAAATTACTGGGCTGTTGAGACTAACTCTATCAAAAGTCTCAAAGGAATGAGCGCCAAAGCAGTGATGCCCTGGACTTTGTTTTGTTACTTAAAGTTCTGTGTATCGCTGCGATGGTCATGGACAGGCGTTATCTCTTACCATCAGGAGAGCGTCTCGTTCGTCTCATTACTTTTTAAATAAAAAAAAAAAAAAAAAACTACTAGCAATACACACAAACAAACGACTTAAATTATATGTAATCTTTAGTTTCAAATTACAGTCATCGCTGTAGTTGGATATATATATAGCTATGTATATACATACATTTTTATATATATATATATATATACTAGCGGACGCCTTACGGTTTCATCCGCGCAGTTCCCGTTCCCGTGGGAATACAGGGATAAAAATTAGCCAATATCACCCGGAGATAATGTAGCTTCCCAACGGTGAAAGAATTTTTGAAATCGGTTTAGTTGTTTTTGAGTTTATTCGTTACAGAAAAATTCCAAAAATACAAATCTTTTCTCTTTACAATATTAGTGTAGATAAATATAACGTAGGATATTTTACGACATACATAGAGCGCTTTTTTAAATTACAAAAATATCTTTGAACTACGCGGGTGAAACCGCGAGGCGTCTGCTAGTTAATTTTTAAACGCTGGTTTTTTCAGTCAACTTTCCGCTCATTACCAACGTTCCACGTGCCTCTATAAAACAACAAATAAACAATCATACCTACTGTACAGAGATAAACTTCATAAAGTTCAGAGCAAACAATCAAAGGTTGATAGAGGTTTTGGATAAATAAAGTGATCTTTGTTATTGTGGCAATAATATCTGTTAAAAGTGATTTTTAAAAAAAAGATAAAGCATTTGTTCAGAGTACAGGCTTTCTTAAACTTACAGCTCCACGTACCCCTATTGGGCTTTAAAGACAACAAAATCAAATCGATAAAACAGACAAGCTTAGTTAAGTACATTAAAAAAACACGAATGCATATCTAACAAATGATGTTTTTTTCAAAAAACATACAGTAAAAGCTCTTTATTCGGGGGGTATACATATACGCTCCATAAATATGCCGCGAATACAGAAACCGTGGATGTGGAATGGTAACTAGTATGGAATCATAGGGGGCACGTTCTAACGTTCCGAAATAGAACCAATATGTATCAAAATAAAATCATGTTTAAAAACCAGGGTCTAAAAATTATTGTTTTGTCGTTTTTGAAAAGTCTTTAAATTTAGATTGATATTGGGCTGTAGCATTAATAAATAATTTGCCGTTTCAAAATCAGGCATTCGACAATGGCCTTTATACAGTGGCAGTAAGGTTTGTTTTAGTTTGAAATCTGTTGGTACGTCGGCTTTTATAGGCGGCTTTTATAAAAGATGTAACTAAGTGGACTAATGGTTTTGGCGGGAACGCGGGAAGAGTCGTGTTGCTCCGTTGTGTTTTTTTTTCCAAAACTAGTGTTTTGTCGAGTGTTTATGCATAAAAATGGTGGTGTTTTATTCATAAAGTGCCGAATTACAAGCGCGAGTGTGGGAAAATGATATAATGTGGTGAAACATGAATTTTCGTGTTGCTTCCAAAACTTCATCGAAGCTTTGTAGTAAAGTTGCCACTACTTTACTAAAGCATGACTGGAATGAACTGACACAAACTGGACTTGACAAAGACGACTTTGACTAAAACTAGCTACGATGGCACTTATTTAACTTTTGACACTTGAAAATATATAATTACTTGACACTGGCAAATGCTAAAACGCGACGCCAAATCCAAAGAAAAAAAAAAGAAAAAAAAGTGGACTAATTTCAAACTAAAACAAACCTTACTGCAAACCTTACAGATTTTGATGTACAGTAAAAGTTCCTTATTCGCGATGACACCCAATTCTTTTCGTTTACCGATTGCGTCCGCGAATAATGAATTTTTTCACCCACGAATAATAATGAAAACGCGAATAAGGAACTTTTACTGTACATTATAATCTGTTCACGTATTTAAATTATGGTGCAAACACGTACTATAGCTTCATACATGAAACCTGAAAAGCTACCTGAGATCCCCGCCCCTTGTCACATATTTTTTTTTTTTTTTATTAATTTGCCCCTTCGGGCAGGCTAAAGCTATAGAGCCATACTGCCTTGTCTTAAGTGTTATTTCTGCTGTATCTTAACTATAGTTATCGTCAAAGTCGTCTTTGTCAAGTCCAGTTCGTGTCAGTTAATTCCAGTCATGCTTTAGTAAAGTAGTGGCAACTTTACTACAAAGCTTCGATGGAGTTTTGGAAGCAACACGAAAACTCATGTTTCACCACATTATATCATTTTCCCACACTCGCGCTTGTAATTCGGCACTTTATGAATAAAACACCACCATTTTTATGCATAAACACTCGACAAAACACTAGTTTTGGAAAAAAATACAACGGAGCGACACGACTCTTCCCGCGTTCCCGCCAAAACCTTCCCTTGTCACATAATGTTACACTTCGTCGACCGATCTTTTTTTCGTTGGTTTTGGCGCCGCATTTTGAGCAGTGTCAAGTGTTTTACATTTTCAAGTTTCATAAATTAAATAAGTTGCCTCGTACCTTTTTTATAGTGAAAGTACAGTCCTTGTCAGTCATGCTAGTAGTGGCGACTTTACTATAAGCTTCGATGGAGTGTTGGAAGCAACACGAAAAGTCATGTTTCACCACATTATATCATTTTCCCACACTCGCGCTTGTAATTCGGCACTTTATGAATAAAACACCACCATTTTAATCTAAAATAAAACACAAAATAAAATAATATTTTTTATTTGTATTAAATATTTAAAACATGCGAAAAAGACCTATGTGAATTTTAAAAATTCGTATTTTTGCATTTAATAACTTAATTCTACTCGTCTTCGTAAAGGAAGTACGAATATAGACAAAATTAGATGTGGCAGTTTGGGTTTGGTGCTTTTCAAACTCGGTAAATAATAAATAAATAATCAATGCCGAGATAATTGTCATGTATAAAATTGTGAATTTATATATTACTAGCAGGCGCCTCACGGTTTCACCGACGTTGGTCCCGTTCCTGTAGGAATACAGAGATAAAAAGTAGCCAATGTCACCCGAGGATGGTGTAGCTTCCCAACGGTGAAAGAAATTTTGAAATATTTTGGCACGTTGTGCGTTATTGTGTTAGCCAAAATACACATTTTTTTTTTAAATGTAAAAGTAATGAGACGAACGATGCGCTCTCCTGGTGGTAAGAGATAACGATTGTCCATGAGCATTACAGCAATACACAGAACTTAGTAAAACTAGTACCAAAACAAAGTCCGGAGCATCGCTGCTTTGGCACTCACTACTTTGAGACTTTGGATGGTTAGTCTCAACAGCCCAGTAATTTCGCTAGCTGCAGTACCCTTCAAACCGGAACACAGTAATGTTTATTACACTACTGCTTGGCGGCAGAATATCTGGTACTGCGGTGGTACCTACCTAGATGACTTCCTGCTAAGGAAATTTTGTAGCGATGATAGCCCAGTGGTTAGCGCGGTCGGTTGGCATGCCGAAGGGCGTGGGTTCAAACCCCAACAATGAGCTTGAGCTGCCGGTGAAGGAAAATATCGTGAGGAAACCATAGCATGGTGGTAGGGTACTTTCTAGTACTCGGCTGGCTGGCTACCACCCTCAAGTTGAAAATCTGCCGCCAAGCATCTAACGGTGTGTTCCGGCAGCCTCACTTGAGAGCCAGTTCCATTCCAGACTAGGTGTGCTTTACCATCTTCGACCACACCTTCACTTAACATCAGGTGAGCTGTGGTCAAACACCTAGCCTGTCAACCAATAAAAAAAAAAAAAAAATCTACCACCAAGTAGGTACCACCATAACATACCTACGTTTTATGATAAAACTCACCTTTTATCATAAACAAGTTTCAGCGAGGTGATACAAGTGTATATGCCACATCCGTCAGAGATATCGTGATTGTACGATTTGTCATTCAATAATGGTGTTTATCTATGTTCTGTATCAAATATTACATTATTAATCCAGTTGACAGCTTTTATCGCCGTTTCATTAACAGCAACTGTCAAAATAATGTGAATACTGAAACTAAAAACATTGTGTATTTCATTTTATTTATTGACCGACTTCAAAAAAAGGATGGGGGTTTCAATTCATTGGTATCTTTTTTTTAGGGTTAAACGGGACCCTATTACTAAGACTCCGCTGTCCGTCCGTCTGTCACCAGGCTGTATCTCATGAGCCGTGATAGTTAGACGGTTGAAATTTTCGCAGATGATGTATTTCTGTTGCCGCTATAACATCAAATACTAAAAAATCAGAATAAAATAAATATCTAAGGCTGCCATATAACAAGCCTGATTTTTTTGCCGTTTCTGTAGATTACTGCGATGCAACACCCGCGGTGTTGCCCGCTACAAGTTTTCGGGATAAAAAGTAGCTTATGTGTTAATCCAGGATCTCAGCTACCTCCATACCAAATTTCATCTAAATCCGTTCAGTAGTTTTTGCGTGAAAGAGTAACAAACATCCATCCATCCAAACTTTCACATTTATAATATTAGTGGGAACCCTTCGTGCGCGAGTCCCACTCGCACTTGGCCGGTTTTTTATGTATGTTCCGCAATTATTCGAACACTCCCTGACCGACATGAAAACTTTTATACTTCCCACGCAGTTCCATTGGCACCAAGTCAGGATCTGATGATGGAATTCCAGAAAAATCCCGGGCAACACTCAAATTTTAAAGGAACGTTTCATCATTTCAGCCTTAGGACGTCCACTGCTGGACATAGGCCTCCCCCATTGACTTCCACAAAGACCGGTTGGAAGCGGCTCGCATCCAGCGCGTTCCTGCGGTCTTGCGTGACGCTAATGTATTTTGTATATTTTTATCCTTTCAGATTGGTCCCATAAAAATTACATGAAAAATCGTATATACATTGCACCCGTGCGAAGCCAGGGCGGGTCGCTAGTACTTAATAGGAACAAGATATTATGTACAAAAAACTTCCGGGTCTAATTTAAATGACCTTGGAAACCAAAATATCTAAATGTTAATCATTATAATTATGCACTAATATAATCTATTTAAAACGTGTGTGAATTAAAAAACACCCGTCACTAATATCAGAACACTAAATTTCGACTATCAACTAGAAAAGAGCTTTTGTATCGGTCATTTTCTCTTCTTCAATCGGCCCCTCGTGGTCACTGGAACCTCTTAGACGGACAATCTGTCTCCATCGAGTCCGATCCGAAGTAGCCTTCACTACCTGGTAGAATTTAGAAGAGGAGGTGGCTTCTTTTACTTGGTCAGACCATTGTGTAGCGGTGATAGCTCAGTGAGCGCGGTCGCTTCACACCTCAAGCGTGGGTTCGAATCCCAATGTGCTTGAGCTGCCGGTGAAGGAAAACATCGCAAGGAAACTATAGCATAAATAAATAAATAAATATTTGAAGACAGTCCAGTGTTTTCAGAGCCTATTCAATACAAACTCACAATCAAATCTATCCTCTTTACAATAGTAGGTACTAGCGGACGCCTCGCGGTTTCACCCCCGTAGTTTCCGTGGGAATACAGGGATAAAAAGTAGCCTATATCACCCGGGGATAGTGTAGCTTCCCAACGGTAATAAATTTTTGTAATCAGTTTAGTAGTTTCAGAGCCTATTCAATGCAAACACACAATCAAATCTTTCCACTTTATAGTACAAGCGGACGCCTTCTGGCTTAACTCGCGTAGTTCCCGTTCCCGTGGGAATACAGGGATAAAAAGTAGCCTATGTCACCTGGGGATAGTGTAGCTTCCCAACGGTGAAAGAATTTTTGAAATCAGTCCAGTAGTTTCGGAGCCTATTCAATACAAACAAACAATCAAATCTTTCCTCTTTATAATAGTAGGTGCAGATAGATAGATGAAAATTTGCTAAAATTAATTTTCGGTGAGCATTACCACTATAAAACACCAACCTTATATTTATTTACTCTTCTTTCCATCCAAAGGTTGTCTGGAAGAAATCGCTCTAGGCGATAAGGCCGCCCTTATACATCAAGTATCTATTCTATTGTTTTGTTATATATCTTCTTTTTTTTATTATTTTTTTGTTTGTTTCCTATTTGTTTTAATTGTGATCTGTGTTTCATTTTTGGTGTATAATAAAGTTGTATTCTATTCTATTCTATAAAATAGTACATTTTTTTTAATTCACGCGAAACTATTTACCTAAACAATGTAATAAACAACGCTTATTTCCTTCAACTGTTCATTTCCGCTTGCTAACCAAACAAAGCAATTCGCGTTCAACGTAATTAATTTATGTATCGGGAATACTTTAGAAATACTCAAGTTTTAGGTACGGCCACGATCGCCTAGCGAGCGTTAAACAAACAAGACTCTTTTGGACAACTTAGCAACACAATGTATGTACAAAACCATGTTTTTTTTTCATACGCCGCGCCGCCCGTGTGTGCGCTAACGCGCGAGTGTGCGTGTCATGCGATAACACTATCGCCTTGCAAAAATACACAACAAACATATGTACAGTATATGTATAAAAGTCGCATGCTTATTGCTTATACAACACAGGTGTGGCGTTGTTTTAGTATGACGATAATTAAGTAGGTAAAATAAATAAAAAACGGTCATTTATGGTCGAGCTGTTTGTGTGAGATTTCGCTTGAAATATTTCCTAGTCGTTAGATTCTGTTTGATTTGGATATATCGCACGTTGCTTTTATTTGTTTAGGTTAATAAGTAAATTACCGTTCGTTCTGATTCTAATTTTTGTGAAGCGAACTTTCAGGTAAACAACTAATCATCATCATCATCATTTTAGCCGTAGGACGTCCACTGCTAGACATAGGCCTTCCATAAAAGCCGGTTGGAAGCGGCTCGCATCCAGCGCGTTCCTGCGGTCTTTACTAGGTCGTCTGCCCACCTTGTGGGTGGACGTCCTACGCTGCGCTTGCCGGTCCGTGGTCTCCACTCTAGAACTTTGCAGCCCAATCGGCCATCAGTTCTGCGTGCTATGTGCCGTGCCCACTGCCACTTCAACTTGCTAATCCGTTGGGCTATGTCGGTAACTTTGGTTCGTCTACGGATCTCCTCATTCCTGATTCGATCTCGTAGGGAAACTCCGAGCATAGCCCTCTCCATAGCGCGTTGTGCTACTTTGAGCTTACCAAGAAGGCACACAGTTAGAGACCACGTTTCAGCGCCATTAGTCATCACTGGTAACACACACTGGTCGAAAGAACTAATAAGAATAAGAAAATGTAGTAATTTCGCGTTTATAATATTAGTTAATAGTTAGTTAGTTAATATTAGTAGGAAGTAGGATTTTGATGATTCTTTTTTGCTCTGTACTTTAGAGGTCCCATATCATTTTGCTCGGTAGATCCATACTCATCCATTCAGAGGTGGTCCTGTATAAATTTAACCGAAATAGATCGAGTGGTTTTTAAATAATCAAAAAAAACTAAAAATTGTATAGGTACATCGATGATATTTTCGTTTACTCGGAAACCTCGCTGTTTCATTGGAGCAGTGCGTTTAGTTGGCCTAAGGGTCATGGAGTCGGTTTTTTAAATTGTTAATTTATATATTATGTCTATTGTTTATGAACAGGAGATGTGGATGGATGTTTGTTACTCTTTCACGCAAAAACTACTGAACGGATTTGGATGAAATTTGGTATGGAGGTAGATGAGACCCTGGATTAACGCATAGGCTACTTTTTTTATCCCGAAAACATGTAGCGTGTAACACCGCGGTTAGGGTGTCCCTTAAATTTCAAGTTCAATATTTTTTTACGCATACCTTCTTAAAAGTTTCGTAATAACCCACTATAGCATAGAAAAAAATATGAGCCCATTTTATAAACGATAACCCGTGCCGACTTGCGATTTAAACTTCCCCATACAAAGTACGCGGGTACTGGCGCAGCGACCTGTAACTACGCGTTCCATTTGTCATTTTATACGTGATTTTTAAGATTATTATTATTGTTTACTGTATAAATAATTATGCCGATGGAATTACGAAGTGATAAACAAAATATTTTACTACTTGGACTATGAACCATTAAATAAAATGATGAAAAATGACCACACAATCGACAAGTTCTCGCTGTTTTACTTTACAATATTTGCGAAGTCAAGCTAACTGTTAGTGAAAGTGCAAATCTTGTTATTAGGGAGTGCATTATATTTCAGAAAAAGCCAGAACTTCCACAAAGGCATTAAACTACATAAAAAAGGCATAAAGGCTAACTGTGTGAAGAAACTTTTTTAAGAAAACTCAGGTCCAATTCAAAACCGTGAAAATAATTTAAATAAAATAGACTTTTATAATTTCTTTGATATCGCACATGCTGATGCCTTTGATAGAATGAAAATAGAAGAATAAAAAGCATTTTTAAAGAAACAGAAAGCGTAGATCGGGAGGGTTTAGTCAAAAAATTGGCGGAAAATGAAGAAAGAGCGAGGCAAAGACGATTGGAAGAAGAAAAAGCAAGGAATGTAAGAAAAATACTTATTGGCTATTGCATCTACTTCTACAAAATTTGTAGTAGAATTTTGGAATGTCTAGAAAATTTGGACGAAGAACAGATTCTGAACTCAACTTGCCAGACGTTCCGTGCCCTGAAAAAAACCTCAAAAAAGGTAGAGATAATTTCGTAACACCTAAGCTTGTCGCAGCTTTTACCCGGATTGGATGTACGAAGTTTAAAAGAAGAACACTTGCCAACTAGCCAGCCAGCCTCTTGCAGTGCTAAAACTAGACAGTTCTTTTGGAAAACATAAAGCTAAAGCCGTATCAACTGCTCTCTTTGACTGGCACCTTAATAATAAAGTCTAAATAATGTGCTGCAACACAACAGTTTCGAATACTGGCCGTTTCAATGGAGCTTGTGCTGTTTTGGAGCAGACTTTAGAAAGAAAGTTGTTGTCTTTTGCTTGCCCATATCATGTTCATAACTACTAATTATGAACAAACTACACATATACCTTAAATATTAAATTGGAAAAACATCGTTTTCAGTAAAATCGAACTATCTTTTCATTTCATAAAAGAGCATACTGCTGAGACAAATATCTTCTCTGGCTTTATAAGAGACGATTACCGCGAATTAGTTTAACTGTGTGGAGGAGATACACAGAAGAAATTAAAACTCAGGCCCCCGGAGCTATGCATCAGGCACGATGGACGACGAAAGCTAGATTGTTTTTTTTTACATTTCTTGTTGTTATTTATTTTGTTATTTAACCTGCTTCTTAACCCAGATAAAACGCTGGGTGGCTTTGTATCAGAAAAGAGCAAATAATTTCTAGGTTGCCTTCAGATTGACGACAGTTTACATCAGGAAGATGTATTTTTTGGGATGATAATGCAGCTTTTCTGGAAGCTAAAAGAAGAATAAGTCATTTGAAGGTTGTACATGACGCTGCTGAAAGAGCTGTCAGATTAATGCAAGATTTTAAAGGACTTATCACGGTTGAAGACGAGCAAAAACCGTTCTTGCTGCGCTGCATCCAAGAACATGAAAAATTGTATTCGGACTGTAAAAAAACTACGATGAAAAAGGTTACCCTGGCTGATTTATATAATTGATTGATATTATTTTATGTGTTTAAATAAAGATTTATGTTTATCTTATTTTATTTGAACTCTTAGTCTCTGCCTGCACTGCATTTATAATAATTTTATAGCAAAACGAAATATCACGACAAAACACGATTTTTGATAAACTTGATGGCTCGGTCGGCACGGGTTACAATCAAGCTAGGAAGATAAAATTTTATATTTAGGCATGTTATAGCATTTATAAAAAATGTAGAGGGTATGCATTTCCAAATTCGAAAAAAAAATTTTTTTGCCCATATAAGGGACACCCTAACCGCGGTGCGTAGCTAGTTACTAATAAGCATAAGAAGATGTAGAAAGTATTGATATTTTTAAATTTAGACTTAATCGATAAGGTATATTATTCTATAGGAGTGTTTTTAAATGACATATTAGTGACAGAATGCAATGAATGATTATTACCCTGGAACGGACTTCTGTCTATTACCCTGGAACTTCTTAACTTCTGAACGGATTTGGACGAAATTTGGTATGGAGGTAGCTGACACCCTGGATTAACACATAAGCTAATTTTTATCCCGGAAACATGTGGCGGGTAACATCACGGGGCCCAGCTAGTCGATTCATGATTAGCGGAATGATCGCGTAACATACAAAATCCTTTTGTAAGTCGGTTAAAAATAAAAGTTTATGCAAACGCTTCATTTGTAATTTTCGAGAGTACTACACAGTTGTAGCATAAAACAGCGCCTTCCTACTGATAAAACAAAACAACCCAAATAATGTAACGACCTCGAAATCTAAATAAATGCCTATCAGCTATGCTTCCGACCTCCTTTTGTTAGCCAAACATTCTGAAACTAGTGCGTGCCTTCTTATTTTATAATGCAAAATTTGTTTGACAAGATAAATGCTTACGAAACTAAATGTTGTTATTGATGCTTTCTAGGGTTCCGTACACGAAGGATATCCGACTACTTATTTGACTGCCCTGTTTGCTCATTTGGTAGAACATTTTTTTTTTGTTGACATACTTGGTGTTTGACCACAGCTAAGGCGGATAGGGGACAGCGTAGTAGCTCTGCTTAGAATGGACGAAACGCGCAAGAATTTAGGTATTTCCTTCGTTTATTCAAGCAAAATCATATTTTGATCATTTTTATGAAAAAACTATCTAGAGAAAATGTAATTTTATTGTTATATACAAAGACTGATGACTTTCCGTGCAGTATTTACGCCGTATCACGGTTTTATTTAGATTGTTAGGGGTTACTTTGGATTTTTTTTCTATCGAAGAAACTAAAAGTAATCGTGTTTATAAATCAAATTACATATAGATTGGATCCTTAAATATCTTAAACATTAACCTCATAAATGATGTTTTAGTAATAACGAAAATACAACGAAACAAACAGTTCCAAATCTACTCGATACCCGCTTAATTGACGGTGTGGTCGTAGATGATAAAGCACACCTAGCCTGGAATAGAACCGACTACCAAGTGAAGCGGAAATACACCGGTAGATGCTTGGCGGCAGATTTTCAATTTCAGGGTTACCACCCTCAAATTTTAGCCAGCCGAGTTGTAGAAAGTACCCGAGACCATGCAAAGCTTTTTGTTTCAAGAGCTGTAGGGCGTGGGTTCAATTTTTGTGACGATAAATGTTTGTTCTGTGTCTCTATACATGTGAGTATATTGGATCCAGAGTGACCAATGTGCAGCCTGTTCCAGTGCTGCATTATTGGGCACTCCAGATCCATCCTCGAGGCGAGCAGCTGGAGGTGGCCGTTGGAACTGCTCCTCATGCGGCACATCAGGGACGTAACTCGATTCCGCACTATCGCTGCGAATCCGTCAACATGCAAACATTCTGAAGCACTACAATACAGTGGCAGTTTCAACAGCGGCAGAAAGGCATTATTGTATTTATGTGGCAAACAATGACAGATCAGTGGGACAGGTGCAAGAGGCACGACGACTGAGGTCTTTACGATGTTCTTTCTGACATGTAACTTACCAGCTGCGCCCCGCGGTGTTACCCACTATATATGTTTTCGAGATAAAAAGTAGCCTATGTGTTAATCCAGGGTGTCAGCTGCCTCCATACCAAATTTCATCCAAATCCGTTCAGAAGTTTTTGCTTGAAAGAGTAACAAACATCCATCCAAACTTTTACATTTATAATATTAGCCGGATTAGAATATTTGTGTGTGACATTTTATCTAGTTTTGACGTTTAATTTGTATTTTGACATTGTATTTAAACTTGACATTGTATTTGAACCTGACATTCTATTTTAATTTGACATTGTATTTGAGCCTAAATGTTTGAACTTGACATTTTATTTTGAATTTAGTTAATTTTTGTTTTATAATTCTACTAGCGGACGCGTCGCGGTTTCACCCGCGTAGTTCCCGTTCCCGTGGGGGGAATACGGAAATCGGTGCAGTTTTTGTGTTTATTCGTTACAAACATATAAATCCAAAAGTACAAATCTTTTCTCTTTATAATATTAGTGTTGATTATATAAGTGTAATTGATTAATCGTTTTTATATCAATAAAATACTCAATACTTTATTGCAACATATGTACAAAAATACCTTAAATTATACTATTTACAAAATGTATACAAAAAACTTAGTCTAAAAAACCGTCAGAGGAGGGATATGTGGCCAGAATGCTGGCAGCATTGCCACGCTGGATGGCAATGCTTAGCTTTTGACCAAAGTAGATACCAGCATTCTGGTCACCTGAAGCCTCCTTTAGACGTTTGGCCAGGTCCCGATACAGTTCGAGAGCGGCCCCCACGGACCTAAAGTTTCAAGTTTCAAGTATCAATAAATAATTTGAATTTGACTTAATTTGAATAATGCTTGTTTTGAGTCTGGATGTTTAAAATGTTAAAAAAAATGACGTTAAAAAAATACATAGGTAGGTACATTATATCAGTTTTCAGTTTGAGGCTAGATCGCGCTGCATGTATATAATCAAAAGATATACAAATTTCCAGTATCATGTAGGTATAATGGAATTTATTAGTCATCGTGATTATGTCAGCAATTGTGATAAAATAAAATTATAATAATTTATATAATTATGCATAATGTTATTTTTAAATGTCCGGTTGCTTACGTATCTATTATACTATAGGTACTTGATTTTAAACTGACAATATCGTATTTCACTAATATCGATAAGATCGATAAGAAAATACCAGCCCATTTATTTTTAATAATAAATAGAGATAGTTATATGCTTTGACACCTTCAAATATATGTAGAGATAACAAAAGTCTATTAAATTTTTTTGTCGGTTGACTTAAATCGTTTCAATTTCAACCATAAAGGTAATAATGCGTTTACTTTGCTTGATGGTAGGGTATTTTTAATCTACTCAAAGAAGGAGGAGGTTCTCAATTCGACTGTATTTTTTAATGTTTGTAACGCGATCATTTGCTTGGTAGATCATACTTCAGAGGTATAAAATATAAAATTTAGCGGTTTTTAAAAAATCAACAGAAATCTAAAAATTGTATACATCGATGATGTTTTCGTTTACTCGGAAACCTCGCTGTTTCATTGGAGCAGCGCGTTTAGTTGGCCTAAGGGTCATGGAGTCGGTTTTTTTAATTGTAAATTTGTATATTTTCTTGTACTCGGCTGGCTAGCTACCACCCTCAATTTGAAAATCTGCCGCCAAACACCTATCCTTGTGATTCGGTAACCTCGCTTGAGAGCCAGTTGCATTCCAGGTTTGGTATGCTTTACCATCTTCGACTACACCGTCACGTAACATCAAGTGAACTGTGGTCAAACACAAAACATTTTTTTCTATACGTTAACAAATTTTACTTTGCATCTAGGTCTCTTTAGCGGGAGGTCGTCTAGATGGGTACCATTGCAGTACCTGATATTTTGCCGCCAAGCAGTAGTGGGTACACATTACTGTGTTCCGGTTTGAAGGGTACTGCAGCTAGCGAAATTACTGGGCTGTTGAGACTAACCATCGCAAGTCTCATCAACCATCTAATAACTTACTGTTTTATTCAAGCAATTGTGATTTACCGCAAATAAAGACCAAAATAAATGCCAGTAGCTGTGATTTCACTGTAAAATTATTCTCCTTTTGTCCATAAATGGGAAAAAATTGTTTGTATGGAAATCTGTTCAATTTCTTCCAATTTCTTTTGTCTCCGTCTTTTTTTGTGTTTCTTCCAAAAGATTTTGTCCGTGCGAAACTATATTATTTAAACAATCTATATTATAAAAGAGTTGTATACTCACCTGATCGAAGGTGGTAGCGCGCCCGCTCTGGTATTTCCATGTACTATCCACCTTTCTATCGCGAGTTTACGTGTACCTAAACTGTTATTTTATTTTCATACGTAATGTTATAACTGTTATTTTATCAGCAATGTAAACGCTTACGTCGATGTTAATATAAACAATTTGTTTTTAATGTAAGGCATCGTTTGGAAGGTATTACTGCTTTATGTTGTTACTATATCTATCAGCTATTTAGCACGTTTTTGCTTTCTACAGAGTTATGCGGATATCGCTGAGAAAAACGCTAATTTGCTTATTAGGGTTCCGTACTCAAAGGATAAAACGGGACCCTATTACTAAGACTTCGCTGTACATCCGTCTATCTGTCTGTCTGTTTGTTCGTCTGTCACCAGGGTGTATCTCATGAATCGTGATAGTTGACAGATTATGTATTTCCGTTGCCGTTGTTTGTTGTTATTTTTGTGTGTTCTGTATTATAAAATAAAAATCATTTTCTTTCTTTATTACAACAAATACTATAAAAGAGAATAAAATAATTATTTGAGGGGGCTCTAATACAATAAACGTGATTTTTTGCCGTTCTTATAGATAATGGTACGGAACCCTTCGTGGGCGAGTCCGACTCCCAATTGGCCGGTTTTTTTGTGTTCAAGTTTTACTGTGACACCGACAGAAACATCGTGAACTTTTTTGTTTATCACGATGTGTAACTTCTCTCCTGTAAAGATGAGTTTTAGCAGAAGTAACTTTGTTCTACGGATAGGTTCGCAATATGTCTTTTCAGCCAAATGATAACTTTTAAATAGAAAAAATAGTATGATACATATTTTCGAGGTGATTCTTGAAACACAATCACGATAAAAAAATATGAAAAAATTCCTTTAAAGAAAAAAAATTGAAGTAACATTAAAAGAATATACAAGAATAAAAGAAAACTCAACTCTTCTGTGTTTCATATAGTCTAGGAGATAGCTTTGCAAATACAAAAGTCATAGTTAAGCCACGAGCATAGTCAAGCCGGCAAGCGCAGCGTAGGACGTCCACCCACAAAGTGGACAGACGACTTAGTAAAGACTGCAGGAACGCGCTGGATGCGAGTCGCTTCCAACCGGTCTTTGTGGAAGTCAAGGGGGAAAACCGCGAGGCGTCCACTAGTACTATTATAAAGAGGAAAGATTTGATTGTGTATTTGGCTGTTTGTATTGTATCAGTTAAACTACTTAACCAATTTCAAAAAATCTTTTACCGTTGGGAAGCTACACTATCCTCGGGTGACATAGGCAACTTTTTATCCCTGTATTCTCACGGGAACGGGAACTACGCGGGTTAAACCGCGAGGCGTCCGCTAGTTAGTCATATAAGATCTACTATCGATATCAACATCAGCCGGCTCACTATGACTTTTGTATTTGCAACGCTACCTCCCGGGCTAATATGTAGTCAAATTAATTAAACTATTAGAGGTGACGCACAACACTTTACGTAATAACACTGTTGTTTTCATTTTAAAACAAACAACAGCAAAGCATAATTAAATTAATTATTTTCAAATCGCCATACTTTTTTTTTATAGCTTGGTGTTTTGACACTCGCCTAATGTTAAGTGACGGTGTAGTCGAAGATGGTACTCTCAGGTGAACCTGCCGGAGCACACCGTTAGATGCTTGGCGGCAGATTTTCAACTTGAGGGTAGCTAGCCAGCCGAGTACTAGAAAAGTAACCCATGGTTTCTTCACCGACAGCTCAAGCTCATTGTTGCGGTTCAAACCGACCGCGCTAACCACTTTTTTTTTATGGATAACAGGCTAGATGTTTGACCACAGCTCACCTGATGTCAAGTGAAGGTGTGGTCGAAGATGGTAAAACACACCTAGCCTGGAATGCAACTGGCTTTCAAGTGAGGCTGCCGGAACACACCGTTAGATGCTTGGCGGCAGATTTTTCAACTTGAGGGTGGTAGCTAGCCAGCCGAGTACTAAAGTACCCTACCACCATGCTATGGTTTCCTCACGATGTTTTCCTTCACCGGCAGCTCAAGCTCATTGTTGGGGTTTGAACCCACGCCCGTCGGCATGCGAACCTACCGCGCTAACCACTGAGCTATCATCGCTACAAAATAAATAATATGATTGTAATATATTAGAGGCTTAAAACATCATCTTGTCTTCATGTAAAAGCGCTTCATGCTGAACAGGGCCACCAGGGTTACCAGGTGTCGCGGAAAAAATTAGTCCTAGGGGGAAAAAAATATTTGCTACTTTTTTCATTTTGGAAATGATTAAACATAGCTTCTCGTTATTATTTTTATTACCGATACTTAATTACGCACATAATCCTTTACATCCTAATAATTTTATAAATACAAAAGTTTGTGAGGATGGATAGATGGTTGGGTGAATGTTTGTTAGTCAATCACGCAAAGACGGCTAAATGAATTTGGCACACATATTACTTACTTAGTTTACTAGCTGCGCCCTGCGGTATTACCCGCTACATGTTTTCGGGATAAAAGTAGCCTATGTCTTAATCCAGGGTCTCAGCTACCTTCATACCAAATTTCATCCAAATCCGTTCCGTACTTTTTGCGTGAAAGAGTAACAAACATCCTTCCATACTTTCACATTTATAATATTAGTAATGACCTGGATTAGCATATAGGATACTTTTTATTTAATTCCATGCGGACGAAATCGCGGGTAAAAGCTTGTACTTTTTTATGATGACAAGCTAGGTGTTTGACCACACCTCATTTGATGTCAAGTGACGGTGTGTTCCAGCAGTCTTACTTGAGAGTCAGTTCCATTCCAGGCTGTGTGCTTTACCATATTCGACCACAAATTCACTTAATATCAGGTGAGCTGTGGTCAAACATCTAGCCTGTCATTCATTAAAAAAAAAATAGCTAAGCACACCTAGTCTGGAATAGAACTGGCTCTTAAGTGAGGCTGCTGGAACTCACCGTTAGGTGCTTGGCGGCAGATTTTCAACTTGATGTTTGACTTGGGTGGTGACCACGTACCAGTTGGTACCACGGCTATTGCAACTTGGCCGAAACGTCGATGTAAAGAAACAAAACTAGTTGTTGTTACTACTAGTTGTAGTATTTTGTGCGCGATTAAATCCCGTTGAGTGGCATAATTATTTATTCAAATCGCAAAAGATTAAAAAATACATTAACTTCACGTTACTATGGAATATATTAATTATTAACTAGCGCCCCGTCTCTGTTTCGGACGGTTACAATTTACTATGGAAACCGACGTGGTTTTATCATATTTGTGGTTTTAACGTAAGACCGCAGGAACGCGCTGGATGCGAGCCGCTTCTAACCGGTCTTTATGGAAATTAATAAATAAATAATGAAATAAAATATCGTAGCACATTTCACACAGTGCCATTTAGCCCCAAATAAATAAACAATCAAAGCTACTATGGGAACCATAACTGATAAAATACTTAGATACTTTTTTTGGACCAGACAAATATTATAAAGAGGAAAGTGTATTTTTGTTTGTTTATAACGAAACTCAAAAACTCCTGGATCGATTTCAAAAATTCTTTCACCATTAGAATGCTACATAATCCCTTAGTAACATAGGCTATATTTAGTAACTAGAATTTAATTAAAAAGTAAATGTCCCCCCGTGCGAAGCCGGGACTGGCTGCTTGTAAGTACCTATAAATAATAAATAATAATCAATGGGGGAAGCTTATGTCCAGTATAGTGGACGTCCTTCGGCTGAGATGATGATGATGAATCCAGCGTAAGTAAAAACAAGAATGGTTGCAATCAATTTCGGCGATTTGAATACAAAACATTGAACTATTCTATTTTTACAAAACTTGATTTAGAATGTATTTAACAGAAAACCAAAACAAAACAAAAAAAAACTTCTGTGAAAATCACCTAAAACGTCTATTAAAATTTAACGAAATCCGTTGCGTGGGTTTGGAGGAGTAAATGGCAAAACAGACAGACAGTGACGTTTTACACGATTTAGAAAAAAAAGACGACAGTCAAAATAAATTGAGCGTGTTTTTTTAGGTTATACGGGGGGAAAGATTTTGGGGTAAATCGAACGCTTAGACCGGGCAACCCTGCTGTTGACTCATATTTAGGTACAAGGACGTCTGAACTGCAAATCATCGTGTATAGTGTTTTTGAAGATGTTTATCTTTGCAAAAGGTTGTGTGATAAACAAATTTTTGCTTAATGTTAGTTTTTTCCTTCTATCATCATCATTTCAGCCGTATGACGTACACTGGCCTTTTCCATTGACTTCCACAAAGATCGGTTTGTAGCGGCTCGCATCCAGCGCGTCACTGCGGACTTTGTTAGGCCGTCTGCCTATCTTGTGGGTGGACGTCCTACGCTGCGCTTGCCGGTCCGTGGTCTCCACTTCAGAACTTTGCAGCCCCATCAACCATCAGTATCGGCATACCTTCTATAGTGGAACGCAATTCTGACAACTGATTATAAGAAAATCTGGGAATACTTGTGTTGCAGCTACATTGACTGTCCAGTTATCTGCAGGGCGTAGGTTCGATTCCCACACAGGACAAATATTGCTATGATTAACATCATTGTTTGTTTTGTGATTGGGTGTTCTGTCTCTCCAGCTTGCCTAGGTACCCTTTTTTACCCGCGACGGAACGGAGACTGTATATGCGTATTACTGGGCTGTTGAGACTTACCATCTAGCCTCAAAGTAATGAGCGCCAAAGCAGCGATGCCCTGGACTTTGTTTTGTTGCTCAAAGTTCTGTGTATCGCTGCGATGGTCATGGACAGGCGTTATCTCTTACCACCAGGAGAACGTCTCGTTCGTCTCATTACGTTTTTGCCGGTGAAATCCGAAGGATAAAGCTACTATAATCACGCATGACTCACTCATTGATAGTAAATTACAGAACCTTGTATTACCATATTCGCAAAATCATTATAATGCTGAATCAGCAATATTTTTCGATAAGATAGCAACCAAACATGTAATCATTAACCGAGTTCCTCCTTACGTAGCTGCATATGAAAATAAATAAAAATAAACATATTATGTACTAGCGGACGCCTCGCGGTTTCACCCGCGTAGTTCCCGTTCCCGTGGCAATACAGGGACAAAAAGTAGCCTATGTCACCCAGGGATAGTGAACTTCCTAACAGTGAAAGTATTTTTGAAATCGGTCCAGTAGTTTCGGAGCCTATTCAATACAAACAATTATAAATCTTTCCTCTTTATAATAGTACCTACTAGCGGACGCCTTGCGGTTTCACCCGCGTAGTTTCCATTCCCGTGGGAATACAGGGACAAAAAGTAGCCTATGTCACCCGGAGATAGTGTAGCTTCTCAACGGTGAAAGAATTTTTGAAATCGGTCCAGTTATTTCGGAGCCCATTCATTACAAACAATCAAATCTTTCCTCTTTATAATAGTATAGATATCAGTGGATCAGTGGTTATCATTTTAGAAATTTACGTATTAATTGAAAAAGTCATACTTGAACTGGGGTTGCGCTGAAAATAACATCGAGGGTAGATAAATAGGATAATATTATTTTTATACAAATACAAATATTTTATCGATAACACCAATATTGTAACACAATAGACATAGTGATCAAAGAGGAAGGTTTATTATGTACAAGCTGCGCCCCGCGGTGTTACCCGCTACATGTTTTCGGCATAAAAAAGTAGCCTATGTGTTAATCCAGGGTCTCAGCTACCTCCATATGAAATTTCATCCAAACCCGTTCAGTAGTTTTTGCGTGAGGTAAAGAGTAAAACGGGACCCTATTACGAAGACTGCTGTCTGTCCGTCTGTTACCAGGCTGTATCACATGAACCGTGATAGTAAGACAGTTGAAATTTTAACAGATGATGTATTTCTGTTGCCGCTTTAAGTAATTTTCTGTCTCTGTTGACAGCCCCGTTGGCTCATTGGTAGTATATCTGCCTTGAGAGCTGTGGGTCGTGGGTTCGATTCCCACTCAGGGCAAAAATTTTGTGAATAAACAAATGTTTGTTCTGTGTCTGGGTGTTCTGTATGTACTTACAAAATAAAAAGTATTTATTATGTATTCTATCAATTATCTGACTTCCATCGCACAAGCTCTGCTTTGTTTGGGGCCAGATGGCGCTGTGTGTATAGTCCTATGATATTTTTTTTTTTTTTACAAAACTAAAAACTTTATTTCTTTTTCTCTTTTAAAGGTTAAAACGCAAGATGTCTGCGTACTTCTTATGAGAGCAACATTGATCAACCTATAGGTAAGTCAGTGGTCAAACTGGGTCATGAATAACAATGAGTATCTGCGCTGCTCTGATTTTGGAATCAGCGCTTCGAGCTGTGAATTTTTAGTAATAAACCAATAAACAGGCTTGCGTTTGACCAACACTTTACTTGATGTTAAACAAGGATGTGGTCTACGATGGAGCACGCTTGTCTAGAAGAAACTGATTACTAGTATAACCAGTGAATTAAAAACACCTAAATTGAGATTTCCAATCTGAAATACTCAACATGCAATGGTTACCCAACGATGCGATGTTTTCCTTCATAAGCTACCGACCGCGCTTGCCATGATAGCTACAAATCGCTATCTGCCTTAGCTTTTTTATGATACACTAGCTAGGTGTTTGAACAGCTCACCTGATGTTAAGTGACGGTGTGGCCGATGATGGTAAAGCACACGTCGCCTGGAATGCAACTGGCTCTCAAGTGAGGCTGCCGGAACACACCGTTAGATGCTTGGCGGCAGATTTTCAACTTGAGGGTGGTAGCTAGTCAGCCGAGTACTAGAAAATGCCCTACCACCATGCTATGGTTTCTTTACGATGTTTTCGTTCACCGACAGCTCAAGCTCATTGTTCGGGTTTGATCCCACGCTCACCGACCGCGCTAACCACTGAGCTATCATAGCTACGAATCGCTATCTGCCTTAGCTTCAACCTAGATCCATATTGCGTTGTGTAACTATCTACTACGACAGGATCATCAAAGCCGAACACCGGTCAGTGTGGAAGGAGGAAAGGGAGGCCTTTGCCCAACAGTGGGACACTAGAGATCTATACTATTATAAAGAGGAAAGATTTGATTGTTTGTTTGTGTTGAATAGGCTCCGAAACTACTGGACCGATTTCAAAAATTCTTTCACCGTTGGGAAGCTACACTATCCCCGGGTGACAAAGGCTACTTTTATCCTTGTATTCCCCCGGGAACGGGAACTACGCGGGAGAAACCGCAAAGCGTACGCTAGTTATAAATAAAATGATAAATAAATGATAGACTACTCGATCAGTTACCAATCACATGCTACAGCATTTATAATTTGTTCTATCTGTTTGTACACACGCAAAGAACAGTTCCCATCGCATTGTTTCTGTTTCCCTTGTTGTGACACAGATTGCATAATGTCACTAGATTCCGATTTCGCTGTTCTAGACTATATTTATCCGATTTCGCAAAAATAAGGTGTTAGTGCAGCAATCTATGCAAAGTCATAAATTAGCTGCTTCATTCATTTTACGTACTTTTCCTTTGGAAGGCAATACAGAAAACTAATCAAATAAATAAATATCACAGGACATTTCACACAGCGCTATCTAGCCCCAAACTAAGCAAAGCTTGTACTATGGGAACCATATTTTATACATATCTATAGATACTATGTAATATTACTAGCTGCGCCCCGCAGTGTTACCCTCTACATGTTTTCGGGATGAAAAGTTGCCTATGTCTTAATCTAGGGTCTCGGCTACCTCCATACTAAAGTTGGTCCAAATCCGTTTAGTAGTTTAAAGAGTAACAAACATACATCCATCCAAACTTTCACATTTATAATATTAGTGGGATAAAGAGGAAAGATTTGTATTTTTGGATTTTTATTGTTTGTAACGAATTAACTCAAAAATTACTAGACCGATTTAAAAAAAATCTTTCACCATTAGAATACTACAGGTATATTTATTACAAGAATTTAATTAAAAAACAAATGTTTACCCGTGCGAAGCCGGGACGGTCCGCTAGTAACTGATATAATGCTTAAATACATACATTTTTTATAAATACATACTTATAACACATGCAGAATATCCAGACAAAGAACAAACATTTACCTACTTACTTATCGTCACATAAGTGTTTTGTTCTGGTGGGAATCGAACTCACGCCCTACAGCTTCAAGAAACATATTCTAACAAATGGCTAACAGTGGACTACGACCTTACCCTTACAATGAGCAGATGCCCGCACCCAGCTGTAGGACAGTTCATGAAAACCGGGCTTATTCGGAAGTATTCTTTAATAATTAATTTAATACCAAAAAGTTATGTAAAAGATAACTAGTAGGTATCTACTTTTGGTACCTGATTTGGCATTAGAAAAAAACTTGTGTTTATTATTAACTAGTGGCCTGTCCCGGCTTCGCACGGTTAAACAAACCTCGATTAACAATAAGTATATAGCCTGTGTCACTCAGTGATAATGTAGCATTCTAACGATGAAAGAATTATTCAGATCGGTCCAGTAGTTTCGGAGCCTATTCAATACAAACAAATAAACAAAAAAATCAAATGTTTCCTCTTTATAATTAGTGTAGATGTAGATATAACTAACTAGGTAAATGAAATGGGATATTCTCGCTTTCCACTTTTCGTCTCCTGTTATATTATATCGTAAATTCGTAATTCAACCTAGATTGAAGATCGTCAGTTGCTAGGTTGACAATATAGTCATTTGAATTACAAAACTATCTACACACACTCCCAAACTCTTTGCGGTAAAACGTTCAAAGAAAAATGGCACTAAAGCCAGCCGCGGCGGAGCAAACCATAATCACAGAATTTCCTTTCTTTATTCATTTAAAATTATTTCGTCGACGACAAGCAGAATTTATTCAAGTCGAGCCATGCAAACAACAACATTTTGTATGTGTACCGTCCTCATACACACACAGCCGGCTGTGAAAACATACCAACACGCACACATACGCGTGTTCACACACAAAACAAACCAGGAAACGTCTAGCGAAAAACAAACAAGGGTCTTTTGTATTGTGTAAACAATTGGCTGGCCGTATGCAACAGGCGTGACGTGCCAGAAAAAAACAAAGCTACAGGCTATCTTCAATAGGTGGCGTTGTTTAGCAGCAATGGCTTGATGACTGTAGTGTAGTTGTAATTTGATAGATGGCAGAAGTTGTGAATAATGGGATGGTTTTCAGTTTTTTTAATTTTTCACGTTTTCGTTTTTGGCATAGCACTTTACGTGGAATTCCATAGTTTACTTCACAATAACTAAACCCTACTAATCCCACTAATATTATAAACGTGTAAAGTTTGGATGGATGGATGGATCATCCGTCAAAGCGTTATCGCTATAACGGTTAATACATAAATTATAAACGGTAATGAGACGAACAATGCGCTATACTTACCATCAGGAGAGCGCGTTGTTCGTCTCATTACAATTACATTTTAAAAAATGTAGGGGAAGTTAGCAATGTAGCCTAAATAGTCCAGGATGTTTGTTACAAACTCCAAAAAAAAACTCCATCCAAACTTTCACATTTATAGTATAAGTGGGATTAGGTACACATTTAGAACACAGTATCTAAATCTGCGTGCTTCATCTTCGACTACTTATTGCTTACCATCGGTGGCAGATTTTTCAACTTGAGGGTGGTAGCTAGCCAGCCGAGTACTAGAAAGTACCCTACCACCATGCTATGGTTTCCTCACGATGTTTTCCTTTCCAGCAGCACAAGCTCATTGTTGGGGTTTGAACCCGCGCCACGGCGTGCGAACTGACTAACCACTGAACTATCATCGCTACAAAATCAGGTGAGCATGTTGCCTAAAAAAGATTAACACAATGTTTTTATTTTAAAAATGCGTACATTATAATATGAATAAATTACTTATGAATGAATTACTAATTGACTACTAAAATTTCATAAATACGTACCATCGGAGGCACGCCATTCTTTGTACCACACAATAAGAGGAAGTTTAATTTTGTTATGTTAATTATAAATTAGTCATAAACTATGATTGCTAGAACATATTTAAAAAATATTGCTGGTTGTTTATGAAACAGAATGTAGATAAAGGCGTGTTGATAGACGAATCTAGTTGGACCTTTAGTTGTATAATGTTTTGATTAGAAAAATCTAAGGGTATTGTCAACTTGTAACTTGTAACAGCCTTAGTTGGCATAAGATAGGTATTGGGTTATAGGATTTTGGTTAACACTGTAGTTCGGATTTATTTTTATATCTACTAAAGGTTTCAAAAACCCAAACTCTTTCCTTTACTTTTTCTCAGCTCTCGTCAGATCTGTGTTAGAGTATGGAAGTCCATATGGTCTCCTTTCTATAAAGTGCATGTTGAAGAAATAGAAAAGGTTCAAAAGAAATGTTTGAGAATGCCATGCTATCGATCACGTTTGTCTAAATTTAATGTACATAAACTAGAAACCCGTCGTAAATACTTTGGTTTTGTTTTCCTCCATAAAATAGTCCACTCGTTTGTCGATACTCCTAATTTACTCTCTCAACTAAATTTTTATATCAAATATAACGCGCGTCGTTGTAATCGTACAAATCTCTTTGCCTTACAAATTTATAATAACAACTTTTCTATATACAACTCTTTAGTACGGATGGCTCGCCAGTATAATGAGATGGCAAATAAGGATATAACTGTTGAAATCTTCTCTCCTAATTTTCGAACTTATATCAAAAATATTTTATGTCCTAAACGCCTGGCTCAATCCGACCCCTAGCTAATAATACAGATATACTGTTCCCATAATGATAGTTATTTAAACGCTAAACCAATATTGCACACATGGTCTGAGTTGCAATCCCGCTTAGATCCAACTTTTCTCTACTCTAGTTTTTTAATGATTGCAATAAAAAAAATAAAGTTGAAAGAGTGGTATAAGATAGTATAAGTTGTAGTAGCGATCTATCCGCAACATAATGGTTGAAAGTATCCAGGTCAACCCTCAAGTCTGCTGATATGAGCCAAAACTTATCTATCTCTACATAGTGTAAAACTCGCTTCCCGCCATCTGTACGCTTAGATCTTTTAAATTACGCTACGCGTTTTAATGCGGTTCCCATCAATAGATAGAGTGATTCAAGAGGAAGGTTTATATGTGTCAAACATGCATATGCACTACATTAGTATCGACATTGCACCTGTGCGAAGCCGAAGCTAGTATAAAACATAATCAGATTAATAACAGCATGGTTCCTTGTTTTTTCCAAAAATCCTCGTAACTACTTGAATATTTTTTTGGATAAAAACAGCTCCATCTATTAGTGGGTTTTAGCACTTTTTACAAGATTTGACCATTAGACTTCTCTCCTCCTACACACCAAATTGCTGACCTGTCGACATAGCTTTGTTGTCGGCGGGTTAGTCGATGTCTTCTTGTACAATTTGGAAATCAACATATATAAAAAAACCCTATACCATATGAATAGGAATCGTCCTAAAATTTTAGGCGGGTTATGAGAGGCAAAATCAGGATAATACTAAGTTAAACTTGTCTCGTTTTCACGCGTAATATTTTACGAGAGCGAAAAAGTTGATTTTCAATATAAGCAAATTAATAAGTATTTGAAAGGTTATACGTATATGCTGTCATTTAAGATGTATAAACTAGCTAAATTTATAGGGCAGAACACTTGGAAGGGACGTCAACATATTCAAAGTCTGACGCCAAAAATGTATAAAAATAGGTCAATGATCTTATAGTCAATAGAAATATGGCTCGACACGAAAGAACGCTTTAAGGAGTAACGACAGTTCAACAAATGTGACATTTCAGTGTTCATCGATCGGTTCGGTATTGCATGCGTGCGTAAATACTCTTAGAAATCAGTAAATGTTTTTGTTATATTTCGTTTCTAGATAAAAACATTTCGAAGACGTCACCTTTACTGTACAAAGCACGACTCTTATGTATAATATACGTACACGGTATAAGCAAGTGTAATCTTGCGCTATTAGGTATTCCATACTAGTACCAACATACTTGTATACTACGGCAATGACAAGCAACACTTTTCCAAATATTTAGATTTCTCCCAAGCATTAGACAGGGTAGACCATCACGAAACACTCACATAACTACATACAAACAAGCGTATAAGGCGTACAGAGTTTATTATTGTTTTTTCTCTCGGTTACAGATTGTATTCAAAACATCGGACTTGCATTTGCTCAGTCGATTCGAGAGCTTGGATGAGGTGTACCGCAGGGTGGCGGTCGCGGACCCTTTGGACTTTGCAAAGTGGAGTGATTTGGACTTAGTAGTGCCTGGATGTGTCTTCAGAGGGATGAAGACCAGTACGTAGCGGAAACGGTAAGGAAATCTATTACCATTATTTTTCGTACAGTTAGAATTTTACTCTATTTCTATTTATATGAGCCCGAACGAGGCGTCCGTTAAAAAATCTTTGGCTATAGTTCCACTCGAGTCCAGGGTCCTTCTAGATAAACGAGCCTGATTTTAAACCATATCATTACCTCCCATCTGGTACGGTAAACGCTTATTTACATACAATTTTTTAATTGGAAATTGATTCAGAATATTTGTAATTTTTTTTACAGACAATGTTTCAAATAATTTATTTACAAGTATCACAATAGGTACATCATTTGGATCAAATTACAACAATGTGTGTTATTTGGATTATTATTGGGAACACTATACAAAGCTTTTGATAATTACATATATTTATTATACGTGACAAGACAACCCCTAATATATATACTCATACAAAACAGAAAAAAAATCTTTAGTTACATGACTTTCGATTCGATAATTTGCCTATTTTGTCCGCGCAGTAACAATGTTTCTTTAGAACTTCAAGTTCAAGTTTTCAAATGAAGAAAAACACAAGACTTGAGACGAATATGACGAACTGGCTTTTGCAACTATTTAATAATACATACAAGTTTCAAGTTGGGAAAGTCATAAAATAAAAGTTGTTGAATTTTTTTCTTTTGAAATTTTTATCCAATAAAGTTTCCCCACCTTATTGGATCAAAATTTGTCAATAAACATGTGGAGATACCTATTAGGCACTTATGTAATTTTTGTAGCTTTATTCCAAAAACACGACAAAATTCGAAGGCTAAAAGTGAAAACGCAGGAGTTCAATCCAAATATTTGAACCAAAACATATTTTGCAATCGGTCTTCAATAAAAGTGCAAGTCCAGGAGTATTTTGAAAACATTCATTGAACCTTCAAAGGACCCTCTTGATGTTGCGATGATAAAGCATTATCCGGCGTGACTAAGCCAATTTCAAGAAAAACATATTTTGAAGAACGTCGCTAAAAAAGAAATGAAAAAATGTATTGTAAAAAAAATATAGCTAAAGAAAATAATATACTTCTCATGAAAATATATAGTTATTATGTAGGTACAATGTACATGGCTATGGCTTGAAGTGTCTTACAAATAAAACATTTTTGATTTAAAAAAACAAACTGTAATTTATCAAAGAACAAAACAAAGAAGTATTGCCCAAAATTGCTCTGTTTAAGACAATTGCTATTTTTTTTAATACTATGGAAACGGCTTAAAGATGTCGTTTTCTTACGTTTTTAATTGAATTAAAATACAAGTTTCTGGCAACGTTGCCACGCTGAATGGGAGCAAATTGGCCAATGGAATTTGCTGCCCAAGTGGATGTTTTCTTATAGATACAATCTGGGTGCCTTCAAGTCGCGAGTGAATCGGTTTCTTTTAGGCGAGCATGCTCCATCGTAGACCGCATCTTCGCTTAACATGAGGCGAGATTTCGGTCAAACGCAAGCCTATTTGTAACAAAAAAAATCCTACGCCACTAAATGTTTGACCAGGTCTCTATGTAGACCAAATAAATAAAGAATATTATTTAATTATTGTATCCTTGACTTGTTTATCTAGTTCTTATGATTAATTCGTATTTGTAGCTTTTGACTGAGTATTAACTAAATTTTTGATTTTGTTTTTGATTGTAATGCATGCCGTCTTCGCCTATAATTGGCTATTATTGATTTATAATTGCTGTGACACTTATATTGACATTTGTAATTTAGAATATAAATAAATAACAAATATCGTGGGACATTACACACAACGCCATGTAACCCCAAACTAAGCAGAGCTTGTGTGATGGAATTCAGATAACTGATAGAATTCATATATACTTTTTTTTATATTAAAGGTTTACTTTTAGTTTATTCCCGCTTAACAGTCGTTTTAGTTACAACAGTGATGAGGACTTAAATTTAACTTATTTGACAATTATTTATAATTAAAAACTCAATCTTTCTTAGTATCTAGAACTAATTTGACATAAACTTTAAAAATATAATTTAACAAAAATCTAATTAAAAATAAAATTTCTGAATAAAATACCACATGTCTTAATATCCTCTTCTCTCATTTCTTTTCCACAAATTGTGTATCTTGGGTGGGAATCGAACCCACGCCTTACACGCTCTTGAAGCAGACAAACTACCAATGAGCCAACAGGGCTGTCAAAAATATATGTACACATAATAATACAAGTGTAATGTATTATTATAAGGTTGCACGTTCAAAACACAGATTATTATTTTATGCGTATGTGCATACCACATCTGAGCTAGACGTATTGTTTTAAAAAAATTAGACCACCCACATACCAAAACAATCACCTTTATCGTCTACGCAGCTCAAACAAAAACTCCTTGTTTATAAAAAACATAACACAGCGAAGGTAAACTCAGAACGAGCGAGAAGAACGCAAATCTAAACAATTTTTCTTTAGTATCGATTTATCGAATGCTTTCATCGATTATTATAAACATGAAAATCGAATGAAAACATACACAGTCGACGCGGGGACTCGGCGGCGGATATTTTATAAATAATTGCAGGTGCACGGTTGTTGTGGTTGACGTTTAAATTCGTAATAAGTTAGATAATATACGAACTCATAACTAGTTATTCTGCCGCTAAGCAGTAGTGTGAAAATATTACTGTGTTCCGGTTTGAAGGGTGCAGCTAGCGAAATTACTGGGCTGTTGAGACTAACCACCGAAAGTGTCATTGTTGATTTAAAAAAAAAATACTCAATTGTTTACGATAATATTTTTATACGAGACCACGTCTGAAGTATGATCTACCAAGCAAAAGAAGAATCATCTAAATCGATTCATAATAATTGGCGGAATTATCTCGTAACAAACTTTAAAAAAATACAATCGAAATGAAAACCTCTTTTTTGAGTCGGTTGAAAAGGGACAGTCCCGTGCAAAGCGGGACGTATGGAATATGATTTACTAAGAAAAAAAAATCATCAAAATCGATTCATAATTGGCGGAATTATCTCATAGTAAACATTAAAAAAATACAGTCGAATTGAGAACTCTTTTTTGAGCCGGTTGAAAAGGGACAGTTCCGTTCAAAGCGGGACGTACGGAGTATGATTTACTAAGAAAAAAAAAACATCAAAATCGATTCATAATTGGCGGAATTATCTCGTAGTAAACATTAACAAAATACAGTTGAATTGAGAACCTCTTTTTTGAGTCGGTTGAAAAGGGACAGTCCCGTTCAAAGCGGGACGTATGGAGTATGATTTACCAAGCAAAAAAAAAATCATCAAAATCGATTCATAATTGGCGGAATTATCGCGTAACAAACATTACAAAAAAACAGTCGAATTGAGAACCTCTTTTTTGAGTCGGTTGAAACGGGACAGTCTCGCTCAAAGCGGGACGTATGGTCACTTTATGTATTCATCATGTATGTATCAACCGTATTAATCTCGTTTCTTTGGACATATCTACTCATATATATCTTTGTATATAATATAGTTGTTTTTGTGTGTCCCCAGTATCAGAGAGATAGGCTTTTATAAATAAGTACTTTACTGAGATAGATCAAGCGTGTTTATCTTAAGATTCGTAAATATATAAGTATGGTACAGTTTGTAAACAAGCTTCTACGATTAAAGTAATGTTCGAAAGTAATTTAATAATAATGTTTTTATTAAATTATCCCACTAATAATAAATGTGAAAGTCTGGATTGATGGATGTTTGTTACTCTTTCACACAAAAACTACTGAACGGATTTGGATGAAATTTGATATGGAGGTAGCTGAGACCCTGGATTAGAACATAGGCTACTTTTTATCCCGAAAAATGAAGCGGGTAACACCGCGGGACGCAGTTCTATTCTAATTTTCACATAAAAACTTGAAAACATTACACTCTTTTTAGCGCAGTCGTGTGAAATACAACCGAATTGAACACTCCCCTTTTTTAAGAAGTCGGTTAAAAATTGCTCAAATTTGAAACTGATAAAATTGCTCCTAGGAAATCTTAAAAGGAATTAATTGTTTTGTAATCTACTTTAAATTGCGTCTGATACGAATGACTCATATTGATGTAATCAAATTTTATTTTAATAAAATGAGATAAAAGCAATAATAATAGATACTATAATAATATGTCTGTCGACATCCTATTTACTTCGATATATGCGAAAAAATAACCGGATGGACGGACATTTCGAGTTCGCGAGTCAAGCTGAAACAGCGTTGAGAAGCCATTTTTGTCTTTAAAATCAGAAAAAAAACGAAATGTACAAACATTAAAAATAATATAAATATCTAACATACCTAATTGAAAACATATTTTAAAAGTATGTATTCATCTATCATTGTCAGTTTTATTTGTAATTAAAATTATTATCAAATTCTATTCAGTGTTAAATAGTGAATATTATCTCTTTTAATGTGATTGTAATTATTTATGAAAAATTAATTATAATATTTTAGAACATACCTAGGTTATGTTTAACGTTAAGACTTAAACATGGGGTTTGTGTGGACTAGACAAAACAACGCCGAGCCAATCATTAAAATTTGGGTAAGTTATAACCAGATCCATTCCTGTTCACGGAACTTTTCTACACTAATATTATGAACAGGATTTTGATTTTTGTATGTTTGTAACGAATAAACTCAAAAACTACTGGACCGGTTTCAAAAATTCTTTCACCGTTGGAAAGGTACACTATCCCCGGGTGACATAGGCTACTTTTTCGGTTGAATTTGGCGAGTGTATTACATAACGAGATAGACATAGAGACTTCATAATACAATTCGGTAGAAATTAGAGGCTTTATGATAGAGTTCGGTAGAGTGTGTTGGTTTTATAACAAAATTCGGTAGTTTGATGACTTTATTGGAATAAGTAGAGTTTATTGGTTGTGTCTTTCATTTTTTATTTCATTTATTTAATAACATATAAAACAGAATGTAATAATAATGCGAGTAACTCCAATTCAATATACATTTTACAGATTTGTATCACATTTCAAAACTATAAATTATTAGACAATAGACAACACTTTATTTATGACATACGACATATTTCAACATTTTGTGAATAAACAAAAGTTTGTTCTGTGCCTGGGTGTTCTGTATGTATTACAAGTATCTATTTACAAAAAAAAAGTATTTATGTATTCTATCAGTTATCTGACTTCCAGCACACAAGCTCTGCTTAGTTTGGGGCCAGATGGCGCTGTGTGTATAGTCCTACTCCATACAAAAATAAACATAAAACAAAGAAAAAACTTACATTATGTCTAGGTGCATCGTAATTACATTTTAAAAAGTCATTAGAGAATTAATTTATAAGTCATTAATTAATTAGATAAAATAAATTAAATAATAACTAAGTAAGTTCTACAGACAAAATACATACAAATGTCTTCAAAATACATTCAACTGTATTTTAAAATTAAAATCTCTGAATTCGGTATTGATCAAGGGCTTTATAACAAAGTTCGGTAGAGTGCGGGGGCTTTAGAACAACATTTGGTACAATTCGGGGGATTATATTATAGAGTTCGGACGCTTTATAACAGAATTCGGTAGATATCGGAGGTGTTATAACAGTATTCGGTAGAGTTCGGGGGTAGGTTAAAGTTCCTTTACAGAATGATTTCATTTTACATTTTTTGTTTCAGAGACCAATGGTGCAGTTACCTTTACTGGTAAGCCATATTTTAATTAATAGTTGTAATAAGACCTATATTTATAATTAATTTATCCATGACTACGTCCCGAGAAGGCAACCCTGTTTGGTTTTGAGTAAGTTGTATTATTTTACTTTAGAATGCTTTCTCTTACGTTTCACCGCCATCTCACCTGATGTTAAATGATGATGCGGTCGAAGATGTCATTTATTTATATTGTAGATTAATGTTACATTTTCACTAAAATAATGTATAATATTAAATGCAATATATTTTATTCGTGTCATTGTTTTTAATAGTTCTACGGTATGGTACGGTATTCTATTTATATTATACGAACTGCATTTTGTTTTTTTTTGCCCGACTGGGTGTTCCCGTTAGATTTAAGCAATGCACTGGACTGTTTGACTACTCAAAGTTCTGTGTATCGCTGCAATGGTCATGGACAGGCTCTCTTACCATCAGGTGAGCGTCTTGTTCGTATCATTACAATTACATTAAAAAAAAACAATTACATGTGAAGACAGCATAAAATAATAACAATGATTAAATCATAATTAATGTAAAATTAAACTCCAAAGAAACAATTAAAATAAAACATAATTATCCCATTTCCATGTAAATTTTTGTCAGAGATTTTTGTTTTTTGTCAAGTAATTTTTTTTTTTTTTTTTTTTTTATAGTTGACAGGCTAGTTGTTTTGACCACAGCTCACCTGATGTTAAGTGAAGGTGTGGTCGTAATTATGCGGTCTACGATGAAACACGCTGTCCTAGAAGAAACCGATTAAACCGCATCTTCGCTTAACATCAGGCGAGTTGGCGGTCAAGCGCAAGCCTAATTAAAAAAAAAAATACAAAAACATATTTACGTTAAAAGCATGGTTAGCAGTAAAAATTAAGAAAGTATACCAATATTAGATATATAGAATAACGTTTTTCGTATTCGTAAAACTTTACATAGTATAAAATAAAGTCGCTCCCCGCTGTCTGTACGCCTAGATCTTTTAAAATACGCAACAGATTTTAATACGGTTTCTATCAATAGACAGAGCGATTCAAGAGGAAGGTTTATATGTATAAATTATATAATACATACATATGCACCATATTAGTATCTAACATTGCACACGTGCGCAGCCGGGCGCTAGTATTTCCATATTTTATTTTAGCAATGAAATCTAGACTAATGACTCGATCCCTAAAATTCAAATTAAAACTTTCCAGACAATCGATATAGAGTTTGCTTGCCTATCGACCGGACCCTTGTTTGTGCTTCAGATATTTAAGACATTAAGCCTCTTTGCTCCTAACCTCACTCGGCAACGTCGCGTCGGCAAGCTAAGAGTGCACGGCCTTATGTACATTTGCTCTTTTGTTTGCAGTTTTTTTTTTCAGTCGGATTTGAAATTTAGATGAAAAAAGTCCACACAGATCGACCTATACGTAGCTTAAAGTTACATCTGCAAAAACTCAACTTTACAGGATAGCAGCTGAAAGGCTTTCAGAAAAGAATTTTGAATGTTTTTAAAAAAATAACTTGGTTTTACTAATCCTAATTCTACTAGAATATTGGTCTAATGAATATACATATAGACAGAAAGTAAAGTAAATGAGTGTTTAAGGTATATATTTAGTATATTTCCGTGTAAAAGTCGTACAACAGTGTTAAGGAAATCCTCACCATTATGTTAAGCAGAAATAAACTAAATAAATACCATAAACACTCAAAATGAACTTCCGCAAAGTAACGCATGAATCAATTAATTAGTAAAGTAAGTTTTTTTCTAAAAACTTTTGGAATGCTCCTTTGTAAAGTTGAGTTCTTGGAGATGTAACTTTGTTCTACGGATAGGTCGAGATGTGAGGAGTTTTGGCGGGAATGCGGAAAAATCATGCACCTTATTATTTTCCGATTTCTTTCAAAATGTTTTTAACTGTTTATTATTTAATTTCATTCGTTTATAAAATACAAAAATAAAATTTAATAAAACTACGAAATAATAGAAAATAGTTGCAATACAAAAGACATGTAAAAACTTCAATGTGTAAAATAATCCCACTAATACTATTAATGTGAAAGTTTGGATGCACGGATGGATCTTTGTTACTCTTTCACGCAAAAACTACTGAACAGATTTGGATAAAAGGTAGCTGAGACCCTGGATAAACACATAAGCTACTTTTAATCCCGAAAACATGTAGCGGGTAACGCCGCGGGGCGCAGCTAGCTTATTATAAAATAAAAATAATTTTACAGTTTTTAATACCGTCATATCAGTGAGATTGGAGGGCTGTTTATCTGTCACTTACGTCAAATATCTTGTCGCAGAACTTGCAGGGGTATCGCAGGGGTCGCTTAAATCCTTCGTGAACGTGTCTTTTGTGATCTCTGAGCGACCAGTTGCCGCGGAGCGCAGCTAGTAAGACTATACAAATAAAAACAGATGCCAACTTAAGTAACAATTACTAAAAAACAGTAAAAAAAAGTAAGTAACATTACTTAAAAGTATTTAAGTATTTTATCAGTAAATCTGACTCCCATAGTACAAGCTTTGCTTAGTTTGGGGTCAGATGGCGCTGTGTGTAATATCCTACGATATTTATTTTATTTTTATTTATTTAATTATGTACCTAATAGTAAAAAATAAATCAATGTGTCAACGCCTAATCTGAAAATATTTCCAGTCCTATAAAAATATTGAAAGACAAAAGACAAAAATATGACAGAAGTTAGTGATCAAATCCAACTATAAAAAGTCCATGCTTGAACTCTATCTTTTGTTACAAGGTCTATGGTAACAAAACTGTAAAAAAAACTAGATACGAGTTATAAAATGAAGAGATAAAATAATATCTACATCCTATTTACTTCATTACTTGCAAAAACATGTAACGACCTAAAATATTTACTAACGGATCTCGGTCGATGGTAGCTCGTTGGTCGAAAATGTCGAGAATTGCAAGAAAGAAATGATGGAAAAATGTACACATAAACATACTGACATACATACTGACTATAATGACAGCCCCGTTGGCTCATTGGTAATATATCTGCCTTGAGAGCTGTAGGGCGTGGGTTCGATTCCCACTCAGGGCAAACATTTTGTGAATAAACAAATGTTTGCTCTGTGTCTGGGTGTTCTGTATTTATTATAAGTATGTATTTACAAAAAAAAAGTATTTATGTATTCTATCAGTTATCTGACTTCCATCACACAAGCTCTGCTTAGTTTAGGGCCAGATGGCGCTGTGTGTATATCGTGTCCTACGATACGATACTTATAGCCATGTCCATTACACTAACACACCCCTGTTGGATGCACGGATGGATCTTTGTTACTCTTTCACGCAAAAACTACTGAACAGATTTGGATAAAAGGTAGCTGAGACCCTGGATAAACACATAAGCTACTTTTAATCCCGAAAACATGTAGCGGGTAACGCCGCGGGGCGCAGCTAGCTTATTATAAAATAAAAATAATTTTACAGTTTTTAATACCGTCATATCAGTGAGATTGGAGGGCTGTTTATCTGTCACTTACGTCAAATATCTTGTCGCAGAACTTGCAGGGGTATCGCAGGGGTCGCTTAAATCCTTCGTGAACGTGTCTTTTGTGATCTCTGAGCGACCAGTTGCCGCGGAGCGCAGCTAGTAAGACTATACAAATAAAAACAGATGCCAACTTAAGTAACAATTACTAAAAAACAGTAAAAAAAAGTAAGTAACATTACTTAAAAGTATTTAAGTATTTTATCAGTAAATCTGACTCCCATAGTACAAGCTTTGCTTAGTTTGGGGTCAGATGGCGCTGTGTGTAATATCCTACGATATTTATTTTATTTTTATTTATTTAATTATGTACCTAATAGTAAAAAATAAATCAATGTGTCAACGCCTAATCTGAAAATATTTCCAGTCCTATAAAAATATTGAAAGACAAAAGACAAAAATATGACAGAAGTTAGTGATCAAATCCAACTATAAAAAGTCCATGCTTGAACTCTATCTTTTGTTACAAGGTCTATGGTAACAAAACTGTAAAAAAAACTAGATACGAGTTATAAAATGAAGAGATAAAATAATATCTACATTCTATTTACTTCATTACTTGCAAAAACATGTGACGACCTAAAATATTTACTAACGGATCTCGGTCGATGGTAGCTCGTTGGTCGAAAATGTCGAGAATTGCAAGAAAGAAATGATGGAAAAATTTACACATAAACATACTGACATACATACTGACTATAATGACAGCCCCGTTGGCTCATTGGTAATATATCTGCCTTGAGAGCTGTAGGGCGTGGGTTCGATTCCCACTCAGGGCAAACATTTTGTGAATAAACAAATGTTTGCTCTGTGTCTGGGTGTTCTGTATTTATTATAAGTATGTATTTACAAAAAAAAAGTATGTATGTATTCTATCAGTTATCTGACTTCCATCACACAAGCTCTGCTTAGTTTAGGGCCAGATGGCGCTGTGTGTATAGTCCTACGATACGATACTTATAGCCATGTCCATTACACTAACACACCCCTGTTTTTTAAATTATCTCTACTTTTTTTAAATTTCTGGCACCACACTTTATTAATTTTGCCAGTATCAAGTACTTACATTGATATTTTCAAATATCACACTAATATTACAAAAGCGAAAGCTTGTGAGTGCGTAAGTGTGTATGTTTGTTACTCTTTCACGCTCAAACGGCTGCATCAATTTTAACGAAATGTTGTAATGGAGGTAGCCGACACCTTGGATTATCACAGATTTGTTCACGTGGGAACAGCGGGTAACACCGCGGGACGCAGCTTGTATTATGTGAATAAATGATAAAAATAATAATAATAAATATCGTGAGACATTACACACAGCGCCATCTGACCCCAAACTAAGCAAAGCTTGTACTATGGAAGTCAGATAACTGATAGAATACTTATATAGTTTTTTTTGTAAATCATCATCATCATCATCATCATTTCAGCCGTAGGACGTCCACTGCTGGACATAGGCCTCCCCCATTGACTTCCATAAAGACCGGTTGGAAGCGGCTCGCATCCAGCGCGTTCCTGCGGTCTTTACTAGGTCGTCTGTCCACCTTGTGGGTGGACGTCCTACGCTGCGCTTGCCGGTCCGTGGTCTCCACTCCAGAACTTTGCAGCCCCATCGGCCATCAGTTCTGCGTGCTATGTGCCCTGCCCACTGCCACTTCAACTTGCTAATCCGTTGGGCTATGTTTTTGTAAATACATACTTATAATACACTAGCGGACGTCTCGCGGTTTCACCCGCGTAGTTTCCGTTCCCGTGGGAATACATGTAGTAAAAGTAGCCTATGTCACCCGGGGATAGTGTAGCTTCCCAACGGCGAAATAATGATTGTAATCGGTCCAGTAGTTTCGGAGCCTATTCAATACAAACAAATAAACAATCAAATCTTTCCTCTTTATAATAGTATAGATATACAGTACACCCAGACACAGAACAAACATTTGTTTATACAGTGTTTATCCTGGGTGGGAACCGAACCTACAGCTCTTGAAGCAGACGTACTACCAATGGACCAACAGGGTCCAACTGTCGAATAAAGGTTAATGTAACAGACAGACACATAATTTAAATTGCTATTTCTAAAAAAGGTCAAGGTGTTATAAAAAAAGGTTTTGCCAGCCAACCAGAAAACCTTTGAACACATAAATTTGTAAACAACCAATAAAAGGTATTTCCCCCTTCCTTCAGTCGTAAAAATACTGCTTTCTCGGGATACTTATTATACGTAGACCGTTAATGCTGTCGTGAAACCTTTATGTACCTACCTTTTATTATTTTATAACTAGTAACATCCCGTCGTTACACTTACACGATTTATTTTGATGATTTGAATTCTCATTATTGATCAGTATAGACACAACCTCGTAAAAAATTAGCAAACAGTGGTTAGCGCGGTTGATTTTCACGTTGGTGAGTATCGATTCAAACACCAACAATGAGCTTGAGCTGCCGTGAAACACATCGTGAGGAAACCATAGCATGGTAGGATACTTTCTAGTTCTCGGCTGGCTAGCTACCTTTCAAGTTGAAAATCTGCCGCCGAGCATCTACCGGTGTGTTCCGGTAGCCACACTTGAGAGCCAGTTCCATTCCAGGCTAGGTATGCTTTACCATCTTCGATTTTCGACCACACCGTCACTTAACATCAAGTGTGATCGCGGTCAAAGGTAAGTCTGTGTTAATAAAAAAAAACGCAAAAAATAACACACAGAAATTATAATAATGTAAATTTTAAAGTTTCGCATTTTGAACACATTAATAATTATATTTATCAACGGCATGTAATTGCACTCGAAATACTATAAAATTAGTTTTAATGTTTTTAATTAAAATAATTATAATAAATAATTACAGTCATGTTACTTGCTTTTCGATGAAAGAAAACGTTATTAGGAAGACTGTACTGACTGTTTTGTTTAACCGACTCAAAAAAGGAGGAGGTTCTCAATTCGACTGAATTTTTAACCCACTCAAAAAATGAGGAGGTTCTTAATTCAGTCGAATTAAGAACCTCCTCATTTTTTGAGTATGTTTTGTATTCTGTATGTTTTTTACGCGATAATTCCGCCAATTTTATGAATCGATTTTGATGATTCTTTCTTCTTCTTGAAAAACAGAATAAAAACAAGCGTGATTTTTGCCATTTTTATAGATGATTCTTGATGATGATTCTGATGACCCTTCGTGCGCGAAGGGTTCCGTACCATTATCGTCCACCAAGCAAAAAAAGAATCATCATCAAGAATCATCTATAAAAATGGCAAAAAATCACGCCTGTTTTTATACTGTTTTTTAGTATTTGTTGTTATAGCGGCAACAGAAATTCATCATCTGTGATAATTTCAACTGTCTAACTATCACGGTTCATGAGATACAGCCTGGTGGCAGACAGACAGACAGACGAACGGACAGCGGAGTCTTAGTTTCCGTTTTACCCATTTTGGGTACGGAACCCTAAAAATCAACAAAAGTAAAAAAATTGTATACATCGATGATATTTTCGTTTGCTCCGAAATCTCGCTGTTTCATTGGCGCAGCGCGTTTAGTTGACCTAAAGGTCCATGGAGTCGTATTAAATTGTAAATTTTAATTATTCAAGTGAACACTTTCGTAGCCGCGTTGAGTGATTTTTGGTAGGGGCAGAACATGAGTACGCGTCACCGACATGCTGATGTGAGTTTAAGTTTTCACTTTTGTCGGCAGTCTCCACGACTACTTTTTTTTGTTCTAAAAGTAAGACAAACTTTTCTTATTGCTATCCTAACAATGTAAAAACATATTATAGGTACATAGAGCGGCTTAACCATCAAGCTGGCAGCAGTTATTGGTTTTAACCGACTTCAAAAAAGGGGAAGGTTCTTAAGTAGTTTTTTTTTTCAAATTTTATATTTACCATTTCCATTCCAGGCTAGGGGTGCTTCACACTCACTTAACATCAGGTGAGCTGTCTTCAAACACCTAGCCTATCGACCAAAAAAAAACTTGACATTTATAAACCGAGTTGGGAAATTATGTTTTTAATTAAAAGGACATACTTTCAGATTAGTTCCATAGAAATGTTTACTATCAATATGAGCACGGGGATTGGAGACAGAAAATTCAATACACAATCGTATTATATTATATTACCTGACAGATCCGAAACCCCTAACTAATGTCTATCGACGACCCAATCCCTCCCCTTTCAGGACCCAGAGTAGGAAGGGGGGGGGGGGGTCCTTCCCCCCATTACGGCCATATCCCCCCGCTTCACATAAACCAAGCTAAGCGCTTTATTGTTCATAGAAGCTCTGTATTGAGATTTTAGCTCTTGGGTCTTCTAGTTGAGGAGTCGTAAGTCGAAATGTATTTGTACTTAATCTTTTTGTAGCGATGATAGCTCAGGGGTTAGCGCAGTCGATTCGCACGAAAGGCGTGGGTTCAAACCCAACAATAAGTTTTAGCTGCCGGTGAAGGAAAACATCGTGAGGAAATCGTAGCATGGTGGTAGGGTACTTTCTAGTACTCGATTGGCTAGCTACTTCAAGTTGAAAATCTGTCGCCGAGCATCTAACGGTGTGTTCCGGCTGCCTCACTTGAAAGCCAGTTTGATTCCAGGCAAGGTGGGTTAACTCTCTTCAACCACACCGTAACATAACACACTTAAGATCCGGTGAGCTGTAGTCAAGTACCTAGCCCGTCACCCACAAAAAGTTATTTTAAACCCCTGAGACATTGACAATGTCTCAGGGGTTTAAAATACCGTATCCATTTGATATTTGGTATAGATGTGACTTGTGGAACATTATTAAGAGATAAAAGCTATCCTTTATTTTAATTTTTTTTTTTTTTTTTTTTTTTTTATATCATAAGACATTACACACAGCGCCATCTGACCCCAAACTAAGCAGAGCTTGTGCTATGGAAGACAGATAACTGATAGAATACTTAAATACTTTTTTTTTTTTGTAAATACATACTTATAATACATACAGTACACCCAGACACAGAACAAACATCGATGTTAGTCACACAAATGTTAGTCCTGAGTGGGAATCGAACCCACGCCCTTCAGCTCTCGAAGCAGACACACTACCAATGAACCAACAGGGCTGTCAATAATAATTTATAACTGTTGCTTATTTGTTACTTACAAATGTTTCATTTCACTAAAGTTAACGTAAGCTAGTTGGAAATGGAAACATTTTATTGGTAAAGTAAGATAATAATTTGAGTACCATCTCTTCGCAGTAGGCGGTCGCTCTTAAGCGCCACTGGGCGTCACTTTATAGAGGGCGGAGCTTATCTACTACACCCGACGCCACCCGACGTTACTTTTTAATTAATAATCTTGTTTTAAACCTTTTTCGTTGCTGGCAGTTTTTAATTTTATTCTGGGATTATTTTTTTTACTGTTCGTAAAAGGTCGTATGCGGAAATCGATATTAATTCAAAGACCGAAAGCTATGTTGAGTTTGGCCGGGAACACAGAGAAATAATGTAAAAGTAATGAGACGAACGAAAAGCTCTCTTGATGGTAAGGGATAACGTCTTTCTTTAGAAATTTGAGTAACTATACAAAGTTTAGGGCATTGATGCTTTGGTGCTCATTACTTTGAGATATTTGATAGTTTAGTTGCAGTATTCTTCAAAACCGGATCATAGTAACTTTTACACACTACTGCTTGGTGGTAACACATCTGATACTGCGGTGGTACCTACCTTTTTTTTTTCTCCCAGGGAAAATCCTTAATGGATACCACCAGCCCGGGGGGGGGGCTTGGTGGTTATGTGGGAATCTCCGCCGCCAGAGTAGCGGCCTACCCACTAAAAACCCTGGGGTGTTCCTTCTCCGCGCTTGCAGTTAGGGCCACGGGAACGCTTGCGCACTCGTCCGCAGCCCCAACAGCTTGTCTTCATCAGACATCGTCTCGGTGAGCTTATGCTCTACCCGTTATTTTATCGATGTGTGGAAACACGTCACACATCGCTCAGTCTCGGGGAGCTCTAACTGGGAGATCAGGTTCCCCCGACCCCGATACCTACCTAGACAACCTCTATGTAGGTACCTCTAAGACTTGCTAAGGAGATTTTTTATCAAGTAACTTTTCGCTTTATTACATTATTTTACAGAACTTGGGTTTCTTTGTGTGTTTATATTAAAGAAATATGATTTAATGATTCTTTTTTCATAAAATGCCAAATTGTAAGTATGCACTAGTTATGTAATGTGGTGAAATATGTATGTCTTATTTTTGTTTCCATTACTCTGTAAAATTTTCTAGTAAAGACAATGCTCAGTTTCCAAGAACATGACTGGACTGAATTATTACTTTACATGGTACTTTGACTGTGACTTAGACTTATTTGACAGCCCGGTTGGTCCATTGGTAGTATGTCTGATTCAAGAGCTATTCAAGAGCAATTAGGGTATGGTTTCGGTTCCCACCCAAGACAAACTTTGTGGTACAAACAAATGTTTGTTCTGTGTCTGGGTGTCATGTATGTATTATAAGTATGTAGGTATTTACAAAAAAAAAAAAAAAAAGTATTCTATCTGTTATCTGACTTCCATAGTACAAGTTACTTGAAGAATGGAAAAAACATGGAAAATGGTTTATTATTGGCAGATCTAAGTTGAATTTAGAACCTGAAATTACTTTTTTGCTACTGGCAACTTTTGGCAATTGTTATGTTTTATGGATGACAGGCTAGGTGTTTTGACCTCAGCTCACCTGATGTTAAGTGAAGGTGTGGTCGAAGATGGTAAAGCATACCTAGCCTGGAATGGAACTGTTATTGTGTTATTCCCCTTTTCCATAAACAAAAAATAAATCTACAAAAATCGAAAACCACTTTTAATTATAATAACCACAAGTCTTTATGCCCTTTTATCAAGTGGTTACTGCAGCCAATTATTTTCGTTATTTTAATTTAAATCCTCATCACGGTTGTATCGTTAATATATTTTTAGTTACAACAGTGATAGATACAGCGGAAATACACTAAAAATATATATAAAATTCCGCAAAGTAACGCCTGAATCAATCAAATAATAAATACAAATATTTTATTGATAACACCTATGCTACAAGTCACTTCAAAATTTTAAACATGTCATTAAATGAGTTTTAAAACACTGATTACATGTCAAAATAAGGTATGTCGATATACAAACATGTCAATTAAAAAAAAAATTGTCAATATAAAAATATGTCAATATCAAAAAAAAACTTGTCAATATACTAAAATGACATGACAAAATCATCAGATCAGACAGTCATCGGATAGGTATATCGCAGTTTTTCTGTGTCGCAGGAGCTATTTGAAACATTTTGTCCTGTTCCGTGGGGAGTAAAGTAAGCTCACGTCTTCCAAATAATTACCATAGACATGTCCCAGATTGCCCCAGTCCCGACTGTCCCAGTAACGCATGTGCCCCGTAAATCCCAGTTTCTGAGTGAGGCGACAATCGATACCTCCTAAATCATCGGCCGATAAAAATGTCAATGGCCTTCTTCCCTTGGAAGTATATCACACCGATGTGCCAGAAATAAAAGAGAAATGAAAACTAGCAGCAGCACGCGGTTTCAGCCGCTATCCTGCGGGAACTCTAGTAAAGTTGACAGCCCCGTTGGCTCATTGGTGCTGTTGAGAGCTTGGGTAGGGCGTGGGTTCGATTCCCACTCAGGGCAAACATTTTGTGAATAAACAAATGTTTGTTCTGTGTCTGGGTGTTCAATATGTATTATAAGTATGTATTTACAAAAGAAGAAAAAAATGTATTCTATCAGTTATCTGACTTCCATCACACAAGCTCTGCTTAGTTTGGTGTCAGATGGCGCTGTGTGTATAATCCTACGATATTTATTTAAGCTTTTTTTTAAATTAGAAATAGGCTTAAGTTTGTCCGCTATCTCACTTGTTGTTAAGTGATGATGCGGTCTAGGATGGAGCACGCTTGCCTAGAAGATACTGATTCACTCTCGACTTGAAGACACCTAGATTATATCCATCGGGAAACACTCACTCAGGTAGCGCATTTCACTGTCTAGCAGTCCGCACAATGAACGAAGAATCAAACCTTTTGGTTCGAGTTTTCGGAACGTCGTAGATACAAACTTCTAAGACGTAATAAACGCACCCACACACACGTGCTCACGCACGTGCATATTTATACATAATATGTACATAATATCGTCCACTTGCGTCAACAGTGTGACATCTCAAAAACCATAATTTTACAGAAAACTGCTATTAAACTTTGAAATGAACATAATTTAAATTATCGTGATAGCTTAATTGTGAATGAAGTGATTAGAGTATAACTTATATTGAAATTAAATATCAAAAAGAAAAACATATTTACCAGTAAATTAACTTCATTATAGAGTTTAAGGAAAACTTATCACGTTCCAAATAAAACGTAAGTTTGCAAGATTTTTAGTTGTCACGTTGAAGATGTGGAAATTGAGATTAATTATTTTTTTAATATAAAAAAGTAATGAGGCTAACGAGACGCTCTCTTGATGGTAAGAGATAACGCCTGTCCATGACCATTGCAGCGACACACAGAACTTTGAGTAACAAAACAAAGCCCAGGGCATCACTGCTTTGGCGCTCATTACTTTGAGACTTTTGATGGTTAGTCTCAACAGCCCAGTAATTTCGCTAGCTGCAGTACCCTTCAAACTGGAACACAGTAATGTTTACACACTGCTTAGCAATATAGTGGTATCGCCGTTTGACCATTGACTAAAAATTCTATTACCCAAACTATTTATATCCAAAAGTATTCTCTGATTAAAACATGCACCGCGGGCCGTTGTCTGAACAGCCCTGCTCTAGTGAATAACGCCGTACTAAGGATTCCTCGCAATATTTTCTTTATTTAAAATAATTCAAAATAAATAAAATAAAAATATATTTTTTTTAATAATTCATTTATTGTATAAATATGGGTACGTATACAAATAAATAGATGGAAAGTAAATAAGACCTCCATATTTTACCTTACGGCATGCAAAATTACTAAAACCACCTACTACTAACAATAAGCAATGATTTAATAAATTTGCATAATAAAATAAAATTCATTATAAGTGTATGACAATAAATAGGCATAAACGAGAATTATCTAGAAAAACGCAAAAAAATGCGGAACTGGCCGACCTTGTTAGCAACCAAGTATAATTTTAGCATGAAGTTATAAATATGCAAAACAAACAACAAAACGTAACTTATTTTTTAACAAAAAAAAAAACATTTAGTTATATTTTTATTTATAAGTTTGAGTACTTTTTTCAACTAAGATGACTTGCGTTTTAGAATTAATTATAAAAATATTTATTTTTCTACCTACGACTGAATTGGCCTGTACTTTTAAATTACTATTTAATTCAAATAATGTAATTATGTAAAATAGCACGCATTTATGCTAAGCTTTTTAATAGATATATTTATTAACTACAATACCTATAAAATACTACCTGTGTTCTGTGGTTTCACCCGCTATCCTGTCGAAACTATTTGAGTACTTTTTAGTACTTGGCTGGCTAGCTACAAGGGCGTGTTCCAGCAGCCTCCCTTTTTTTTTTTTTTTTTTAATGGTTGACAGGCTATGTGTTTGACCACAGCTTACCTGATGTTAAGTGAAGGTGTGATCGAAGATGGTAAAGCACACCTAGCCTGGAATGGAACTGGCTCTCAAGTGAGGCTGCCGGAACACACCGTTAGATGCTTGGCGGCAGATTTTCAAATCGAGGGTGGTAGCTAGCCAGCCGAGTACTAGAAAGTACCCTACCACCATGCCATGGTTTCCTCACGATGTTTTCCTTCACCGGCAGCTCAAGCTCATTGTTGGGGTTTGAACCCACGCCCTTCGGCATGCGAACCTACCGCGCTAACCACTGAGCTATCATCGCTACAAACACCACTTGCTACATCACTTGCATTCAGTCTAGGTGTTCATCTTCGACCACACCGTCACTTAATATTACGTGAGCTGTGGTCAAACATCTGGCCTATTAAACATAAAAAAATGTGGTTATTGTGTTCAAGTCGCGAAAGTTTAGAAATTACAAATCAAATTAAATAATTTACATAAAAAATACGTCGAAATTTAAATTGTTCCGTTAGATAAATCAAACAAATCAAAATAACTCAACACAACAAACATACTTTTACATTTATAATGTAAGCAAAAATTAAGGTAAAATTCTACGTGTGATGTTTTATTTATCTAAAAAGTCTAAAGTATACAAAAAAATAATAATTATTATTTTTTATTAAATAGTTGCTAAGGCGTAATAAATTACCAGCAAAAAAGTGCTGACGCAATACTAAACAATTAAATGTATATTTATTTTTTTATAATTATATTACTCAGTAAAAACATATTCTAATTTATTTTTACTAGCTTTGCATCGTGTTAAAAAAAAAAGTGCACGCGGAGGTGTGTACGTGTACATTTTTGAACACAAAGAAGTCTTTCTCCTTTAGCTATCGAGTGGTGGTATATTTTGGATATAGTGTTTTAGGGTTCCGTACCTAAATGGTAAAACGGGAACCTATTACTAAGACTTCGCTTTCCCTCCGTCTGTCACCAGGCTGTATCTTATTAACCGTGACAGTTAAGACAGTTCAAAGTTTCACAACTCTTGTATTTCTGTTGCCGCTATAACAACCAATAAAATACAGAGTTAAATAAATATTTAATAGGGCTCCCATACAACAAACGGGTTATTGCCGTTTTCATAGGTGGTACGGAACCCTACGTGCGCGAGCCCGACTCTCACTTAGCCGGTTTTTTATGGTAGACGTCACTGTTTTCTGAATAAAATTGACAATTTAAAGAAGTGTTACGACAGAAAAATAATTGTTTTACGTACCCGATACTACTTTAAAACGGGTCCGATCAAGCTAAATATTTTTTATTCTCTACTTTATGTAATTCGCCGTTTCGGTGTGAATGCGGTCACGCGCATGCGCCAAATTCACACTCGATTATAATTGAAATAAATTCATCTCGATCTTCCCGCAGACAGAAAACGATTACTATCTTATCTCAAACCTTATACATCACAAGTTCTTATGATTTCAACGGAACTCTCACAACTTTCGCAACTACCGTCTAATAGCAAAAGTTTCAATTTATTCACGTGTGACGTCTTAACTTTGCCGCGTAAGCATTTCGTTCGTTCAACGTACATTAAAAAAAAACCATCTCAAAGCATATTTTAAAATAAGAAAGGGATAGGTGAGCCGCGAAAAAAAAAATAAACACGTTGCATTGTCGATAACATTGGCGCTCGTTCAACTCGCGCATGCGTACCGACGCTCCGTACCGACGCCGTTCCTGTCAAAAATATGCAAATTAATGTATAAAAAAGCAATTTAACACCAACACTACCGCCAAATGTAGTTGGAAAGTCATTATTTTTAAAACTTCTATTTTATAATGTCACCTAGTGCAGTTTCGATGTTGTTCGACGAGATGGGAAGGCTAGTTCCGTCTCTGTCTACGGTCACGGCGCATGCTCGGGAGTAATGTTTATATTATTTGTATTTGAGCTGTGTATCACGTAAACTATAACTACCACAGGCGTAGCACCAATACTGAGGGCCAGTGCCGCCCCCACCCCTCTTGGGTAGTTAAATATTTCTTGCTTATTTCGCCCTAGCATTGTTGTTGCCGGCGCGTCGAAGACTGTTGTGTTTTGTTTATCCGCACCCAAATATATTTTATAATACAAACAGCTCGCGCTTTTCGAAATTCGTTTTTAGAATACGATACCGTTCCGTTTTTGAATATATTTTGTGTAGGATGCATTAAGTTGCAGTGTAAATAATTTGCATTTGAGACTGCAGTTTGGTCGGTGCTTATGAGTGGTAATTTTAGTCGCTGAACAGTGTTCGAGTTTTTTATTACTTTTTAATTAATTATTGGTATTAGTTTAGGGTTTACATGAATGCCGTGAGTGAAATAACGTTTTGTCATCGGATTTTTGGCAACATGCGCGTAAGTTCTTTTTTTTTTTAGAAAAGCGTAACTTTGCGTTCTCTTTTTACATTTCAACTAAAATATATTGAAATTTGTTACGATTTGTAAAATGTAATAAAACTACAAATTCTTTAGCAGTTTAATCTAAGATTAGTACAATTGCTAGACATTTTGAATTTTGATAATTTTTACTAAAATTTCATTTATACTGAAAAAAAAAACTCTAAAAGAAGCTTTATGAAACAAAAAACAATTTTTGGTAGCGAAATTCTTTCTACAAATAACCGAAGTCGACATAAAAAAATGTTTATAAATCGAACGCATCTCGTTTTATCGCGTGAAAAGTTTGAATTTCCTCAGTGGAACTTATAAGCACGTGGTCTGTCGCTGATGTGCTCCAAGCGTCGACCAATCGCAGCGTCGCTCATCAGCGGTTTAGCCAATGACGAGGGGCCACTGAAAAGCGCCTCTTTTGATACCTGATAAGAGACACGCGGGAAAATCTTGTTCCTTTTTCAAATTCATTTGAGTTTATTACTTTTATTTTTTATTTTTGGATCTTTGAATTCGTATTTTGTTCTATTTTTAATTTTTCTGTTTCCATTGTCCTATATAATTGGAGGCAGTTTTGATTTTTTATTTTTATAACAGTTACGTGATATGTTCTTAGAAAGTTACCGTTGTACAGATAAAATTGCATATTATTGCGTTTTAGTACATGATGGAGGAAAAATGCGCGCTTTGGCACGTTTTGTTTTTATATTAGTAATACAATTATCAACATTTCGCGTTTATTCGCATTTACTAGAATCAGTTTCTTTATACGGCTTGTTGTATCGTGTTTGGCTCCTGTTTACGAAATTACTCCTGAGAAATGGTTGTTAAGGTACATGTTTGTTTATTTCTAAAAAATGTATTTCTTTATTGGTTTATTTGTGCTTTTATGAAAAAAATATGTACAGTACCTACGTTTTTTTTTTTAAAAACACATTTTTTTTTGTTGTTGTATTGAATTGACATTTTGCGATAAGTTCATTGACAAAAAGTCTTTATAATAATAAGTAAATTATTTATTATTAGGCTTACGAGTACATAACATAATATGTGTACACAATTTTTTTCTTAAATTATTCTTAATCTTATAATTCCAAACCTTTTCTGCAGAATTGACTCTCATTTATCCATTTTTTTCCTTAATAAATAACGAGGTTGTTTACAGTTAGGTTTTTATTGAGTTTCCTCGTTTATTGCAAAAGTCATTTAAAAAATTGTGAACTGGCAAAATGTACGAACGTGCTATGGCGGAAGAAATAAAAATACCTTTAATTGTTTAGCTACTTACTGTATCAATATAATTGGTTAAATTATATTATCAATTACTTTTATATTAAAAAAAATGCAAAGTGTGCGCTGTGTCAAACTTACTTATGAATTCCGTAGGAATTTAATAAAAATACTTACACAAGCTTTACGTGTAAGAATTTTTTATTGCAGTTTTTTTTTAAATATTTTGTTTACTTCATTATTAAGTTATTACTTAAACTGTTACGTAGCGTGCTCCAACTTAGACCGTATGGTTGTCTAACATCAAGCAGTGGTCAAACGCAAATATGCTAAAAAAAACTGAGACTACATCGTCTCACGGGACTTCAATATTTTTGTCCCAGTAGTCCAATCGTAAGCCAAAACTAACTTTTTTTTTTTTTTTATATATCATAGGACATTTAAAATATCAAAGCCAAGAAAAAAATACAAATAAAGTCTTAACTTTATCGATAGTTATTTTTAGAAGGAATTCTGGTTTTAGGGTTTAAAATAAGGAAGCTATAGTTTTTTTTATGTATAGACCTATTCGTGAATTTTTAACCGACTTCAAAAAGGAGGAGGTTCTCAATTAGGCGGAATCTTTTTTTTTTAAATTATTACTCGAAGACGCTTGGTCTGATTCGAGAAATTCTTGTTTTTGTTTAAAAAAGTAATTTTTAGTTGCTCCCATTGGCATCAAGTCAGGATCTGATGATGGGATTCCAGAAAAATCGAGGGCAACCCTAAAATGGTACAGGAACGAATAATGTGTTTTGTATATTTTTATTTTAAAGTAAATACTTTCAAATTGGGTCCAAAGAAATTACATGAAAAATCGGTTGTGGGATTGTTTAACCATAATGTCTAAAATCTAGCCGTGAATGAAGTCTGTTAATTATAAATGTATACATGTAGATTCGTATGGATTTGCATATTTGGTGTACCTACATGTTTTGTTTATGTGGATGTAATGAGACGAACGAGGCGCTCTCCTGATGGTAAGAGATAACGCATGCCCATAACCATTGCAGCGATACAAAGAATAACAAAACAAAGTCCAAGGTGTCGCAGCTTTGGCGCTCAATTTGAGACTTCCGATGGTTAGTCTCAACTGAACAGCCTTGTATTTTCGCTGCAGTACACTTGAAACCGGAACACAGTAATGTTTACACATATCTGGTACTACAGTGGTACCTGACTAGACGACCTCCTGCTAAGGAGAACTGCCACCAAAGAAATATCATATGTTTACCGTCTTTGTTTGACACCATTGCTTATCATCTGAGCTGTGGTCAAACACGTAGCCTGCCAACAATATAAAAAAACCAACCAAGTGCGAGTTGGACTCGCGCACGAAGGTTTCCGTACAATTATCTATAAAAACGGCAAAAAAATCACGATTGTTGTATGGGAGCGTCCTTAAATATTTATTTTATTCTGTTTTTTAGTATTTGTTGTTATAGCGGCAACAGAAATACATCATTATCATCATCATCATCATCATCATTTCAGCCGTAGGACGTCCACTGCTGGACATAGGCCTCCCCCATTGACTTCCACAAAGACCGGTTGGAAGCGGCTCGCATCCAGCGCGTTCCTGCGGTCTTTACTAGGTCGTCTGCCCACCTTGTGGGTGGACGTCCTACGCTGCGCTTGCCGGTCCGTGGTCTCCACTCCAGAACTTTGCAGCCCCATCGGCCATCAGTTCTGCGTGCTATGTGCCGTGCCCACTGCCACTTCAACTTGCTAATCCGTTGGGCTATGTCGGTAACTTTGGTTTGTCTACGGATCTCCTCATTCCTGATTCCTGAAATACATCATCTGTGAGAATTTCAACTGTCTATCTATCACAAATCATGAGATACAGCCTGGTGACAGACGGACGGACAGCGGAGTCTTAGTAATAGGGTCCCGTTTAATCCTTTGGGTACTGAACCCTAAAAAATGTGTCGGTCCTCCTATTATGAGCACATTGTAGCGAGTGAGATACACCGAAAAAAAATAGTATTCGAACAGACATACAGAAATTAGCCTGTTACATATTTATCATTTTAAATACAAGGAGAAACCAGATAAATCTAGGTTTTGTTTACTGCAGTGTCTTGAAATACATTTTAACGGCATCTAGACCTTGGCACAATCAATGTTATCAAATGGAATAAACTTATAATATATTTTAATATATCTACACTAATTATAAATAATAAATAAATATCGTAGGACTATACACACAGCGCCATCTTACCTCAAACTAAGCAAAGCTTATTCTATGGAAGTCGGATAACTGATAGAATATTTAAATACTTTTTTGTAAATACATACTTATTATAAATACAGAACACCCAGACACAGAACAAACATTTGTTTATACAACACAATGTTCGTCCTGGGTGGGAATCGAACCAACGCCTTACAGCTCTTGAAGCAGACATTCTATCAATGAACCAACAAGGCTATTTGTTTTATTACTCAAAGTTCTGTGTACTTTTGCAATGGTCATGAGCATGCGTTATCTCTTACCATCAGGAGAACGTACTGTTCATCTTATTAGTTTTACACAAAAAAATGTGTAGTATTACTGCTTGGATTATGTCAAAAGTTGAGTATACACAACGGGACGACGTCGCTAGTGTCCTGGGAATCTTAGAATACAATACAATGTATTGTAGGTATATATACTAACAATCGACTAAGTAATTAAAACAAAAAAAATACTTTAAAAAGTGATAGAGAAAAATAACAACAATGACATCAAGGAGTATTTTTTTGTTTTTGACCGACTTAAAAAGGAGGAGGTTCTCAATTCGACTGTAGGTATATTTTTTTTAGTATATATGTTACACGATCTTTCCATTTATGAATCGATTTTGATGATTTTTTGTTTGCTCATGCTTCAGAGGTCACATATAAATTTCAAAAAATCTGCCGCCAAGCACCTAACGGTGTGTTCCGGCAGCCTCACTTGAGAGCCAGTTCCATTCCAGGCTAGGTGTGCTTTACCATCTTCGACCACGCCTTCACTTAACATCAGGTGAGCTGTGGTCAAACACCTGGCCTGTCAACCATAAAAAAAAATATGCAAAAATTATATACACACATCGAAGATATTTACGTTTACTCTGACCTCGCTTTATCATTGGAGTAGTGTGTTTAGTTGGCGTAAGGTAAGGGAGTCGGATTTTTTAAATTGTAAATTTATGTAATTATATTAAAAAGTTAATAATTGTAGATTTTAAATACATATAAAACAATTGCCGTGCATTAGTCTCACAAACACTTGAAACTGTCTTGACCGACTTGATTCTTTTTTGAGTCGATAGATTGCAAAAATCGAAACTGTAATTTTGTATGGGTATTACCAGTACAGATTACATTCAATAGATGGCGTTCGAACTTGAGCTGTCGTGTGACAGCTACGTCATACAACTGTCATTTTTTTTAAATTACATCTAGGCCTGCGTTTGACTGCCAACTCGCCTCGCCATTCTACCTTGTTTTAAAATTAATGCTTGGGAGGCAAGTTTATCATCCATTTTTAGGCTCGTTTTGTTACTGAATTCTAAAATCTAAATCCGATAGTGCAAGATACGTCTGCGAAAATTGTTGCCTAAGTAACTTTTTTCTCGTTTCATAAACTTGTGTTTGACCGCCATCTTGTTTGGTATGCGGTCTAGGATGGAGCGCGTTCGCTTAGACAAAACAGATACAAATGCGACTGAAAAATATTTTATGACGTAATAAAAACGTAGTCAAACATTCCACGATTCCAATTAACAAAAGGAATAAAAAAAAATGTCGGCTAAGATCAAGGCGGGTGGCACTATAAAGCGGGTGGGCGTGTCACTTTTCAGAGGAGCGCTGCGATTGGCGGAGAGTCGCTTTGATCTCGCCGCCGTCGCTGAAAAGTGGGGCGGTATGACGCTTTTCAGGGGATATTACAATTTCAGGTTACCGGTTATTCATTGGAGTAGATTTTATGGTAATTTATGTAGCTTGGAACTGTAATTAGGAACGAATGGTTTTTTAGGAGTTTTTTTTCATGAATTTTTGTAATGTTACGTAACTTTTGTAATAATTCAACTCACTCGCGAAGTTTTTTGGGGTTCCGTCTTCAAAAAGTGTTTAACGGGGCTCTATAGGTACCACCGCAGTACCAGATATTCTGCCGCCAAGCAGTAGTGTGTAAACATTACTGTGTTTCGGTTTGAAGGGTACTGCAGCTAGCTAAATTACTGGGCTGTAGCGACGAACCATCGAAAGTCTCAAAGTATAATGAGCGCCAAAGCAGCGATGCCCTGGACTTTGTTTTGTTACTTAAAATTCTGTGTATCGCTGCAATGGTCATGAACAGGCGTTATTTCTTACCATCAGGAGAGCGTCTCGTTCGTATCATTTCTTACTACATAAAAAAAAAATTTAAGCCTATGACATCAATTTAATTTTTTGTAGGGGGTTGAATTAATATGAAGTTACTGTTTTAATACATTTAAATAAAAATTAAACCTATCCAAAACTCTTACATTCTAAATTAGAAAAATACAATTCATAGCTTGACGTTATATTTTTTTTAATTTAAATTTTAACGTTCAATGAAAGCCAGTTTTTTGTTAAATATTTTTCCTCAAGTCTCTGTCAAAAGCTTTCGCAGTTTGAGGAGATCGACACGAGGAGAGTTTGACAGAAATGTACAGATAACAAAAAAATACGAAATACCAAATAAATAAATTCTATTTTACAAAAAAATCTATACTGAACCGCAACTTCATAGTTTAAATAAATAAACGTCCTAGTACATTTCATAAAGTAGGTACCATCTAGCCCCAAACTAAGCAAAGCTTGTAGTATCGGAACCAGATAACTGATAGAATAACAGAACATTCAAACACAGAATAAATTTAATATGTAACAATAAATTTGTTAGATAAACGTTTGTCCTGGTAGGAATCGAACCCACACCCTACACTCAGAACACCTAGCTTGTCAAACATAAAAAAAAACATATTCATATTTTAAAGAAGTTTTATTGAAGACTAGCGGACGCCTCGCGGTTTCAGCTGCGTAGTTTCCCGTTCCCATGGGAATACAGGGATAAAAATAGCCTATGTCACCCGGGGATAGGGCAGCTTCTCAACGGTGAAAGAATTTTTGAAATCGGTCCAGTAGTTTCAGAGCCTATTCAATACAAACAAACAATCAAATCTTTCCTCTTTATAATATTATAGATGTAGATAGATGGAACGGAACCCTCAGTGTACGTTTTCGTATCACGATTGCCGGTTTCAGAAAAATTGCAAAAAAATTAAAAAAAACTTTTTTTTTAATCAATTTTGGCACTTATCGCTGCTCATCCGGTGGCGGATAAACTAGTCTACGAAATCGGACCAATAAATTTTTTGTATCATTTTTACACTTTGTATCTGATAACACCAAAAGTTAGTTACTTAATAATTTGCAACATTCCTTATCGTTCTGTGAAATAATCATAATTAAATTATTATCAAAAACATTTATCAACATTATTGTTACATATTCTATAGGGTTATACGCATGGGGCTTACGAAGCCGAAAGGAAATCGTGAAACAAATCTCCTGCCCCATAATTTTGGTTTAAACTTTTTATAAAGTAAATAGCTTTTTCATTTACGATATCAAAACTATGCTCACAGCAAAAGTTGTTATGACGAGTACAATTACCCCGTTTCAGCAAAATGTTTTTTTTAATGTAAATGAGGCGCTCTCCTGATGGTTAGAGATAACGTCTGTCCATGACCATTGTAGCAATACTCAGAACTTTAAGTGACAAATCCAAGGCATAATTGCTTTGGCGCTCATTACTTTGTGACTTTCGATGGTTAGTTCAACAGCCCTGTAATATTGCTAGCTGCAGTACCATTTAAAATGGAATACAGTAATATTTACACACTACTGCTTGACGGCAGTATATCTGTTATTGCGGTGGTATCTACCGAGACAACTTTCTGGCAAAGAGATCTAACGCCAAGTAAAAGCTTTCGGCTATGTATACCCAAAGCGTGTCTTACCTTTTGTGTCTTTTATTTTTTTCGGGTTTAGTGCATGGTGTAAGTTGGAAATCTATGAGTATTTCTTGTTATGGAATAGCTAGGTCTAGGTTTTATATACGTAGTAAACTTTTCCTTCAATGTCCCTAATAATTTCATCATTGTGGAAATTAGAATATTAACTTTAATAAACCATTAGGTAGATATTAATCTATTTCAGAGATAATTTGGTACCTATTGCAGAAAAGTACAAAATAAATACATATATATAAATAAAATGTCAATAAATTTCACTCACGGCAAGTATGTATCTACATAATTTATATTTAGATGTTTTTTTAATCTTCCATCTTTCACCTAAGTATGAGGGTTCAGTAGAATCAAGATTAAAAAAAAAATATTTTGATTATTTTTTTTTAAACTTGTTATGTCTAAAAAGTATGCTCCGTCATAGAATTATCACAAAAAAAAAACTTAAAAGGGTTGCTTATAGCAATCTATTAAGCTTAATATCAATACAAAAATGTTCTTCTAGATAGAAACTCTTGACAGAAAAAAATTTTGCACAAACAAGAAACATTAGAGCTAGTGCCACAAATGGTGGCCTTATCGCTAAAAGCATGTAATTATAGAATGGAAGGAAACATAATTTTTTTTTTTGACTATACACACAGCGCCATCTGTCCCCAAAGTAAGCAGAGCTTGTGTGATGGAAGTCAGATAACTGATAGAATACATAAATACTTTTTTTTTTGTAAATACTTACTTATAATACATACAAAACACCCAGACACAGAACAAACATTTGTTTATTCACAAAATGTTTGCCCTGAGTGGGAATCGAACCCGGCGCGGGTTCTATAGCTACAGTTCTCAAGGCAGATATACTAACAATGAGCCAACGGGGCTGTCAAATATAGTTTTTTTTTATGTTTGACAGGCTAGTTGTTTGACCACAGCTTATCTGATGTTAAGTGAAGGTGTGGTCGAATATGGTAAAGCACACCTAGCCTGGAATGGAACTGGCTCTCAAGTGAGGCTGCCGGAACACACCGTAGTATATAGTATAGATGACGGGAGATGTCAGAACACTTGATGTTTTTTTTTTGTTTTACTTTATTTATAGAACACAAAAGTACGTTAAATTTGGCTTATGGTTTTGTGGCCACTATATATTTTTATCAAAAATTTTGAATACTGTTCAGCGTTTTCTCAATCCCTTATTTATTCTAGTATACAATGATTATATAAAATGAGTTTAAAAAAAAGTGGTACGCGGTATGCGTAACAATATGACTGTCAGTTAGTGATAGGTCGTCAGTGTAAGGCGGAAGTGACGAGAAACATTTTAGTGAAACAGAGTGCAGCGGAAGAAGATATTGAGATGCTGTATGCAGTCAGACAGGTGAGAACCCTCAGAAGTATTTCGTAGGTTGTATAAGTAGGCTACACCCTAACTGTGAAGGGATAAACAGTAAAATGTGGTGTCTGAGTGGGTGTTACCCGATGGATATAATATGGGTGCCTTCAAGTCGAGCGTGAAACTAAACGTGGAATTAGTAATTATCTAAGCGTACTCCATCGTAGACCGCATCTTCTCTTAAAATCAGGTGAGATGATCAAACGCAAGTTTATTAAATAATAGCTTGCGCCCGCGACTTCATCCGTGTTGTTGTTGACTTAAGAATTGGGTTCAGAGAGAAATTAAACACGTTTTAAACATTTTTATAAATCTACCTATATCTATCTATATCTATATATATCGATCTATATCTATAGTATTATACAGAGGAAAGATTTGATTGCTTGTATTGAATAGGCTCCGAAACTACTGGACCGATTTCAAAAATTCTTTCACCGTTGGGAAGCTTCACTATCCCCGGATGACATAGGCTACTTTTTATCCCTGTATTCTGTATTATCCACGGGAACGGGAACTACGCGGGTGTAACCGTGAGGCATCCGGTATTTCTATATTTTCTGAAATTCATTACATTTCAATGACCACCTGTCGGCTGAATGCACCGGAAGCTTACAACCCAGTAAACCTACACGTTTATAGAACAAGCACGATTAGTCTAAGTGGGCCCTAGACATGTAATTATTGTTACTCACCTATTGCAGTTTACCAACGATTCAAAAACACGTATGTTATTGTGGGACTCTTGTTGCTCGCCCCCTCTTGTTTTAGTAAAAAACACAAAACATTGAAACATGATATATAAACACCATTCAGTGCTGACTCAAACGCATGACGCGGGCTTTGATTCGAGCAGAAACGAGCTGACGACTTTGACCTTGAATATTGGGAGATTTATGACTTTTAATTGGATTCCCTTCTCCAGTTTTAGACATACTTTTTTATATCTCACTAAGAAAGAAAGAAAACATTTATTTTGACACACACAACACAACGAAAAACACTAATAAAAGATTTAAAATAAAATAACAATAAGTAGAAAGTTGTCGCTGTAGTGTCCAGTGCGACAAAAAAGGTTAGTTCTCAGCATTCGTGCTACCGAATTCTCAGCAGCGCTGGTTTTCAGAACCAACCTTTTGGGACGCACGAGACTGAATAGAAATACATAAATACATACGCGAAATAAATATCCCTTGGAAGATGGGACGGCCTCTTGTATGGGACACCACTTGTGTCGACACCTTGGCGCCGTCACATCTACCTGTGACTTCAGGACAAGCTGGTGCTGCCGCATCTACAGCTGAAAACCTCAAACGGCACAAATGTAGTTATTTGGATAGAATGTATCTTTTTGTGCCGTTTGGGGTTGAAGCTTTAGGTCCGTGGGGGCCGCTCTCGAACTGTTTTTTTTTTCTTTGATTTTGGCGTCGCTTTTTGAGCATTTGCCAGTGTCAAGTATTATATGTTTTCAAGTTTCATGAGTTAAATAAGTGTTCTCGTATCTTAAGTTATAGTCAAAGTCCAGTCTTGGTCAAGTACAGTCCGTGTCAGTCATGCTTCAGTAAAGTAGTGGTGACTTTACTATAAAGCTTCGATGGAGTTTTGGAAGCAACACAAAAAGTCACGTTTCACCACATTATATCATTTTCCCACACTCGCGCTTGTGATTCGGCACTTTATGAATAAAACACCACCATTTTTATGCAGAAACACTCGACAAAACACCAGTTTTGGAAAAAATACAACGGGGTGACACGACTCTTCCCGCGTTCCCGCCAAAACTCCTCTCTCGAACTATATCGGGACCTGGCTAAACGTTTAGAGTAATAATTTTTCTAATAATGTTCGTTTATTTTAGTTTTTTTGTGCTCCCATCATGTTTAGGTTGTTTCGCAGCGACCTTTGTTTGAGGCCACATTTTGAAGCAAAGATAAACAAACAAATATATAACACGCCGAGTCACTGCATGTTACACACGTAGCATTGATTACAATACCTTATCACTTATATCAAAACGTGACGATTAAACTAACAAATTATAATACTGTAGATAGGTAGGTACTATATATATTTATCTTAAAACTTAGCAAAGCTAGTACTATGGGAACCAGATAACTGATACAATACATGTTTTCATTAATAATAATAATGAACCCGTTTATTTCTAACAACCTTTTTTAGGGTTCCTTACCCAAAGGGTAAAAACGGGACCCTATTACTGAGACTTCGCTGTCCGGCCGTCCGTCTGTCACGATATATAAATCTTTTTTTTTTTATGTTTGACAGGCTAGGTGTTTGACCACAGATCACCTGATGTGGAGTAACGGTGTGGTCGAAGATGGTAAAGCACACCTAGCCTGGAATGGTACTGGCTCTTAAGTGAGGCAGCCGGAACACACCGTTAGATGCTTGGCGACAGATTTTCAACTTGAGAGTGGTAGCTAGCCAGCCGAGAATTAAAGTACCCTACCACCATGCTATGGTTTCCTCACGATGTATTCCTTCACCGGCAGCTCGAGCCGATTGTTGGGGTTTGAACCCACGCCCTTCGGCATGCGAATAGACCGCGCTAACCAATCAGCTATCAACGCTACAAAACCTCGCTCGTTTTGAAACATAGTACTAAGGATGTTATTAAAAATAGTTTACATACGGCAGCTGTATCGTTTCATGTTTACAATAGCGAATGGATTATTTATCAAAACAAATCTCTACGATACAGGGTGACCTCATATTGTAAATATGTTTGTATAGGAACAATTGATAACATATTATGCGGTGCAATGCTATGTGACTTTAGACGAACAGGGGTTATGAAATATTATATCGATAGACTGGCACGTGTGCTTACCATACATGGTTACGGACCGCAGTACTAGAATCTGCTGCCAAGCAGTAGTGTGTAAACATTGTTGCGCTTCAAACCGGAGCCGGAGCTAAAGAGGATCCGCTAAATTGGTTCAGCCGTTCTCAAGTTTACTTGGTGGTAGATTTCCTTAGCAGGAGGTCGTCTAGTTAGGTACCACCGCAATACCAGATATTCTGCCGCCAAGCAGTAGTGTGCAAACATTACTGTGTTCCGGTTTGAAGGGTACTGCAGCTAGCGAAATTACTGGGCTGTTGAGACTAACCATCTAGTCTCAAAGTATTGAGCGACAAAGCAGCGATGCCCTGGACGTTGTTTTGTTGCTCAAAGTTCTGTGTATCGCTGCAATAATCATGGACAGGTGTTGTCTCTTAACATCAGGAGAGCGCCTCGATCGCAAGTTATGCGACTATCTTTTGGGTTTCATCTATCTGTACTATTATAAAGAGGAAAGATTTGATTGTTTGTTTGTATTGAATAGGCTCCGAAACTATTGGACCGATTTCAACAATTCTTCCACCGTTGGGAAGCTACACTATTCCCGAGTGACATAGGCTTTTTATCCCTGTATTCCCACGGGAACGGGAACTACGCGGGCGAAACTGCGAGGCGTCCGCTAGTTATTAATAATTCACAGTATGTCTTTTTTTGTAAAAAAAAAAAACACATTTATTTTTTTTGTTTTAAGTAAGTCTGAAAAAATTACTTTTTGTATTTGTTTCCACTTGATGTCTGATGGAAATGATTTTGTTTCAGGGTCCTGAGCCGGCACTGAACTCAAACCCGGGTGGCGCTGCGAAGCCGCCGCTCCTCAACTCATTCGAGCTGGACCGTTGTCTGGATCGGTGAGTGTAGATCAGTGGTGATCAGGCTGGCATTGCGTCTTATTGACAGCCCTGTTGGTTCATTGGTAGAATGTTATACAATCCTGATAGATACAACACCCAGATTGTACCCCTTCAAGTCGCGAGTGAATCGGTTTCTTCTAGGCGAGCGTGCTCCATCGTAGACCGCATTTTCGCTTTACATCAGGCGAGGTGGCGGTCAAACGTAAGCCTATATGTAATAAAAAAATGTCTTCTTCAAGAGCTGAAGGGCGTGGGTTCGATTCCCACCCTTTTTGGTATAAACAAATGTTTGTTCTGTGTCTGGGTGTTCTGTATTTAGTATAAGTATATGTATTTAAAAAGAAAATAATTTTAAGTATTCTATCAGTTATCTGACTTCCATAGCTTTGCTTAGTTTGGGGTCAGATGGCGCTGTGTGTAAACTTTTAAATGCCTGAACATATTTGGATGTATGTTGTATCTTTAGTATCCTTACATTATTTCGAATGACAGTGGATATAGATCCCTTTAATATTATAAATGTGAAAGTTTGGATGGATGAATGGATGTTTGTTACTCTTTCACGCAAAAGCTACTGAACGGATTTGGATCGAATTTGGTATGGAGGTACCTGAGACCCTGGATACTTTTTATCCCGAAAACATGTAGCGGGTGACACCTCGGGGTGCAGCTAGTAAAAAATAAGTCTATGTATATATGGCGGCAATATGGCTCCATTTTCAAATGTGAAATGAAAACAAAAACTTTTTTAGTTTTTAGCATTTTTGTACATTTGCATCATCATCATCATCATCATCATCATTTCAGCCGTAGGACGTCCACTGTGCTGGACATAGGCCTCCCCCATTGACTTCCATAAAGACCGGTTGGAAGCGGCTCGCATCCAGCGCGTTCCTGCGGTCTTTACTAGGTCGTCTGTCCACCTTGTGGGTGGACGTCCTACGCTGCGCTTGCCGGTCCGTGGTCTCCACTCCAGAACTTTGCAGCCCTATCGGCCATCAGTTCTGCGTGCTATGTGCCCTGCCCACTGCCACTTCAACTTGCTAATCCGTTGGGCTATGTCGGTAACTTTGGTTCGTCTACGGATCTCCTCATTCCTGATTCGATCTCGTAGGGAAACTCCGAGCATAGCCCTCTCCATAGCGCGTTGTGCTACTTTGAGCTTACATTTGCATATGGATAGAGTACTTTTTATGGTGATGGGTTGGAAATCATATTAACATACAAATAATGCAATTTTTTGGAATATAGATAGATACGTAGATAAATAAATAGAAACTCTTTATTGTGCACATCGAAAAAAAAACAAAAATCTTAATTTTTTAATTTTTTTTTAAATGGAACATCGGAAATGTAAAAAAATATGTACAGAAAACAAAAAAACAAAATATGTACTTGTGCCACAAGTGGCGGCTTTATTATAGCACCCGAGTATGAAATAAGTGTCATAAGGCATAAGATCGTTTTCGTTTCCCTTATTCCTTCATTTATTTTTTCCAAATCATTTTAATTTGACTCTGACCACTGTGTATGAAAATCAACGTCTTGCTAAGTTGTTTTATAACAATCCTGTAGGCAATTAGAAGTAGGTAGTACAAAAATAGATCGTATTACAAATTGTGAGCCGAGATAACATTTTGTAGGTAATTTTCAAGCGATATTTTTATGATAAAAACTACGTAGGTAATGTATCTAACACGCAGACAATCTTCTTTACTAATACTATAAAGAGGAAAGATTTGTATGTAACGAATAAACTTAAAAACCTGGACTAGACCGATTTCAAAAATTCTTTCACCGTTGGAAAGCTACACTATCCCCGGGTGACATAGGCTTTTTATCCCTGTATTCCCACGGGAACGGGAGCTACGCGGATGATACCGCGAGGCGTCCGCTAGTGTTTTATATAGAGTGAAATATGTCTAATTTTTATTATATAAAAATAATTTATAGTCCGGTATAATTATACCGGGTGCAAAGGATCCCATCACGCAAGCCGCATCACCACATTGGATGCCAATTGGCAATCTTTGCACCAGCCAAACACCATTTATCTCTAATCCTGCGCCCTATTTCGAACACGATCCTTTTAGCAATATCATAATCATCCACAACCTTCTCTATCCCACTGCTGGTTACTCTGTCTAGTCATCTGCTTCGGTCCTGTGCTAATCTGGTTCAGGTTCGACCCGTAACAGTAACGATATCGTTGATCCATCTTGCGGCTGGACGACCAACGCTTCACTTACCTTGCCTAAACCACCACTCTGTTGCAACCTTTCGTCATCACTTCGTCTAGCAACGCGTCCTGCCCAGCTCCACTTGAGATTCATAACTGCGATATCGACGTCTCCATCTTTTGTTCATTGTCGGATATCGGTATTGCGAACTCGGTCTTGGAGTCCAAGTCCAAGGCTCTCTGTGCGACTCTAACTTTATGAGCAGCCTCATGTGTGAGCGTCCACGTCTCTTGTCTTATGTCATAGCAATATAGTGGAATCTAATAATATGAGTTTTTTTGCGCAAACCTCCAGCTAAAGAGTTTGTTTATTCCAGTGAGGAGTCCAGGTGGGGTGGCGAAGCGGCGCGGCGACGCCGGCGCAGCTCGCCCCCGCGCCGCGCCTCACCACCTCGCGACCATGAGCCTCTCGCTCTCGCACGCGTGAGTAGAAAAAGACAACAGACAATACTTACCACCAATCTAGAATCTAACTTCCTTTTAAAAAAGGTCAATACGCGTGGACGAAATTTAGCCAATGATTTTATTATTGCAGTGGCGCCCGGAACTTTGTTTCGTAACAAAAAAAAAGCAAGGCTATCGTTACATCAATGCTCATTACGTCAAGTCATTTGATGATGAATCTCATTAGCCGGGCACTTACTAACCAAGTCCAAACCATCTAAAATCTCTATAACTTCTACTAAACCGTCACTTGACATCAGTTGGCTATGATGAATAACCTACCGTGTCAAACGTGATAAACGCAATTTATATGGTATTTGGTTTCTTTAGGCATCAGCCCCAGCATCCCCCACGGGCGGTGGGTCAGCTCACTCGAGTCCAGCCCCCGTATCCCCTACAGGGTCGGCCGGCGCAGGTGGCCGTTCACCCCTCCCATTGGTGGCTCCCGACCTGCTCGCGATGCAACTGCTGGATCAGCACTCACAGCTACAGGCGCTGATGAAGCAGCGCCTTTTCCATCAGCATCATATGCAGAAACAGGTAAGGATATAGAGAATGACAGATAGACAAGCTATTTTGAGTCGACGTTCCATTCTTCGGAGCCTTTCTAAATAAGTGAATTCCTGCTCATGAGTTTCCTAGCACTTTTCTTAATTGACTCCAACAACTCAAGATGGTACTTGGCCGATCCAAGCCGATTTTGAAATGTTTTTGTCGTCCTCAGCATATGTCGTCGGAAGCGGCGAAGCGACAGCTGGAACAATCCCGTCTCCAGGACCAGCTTAATCTGAATCTACTGTCACAGCCGCATCTTCCGCCGCCCGACAGCTCGCCAGGTAATATAGCTTGCCTAGGTATATAGCTTGGTCATGTAGGGTCTATGCTTGTAGCATAGACCCTACATGATATTAAACAATGTCGTCTGGGATAGAACGAAACTCGCTAATCTATAGCAACCTCTTTCCAGGAATGTTTTCAAAACTTTTGGCAACTACTTTTTGGAAACAGTAACTCCTTATCAACTCAACTTTGCACCAGGTTCCCTGCAGCAACAACTAGGCGCCCAGCAACAGCAACTAGTCCAGCAGCTACAAGCTGTCCAACGCCAGTACCTGATGCACGGGCCGCTTTCCGTTCCGCCTAACGCTCCACCCGGCCTCATGCTGTGGGGAAGCGAGATGGAAGAGCATCCCCTCTTTGGTAGAGGAGTCTGCAAATGGCCAGGGTGTGATGCGCTTGCTGAAGACTATCAAGCTTTTCTCAAGTAAGTTGGTGTCTTAAGTTAGCCAGATTAGATACTATACGGTATTGTTGCTTAGACTAGCGTCATGGTAAAGTGATATGAAAGAACATATACATTCTTCTTTATGGTAGAGGAGCCTATCAGGGTGGTGAGGCGCGATACTTTTGCTGAAGACTATCAAACTTCTCTCAAGTGAGTCTATGATCATCATATGTAAGTAAGTTACCAGACTTCACAAACAGCGCTGCCGGCAGGACAAACGTGAAATCATACTCTGTTTGGATGAGATGTTTGAAAATGGCTGAGTTCGCAACTCATTGAGTTTGTGGCACATAATAAGTAAAAGAACTAGCGTGGACAACAACACTTGGTCTAATGACAAACAATTATAACCACATAGACGTTTTTTTCTGAATCGAGTGTTCAAAAGTTTTTGTTGTTTTTAAATTATAAATTACCTACGATTCCGCAGGCACCTGGAAGCGTCTCACACGCTGGACGACAGATCGGCTGCGCAGGCACGTGTGCAGATGCAGGTGGTGGCACAGCTAGAGCTGCAGCTGCGGCGCGAGCGCGACCGCCTCGCGGCCATGATGCGCCACCTACACGCCGCAAGAGACACCACTCATCACCAACCAAAGCACGCGCATGGTAAGACGATCTGGGATCAGTGTTCGCAGAAAAACATGTATTTTTGTATGGTTGAAAGGTAGATTGAAAGTTGACCACCTTATTCACCTGATGTTAAGTGAGACTGATGGTCGCCGCATTATATTTTTATTCCAAAACTTGTAGTCTTTCGAGTGAAAAGGAACTTGGTAAAATTTTGCTTCGAGAGCTGAAGGACGTGGGTTCGATTCCCATTTAGGTCTAACATATGTGTGACTAACATAGATGTTTAATCTGTGTCTGGGTATTCTGTATGTATGTACTTACAAAAAAAAGAAGTACAAGCAGCTTTTCATAGTTTGGATTAGATACACATGTTATGCTTATAACACCCGTCTTTTTGTGTCGGCTAGGATGTTGGATGCATCGCTAGTTTTTAATGACGATTAGAGAAATGCAATTAAGTCGTTTGAATTCTAGGAGGAGCAAGCGAAGGAACTTCTCCGGGTCCAGTCAGGCGTAGAGTTTCCGACAAATCTGGAGTCGCCATCGCTGGAGGTAATTAAAAAATATAATTACTTACTAATCTTTAATCTCATCTTCTATCTTCAGCTGATATTGACATTGTATCTATCACATGTATCATAGCTATCAGTTAAGCCTGTCTAAGGGTGTATCATGTTGATAAATAATAACATATTAGCAAAGTGACTCATAGAATATACCTAATTATAATTGAAGACTGTTTAACGTTATCCGTGCAAATTCTATGGATGAGATATAATTCTGTTGGAAATTTCAAACATGACTACTTCCTTGCTGAAGCTATGGCAGGCTAGTTAGGAGATCGTAGGGCTGGTAAATCCAGAAGTTCTGGGTTCAAATCTCGTAAGACACATTTTTTCTAAATTGTATTGCCGCTTCAAACATCATGGAAAAACCTGTATGTCTAGGAGTTTTTAAAAAGTTATCGAACACGTGTCTTTTCTACTAATCTGCACTTGGCCAGCCTATGGCTTTTATCACTATGAGGTGACGCTGGCGCCCAGCTGTGGGATGATTTATATTATGTTCGAATCCGGATTAAAAACATATTTACGAAGAGTTAAATTGAGTAAATTAAATAATGACAATAACAATAATTAAAACATAACTTTAATAATAACAGGAAAACTAAATGTATAAAAATTTTGGTCTCAAAGGTCTTCCATATATGCTCGAAAGAGCCGGACTAGATGTACAGCAAGGTAACACACTAGACTTTTAATGTTTTCAATATAAAATTAAACTACATAAAGTTATCTAAGATTAGTACTATGAAAAACTAAAATGTAGTCCATTTCCTTTATTACATGATGCTATGAAAACACCTCAACAAAGAAGGTGAGAAAACATGCGGCATTGCCTTTACCTACAGATAGTTTCAGTAAGATTATGGAATCCTTTTTATTGTCTTTTTCTCAAAACTTAAAATAACTTTAACCCGATGATGATTTTCAGAGATCCAACGCAATCGTGAGTTTTACAAGTCAGCAGATGTACGACCTCCGTTCACTTACGCTTCGCTCATTCGCCAGGTGAGTTATTTCGATTTAGATCAAGCATTTGACTGGGTTTAACATATCTTTTAGTGAAAACCAATCTATTTAATTGATAAGTTTCATTGACAGAATATTTAATTTTTGAGAAATGTTAATAAATTGAGTTTCTTAATATCATTTTACTGTTCACGCTGAGATGATTTTCAAATTGATTGGTACGGTGTACCACAAGGGATCGTTTTTTGACATCCATTGAACATGACTTGCGTAATAATTTCAGATATGAATTGATATAATTTCAGGCTATCATAGAATCTCCAGACAAGCAGCTGACCCTGAACGAGATCTACAACTGGTTCCAGACCACGTTCTGCTACTTCCGACGCAATGCTGCCACTTGGAAGGTATGTTATAGTTTCATATAGTTTAATTTTTAAAAACTAAATGATAAATATCAGTCATTTAAAAATTTCTCAGAATTCATTAAAATAAAAATTTGATCGAGATATTTTATAAGAAGTGCCCATCACTACTAAATCGTTCTATAATAGTACACAAATAGTTAAAAAAATAATTTATATTTTAGAACCTTTTGAAATCATGTGAAAGATTGAATTACATAATACGAGTTCAGTATATTATGTCTATGAAATAATTTTAATTCGTACATGTATATAAATATTTCTCGTCAAAATTTCTTTCATGACTATAATTTAACCAAAAAATAATGACATCTCCCATCTTTGTGTAATATTATGGGACGAATCTATACAAGATATGTCAGTTACCAAAAGACTTGTACTTCTTAATGTTTTCAATGTTTATTTAATGCTGTTAGAAGAACAAGGTAAATTCTAATCATTGCCTAGCATACAGTACTCTCATGTGTTTACTATCTTCAATGAAATTTTGAAATCCTTTGTTCATTATCAACAATCAATATTAGGTTTATTACTAAAAATTTTTTGCTTGTAATAATTACTTCTCTGACATCTCCCAAACTATTGTAATCCTTTGTTTTATCATACAATATATCATGTTCATTGAAGATAGTAGTTTCAAAAGTAGCTAATGTCATAGTGACTGTGTATTTTAACACTTGTTTAGAATTAACAGTAATCTACATATTTAGTCATATTACATCGAATTCGCGACCAATGATGGCAATGCGCTATTGATTCTTTATTACATAATAGTTCTCGTAACGCATGACTGTTTCGTGTTACTTTCAATATTAATAATTCGGTATGTCATAAGAAGTGAAAACATCAAAGTATGTCAAATCATAAAATGTAATTTGACATGGTTATCACTTGTCAAGTTTTCTTTTGCAATGTTTGCTTTAGATGGACAAACTTCAGATTATTTTTACGACATCCATCGTTAAATCCTAAAAGACACTGTCTCAAAATCATGAGTTTGAAAAACGGTCGCAGCTTGATCGTTTTCCTTGTCATATTGTCCTGATCATGCGTGAACCCATCGAAAAGTAATGTTGAATAAAAATTATGTCATAAAGAAAACTAAGCATTAGCGCATTGTCGATCTTCGAGCATATAAATAAGAGCCAAGTGCGCGCACAGAATGCGGTCCGTCACAACCTGTCGCTGCACAAATGCTTCATGCGCGTGGAGAACGTGAAGGGAGCAGTGTGGACGGTGGACGAGGTGGAGTTCTACAAGAGGCGACCGCAGCGCGCGGCGCACGCGCCTCCGCCGCCCCTGCCAGGGTACGGCGCGGCCAGCAGACCTGTTCTAGAATGTTCGCGTACGACACAAAGCACACTATACATAGCACACGGATATACTATACAATACGTGATACGTACGATACACCTTTGATACAACAACATAAACACACAGATAGTATAATTTGACAATGTTCGCATACTATACGTGATTTAGTAAAATACTATACAGTTAGGTAACAATACACATGATATTAAATCCAGAGTATGTACACACCAACATACGAAGCACCATAGAAGTTTTTAATTCTAGAACTAGAATGTTCGTATACCATACAAATCAAAATAAACATAGCACAACGATATACTATACAATACGAGATACGCCCGACACGAAATACTTTTGATATTGATACCAACATGATCACTGAAATGACGTTGATAAACGTTCTCGTACAACACGAAATACATACGACACATTAACACACTGAGGACATTTACAATTCTAGAACTAGAATGTTTGCGTACTATACAAATCACACTATACGTGTATGACACGCTGATATACTATACAATATACTACTATACCTACGACATGCAACATACTATTCATGTAAAATCAACACACTGTAAACTATACAAATGATTACAAGAGACGCTCGTTCTAGAACGATCACTTACGACAGAAAGTACTCTACACACTGACTTACTGTGCTGTACACAAACACTCAAGATACATAAGATTTTTTTTTATAATAGATTGGCTTGCGTTTGACCGTCATCCCGCCTGATGTTAAGCGAAAATGCGGTCTACGGTGGAGCACGCTTGCCTAGAAGAAACCAACATGGAATGAATGAATTTTACAATATCGTGTACAATACAAAGTAAAGATACTATAAACTAGCGGACGCCTCGCGGTTTCACCCGCGTAGTTTCCGTTCCCGTAGGAATACAGGGATAAAAAGTAACCTATGTCACCCGGAGATAGTGTAGCTTCCCAACGGTGAAAGAATTTTTGAAATCGGTCCAGTAGTTTTGGAGCCTATTCAATACAAACAAACAATCAAATCTTTCCTCTTTATAGTAGTGTAGATAAGGGTATTCAAGGGTATTCAAGGGTATTTTTGGACTTCAAAGAAGCCTTCAAAAGGCAACACCTATTCTGTAGAAGTACATTATTTTCTTCTCAAATAACATTCTTGCAATTCTTATGTTGACGCTGTCCTGAGGCCGGTTAAAATGACATAGGCAAAGGCTAATAATGAACCTAGTAACATTGTTTGACAAACAAAACATTTTAAGGGCATGTTTCAAATTCATTTTTAAAAATAGTTTCACTTTTACTTAACATACCTAGAACATTTTGAGACACATACATTCAAGAGATTTTGTTTTTTGTGTCACGTTGTACACTTTCACATGAAACTCCACACAACAACACACATGCTAACGCGTGCGCGTGCTCACAAACACACACACAAACATACACACACATTACACACACATTACACACACGCGCACACGCACATTAACAAACAGAAACATTATCAAACAGTACCCAAGTTCTCAAAATTGTTATAGAACTTTTTATACACTCTCCAAATTAGTTCTAGGACAACAACATCAACAACAAGAAATCCACACGTCTATGAACCAACACTGTACAATATTCTTGTATATCACAAAATACACTAGGCACACAACTTGTTATAACACTGTTACAGTCAAGGCAAACTTTATAATAAACTAGCGGACGTCTAGCGGTCTAACCCGCGTAGTTCCCGTCCCCGTGGGAATACAGGTATAATAAGTGCCTATGTCACCGGAGATAGTGTAGCTTCCCAACGGTGAAAGAATTTTTGAAATCGGTCCAGTAGTTTCGGAGCCTATTCAACAATCAAATCTTTCCTCTTTATAATTGTATAGATAGATAAATAATGTATCTTGAAAGACAAACTTGATTAAATTAGTACAACAATAATAAAAAAAAATCTAGGCCTGATAATAAGTTAGAACTCAAATAAATATAACTATAGATTTACTAACGCACTTATAACACTTTATACACATACATCTAAAACTAATATCTACATACATACTTATTATTTACAAACATAATGAAAACAGAAAAATAAAAAACAAACCATACAAAAATAAATTGTCACACACACAGTAAACATTGATGTGATTTATTGTTGGAGGAGTAACATTAAAAAAATAACAACAATTAAAATATAGCGCCACGTACAATGTTACGAGCAATTTCTTATTTACACGAGAAAACTGTTTCCATTATTAAAATACACATCACATATTAACCATTCGCTTAATCAATAATAATGCAAAACAAAAACAAATATTGTATTAATAACACCAATGTTACAAGTCAATAATAAAAAAACAAAATGTCAAAATAAAGTATGTCATTATAAAAAAAATAATGGAAATATAATAAAATAAAATAAAAAATTACTTACTAGTAATTTAATAATCTTTTAGTTTGAAATACTCGTCAATGTCATAAAACAAGGTCTCTTGAAGCCAAGATCTAAGTTTGCTTCTGAAGCACGCGATGAAAGGTGCATCCCGAATGGAATCGGGTATGCGGTTGTAGGCCGCAGAATGTATACCGACCTTTGAACCTTAATTAACTTAATGCTGCCAAGAAAAAAAACTTTGTACATATTGTAGATTACATACATACTACAGAAAAAATCATTTTAATTAAACTAATCCAAAAAGCTGCTGTCAATGGGAATATTTATAATAAGTATTCGTTAATACGATGTCAATATACAATTCCGGCTTCGTAATGTATACCATCAAGCCAGCAATCTGCTCGTCTAGCCACTCAGTGCATTATAACGTGATTGGAAACATACTGCTTGCTGAAATATAAAATACTTAAAAAAACTTAAAATTGAACGGCATTTTTTTAAATTAAATTGCACACATTTTTTTGTTACCAGGTTTTCTTCTTATAGAACTATCAATGGGCCCATACTTGTTAAATGAAGTCAGTATATCTTCTAACCTTATAATATTAAACGAGCAATATTTGTTAAACATGTTGAGATCTCGAAAACGTCTGTAACAATTTCGAAGACGAGGGTTATTGAGTGCAAAAATTATTTCTAGAAATAAACACGGTTTCCATGTTTACATTAGATGAAATATTTTGCATACACTGAGCAAAGCTCGTTTGAATAGGTACTGCCAGAAATAAAAGACAGTCAAATTTGACAAATAAATATTATTTTTAATAATAAGCACATAACAACAATAGTATCAGACAGGTTTTTATTACTCTAGTTCTGATTTATGACTTTCTGTATGAAACTTTCAAAGAACAGTCAACTGTCGAGCCTATGGATATAAATTTAGGAACAAAAATAAACACTGGTATTTGTTTCCATTCCACCGAATCACGTAACATTCTACGTAACACACTCTTACACGTTACATCACCCATCCTATACACTAAACACTAAACAGTTTTCGGTACATTTTAATCTTCTCTTAAATATTTTCTTTCTAATCTAGCAATGTATCTAACTCTTATTGTGTAAATAAAGTTTTATCTCGTTTCAGATTTGAATTTGTAATTATTTGTGTAGTGGGTTTTGAATCTGTGAGTGAGGTCACATTTGACATAGTCATTTTTGACGTCACCAAATGTGAGGTCTTGTACATTTTCTCGTATGTAGGTCTCGTTATTGTGTGTGTACGTGGATTTCGACGCAAGGGTGGATAACGTTTTTCTCGCTTGCCTATTAACCGCTCCTCTCACTTCCTATCCTGGGGTGCCTGGGTCCTGCATGTCATGACAATGTTCTTCTCCACGACGATCTAACTGTGCTTTCATCGCTGCTTCGTTATTATCAAAACTGTCATTAAAATCATCATGCTGTTGATGAAAGCACAAGCCATTGTGAAAATGTTCCAGTGATTGATTAGAATTGTGCTAAATGGCTCGACATTATAGAACGCTATCCGGACGAACCTGTCTCTACACAAATGTTTCGTGCGGTACGAGGACGACTTCGGCTCGTTTTGGATGGTGGACGACGCCGAGTTCGTGAAGAGACGCCACCTGAGCCGAGGGCGGCCCAGGAAGTACGAACCGGCGCCTGGACCCAACCCGCCACAGTAAGGGCAGCGCAGCACCGGGATGTTGCGACCGTCCAACGAATCTACCTCTCAGAATTACTAAGCTCTAAATTGTTAATTTGTAATGTAATTCATGGCGCATGGACAATGACTTGCCCCATTTTATTTACAAGAGTTGGGGCTATTCCAGAACCTGCGATACTATTTTTGCCACCTGTCATTCTGATTTAGATTGACATAAGAGCGATGGGGACAAACAATTTCGCATGCTCTAGAATACGGCAGATTATTTGATCACACAGCCTTTGATGAAATTTTTCACATAAAACTAAATTTACATCGCTAAAATGTTGTCCTATAAATTCATGTTGAATATGATTTGAATGTAAGAGTTAATGAAGAGTCGTTGGACGATCGCGTCCAATAGCGTTAATAATTGTGTGACAACCGAAAATTATCAAACAAAAAATTAAAGAGATAATTTTTGGTGTTCTATTTTAGATCGATGTTTCTGACATTATGTAAAGTGTATCACTGTGTAAGCTTAGATTAATTCAATTGTTATGTTAGTTTGTAACTAGAACCACGTGATTGTTTAAAAATATATATTAGTTTTTATGAAACAGTGTGGTCTGAAATTTTCACGATCACAATCATTTAGACTGCAAAGTTCACACTAGTTTCATAAACATTAGTCGGCAAAGCTATAACAGATTGTTTTGCATTAGATTTTAACATCACATTAATACGACTTGTTTAATGAATTAGCTTAATTCATATGTTGCCATTGTAATTTCCGATATTTTAATTTGTTCGTATATTTGACGGAAGGTTCCGATAAATGATAATGTCACTATGGTGCATGTCACGCTAAAACGTGTATTGTAAAGGATCGTCGTTGGACTCCCAAGTAAGATTAAAATTTAATTTTAATCTTTTTCTATTCCCATTTTCATATTTGCATGTTAAACCCTTAAATGTTCATCAGGTAAGTCCGCTTTAAGCTTTGCATGTTGCATTACCGTCGCATGGTAGACTAGACTTGTAACTAATTTTTCTTACTCTTTTATAAGCTTGCGTTTTTCGTCTTTTTCTATTTTATTCTATTTATTATCTTTCTCTTTCACACACACATACACACATACACCGATTGTTACACTTATCACTACAGACTAATTGGATTACCATTTTGATTCAAAATTTTACACTTTACACTATGACACAACACAAAAATCACATTCCAAAATGATGATTCCCTATAAATCATTATTTTAGAAAAGGTCTGAATGGCCGGGTATGAATTTTTATTTTTTACATTGAATTAACTTTAACGTTGAAATTAAATATACATTTCATAAAAGAAAAATAATATAAACTTTGCTATTTAAAATATGGATAAAGTAAAGATGTTTTAAAATTTTTCAGTTGCCAATAAACATTAAAAAGTAAAAGTAAATGCTTTGAATTTTTAATGCCATTTTATAAACTGACGTTATTACTAATGGTGTTCTATACCTATTATCCAGGTTTATGGGAGCTCAAAGTCCACCGATGATGACTAGCCCTCATGGCTACAACGAAGCTCTCAAAAGAAACCTTCAGGTATTTTCAGTGCGTTCAATTTTTCTTTCGTAGAACTATTTTTTGATACAAATTTGTGTAAATTTTTATATGTGACTGGCATAATGTTTCCAGGGTATGATGGAAGACTGCAACCTGTCGTACATGTCTGGAGAAGACCATATGATGCAGACTGAGGAATATCCTTCGTCGCATGATGATTACAGGTACTACTGGACTATCTGTTAAATTGTTTTTATTAAGTTTTGGCTTGTATTGACCACCATCTCGTCTTTTGATTCACTGCCATTTTTTTAGGTTCTAGAAATGTATATCGTCTATTCATTATATTATTCTACACAAAAAATGGCACTACGATTGTTAATCGGGCTATTTTCTAGTGTCATGGTTGTCTTGGACGTTTATCGTAGTAGTGATCACAATAGATTGCATTTATTTTCGTGTGATAAGACCTCGTGGTGCAAGTATAGTTGTCATGTTGTGGTTGTTTTACCGTTATATTTCTGTCAGCAGCCGTCCCCCACTAATGAACGGGTATGGCAGCAGTAGCTCGTCCCACGACGTGAAGGCTGAAGACCTCACCAGCGATACGCACGATGTCAAACCCAACATTTACGCTCTCAAGAGCGAGATGCAAGCTTCGGACTACTCTAATAAAGGTGAATTTTTAATAAATATTACATTTTTTTTCGGAATAAGTTAGTGTTTAACCATGTCTTGAATATTCAAGTTTCTGTGTGAATAGGACAAAAGTTAAACTATCTCGTTATCTTTTATGTGCTATTTTCAAATTTAATTACGTTTTTTTCATTGGGTACTCTGACAAGGCTCAAGCAGATTCTTATTCAAACAACCACAATTGTATCCATGGTAAAATTACAAATTGCTTTGTTTCAGGTGATTATTCCAACAAGGAATCTTCTAACAATCGTTCCGGTGAAACTAGTCCGTATGAAGACTACCCTCGTGACCGCACTGAAGACCGATACAACCAGGTAGGGCGCTCCATGGCACACATCAAGGATGAAGCTGAAAACCTCTCCCTCAACGAACAGAGATCTGATAAATAAATCGAGAAATGTGCAAAGATTGATTCACGATCTGGGATCAGGATCCTGAATAGTGATTAGATTAATGATCGAATAAACAATATGATGATCATGGTAAATAGTGTGAATCATGATTATGTTTAAAACAGTATGGAGGTCGTATCTATAAAAAACCATGATCGTGTAAAAGAAATGATCATTTTTACGAGAAATTATTATGAATATGATCGTGACTACGAGATTAATGATGATCGTGTTTAATGTGATTCGTGTGAACAAGAAATGGCTATCGAGACAAATATAGTCTCTTTGCAACAAAAAGATGTTTGTGTTCATCTGGATGTCATCGACACTCAAAATTTTGATAAATATTCACTTCCAGCGCTTGAAGAACAATGTTAGTTTTAGATACGCAAGTTAAGTTCTGAAATAATAAGTGAAAAATTTATGGTAGAATTATTTTATCGTTTTAATTCCGTATTCAACGAAATTGATAAAATTGTATTTAACGAAATTTATAGGAAAGTTGACTATGTTGACAGACAAGTGCTTAACACAGTGAAAAGTGAAGATTTTGCGAGAGGACGCTACAATATATCACAGTATGTAATACATATATATACGGGTGTAGATCTATTTCAAGTTATTAGAATGGTGTTATAGAAGTGTAATGTGTTCACATAAAACGGAATTTTTATAATAATGGACGATCTCGATGGAGGAATTGTACGTTAGTTAACCAAATATTATTTTTGCGTTGTTCTTTTACCCGGTTTTAACGGGAATGTGAAGTATTAATAGGTTTTACGTTTTATTTTTGTAACTTTTTAGTTTTGGTTAGATTTGGTAGCTGCGCTAATCCAAAATTGTTAGTCGGTAAATTTAGAGTAAGCTTAGGGAATTTTAGGAAACGAATTGCTATGATAATCAAGGAGTCAACGATTGTAACCTTAAAAGGTCCATATCAATATTTAAAAATATTTAATCATTGTTTGTAATATAAAAGGTAAGAACAATAAGTAGTTGTATTGGTCTTAAAGTACGCTAAGCGTTTCAGTTGATTTTGAATTTTTTTCTTCGATCTACTTAATTATTTGAAATATGAAAAAGTTATTCTGGACCCTAAAGATCTCAAGACTACAGCCAATAGGAGGTACAAAATACACCAACAGGTTAAATATTTTAATAATTATAATATTTTTGTTTAATTTTCTTGTGATGAATGATCTGATGAATATTTAAATGTTTATTTTTAGTATCGAGTGGCATGTCATTATTTTTAAAAACGATACATTTTGTATCTGTTATTATTCCATTTTTTTTTAAATCTTTAGCGAATAAGTTTAGCCTGTAAATATTTATCATGACTATCATGAATTGTATAAATTCTTTTTAAATATAATTAAAAAAAAAAACTTAGAATCATGTAAACGTTTACTTATAAACTATTGCTTATAAATCGTTCATGTTGTAGAGAATTTAGAGAAATAATGTGTAGTTACAAATTTTCACTAAATGTACGTACTTACTTATAACCAGATTCCAGATTTTTTTTTATTTAGACGTACTTATTGTGCATTTTACTGCATTTATTTGAATACGGATTAATAAACATTATATATGTCTATCACCCAAATTATTTTTAATTTTTTTGTGAAAAAAAAAATATTATTATTTTGCAAGGGTGAAAATAACCATATCACAACTATGTATGTATACTTACTATAAATTAGTGCTGTAATACGAAATAATATAATTGTATAACTATCGCAATTTATCTGAAAAAAAAACTGAATAAAACAGCATTATTATAGAAACTATAATAACCGCCTTTAAAAGTATACAAGTTAAGAAAACAGTTGTATACATATAAATACCTATTTCCATTACTAGAATTTCCTCATATATGTCATAATTATACATTATATTTTGATTGTTAAAAATAATACATTCGTAACAAATATTTTTTACAGGAACATACAACTGCAAGTACAAAATTGTACTTAAAATATTATCAGTTACAAAACTTTAATTTTCGGAATTGATTTTATAGAAAAGTAATTTTAATTTTCATTGCACTGGTTTGTTACATTTAGTTTGTTGTATAACGGATTGACAAGGGCAAAATGAGAAATGTATACTGATTTGTTACAATTATGTTTTATTGCAAAAAAATGTGTATGCAATGTAATTAAATGACAGCTTTGCCAAGTACCAACTTCAGTCATTGGAGTCGATCGAGAGACGCGCCAGGAGACTAATTGGCGATGACACTTTACTGGAGACTCGGCTTCAAAGCCTTGAGCATCGTCGTAGAGTTGCAAGTTGTTGGTTGTCGGTTGTCGGTGTTCTACCGGATACATTTCGGAGAGTGTGCTCTTGAACTACACAATTTGGTTCCCCCTCTCTACTGAATGGCTAGATGAACGCGACTAAAACGTCATCCTTACATGGTGGATATTCCCCATGTAGAGATTTATTACGATAACATGAGCCGCTCCTCCAAAATTCAAAACATTTGAAAGCATTTACAACGCACCACCACGCATGTGTGCTTACTGGTACTGCCGTCAAACACCTAGTCGAGCTAGCAAATCCATGGATTTGTGTGTCGACTAGTGGCGTTCATTAATCGCTCTTTATTATTAGTATGGCGCTGCACTGACGTAATCTATGAAAATGACACGTGCGTTGTCTTCCGCGGTCAACTGGTTATGGTAAGTTGACAAACAAATCTGGTGCTACTGAGGACGAATAATTACAACTACATACAAACTCTTTCTTTAAGGATGTACACACATTAAAACAGTAATCTGGAGGGGCGGGCCGTGTTATGGTAGTAAATCTCTACGTTTCGACGTCAAATCTGCGAATTGCGATGAGATGCTATGATTTGTATTGTGAAATTAGCACCTCATTTTTCAAAATTCAGTTTTGATAGTAAAATCGATAAAACTTATCAAGAGCTGTAGAACTATGTTGGATGCCAATGACTCTGTAGTTTTGAGATTCTAACTCACGGACGTCTAATTGCCATTAATTGCTTGACTAAAATATCAATTAGGACAAAATAATTGACAAACATCGCGCGACTAAAATTCCATTTATCTAACTAAAATCAATATGTTTGACTTTAAATAATTTCATTTAAATTTTCAATAAAATTTAAACTGATGATGTTCATCGCTTTCGCTCTTTTTCAAAGCTGCAAGAATTTTTGAATTAATATAGGAAGTCTTTTAGTCTGAGTCACTCTTTTAGTCCAACGTATCAAATATAACATTGATGTCATGTAAGTTTATTTATATGACATTTATTATATACGTGACTTAAATGACAATTAGGATACATATTCAACACCAATAATAATAAATTATTGTTTGACCTTTGTATGATTCTCACAAACTCATCCACGAACGTGGTTTTCATCGCGTTTAAAGAATGTTCAAGGTATATATCTAGTTTATTTCCGCTTAACAGTCGTTCCAGTTCCGACAGTGATGAGGACTTAAATTAAACTAATTTAACACAGCTTATTAAATAATAATCTAATTTACTTAAAATCTAGAACTAATTTGACATAAACTTAAAAATATACTTAATTTGACAAAAATTTAATTAAAATAACAAAAATTCGAATTAAAATAATCCTAAAACTTAAAATCCTCCTCTCTGCAGTAACCACTTTGTCGACACGTGTTTCGCCTCTACACGAGGCATCCTCAGGACGTGTTGACTCTTCGAGCGCTTGGTCGCGACTGAGTTTAAAGAAATCAACGACAAAAGATTTTTAGATACGTTTGTAAGTTCTTTCTTAGGAGAGCCTGCAGACATGTTCTATTGTTTATGTTTATAATTGCTAACAGCTATTTCTCATTTTGCTTTCTTGTACGTCAGATGACTGGTAGCCCTTGGACATAAATACATTATAGATCATTGTAAATTATACTTAATTAGTCTTGTATTAAACAAATTCATTACAATAACGTTCGCGTTTTATTTATATCTATCTCTATTTATAAAAATCTAATGAGGTTCATTGGTCAGCGTAAGTATGAAATAAGATATGATCATAGCAGCACTAGTCATATATGGTTGGTTGGTTTACTTGGTGGTACATCTCCGTAGAGGAGGTCGTCTAGGTAGGTACCACCGCAGTACTAGATATTCTGTTGCCAAGCAAGCAGTAGTGTGTAAACATGACTGTGTTCTGGTTTGCAGGGTAGGTACTGCATAGCGACAATACAGGATTGTCGCACCATCAAAAGTTTCAAAGTAATGAGCGCCAAAGCAGCGATGCCCTGGGCTGTCTAACTACTCCAAGTTTTGTGTATCGCTGCAATGGTCATGGACAGGCGTTATCTCTTACCATCCGAAGAGCGTCTCGTCCGCCTTATTACCTACATTTACAAAAAAAATAGCTACACAAATTAAATTAACATTTTAAAACATTTTTTTATAATTATAATCAATCATAATTATCATTAAGTACTTTTCTAAATTATGAATTAACCTATCTTTTACCTAGATAACAATAATTGTTTTAACTGTCATCGGCCTGTCATGTGTCAGGTGGTTAAACGTTGCTAATGATATGCTAGTTACTATTACATATTCTGTGCTAATGGGCTGTCTCTTTTCTCTATCGTTGATGAAAAGTGTTAATTGGACTCGCGAGCATTGGGTTCCGCCACATTAGTTAAGTAATAAATAATAATAAGTATCGTAGGATATTACACACAGCGCCATCTGACCCCAAACTAAGCAAAACTTGCACTATGGAAGTCAGATAACTCATAGAATACTTAAACAACTTTTTTTTTGTAAATACATACTTATAATAAATACAGTACATTTTGTTTATACCACAAAATGTTTGTCCTGGGCGGGAATCGAACCCAGCCCTTCAGCTCTTGGACCAGACAGACTATCAATGAACCAACAGGGCTGTCTTATTTAATTTAATTATGTCGTAATTCCTATTATTTGAAGCATGTATGATAAAATTATAACTAAACCACAACAACAACAACACAATTTGTTCGTTTTTTGTATTACTTAGAAACTTTGTACTTTTAAGTAGCTTGTCTCGTTTTCACGTGACATAATCCACGTAAACGAAAAGTCAACATGAGTTTTAAGCAAAATTTAACTTTAAAGCACCTGTTACATTTAATCTATGTTCATGTAAAATCGTATTTTTTGAATTAATTCAAATTCAAAATTGTTTGTAATAATGTTACCTTTTGTAAATAAATTAGTCTCAACAGTGGCACCAGTTTAGATTTACAATGATCATTTTCCTGTCGATATACTAAAGTCTATATTTTTTTAAGTTATAACAATTAACAATTTTAACATTACACAAGAGAATGATAATTCGGTAATTAAATATAGGATCAATTACAATGTATCTTAAAAATGGATTAATTAATATTAATATATGTTACCATAATTATAATACACATTACTACGCTACATTTTATACAATTTAAAATTTACTACACAATATACATTGTTTTGACAACATTTTAATTAATTTTTACAAATATGGAAATGTCAAAGTATTAATTACATGTCAATATACATAATTTTGTTTAAATACAAAAATTTACACACAAAAAAAATTCTTCAGCAAGACACATTCAAGTCACTTTTTTCTAACTTTTTTTAATACTGAATAAATTAATTTTTATTATAAACTTAACCTCATTTAAATTACACTTTTTTAAATTTATTTTATAAAGACATTCATCTTCTACGAAATTTTTTATCGAACTACATTTCGAAAGATTATGTTTAGGCAGTCAGACATACGGCCGCGTAGGCTAATCAATAATGTCCCGTTTACATCCCACGGAACCCTAACAATTGAACCAAAAATATAAATGTGTCATTCAACGGATACGATGATCCTAATGAATTGTTTCATTTAATGAAGTTTCGGAAGTGGCGTCTGCGTAGCAAATGTGGTGTGGGATGTAACACGCCAGAGCGAATCGATGCTGAATCACCGACATTCTTTCAAAATACAAAAATAAACGACACTTTAAAGGTGATTTGTATTTGTTTTTTAATTTAATATAAAATTCTAGAGAACTGTAGCAATATATATAATTACATGTAGTTACAAAAACATATAAAAATTATTTGTTTTGTGTAATGAATTGTTTTTGTATAAATCTTTTTTTTTATGGTTGGCAGGCTGGGTGTTTGACCACAGCTCACCTGATGTTAAGTGAAGGTGTGGTCGAAGATGGTGAAGCACACCTAGCCTGGAATGGAACTGGCTCTCGAGTGAGGCTGCCCGAACACACCGTTAGATGCTTGGCGGCAGATTTTTCAACTTGAGGGTGGTAGCTAGCCAGCCGAGTACTAGAAAGTACCCTACCACCATGCTATCTATTGTAATTATGTATGTAAAAATGTATCACATAAAAGTGTATTTGAAGGAGTGGTCTCTTTTAATACAGGTTTATGTAAACTTAACAGGAGTGGCCAAACCCATGTTTTTAAAATAACGCATCAATAAAGATTATTTGTATTTGTACTAGGAAAGGCTAGCTAATCTAAGTATTAGGATATAATATTCTTGGAGTGTATGTAAACGCAATCATCATCATCAGCCCTTCGCTGTCCACTGCTGGACGTAGGCCTCTCTCAATACACGCCACTTAGCTCGGTCGACAGCTTCCTTCATCCATTGCTTTCCCGCCGCTTTACGCAGGTAGTCACACCACCTGGTCGCAGGATGCCCTACACTACGCTTGCCTACGCGGTCTCCACTCAAAAACTCGTCTACCCCATCGGTTATCGGTTCTTTGAGAAATGTGGCCGGCCCACTGCCACTTCAGCTTACTGATTCTTTGAGCTATGTCGGTGACTTTAGTTCTATGTCGGATGACTTCGTTAGGATAGATTAATTTAATATAAAAAAAAAGAAAAAATGTATGTTTATGTAATATGTATTAATCCAGGGTCTCAGCTACCTCCATACTAAATTTCATCCAAATCCGTTCAGTAGTTTTTGCGTGAAAGAGTAACAAACATCCATCCATCCAAACTTTCACATATAATATTATAGTGGGATTAGTAGGAAGGATTTGAAAGTGACAAAACAATCACGGCCCGCAAGCAGGACACCTGCGGACCGCTGAACTAAATAGTTGAATGTTGCTTAACATTCGTCTATGCTGTCAATTAAGATCTAATAATTGTTTTTTTCTACTATTTGAGTGTGCACAATAAAGAGTTTTATCTATCTAAACCGTTGTTAAACATCAGTAATAATTTTAAATAAAAAACATTAAAAAATAAATCCTTTTTTTGTTAGTTTTTCATACCCATTTTGTTAGTTTTTCATACCCATTTTGCAAGTAGTATTGCGAGTATGAAGCGGAGAAACAGGAGAGTAGACTTACCAGAAGTTTTATTTACATAATATTAAGCTAGTGTCCAGAAAACATTCTTCGTAAATCTTACGGAAATATATGGTAGATTATATATGGCGGGATGATTAATGTCGTGTGTAAAATTATGTTACTACAGTAGAAACAAACAAAAATATATTGTGTAAGCAGCTTAAATAAACATTCACTGATTTCCGTTACATTTTTATGTAACAAACAATGTGGGAGTTAAGATCGATAATAAATTAAGATTCAGTTTGGGACAAGTGGAGTTTCCCTAAGTTTTTTGTTTTTTCATTCACTAGTTAGCGGTCCTAAAGGGCGAAACCAATTTTTCTTCCTTTTTTGTAGTTTAAGGTTACAATTTAAAATTCATTGTTGGTCGTATTGACAGTGTGATATGAAAATAAATCATTTAACATGTGCAAAGATTCTAATGTATGTATTACTCAGTTTTTGATCCCCAGTTTATGACTAAGGAGTCCAGCGTTGGTTGACAAATTGATTCAAATCAATCACTGAATTTAAAATAAATAAAATAAATATTGTAGGACATTACATACAGCGCCATCTGACCCCAAACTAAGTAAAGCTTGTAAGGCAGAGAACTGATAAAATACTTAAATACTTTTTACTTTTTTTTTTACAGTACATAAGACACAGACCAAATATTTTGTTTTTACCACAAAAGGTTTATCCTGGGTGGGAATCGAACCCACGCCCTTGGGATCTTGGCGCAGACATACTACCAATGAACCAACAGGGCTGTCAATTCATTTTCTCCGCGACCATTTATCACAATATTTCCACGACAAAAATCTAAAACTAGTTTAAAATATCATAATTATTTACATTACGGTATATCAATGAGAAAAGCAAGATGTGCGCCTGGTTATATTATTATCGATATCGACGTGTCAAACGCATGCGCTATGTTGATTTATGGACGGTAGCAAGTGCGCTAGTGATGTGATATCACGATATGTTTTATCGATAAAAATAATTTTACGTGTTAGTAATTGTCATGTCAATTTTTTTTATAAATGGACAGGTATAGATGTCACTATAGTAAACTCAACTTACATTATGCTAATCGAATAACTGACTACTATACTAGCATGGACTGATCAATATAGATAGAAATAGTTACATGTCAGATATATATAGATATTAGGTACATTTTAGATTTCCGGTTCACTAGTACGTGCACTAGACATGTAGCTCTCTACAACAGTGCTGTCTGCATACACAAAGGTAAAAACTTAAGTAGGTCATTAATGTACAGCAGGAAGAGAGTTGGGGAGAGCAAAGACCCCTGCGGAACACCGACATTAATAGCTTTTCGAAGTATACAAAAAATATATTACAATAAAATAAATATTCACATAAAAAATATAAATATACAAAAAAGGAAAAACTATTGTGTAGGTATAGAATATACAATATTTATTTATTGATTACATACCACAAAATAAATGTGTGTTTTGTCTGAGTGTTATGTTATACTTGTGTTATTACTTATTAACATAAGTAATTAAGTATGTATTTAAAAAAAAGGATTCTATCAGTTATCTGATTCCCATGCTTTGCTTAGTTTGGGGTCAGATGGCGTTGTGTGTAATGTCCTACGATGTTTAATTTTATTCTATCGATAAATACTTAGTGAATCACAAGCACGTCACTAACAAACATGTGGCTCTTAATTATAACTCAACGTACGCAACTACAAAACCAATGAACCGACAAAAAAATCTAAAATAACTGTCTTTAAAAACACAACGATGTTACTGAACTCTCTCTTTAGAAAAAAAAAACTACGTTTTTTCAACACTTTTTACCACACATGGTAAGGAATGGGTTAAGATTCTATATTTTTTTTTAACTTTTTTTTGGTCGAAAAGTGTCATTTCGATTCGAAATGGAAAGTTAGAAGTTTATTCAGTATTTTTGTCGATGTTTAATGTTTTTTTTTATTTGTAGATGAGTAATGGTTAAGCATATGGGAATCATTTTTGGTAGTCATGCGATGCACGTGAGAATTCTTTTTTTTTGAAAACCTATGTCTGTATTTCTATTTTGAATGGGTGACACGTTTGTCAAGATGCGTTTAGCTTTTTAGTACCTATGCTATTAAAAAAGTGACCCCAAAAAATAGAAACTTGGTTGATCCTAACAATGTGTTTTTCATCAGCAATTAAACATCTACCATTATTTAGGTTTGTTTTTTTTTTAAGTAGGAAAATCTAATTTCATACTGTTTTGTGCGCGATTAAGTCCCGGTGACAAAACTTTTTCTTTATGGTCTGGCTAGGTGTTTGACTACAGCTCACCTATCCTGGAATGGAACTGCTGCCGGAACACACCGTTAGATGCTTGGCGGCGGATTTTCTACTTGAGGGTGATAGCTAGCCAGCCGAGTACTAGAAAGTACTACCCTACCACCATGCTATGGTTTTCTCACGATGTTTTCCTGCACGGGCAACTCAAGCTCATTGTTGGGGTTTGAACACACGCCCTTCGGCGTGCGAACTGACCACACTAACCACAAAGCTATCACCGCTACACTTGAGGGTGGTAGCTAGCCAGCCGAGTACTAGAAAGTACCCTACCACCATGCTATAACTGAAAAGTTTATCTTCGTGTATTATGCCCTAGCTCACAAGTTCTCGAGATAAATACATTTATTTATATTGTTTACTAAACACTACAATATGGGTCAAGATTATTTGTTGATTACTTTGTTACGTATAGTAATATATAATTTATGTAGGTACAGTACATAAAGATTTACATTTGAACTATTGATAATTTAAATTCGCAACATTGAAAACAAAGATACGCAACTTCGAAAAAAAACTAAATTGGTAGGTTTCCTTAGCTAGTAACAGATACTCAAGTCAAGTAGTAGTGTGTAAGCATTGCATTGTGAAGAGTAGGTAGGATCTGCAGCTCGTGAAATTATAGAGCTAACTATACAACATCTCAAAATAATGAGCTCCAAAGCTTTGCTTTGGCTTTTATTAACCTGACAACAGAAAATAGGCTTCCCTACATTGGAGCTTAAGGTGGTTCGATTTCCATACAAATAAATTTTTGCCATTTATGGACAAATGGAGCACAATTTTACAGTGAAATTTCAGCTACTGGCATTTATTTTGGCCTTTATTTGCGGAAAATCACAATTGCTTTTTTTATGTGAAAAATAATGAGACGAACGAGACGCTCTTCTGATGGTAAGAGATAACGCCTGTCTGGTCTGGAAAAATGCATAAAAATTTAATAACCTCACTGAATTAGACTGTGACTTAACTGTATTCGCATGTCTTGTAAAGGCCGACAATAAAGATACTATTATCTTCGATCAAACCTATTGCAAATAAACCGTATGAATATCGTGTCTCGTTGCATTGTCCTAAATTTGTCCAATTTCTAAGTATAATTGGCTAAGTATATTTTCTCAGTCAGCCATCTGAAGCATCGCTTTTACTTACACTAATAACAATACTTATCTTTTCAGATGAAAGTTTATTTTTAAAAATGTGTTTTTTTCCACCATGTGCTGGAAGAGTGGCACAATTACTTGCTACCATTATTGTATTTATTTCTGTTTTTTCCACACATGTGCGCGTGCGCTTTTACGTACCTATTCCAGGGGGTTTCAATGGGCGGTCGCTGTGATTTTTTAATGGAACTTTTTTTCTTTTTTATACAAATACAAATCAGCATAATCATCATCATCATTTCAGCCGTAGGACGTCCACTGCTGGACATAGGCCTCCCCCATTGCCTTCCACAAAGACCGGTCGGAAGCGGCTCGCATCCAGCACGTTCCTGCGGTCTTTATTAGGTCGTCTGTCCACCTTGTGGGTGGACGTCCTACGCTGCGCTTGCCGGTTCGTGGCCTCCACTCCAGAACTTTGCAGCCCCATCGGTCATCAGTTCTGTTATAATTCTGTATCATACAAATCATTTATTAATAACACCAAAGTTACAGGTCATTTTTCCATTCATATTTAAAAATATTCAAAATCATAACAATATGTCAAAACAATGAAAATGAAAATGTCAATAAAGTAATGTCACATATAAAATAATTATGTCAATATAATTAAGTGTCAATAAAAACAAAAATATTATAATTACTTACTAGTAATTCGTTAATCTCTTAGTTTTAAATAATCGTCAAAGTCGTAAAACAAGGTCTCTTGAAGCCAAGGCAAACATTAAAGAAAAATGCAATACACATTTTTTTTAAATGTAAAAAGTAATGAGACTTACGAGATGCTCTCCTGATGGTAAGATATAACGCCTGTGCATGACCATAGCGATACACAGAACTTTGAGTGACGAAACAAAGTCCAGGGCATCACTGCTTAGGCACTCATTACTTTGAGACTTTTGATGGTTAGTCTCAACAGCCCAGTAATTTCGCTAGCTGCCCCCTACAAACCGGAATACAGTAATTTTTACACATTACTGCTTAGCAGCAGAATAACTGGGTACTGCGATGGTACCTACCTAGACGACCTCCTGCTAAGGAAACCTACCACCAAGTAACATCGAACTGCTCCATTTAAATGATCAAGGGTCAAAATAGTTTACTGAAATAGCTGAGTTTTTTATTCATTTCTGGTTTCTAGCCATAGTAAAAGTTGTTCATGATGATAAGAATCATCATTTTATGTTATTGTTTGGCCCCTTACGGCTTAAACATTTAAACCTACATTTAAAAACTTTAAAAAAGATGGCTTCCTATTATCAAAATAAATATCGTCTTGTATTTAAATTGCACAATTTTTAAATCTGCATTTTGATTAATTTTGTGACTCTTTTTTTTAAATACCTTTTCAATTTGCGGGCCGCTGTTGACGATCGGTGCCCAGCACGAGTGTGTTAATTTGGTGTACCACCGCGACGATCACTGGCTCTCGAACTTTAGAGACCACTTTCACTATAAATAGAAAAGTAAAGTAATTTATGTAGAGAATTTATTTGTTAATTACTTACTTTTGTTAGTACGTACGTTAATAAATGAAAATTAAGTATGGGATTAAATTTTACACAGCATCAAAGCAAACCATAAATATATAACTGACAGAATACTTATAGTAATAATACTCTTTTTGTTAAAATATACCAACTTAAAATATACGGTACGGTATACCTACTTATTATGATTACAAAAGTTTAATACGGTAGTTATGAAAAGTATCATACAGTTATACGTTTTTTTTAATGGTTAACAGGCTAAGTGTTTGACCACAGCTTACCCAATGTTAAGTGACGTGTGGTCAAGATGCTTGGCGACAGATTTTCAACTTGAGGGTGGTAGCTAATAATGTGTAATGTGGTAATGTGTAGTTTGACCGCCACCTCGCAGGACTCGGTCTACGATGGAGCACGCTCGCCTAGAAGGAATCGATTCACTCGCGACTTGAAGTCACCCAGATTGTATCTCTCATTGTAACACCCACTCGGGCAGCAAATTCCATCGTTCTTTTCATTGTTTTGTTGTTTCATTTATTATTTTTAAGGACTATTGTGCCGTGTTAGTCTAAAATCAAATAAATAAATAATTGTTTAGCGGCTACAATGAAGCTCCTTGCCCCACTTCCATGCATTTAGGTACTCGTAAATGATCAACAATTTGTAGCGATGATAGCTCAGTGGTTAGCGCGGTAGATTCGCATGCCGAAGGGCGTGGGTTCAAACCCCGACAATGAGCTTGAGCTGCCGGTGAAGGAAAACATCGTGAGGAAACCATAGCATGGTGGTAGGGTACTTTCTAGTACTCGGCTGGCTAGCTACCACCCTCAAGTTGAAAATCTGCCGCCAAGCATCTAACGGTGTATTCCGGCAGCCTCACTTGAGAGCTAGTTCCATTCCAGGCTAGGTGTGCTTTACCATCTTCGACCACATCTTCACTTAACATCAGGTGAGCTGTGGTCAAACACCTAGCCTGTCAATCATTAAAAAAAAAAAAAAAAAACTAGCTGCGCCCCGCGGTGTTACCCGATACATGCTACAGAGTCTCAGCTACTTTCATACCGTATTTCATCCAAATCCGTCCTGTAGTTTTTGCGCGAAAGAGTAACAAACATCCATCCAGCCATTAGATTAAAAAAATAATGCTACAAAGTTTGAGAACCTCACACCGCTACAAGTGTAAGCATTTCTAACTCCTGTCCTAGATAAACTAATACGCCATTAATCATATTAGGTGGTTACAGCTGCCTTCATTATGCTAGGCTGATGGGTCACTAGTTACTGTTTACTAGACCTTGGGCTAAAACGGTATTTTGACGAAATTACTAATATTCACCAAAAGTGATGCAATGTTTTTATAGTTCATAGGAAACTTTCAGGCTAAATGCGTTTGCTATCTTTGACCACGACGTCACTTCAACCCGGATTTTTTCCAACTGGAGCTAAAATGTTACAGTGCTTTCCTCACGATGTTTTCCTTCACCGGTTGCTCAATTCTCAAGCTCATTGTTAGGGTTTGCTCGACCGCGCTAACCACTGAGCTATCTACGTTTTCTTTTTATCTGATTGATTGATTGATTGATTAACTCTTTATTGCACACACTAAAAAAAACAATACAGAAGAAATAAAATTAATTAATTGGTGTAACAACTGGCGACCTTATCGCTAAAAGCGATCTCTTCCAGGCAACCGTAGGACGGACATGAAGTAGAGTAGTAGTTGTAGTAGTGATAGTAGCTTTGCAAGACGCTTTTTTAAGACAATTTAAGTGAAGTGAAGTTTTCATCTACAGTGAAGTACCTACAATCGACTAAAAAAGCTGATTTATACAATTTATATTCTAGAGTCTCCAAATAGCGCATGCCAGATTTTGGCTATTGGAAATGGGAATGCTAAGCTAAAAAACCGGCCAAGTGCGAGTCGGACTCGCGCACGAAGGGCTCCGTACCATCCTACTGCCTACTATCCTCCTAGTTTGTAAGAATATTTTGCAAAGTTATGCAAAAAGTAATGAGACGAACGAGACGCTCTCCTGATGGTAAGAGATAACGCCTGTCCATGACCATTGCAGCGATACACAGAACTTTGAGTAACAAAACAAAAGACGAGGGTATCACTGCTTTGGCACTCATTACTTGGAGACTTTCGATGGTTAGTCTCAACAGCCCAGTAATTTCGCTAGCTGCAGTACCCTTCAAACCGGAACACAGTAATGTTTACACACTACTGCTTAGCGGCAGAACAACTGGTACTGCGGTGGTACCTACCTAGACGACCTCCTGCTGAGGAAATCTACCACCAAGTAAAATATGTTTGTTACTCTTTCACGCAAAAGCTACTTAACGGATTTGGATGAAATTTTGTATGGAGGTAGCTGAGACCCTGGATTAACACATAGGCTACTTTTTATCTGGAAAACATGTAGCGGGTAACACTGCAGGGTACAGCTAGTTATCTATAAAACAGGCAAAAACATCAAGTTTGTTGTATGGGAGCCCTTTCAAATATTGATTTCATTACGTTTTTTAGTATTTGTTGTTATAGCGGCAACAGAAATACATCATCTGTGAAAATTTTAACTGTTAACGGTTCAAGAGTTTTTTTTTATGGTTGACAGGCAAGGCGTTTTGTCCACAGCTCACCTGATGTTAAGTAAAGGTGTGGTCGAAGATGGTAAAGCACACCTAGCCTGGAATGGAACTGGCTCTCAAGTGAGGCTGCCGGAACACACCGTTAGATGCTTGGCGGCAGATTTCCAACTTGAGGGTGGTAGCTAGCCAGCCGAGTACTAGAAAGCACCCTACCACCATGCTATGGTTTCCTCACGATGTTTTCCTTCACCAGCAGCTCAAGCTCATTGTTGGAGTTTGAACCCACGCCCTTGCGCATGCGAACCTACCGCGCTAACCACTGAGCTATCATCGCTACACCGCTTGCATCGATACAGCTTGGTGACGGACGGACAGACAGACGGACGGCGGAGTCTTAGCAATAGGGTCCCGTTTTACCCTTTGGGTACGGAACCCTAAAAAATGCGTACGTGTTCAACGGTTAAACAGTACAGTTCAATTCAAACATAAAATCTTACACAGCATCTGCAAAAATTGAATCATATTGCACCTCTTTACCTACAGGATGTGTTTAATAAAACTAAATATGGCAGCTTCCAAAAAGCCATCACATCGGTTTAAAAAAAGAGTTGGATAAGAAAGCACGAATGCGTTCATAGCACGTTTTTTATTCAAACTACATTCGTTTTATTATCTTGTATGCGCTTATGGGTGACACGTGTGGCGTGCCTGATGAATTGTACTTCGAAAGCTATAGAGATTAACGATTGGCATTATAAATATAATAATTATAGATATATTATACTTATCTATGAATTATTACATTTATTTATTATCCAGATTTATTAATTACTCGCGGTTTCACCCGCGTAGTGTCCGTTCCTGGAGTAATACAGGGATAGAAGGCCTTTGTCACCCGGTGATAGTGTAGCTTCCCAACGGTGAAAGAATTTTTTAAACAGGTCATGTAGTTTCGGATCCTATTCAATACAAACAAACAATCAAATCTTTCCTCTTTGTAGTAGTATAGAAAGATAGATAGGTTCACGTTTGATCACACTCTTATAATAAGCCTAATGTTAAGCAGTAGTGTGGTCTAAGATGGAGCACGCTTACCTAGAAGAAACCTATTTACTCTAGATTTGAAGACACAGACATAATGCACCTAACAGGGAACACGGACTCCGGCAGAGAGTTCCACAACCTCGCTGTGCGAATGAAAAACGTGGAATCAAAACGCTTTGTGCGTACATGGGGAACATCCACCATGGCCGTCCTGTAGAAGAAAGGGGCAGAGGAAACCAAATTGACCTTTTGCTATGTAAACGGTTACTTTAGTTCTTCTACGTATCTTCTTAATTTACAATGTATGTATTACTTTTACATAATAAATAATAATCTAACTAAGCAATAGGAGTATTAAAATCATTGACGCACATATAGACCTAGCTAGATCACATCTAGGCTATCAGCATAGATTAAAATTGACCTCTATACTTAACACCAGAAGGTCACAGCAAACCTTACAGTGTTGCGTATCATGGGGTGAACAAACCGATTACGATTGCAACCTAACACAAGTATCGAGATCAAAGATCACATTGACAGGAAGTTAGTATATAAGTGTCTAAACAAATACATACTAAAAAATTACAGAAATCCCACTAATATTATAAATGTGAAAGTTTGGATGGATGGATATTTGTCACGCAAAAACTACTGAACGGATTTGGATGAAATTTGGTATGGAGGTAGCTGAGACCCTGGATTAACACATAGGCTTTAGCACTTTTTATCCCTGTATTCCCAAGGGTACGGGAACTACGCGGGTGAAACCGCGAGGCGTCCGCTAGTTTTGAATAAAAATTAAAATAACAAAACGACAGGCCAGAGATTTAGCAAGTTGAAGTAGCAGTGAGCACTTGGACAGGGCACATAGCACGCAGAACTGATGGCTGAAGGGGCTGCAAAGTTCTGGAGTGGAGACCAAGCACAGCGTAAGCCGCCCACCTACAAGGTGGACAGACGACCTAATAAAGACCACAGGAACTAAAAAGGAAAATAAAAACTTTGATGATAGAATCTACAATTCTACATCTCAAATCAAATCAAATCATTTATTTTTCATTAAATATACACGTATTCTAATTAAAATAGTTCCACAATTTTTGCCAAAGACAGTGTTTACATAATACATGTATGCATAAATATATTCAATTGAGCTTCGGATTTACGAACTAAGCTAAGAGTAGCTTGTGTTTCGTAAATCCGTGCTCCCCGTGTGGTGCTGACAGAAACAGAAAAACTTTGGTTAGAGATAGTTCAATAACTAATCCTTACTAAAAAATACATCTGTAACTGTGGTCGTGGTGGACATTTATCAGATATATTTTTAATTATGTTTTTGACAATGTATTTATTATTATTAATTGACATTTTTTTTCTCTTTATTTACAATTTGATTCCGACTTTTATTTTATTTTTAATTAACATTTACTTGATTTCGTAGGATAATTAGTTCGTAGTTTTTATTAATTAGTTTTAACATTGTCATTATCAATAGTGTAATTCGTTACGTATGCGGTTACCTACTAATTGAAATAAATTAATTTAAAAAAACATTTATTAATAATTATAATTATTAATAAAAAAAAAAATTTCAACCTTACTTTTTTTGATACAAAAAAAATTTGAATCATGGTCATCAAAATTTATTGTTTTTTATTTTGATTTACAAAACAAAGTTCTTGTTGAAAACTCCTTTACATGTATATACATTGCGCCGGTGCAAAACCGGGGCGGGTCGCTAGTTAACAAAATTATGTATTTTTCTCTAAAAAGTGAACGATCAATATTCTTTTGAGAAGATAAATATCTTAAACCATATACATATATATTGGTACTGCAAACCACGTCCTTTGTCTATGATATATAAATCTTATCTATCCTAAGGTTTCATGAAAGAAATTACTCTTAACAATAAGACTGTCACCTGTTACACTTATTGCTAAGTTATAATTTGTTTTTTTAATGTAATTTTTATTATGAACAATAAAGCGTTTCTGTCGATCAAAAAATATCTTCCTTCTTGTGCAGTCGGATCAAAAGAATTGTAGATGGGTGGCCAGATGATGCTACGGAACCAGCTACGAGGGGCTACGAAGGACAAGCGCTACGCCACGCGGTCAATTGACCCCCCTAACGCACGAGTCGTGACAAAAGTAATTCTATTCGCAAATCACGCATCCATATTTTTATCCATGTCTTTTTCTTTTCCGTACGGGGAAAGACAATTTTGTCCCCGACAGTAGTATTATAGAGCCAGATCACATTCCAGGATAAGTGCGTTTACCTTCAGTTATACCGTCACTTTACATCAAATGAGCTGTTTTTGTACACTTAGAAATGACACATAAAAATTATAAAATGTTGTATAGTTTTTCTTAGTAAATTTGCGATATTTAAGTACCGAAAAACCCTTATCTAGAAGGCATTGCGCTAGGTGATAAGGCCACCGTTGTACTGTCACATGTAAGTCGATGTTGTTTTGTTTTTACTTTTTCTTTATCACTTTTTAACCGACTTCAAAAAAGGAAGAGATTCTCAATTCGATGGAACCTTGTTTTCTTGTTTTTAGTTTTTAATGTTTTTGATTAATGGTGTATAAATTCCCTATTCAATTTTTTTTTACTTTTGACTTAAAACAAAGAAAAAGAAAAATTTATGTCAGGTTATAATCATTAGAATAGTAGATCTAGAAGATCCGCTTAGATATGAATATAAAAATCTAATTAATTAATGTCTAATTTAAATTAACTTGCTTGCCGAAAGGTAGTCTATGGTGCTTCTCGACTAATTAATTATTTGTTTTACATCTGTACTTACCCATAGCGCAAATAAATATAAAATATATATTGGAGGAGGACATTTAACACAGCGCCATCTAGCCCTAAACTAAGCAAAGCTTGTACTATGGGAACCAGATAGCTGACAGAATACTTAAATACTTTTTTGTTGTAAATACATACTTATAATACATGCAGTACACCCAGACACAGAACAAACATCGATGTTAGTCACATAAATGTTAGTCCTGAGTGGGAATCGAACCCACGCACTTCAGTTGTCGAAGCATACATACTACCAATAAACCAACAGGGCTGTCGAAATAAATGGACTATGAATTATGAATAAAAATATTTTTGTTAAATAAACATTATTGCATGAATAATTTATTTAATAAAACTGATTTATAGAACTTCTGAACACCACAATAATTCTGTTAGAAAAAAAAAACAATGAATTTCTGTAAAACAGAGTAAAGTATCCGGGAAGATAATTTAATGGCAGTCGTCAACGAGTTTTTGTCTCACCTTTATTTTTTGTACCGCCTTTTTATGTCAAATTTTATGACAGTTTTAGTACCCGTAGGAAAGTTCTGATGAGTCTTCATGTATATTTTACTTTTGTAGCATGGTGGTAGGATACTTTCTAGTACTCGGCTGCTTCTGCCCTCAAGTTGAAAATCTTCCACCAAGCACCTAAAGGTGTGTTACGGCAGCCTCACTTGAGATCCAGTTAAATCCAGGCTAGCTGTGATACTACCTACTCTACCTTCAATTAACTTCAGGTGAGCTGTGGTCCTGATCAAACACCTGACTTAATTTTTTTACGTGATGATTTTTAATATCTTAATGTACGAGAAAAAAATAAATACATTCATTACTTACAAATTATTTATTTATCATAAAAATTTTTTAACAAATTTCAGTGTTATAAATTTTTACGTTGAAAATGAATATTTTATATAAAGAATTTGATCGGTATATGTGTGTGTGTGCGTGAGTATGTGTATGTATGTATGTGTGTATGAGCGTGTGTGTGTGTGAGAGAGAGAGAGAGTTATTTTTAAATTTGAATGGCATTACTAATATTTTGTATTTTTACCCACGACGGAACGGAAACGGTATATGCGTTTGAGGTGAGAGGACGTTTATTTGTACGTTTGTTTGTGCAAATACATGTTGCCATTTTTCTCCAAAACTACTACATTTGCCCGATTTTGATACAGTTTTCAGTTATGGGTCTGATTGTATTATGTCGAGTAAATGAGTTTCTTTCCCCTTTTTTGCTTTCAAAAGGAAGTCTAAATGATAGAAGTATATAGGTATAATTTGAATTGACAAGTGTAGATTACTTACCAATAAAATAGTTTGGCGCCAAAACGTGTTCAAACTTTCTTACCAGCTTACGACATGTCACTAGAAATCTAGAGTTAAAGCATCTTCAACTCTATTTTGTTAAGTATAATACTCGGTACAATACGTTTTACAGTTTTTAGCAAGATGCCACCTGAAAAGCACATGTTGTGTACAAGGAGGTAGAGCGACTGGAAGCGATCTCTACATTTTTTTTTGTACCTTATTAATTATAGCCGCTCCCCGCGGTGTTACCCGCTGAATGTTTTTAGGATAAAAAGTAGCCTATGTGTTAATCCAGAGTCTTAGCTACCTCCATACCAAATTTCATCCAAATCCGTTCAGTAGTTTTTGCGTGAAAGAGTAACAAACATCCATCCATCCAAACTTTCACATTTATGATATTAGTGGGATTTCGCTAGTTATTTTAGGATAACATTGTATTCTTTTTAACAGTGATTGTAATTTGTTTTTTTTTTTAATTTGACACAAACTCCAAAACCGTTATTTGTTTCATTATTTGACTTATTTTTAACTATCAGGTACTTTAAATAGAAATGAAGAATTTACAAAAATGACATTACATTTTTTTTTAACTTACTTATGATACATACAGAACACCCAGACACTGAACAAATTGTCAACAAATAAAAGTTTTTCCTGGTGGGAATTGAACCCAAGCTGTTGAAGCAAACTTACTAGGGCAGGAAGTTAAGAAAATTGATGGGAGAGCTTGCCAGTTATTTCTTTATGGAAACAGTACATAAAGAGTAAACAAACAATAAAAGTAAAGTACAGTGATACAAAAACAAACGAAACCTTTCGCTACGCAAAATTCCAGCTTTCGATCGATCGAAAGCAGTGCTCTGTATTTAATTTAGTTCATTATTATTGTTTTATATTTTTTAATACGGAATAGGTTTGTGTTTGACCAAACCCTGCTTGATGTGAAGCAACGATATGGTCTAAGATGGAACACGCGTACCTGAAACGAGCATGCTTACTCTTGATTTGAAGACCCCCATATTGTATCTATGCCATATCTAGCAAACTTCTACTCCGGCGTTCCCTAAGGAGTCCATCCCGGGCCCAGCTTGTATCCCGTTTCATTCCAGTGACGTGCTCCGTGACGTGAAGTCGTTTTAAGGTTAAGTGTCAAACTGACAGTTCGCGCCGTTTGTGACGTTCCAAGTTTAAATGTGTCGTGTTAAGTTTTAGTGGTAAGTTATTTTTTTAGAAACGTCTTTTAATTTCAAGAATCTCTCTTTGTTACAATATTAAAAGCTACACTGAAAACTAAAACACGTCTTGTATCATATATTTATTGAGTATTTACTTAATACATTTGTAATATCTGTGCCATAAAATAATCACGTTTCGTGGGTGTCAACTTCACTTCACGCGATAAAAGTTTTTTTTATTTTATTTATTACATTGCTTATAATTATCATGGTAAATTATATTTTAAATGAAAAAATTTTGCTGTACCAACTCGTTAAGTAACTTCTGACATAGGAGGTATTAAAATCAACCCAGATTGGAGCGTTTTTTTATGGTTGACAAGCTGGGTATTTGACCACAGCTTATCTGATCCATGATGGTAAAGCACTGGAATAGAGCGTATTCAAGTTTAATCCAGTTAGAATTTTCTATTACAATCTTTCTAAAAATAAATAATATTATACTTATAATTATATTATTCAGTAATTATTATATTATTAATTACTACAGAATATTATAAAGGTAAACCTAAAGGTTGGCTAATATCGTCAAAAACAAAAAACGTAAAGTATACGAATCTAACTTAAAACGAAATAAAGATCAATGTTACAACATCTCCCGCCTATTCTTAATTGTTAAAGTGTATTCCATTATTGGTTGCCTTGAATAGAGCGCTCTTAGCGATAAGCCCGCCCCGTGTGGCACTCGCACATATTTTTTTTATTTTCTGTTTTTTTTGCTGTAGCAATAAAGAGCTTCTATCTATCTATATATCTTTCTAAAGGACCGTAGTTTTAGTTAAGACCAGTTAGTAGCAATCTGATATGTCCGGCAGCTTTGTATTTGTGTTTTTTAATTTACATTAAAAGAAGTGAATTTCTTTTACTTTTTATCTCAGAAAAGTGCGGGAAAATGACATCATTACCAGCGAATTAACCATCAAATGTCTTAAAACTAATGAGCCCTGACACGGCAATGCTCTAGAATTTGTTACTCAAAGTTCTTGGTAGTACTGCAAAAGTCATGGGCAGTTGTCATCTCCTACCATCAGAATTTCACTTCATTCGTCTCATTACTTCACACCATAAAAGCAAGACAATCAATTTGAAGATGACTTGTAAAATTTAGATTTTTTTAAAACAGAAAAACATTAAATTTCATTCCTATTGACAAAGTGTAACTACTATATAAGGCTCATTTCTCATATTTGTTATAAATGTATTTGAAAATGTGGTTCTTAAAATAGAAAAGTAAAAATCACGAAAGATTGGTGTATTTGTAAAAAACTCCGAATAATTATAGAATCATTTTAAGCAAGCACTCACATGCCTAAAATTTGAAATCTAAATCACACTAGATCCTAACCAACTATAAATAAAAAAAATCTAGTTTCTATTTCTAATCATTACTACAATAGCAGATGCGATAAAAATTATTAATCTCGCAAAAAAAGTACCGTAACACTTCCTCAGATAAAAAAAAATGAAGATAGGCAGCAGTGACTGTAACACGTGTCTTCTAACGATTAAATTTATAATTCGCAGATGCGGCCAATGAAACTTTAGAAAGTTTATTTTCATAATAATAGCAAGAACCACATGCGCAAAACTAAGCTGTAAACACCACATGGCAATTACAGGCACCTCTTAAAGATTACTGAACTTTGTAAGGTAAATGAACCTAACAATATGGCAGAATATGATATCATACCTTGCTACGACGATGAGGAGATGTTTGGTGATAGAAAAAACAATGTCACTGATCTACACGCTTATTACATGACGCAATTTAATCTAGAGCTTGAAAATAGTAACAAGAAAAAAAATGATAGTTTCAAATATGGCGTTGAAGAGAGTTTTGATTTTGAAGTACCAGATAATTGGAATGGGAATACAAACACAGAAGCAGATTTTGGTATCATAGATGAAGTCATCGATAGCAATATCAACGATCAGAACATAAAAGAAGTTCTTTTAGATTTAGACAGTATTGATTTTGATGAAAAAAGTTATACGACTAATAACTGTAAAGTTCAGACTAAAAAATATGAAAGCAATGATTACATTGATGATGAATCATTAATAGACGAACTTTGCCGAGAAGATGAATCAAGGCTCACTCCCGATGGATTCAAAGAAGAATATCTCACCTCAAGCGTGAACGAGAAAAATTTACTGCCATCAATAGATACAGTATTTTCTAAGCGTCATAGCTTTAACCACGAAGAAACTCAAGTGCCAAATTACAATAATGTAAACACAGGGTCTAATGCTCAAATAAATAGTATAGAACATTACAGCTATCCAAACAATATTCTATACAATTTAGATAATAACAACAGGTACATTTTACCTGACACTCCGACAAGCTGCTCGGAATTTACATTCGACAAAAATGAAAGAAAACTTTCCGTGTCAGAATCTATTGAAAGTGATGTACATAGTTCGTACTACGATGAAAACTCGGAAAATTTTGACGAAGACGAGCTTTTCGTGAATTTGGACGATTTTGGTATACATTTGGAAGAAGACAACGAGATTTTAATGAACTCTTACGAGAATAAAAGCAATCAAAATCAACGAAAGTCAGAAAAAGATAAAAGCCAAGGTAATGCGAATGACATATTTTATATACAAGAGTAACGTTAAATTTATTTTTCTTGTAAGAATGTCTACATACATAATTTCAATAAAGATGCTGTCACCTTCGCTTAACATTAGGCGAGATGGCGGTCAAACGTAAGCTTATTTGTAATAAATAAATAATAACTTAATGTTTTTTTTTTGTTTCAGGTGAAAGAGTATGTCTATGGGAGCACTGCTACGAAAAATACCCGAACCAAAACACTCTGGTAGAGCACATTGAAAGGGCGCATGTTAACACTTACAAAGGTCAGTTTGCTATATTTCTAGAGCTACTGATTACTTTAGTTTTTTTTAATTAATAATTATAGCTTACGTTTGACTGCCAACTCGCTTAATGTTAACAAAGACGTGGTCTACGGTGAAACATGTTTGCAGCAATTCCACTGTTTACCGTTTCGCACCCGCAAAATGTCATAGTTTTTTAAAGCTTTACTCTGTCAAAAATCCCTGATCCCTACTGACAATAATTGACTTCCAACATTGACTTTTAGCATTGCAGTTAGAATAGGTATCTCATAAAATAAATAATTTTCAGGTGACGAATTCAGCTGTCTATGGACTGATTGCGCGCGCGCAAGGAGACCTTTCAACGCAAGATACAAACTTTTGATTCACATGAGAGTGCATTCGGGACACAAGCCGAATCGCTGTCACGTAAGTAACTTAATATCTAAATAGCAAATTTCACAATTTAGATGAATGTTTACAAGGTAGCTGAAATTTATTTTGAATTTTTTGATACTCGTAAGATTTACGACAACAGTTTTCGCAAGACAATTCATAGTGATTGGAAGAGAAAAGTTAAATATGGAACTTTAGCGTCAGACGCTAGTAGCTCGTTGTCTAATAGTGGCTGTTAATAATTTTATTAATGATGTTATCATCAAACTAGATAACGCCTGAAATTTTCTTTAATTTGTAGATTTTTTCGGGAATAAGTCTGCGCTTAACTTTCAAATCGCCTGTTGATAAGCGACAATATTATTATGATCGAAATAAAGCATGCAGTCTTAGTTGATATTAATTCACTTTTAATAACAAGGAATTTATTGTACAGATTTCCATTTAGCTCAAGTTTAGCCAGAGTCAAAGAAGATCAGTCTCCATGTTATAAATTTTAAGCGAAAATTTCCATTTCAGCACCCGGGTTGCGGCAAGGCCTTTTCCCGACTGGAGAACTTGAAAATCCACGTCCGCTCGCACACCGGGGAAAGACCATACGCGTGTCCCGCACCACATTGCCGGAAGGCTTTTTCCAACTCTTCGGACCGGGCTAAGCATCAGCGCACACATTTTAATGCAGTAAGTAGATTCGTATAAACTTCAGCTAAATTTTTTTGTATTATGCTACCAAGATAGTTTGCCACAATCGTAAGATTCGATTTATTTTTGGATTAGATCTTAGGTTCTTCTGAATGAAGTAAGGATTTTATAAAACCACACTACAAGCTCTTTTGTAACCAAAAAAAGTATGTGTGAACACCTGCATTGTTTAAGTTCAGAGAAGAAATTAAATAGTACATTAATACATCAATACATACATACCAAGCTGTATAGTCTAATCACCCATAGATCGATGTCTAGGAAAATGATGTAGAAAGTAGTAGTAGTTATAATTGCACAAATCACCAGTTATTCTTTCTTGCAGAGACCTTACGCCTGTGGTGCCATCGGCTGTGGAAAGCGCTACACAGATCCCTCTTCTCTAAGAAAACACGTCAAAACACATCCTCACATGACGACCGTACCTCGCACTTGCATTCCGCCATCAAGACCAATGAGGAGACCAGAAGAGCAGTCTGTTCCAAGTTCACCAGCGAAGTTAGCGACTCTGCGGTGTATCAGAGATAAACTCACAGTGCCAAGGCTGCAAAGACTTTAAAGCCGATCTGGATTTGAAGTAAACAATATGTATTTCCTAGCTATGAAACTAGGAAAGTAGTTGGTTATAAAAAGTGGCAATCAATACAATTTTGGGGTGACAGATCGCTTACGAAGAATCCGGTTTGTTTCGTCATACAAAATATAACTTAAATTGTGATTAAGGTCCAAAAATTATCAGTAGCGCAATGAACCCCATACTTACTTGTCGATGCAACTATGACTAAGGCTTAAATTTTAAAGATTTGTAAATTCAGTTTACATAGGCTATTTGGAAAGAAGAATTATGATTGTATGTTTACTAAGATCTGGTTGAAGCATTTTATGAAGTTTTGTTTTTTATTTGCGCTAGATTTTATATTAGTTATTGTAATGTTGCAGTAAAGCTTGGCACAGGGAAGTGTATCGGGACCGATACATTTCCATAGTTACACTTTTAGCTCACTAGTGCAAGTGATGTTGTTAAACATTTTTTTAATGTAAGTTTACTGCATGATCAGAAGTGAATTGAAACTCGTTATAATGTTAGAAACAGTGGCTCAATTGAAGACTGAGGAAAAATTGGCTCAAAATGTGTACATAGTTTTAGGAGTATATTCCCTTTTTATTATTTTTTAATAGGTTTTGTGTTTAAAACACAAAATAAAGCTACCTATAGCGTAGACCAAAGTTAGCGAATAGACATTTATCAAATAAGTAGATATAATTTTTGTTAATCTGATCTCTTTTTAAAGACATGAGTTTGTATTTAGATAGTTTATAAGATTATGTTCCAAAAACACCTACATTGCTCAATAATTAAGTAACTCAAGTTTGATTTTTATTAACTACTGAGATATGTTAAGGTAAGGATATTTTTTAGAACTAGGTGATAGATCTCCTTAGCAGGAAGTTGCGTCGTCTAAGTAGAGACCACCGCAGTATCAGATATTCTGCCGCCAAGCAGTAGTATGTAAGCTGCTGTGTTCAGAATATAATTGAGGAGTACTGAGATACCCGGGACTTTGCTTTGTTACTTACTCTGGGTACAACAGGAAAGTGTCACATTCATCTCGTTACTTTTTTCTAAAAGAACGCGTGGCATCAATTTCGCGGAAAGCTCCAAATAACTTTGCATAACACCGTAAAAAGGCGAATTTCGCATATAGATTTGACGATCCCGCAACCACATTTTTTTATTGTAATTCTACGTGTGTGTAGTCACCACAGACGACCTCAGCTATTGTCTATAGTAGTCACACTAGATACAAAATTTCTTTCGCAAATGAACTCGGCATATGTCGAGGTTATAGATGCTTAGATAGAAAGACAGAAACATACAGAAAACAAAATAATCTTATGAGCTAGTGCCACAAGTGACGGCCTTATCGCTAAGAGCGATCTCTTCCAGGCAACCGAGAATAGAAACCATGATACATTAGAACTGTTTGTCTTTGGTTTAGATTATTTTTATGCCACAGTTGGCAATGGGGTTGTCTAATGGTGAGCAATCACTGTCGTCAATCTGGGATACCAGGTCAGTACGAATACGTTGATTATATACTTATGGGGATGAGCTTTCAGACGATGGCGGCCAGTGCGGGGATGGAACGGTGGGGTCGGCATCAAATAGAATAATTCTTCAAAACACTCCCCACTGTAAAAATCGTATTATCATTATGTAAAGTAAGTTAAGTAATATCTTACTTTGTAAATGTCTGGATTTCTTTTAAATGTATTTAAGTACTTAAACGTATGCTTAACATGAATGTACAAATAGATGCTTTCCAAAGAATCTCGTTCTAGGAATAATTTGTTAAGATATTTTTTTCCATTGAGAGATCTCTTTTTGCTCATATTATTTTTGATGTCTGAACATCTTTAGACAATTTTATATCTTTAGTTTTATGATGACAGATACTGTCGTTAATTTTAAATAAAATATTTAAAAAAAAAATTAAGACCTAAACAAGTGTGTTTTATTTTTGATCCTCCTTTTCTTCTTTCGATAATGTTTTTTTTTCATGTATATCCCACTTTATGGTTACAAGCTAGCTATGGCAGCCTTACCTGAGAGCCAGTTCCATTCCAAGCTAGGTGTGCTTTACTACCTTCGACCACACCGCCTCTTACATTTTTTTGTTTTTTACGGTTTACATGCTAGTTGCTTGACCACAGCTCACCTGATGTAAAGTGACGGTGTGATCGAAGATGGTAAAGCATACCTAGCCTGGAATGGCACTGGCTCTCAAGTGATGCAGCCGGAACACACCGTTAGATGCTTGGCGGCAGATTTTCAACTTGAGCGTGGTAGCTAGCCAGCTGAGTACTAGAAAGTACCCTACCTCCATGCTATGGTTTCCTCACGATGTTTTCCTTCACCGGCAACTCAAGCTCATTGTTTGGGTTTGAACCCACGCCCTTTGGCTTGCGAATTGACCGCGCTAGCCATTGAGCTATCTTCCCTGCACATCAGGTGAGCTGTATTCAAACACCTAGCCTTTCAACTATAAACAAAATTACACTATTCTTAATTTAACACATGGACGTAACAAAAGTTTTCCATTTTCATTGTAATAAGTAGGCATATATGCTTTAACATTGGCTTACTTAAATCGTTCAGATAATGTCAAATCAACAAATTGCAACAATGTCGCCTATCTAGGGTCAAATGTGCACACGTGTAAATCTAAGATCGGTATATAAGTCGGGATTTGTGTTAGGGACGACAGAAGTGTTCTAGTGGACTTCTCTGACAACTGGCCCTGCACGACTCTGAGATGAGGTTCTTCATCCTGACGGCGATCATCGGTAAGTTAATTTATCTTATTACTAAAGATTCGCTAGAGTTTTGGCGGGAACGCCGAATGAGTCGTGTCGCTCCATTGTATTTTTTTGCTACTTTTGGTTGTGTTTTTTTCATAGAGTACCGAACTACAAGCACTAGTGTTAAAAAGCGATATTATGTGATGAAATATAACATTTCGTGTTGCCTCCAAAATTCCATTGAAGTTTATAGTAAAGTATGACTGGATTTGACTGACACGGACTGGACTTTGACTACTTTATAACTTATGAAACTTAATAATATTGGCACTTGACACTGGCAAATGCAGAAAATGCGATGCCAAAATCAAAGAAAAAAATAGCTTCAGTACATCTTCTTGAAACGTCAGTATGTGTTCTATTCTGTAATTTTTTGTATTCTTTGTTACTTTCTCGTTCCTTCTCATTACTCTGATAACACTTTTTTATGGTTGATGTGAGATTCTGATGTTAAGTGACAGTGTGGTCGAAGATGGTAAAGCGCACCTAGCCTAGAATGGAATCGGCTCTCAAGTGAAGCTGCTGGAACACACCGGTGCTTCGCGATGAATTTTCAACTTAAGGGTGCTAGCTAGCCAGCCGAGTAGACCAAGTACTAAAATATTCTTCACCACCACGCTGTGGTTTCCTCACGATATTTTCCTTCACAAGCGGATCAAGCTTATTATTGGAGATTGAACCCTTCGGCGTGCATGCACCGACCATCACAACGTTAAACTTAAACTTTATGGACCTATTTTTTATTAATTTATCTATGATAACTTTTCACTGGAGTAATTTCCGTTGTTTCCGTATGTTTCGTATGTTTCTACCGGCAATGCTTTTGGCATTTTAATTGTCCATAGGCGCTGGCAATCGATATGGTATACCATCACTATGGTCCGGTGATCCGCCTGCTTGGTATTATTTGGTCATTACAATAGGAATGAATTCTGTTTAGTAAACAGTTATAACTATTTTTTAATGTGTGACAAGCTTTGTGTTTGACCACATACCACGAGAATATGCCACGAGCATTTAGAAGAAATACGTGTAACTGAAAGTGTTTCTAGTCAGCTTCATTACGGTTTACCGAGTACGGGTAGTCATTTTATATGCATTACATCTTTGTGAATCCAACTACATAATATGTTAACTTATACTTCCAGCCGCCGTCTCAACAACACAGCTGAGTGGGAACCAGCAGACAGAATGGCAGCAATCACCCTGGCAGGTCGGCAAGCAGTACCGTTACGACGTGCACTCCCAGACTTTGGCCCGCCTCCACGAGGGTGCTAGCTCTGGCTCCGCCTTCCGAGCACACTTCATCGTCCGTGTGCGAGCTCCTGGACAACTTCAGGCCAAGCTAGAAAATCCCGAACATGCCCAAGTTCATCACCAACTTGAAAAGAACAGGGAACTTCCGGAGGACCTTAAGTACAAACCGGTGCAGAACCTCGACAAACCTTTCGAGATTTCTGTCCAAGGAGGTCGCGTTATATCTCTCACTCTGCCGTCCTCCCTCTCTCTGCCTTATGAGAATCTCCTCAAGGGTCTGATCGGTACTCTGCAGGTCGATCTGTCGGCGTACCACAATATCCATGGCTCTCAAGACAGCTTTGATAAGGACGTTAAACAGGGACTCTTCAGAAAGATGGAGGCTGACGTCACTGGTGATTGCGAGACGCTCTATGCTGTTTCTCCAGTAGCGGTTGAGTGGCGCCGTGAGCTCCCGAAATTCGCTTCGGATGAAGATCCCATAGAAATCACTAAGAGCAAGAACTACGGTCACTGCCACCACAGAGTTGCGTACCATTTCGGTGTACCTTATGGAGCCGAATGGACTGGAACCGCCCACAAGACCGAAGAAGAGCAGTTCATAAGGCGTGCTACGGTATCACGTATCCTAGCCGGCAAACAAGGTCAAATCTACAAGTCAGAAACCACCAGTACTGTTCACGTCCATCCTCATCTCTATGGTAAGCAGAAAGCTGAAGTGTACAGTTATGTCCAGCTCATCTTAGAATCTGTAGAGGAAGACAGCCAGCCTGAGTGGCAGAAACCTGAGGGCAGCCGTCTGATCAAGAGCCTTTTGTACTCAATGTCGGCTAAACAACAAGTTTACCACGACAAGTCTTCTTCATCAGAATCTTCCGAATCGCACGAGCACATGCAATACACAAACCCAATTACCAGGGCTCGCCGCTCTAGCCCTAAGTTTGGACCAATAGTGAGCAAATTCGTCAATATCAACAAACAATATGGTCACTCTAGCTCTAAGTCGAGCTCCAGTTCATCTAGCTCCAGCGACTCCGAATCTGCGTACGTGAACGACGAAATTCCCAACTTTAATGAACCTGCATACGCTGCTCTATACATGAGCCCCCAGCCTCATGCTGACAAGAAGCAAAATACCATGAATGCTCAGAAACTCTTACAAGACATTGCTCAGCAGCTGCAGAACCCAAACAACATGCCTAAAGCTGATTTCTTGTCTAAATTCAACATCTTGGTCCGTGTCATCGCCTCAATGAGCACTGAACAGCTTACTCAGATCAGCCGCAGCATTGAAGTTGGCAAGTCCTCTAACAACATCGTCAAGTCTGACATGTGGATGATCTACCGTGACGCCGTTGCTCAGGCTGGTACCCTTCCCGCTTTCCAACAGATCAAAACTTGGATTCAGACCCAGAAGCTACAAGGTGAAGAAGCCGCCCAGGTTGTAACCACCTTGGCTAATACTCTCCGCTACCCGACTAAGGATGTTATGAGACAATTCTACAAGCTGGCTGTAAGCGAGGAAGTTAAACAGCAGAAGTTCTTAAATACCGCTGCTTTAATTGCTGCAACTAGGTTTATCAACCAAGGCCAGGTTAACAACTACACGGCTCACTCTTTCTATCCCTCTCACATGTTCGGACGCCTTGCTCGCAAACATGACAACTTTGTTGTTAGCGAGATTCTGCCCGAGCTCTCTGAGTACCTAAAGAACGCTATTCAACAAAGCGACAGCGGCAAAGCTCAGGTGTACATCAATGCTATCGGTAACTTGGGTCACCGTGAAATCCTAAAGGTGTTCGCTCCCTACTTGGAAGGTGAGATCCGTACAACCACATACCTTCGCGTCCAAATGGTCGGCAACCTTCGTGTCTTAGTTCAACAGCGAGACAAACAGGCACGCGCTGTGCTTTACAGTATCTTGAGAAACACCGCCGAACCCTACGAAGTGAGAGTAATTGCTATCAACACTATCTTCTTCGGCCACCCAACTAGCTCCATGATGCAAGCCATGGCCCAGATGACGCATGATGACCCTAGCGTACAAGTTCGCGCTTTCCTGAAGTCCGCTATAGAATCCGCTGCTGAGCTCAAGAGCCAACGCAACTTAGATCTGTAAGTATATCATAGTTTGTTAAAGAACTGTAGACAAATAAAAATAAACTGAATTAATTTATTTAGAAGGCAATAGTAATATTGTAATTGCAGTTAGTATAATATAATTCTAAATGATAATATTATGTTTTAATTTATTTTTCAGCTCCACAACAGCCCGAGCCGTCAAATGGATGGTGACGAAGGAAAAGTTTGGTCGTCAATACTCTCTCAAGAGCCTGAAGGACAACTTCGACGATGAGTACGAACAAGACATCTTCAGATCCTTATCTCTAATTGGCAGCGAAGACAGCTTCTTCCCTAAATTGTTGAGATACTCCCTTAGAAACAAAAATGACGGACGAAACAACCAGAACATGGTAATTCTTATTTATAACTACAAATCTAACCTAACATAAGAGTGCACAGCAATGTAAATGCTGGTCGTGCGGTAAAGATTGCTACATGAAACCGGCTATTTCTTCTTCAAACTACCAATTTGATTTTTTTCAACATTGTTTGACCTGCTTTCTCTTTATAGGTCTTGGGCAGTTTCTCCAGCGTGCAGCAGTTTGTAAATTACCTGAAAGCTATGGTCTTCACGAGTCTTGACAAGTCTAATGCCGAACACAAATACTCTGCCGAAAAGGTTTCAGAGATGCTCAACATCAAGTATGACCCCCAGGAACCTCTTGAGGCTTCATTGTACTTCGATCTCATGAACCAACAGAGACTTTTTACCTTCACCGAAGAAGACCTTAAACAGCTGCCTGAAGACATCAAGAATTACATGTCTGAAGTGTCTAAGGGAGTCAACAAGCACTACACCAAAGTCCTACACCAAGCTCAGGTTTCCATCATGTTCCCCGTAGCTACGGGTATGCCTTTCATCTACAAATACAAGGAACCTACCGTCATTCACATTCAGAGCAAGGCCAAGGGCGAAATTAAATTCCTTCCCAAGGATTTGACTTTCCAGGCACATATGGATAAGGAAATCCAGTTCACTTATGCCAGAAATATCGACGGTAATGTTGGTTTTATGGACCCTCTGTCGAACCAGTACTCCAGCGTTGGAGTTACCAACAAACTACAACTGAACATGCCTGTCAAGATGAACATTCAAGTGGAGCCTAAGAAAGTTCAATTCAAAATGCAGCCTCTACATCCCGAACAAGACACTACTCTGGTGCACTACAGTGTATGGCCTTACAGCGCTAGTCAAAAGAAAGAATCTCTCGTGCCTATTTCTCAGGACCCTACCACCAAAGTAATTGAAGGAGGCCCAAGGAAGATTTATTCCACTGATTCCCGATATGGCCAGAAGATTGGTGTGCTGTTCCAGCTGCAAGGCTACTCTTACTCTAACGACTTCACGAACTTCAGGACCATGCTCCCTGCTAGTGATGTGTTGTCAAACATTGTTGACTTGGTCAAGCAACGCGATGTGGCTCTGACTCACTTCAACTTGAAGCACTTAGTGAAGACATCTCCTAACAAAGGCATCACCTGCAACGCTGTTTTCGGTATGTAGCTCTATCAAAGTACCCATGTTCATTTTAAAAAAATAATATAAAGTGACACAGAGCTTGTTCACATTGATACATTATAATATGTAGTCTGTATAATATTTTACTAATACACATATTCTACTTATTATAATTTTTATAATATTTTCCAGATAATGTTCACAACCAGAAACAGGGTGGTGAGTTGGGAGAAGCCACTGAAATGAGTGACGTCACACCCAATAGTCAACCTCGCCGTGAAGAACTTTTGAAACGTGCCGCTGCTGGTATCAACAACGCCCGAGTATTGGTCACAGATCTGAGCGCTGTGCTTGAAGGTCCCCAAAAGGTAGAATACATCATCACTGCCGCTCTTGGACAAAGCAACGTTGACCCTAAAATGCAATACATAGTATACGCTGGCATTAATACTCCTCAAGGCAAGAACCAGTACAACTTTGTAGGTACAGTCAACAAACCACAGGTCACATACTTGAACTTCCTTCAAGCTCTCCAGAAAGACTTCAAGTCTACGTTCAACTTTGACATTAGATACGGAAAGGCAGGAAACAGCCGCATTCAGATCCAGGGAGACGCTCAACGCAGCCAAAAATACACTGAAGACCTCCAGAACATGCGCAAAGGCAAACAATGTGCTCAACAAATCTCTGAGAACAACTACTACCAATACGCTTGCCACAAGATGCTTGTTTTAGCACACACTCCTGACAAGCTCCAGGCTACTTTCAATTATAAGGGTGTAGACCAGCAGGCCAAGAACGTGACTTACCGCTTTTATCAGATCATCAAGAACCTTGGATTCTGGAACGTCGAAGAGAACCCCTTGAAAGTAAATCCCGAAGGAAAGATTGAGATCCAAGTTAACGCAGACTACTTGAAAGGAAACTACATAAACTGGGCTATGACTTCTAAATATGGTCACATTGAGATGAACAACGTTGAGATTCCGAAGTGGACTGTTGGTGCAGTGTCTTTCTACACCCCTTGGAAGGGTTATGAGCGTATTCAGAACTACTACACTCACCAGCAGTACAAACGTAAGTCGTACCACAACGTAACCTTAACAAATATTCTAAACATCGTCAAGCCCCAAACAAAAAGAAACTGCGAATAAGAAGCTTTTAAAATTTGAATGTGAAATTGTAAAATATTTATTTGTTCCACAAGGTTAAATCCTAATCTACTAAATGTTTATTTCCACAGCATTCTGTTCCGTCGACGGCTCCAAGATTCGTACCTTCAGCGACCGATCCTACGAATACACCCTGACTCCATCGTGGCATGTAGTTATGCATGACCAAGCTACTGAACGTCGCAACTGGCATGACATCGTTGTCCTCGCCAGAAGACCCAGCCAGAACGAACAGGAAATTTACATTTCATACAAGTAAGTTTAACAGTATAACCCTGTTCAATTGATTATATTCTACAACTGAGGATAAAGCTATACCTGTATACTTTCACAGCTTTTACATAAAATGGGCCTTAATGTTTAAATCGGAATCAAATCATCAAATTTCTTTTCTCTCTTCAAATACCAGAAAATATGTGAATGAAATACACAGTCAAGTTCAGTTTTAAGCCCTTAGTTTTTTTCATTCTTCACCATATTATTCTTATAGCTTATAGAGTATACTAAATGAACTTATGTCATTCCTCTAGATCTGAAACTGGCAAGGACTTAGAAATCGAGATCAAACCTGCTCAGGGCTCCCAGCAAAACAACGTCCAAATCAAGACCAACGGCCAGAAAGTATCTGATGGTGACATCACCATGTACTGGGATGATGAAGCTGACCGTCACCTGGCTTACTACTACACCGAGTCCGACGGTGTTCTCGTACTGACAATTGGACCAAACAGACTACGTGTGTTGTATGATGGCCAAAGGTTTGTTCTGATTGCGGGTGACGACAGCCATAGAGGATGGGCTTGGGGTGTCTGCGGCCGCATGAGCGCCGAACCTCGTGACGATTACCAAACTCCCTACGGTCTCGTCGATAAAGCAGAATACTATGGTGCTTCTTACGCTTTGAACAGTGAAACAGCTGATTCTAAAACTCAACAACTGCAGAACCAGGCTAAGCAATACGCGTACCAACCCAAAATTAAATACACCACCATCCTTCGTTCAGATAACGAATGGGCTAACAACATGCAGCCTGCTGAAGAAAATTGGGGTAGCCAGATCGTGTACAGGGTCAGAAGCTACTTGAAATCCAAGGGATCTTGTGAATTGCAGCAGCAGGTTCAGTATTATGAGAATCATGGGGAGATATGTATTTCTACTCTGCCTGTGTCTGCTTGCCACTCTCACTGTCGTGGCGAGACCTTTAAGGTCCAACCTGTCCAGGTCACCTGTAAACCTAAGCTGGATCAGAAGTATCAAGCGTACAGGAACCAGATCCAGATGGGACAGAATCCCCAAGTTACTGGAGTACCCCAGCTCCGGCATTTCAAGGTACCGACTACATGCACAGCGTAATATAAATTTTGATTAGGAAGGTACTGCCAAAGTACAACCTACTTAGTTATAATAAGAAAACGGCAAAACGGATCGACTATAAATGACAATGAATTTATTTAAAATATAATATTGTATAGTATCTATAGTATATAAAGATTTGGTTGTATAGTATATATTTATTAAAAATTATATATTATGTATCTAAAATCTATATATACGTTTTATGTATATCTATTGTGATTTATATTATTAGTATTAAATGGAATATTTATATATATATTTCTATAAATATGTACATAAATAATTTAGCGTTAGATAACGAGCAAATATTAAAAAGAATAAAAAAAATAAAGCATTAACCAATGAATTTTTCAATAATACCACCTTATTTGACAAAGTTAGGTTAGGTACCTATTAGTAAACCTTCGAACTGAACACATACACCCCCAGATAGCTACTAAACAATTCTTTATTTTAAGAAGCCAATTCTTATGGTGGCCTTTCACCAAGAGCTATTTACTCTAGGCAACCACAGAAAAACATAATGAAAATATATAATCTTACAATGTGAATAAGTAGGTTTTCAGGCATTTCCTTTTTCTGTTTAATTTGTCGGTGGGTTGGTTTGCTAGCGCTAAAGTATTGACTGTGATTAAAACAATACCTATCATTCCTATCAACTACGGCGAACAGCAACAGCAAGCAACTTCTATCGACTGCGACGGGTCTACTTTGTTCTTTGTACTGTCAAGAGATGTCACTGTTACAAGATAACGACATTAAAACGAATCTTATGTCATTACATTAGAGTCGAAAATTAAATACCTATTATGTCTACGGTCAAATTCTTACAAGGTTACATCGGGATAAAAAAAAGTTTTAAATACAGTTTTTGGCGGGAATAGGGAAAAGTCGTATATTGGCTTCCATAACTAATGTTTATCAAGTTACAAAAATAAATGTTTTTAAAAACTTGTGAAATTTCTAATTGCGAATCGTAACTATTCACGTTGCTTTCAAAACTTTATGTATGCTTCTAGTTAAGCAATCACTACAATACTTTATTGTCGTGAACGGACTCTACCAAGACTTAGTTTGTGACTTTGACTGTGACAAAGACTCATTTAACTTTTTCAATTTTTTCATAAAATACTTCACAAAAAACTTGACTATGGCAAATGTACACACAAATATATACCTACATCATAAATAAAGAAGAAGGAGCAGATAAACTAAACAGCGGCGAATTTAATTCGTCCTAAATTCTACGTGTAGAGAGATATTTATACATTGGTGCAGATTTGACGATGTCAGATTGTATTGGCGCGCGATCGCTTCGATGGCTGTAAATCGTACACAGATCAAAGGAGTTGGCCAACCCACACGAACATGCCCTGAGGTTAGAACGTGCATATTAATACATGTGGAGACAGGAGAGTCTGTTTTGATCGATCGTGAATTGAGACTTGGGACAGACTAAAGTCATGTTGGAGTGTTGGACCGTTGGACGATATCTCGTAGTATATGTAGTCAAACGCGAACCTATTATGTCTAAAAAAAAAAAAATAATCTCGTACCGTCATAACAGTAAAACGATAGAATGCGAAGCCGCCATCGCGGTTGCAGTAAGCCTAATATACTTACAACGGTAAAATTATTTTACGAAGTAGACCTAACATAACGTTACAATCCATTTTTGGCATAAAGCAGTTGTGAACACGATTACCATTTTGGCATTTAATTGCTAGTCTGAGATAATTTTTGCTTTTTTTAGATAAGGCATTTATATATTCCTTCAGTACGATAAAAAAATATTTCGAAAAGAAAATATTGGTCTATAATTGCAACCGCACATAATTATTATTAATGCGTGGAAAAAGATTGATTTTTGTGTCGTCGATGAATATCTCAAAAATAAATAATTATCTGAATAGGTATCAAAAATTGGGTTAAAATAATTTTTTTACTAAAACGATGGATAACTTTTATAATCATCATCTCAGCCGTAAGAGGTCCACTACTGGACATGGGCATCTCTCATTGATTTTTCGTAAAGGCCGGTTGGAAGCGGATAACATCCAGCGCGTTTCTGCGGTCTTTATTAGTTTTTCTAACTTTAATATTAATTTGTAATTGTATTTTGCAATAGGCCTTCCAAATTAGTTTTCAGCATAAAAAATAGGCAGGGCTATGCCATGAACACAGCCGTGTAAATTTTAGAACACCAAGAAGTTAGAATTTCTATCTTTTAATCATTAAGCTTAGTAAGCATTTTAGTGTTAAATATATTTGGCACATTTTTTAATACTACTAGCATTTCTGTAGTAGCCTAACTGGCAACATTGGCTGTGTTGGCTTATTGTCAATGTCAATGTCACGAAGGAAATGTGTTTTTTTTTGCGTTTGTAAATCCACTGAAGTTTTCAGAAAAAGCTTTTTACGCCATCCAGTTTCTTGTAAAACCAAGTGCTAGTAAGTGAAATAAGTCTTTAGTGTATATTATTTGTGTCTGTGGGTGAAACTGTATGACTATCGAATTTTTTAGATCAAGTTCGTGTTACACTTATCGAAAGTTCGTACGTTCAGAATTTCAGGTATGTAACTTAATTTTTTCTGTATTGTTTGTTGCCTACTATATATCGATTATATAGTTTAGTAAGACAACAAACCAAACTGGATTATTTTTTGTTCTGCCTTTACTTTTTTTCATACGCCGGAAGTTATAGCTTTAAAAAATAGATTGCGGCTAACAAAAAAAATGCGACGTTGGTTTAAAAAAACTAAATACACTATACAAACACATTTAAGTCGCTAAAAATAAAAAAATAAATAAGAGTTGATAGTTGAGTTGTTGATTTAACTTGATACAGTTATTTAAGAAAGTAGTCAGAGGAAATGTGATTCAATAAATCACAAAACCTACATTGCATATCAAATGCTGAGGATTATTTTAGTATTGTCTATGAAGAAAAGACTAATAAGAATATTGTACTTATATTATGTATTATAGTGTTAGTATCAAGGCATAAAAATACAAATGTTTACTCTCCAAAAGTCACTGTAAAAAGTTGCTATGATTACCTCTTATGATTCACTTTCTCACACTAAAAAGTATTTGTAAAAACACTAAACAGTAGTACTTACTCACTAAAGTAAATTTTGATGATCATTCTAAACTTATGTTGACAGGAATAGTATCTAACTATACATAATTATATAGATTTTTTATAGCAATTTTCAAGATGAAAATCAGGGTTAGGAAGACACTTAAAAAAATAATTCACTACTAGGTTGAGATTCCCTTCAAGTCAATTGTAGGGTTTAGAACGTTGAAGAAACAGTTCTATATCTCAAGAACTGAAGTTACAAATTGAAAATGGCCTACCTAAGCTAGGGGGTTTTTCATCAAATACCGGGTCATTTGGATCTTAGACTGAATTATGGTGGACAATAAAATAATACCAAAACAAGAAAATGTGTTGAAAGAAATTCCATCTAATATTCCTAATTGCACAACAGGACACAATATAATTTCACATTTAAGTTTAAATTAGTGTGAGTGTAAAATATGGTAACTTTTTTTTAAAAGTATTTTTTTTTTGTTAATTTGCCCCATCGGGCAGGCTAAAGCTGTAAAGCCATACTGCCTAGTCTTAAGTGTTATTTCTGCTGTCTCTTAGCTATAGTTTTGGTCAAAGTCCAGTCTGTGTCAGTCAAGTCCAGTCATGCTTTAGTAAAGTAGTGGCGACTTTACTATAAAGCTTCGATGGAGTTTTGGAAGCAACACGAAAATACATGTTTCACCACATTATATCATTTTCCCACACTCATACTTGTGATTCGGCACTTTATGAATAAAACACCACCATTTTTATGCATAAACACTCGACAAAACACTAGTTTTGGAAGTTGCCCAGGTCAAGAAATCCTTCTTTGTTATTGTTATATGTTTTTAAATTCAAAATTTGTAAATTGTATGTTACAAAGTTTAGGAGAAAAAATTACCTAACTAAATTTTCAGTTTCACAGTGGTCCGGCCAGTGCTGGCTGCCAAGGTGGCATCCACCAATTTAACTGGTACCACTATGTACAGACTCTTTGGTCACGTTTGTATGTTATGCAAAGAGAACTTACAGTTCTCTTTGTAACTCATCCACTAGAATATACCTGATAGATTTTTACTTTTGGTATATTATTAGAATGTTTATTGCAATATTAAAATTTGAATTGCTTATTATTATTTTTATTTTTTTGCCTCGAGCATCGATGTAAGGTCGCCTATCTATCACCTTTCTACCGGATACATTTCGGAGATTGTGCCTTGGACTTGCACGACTTGGTTCCCCCTGCCCCTTATTTCTACCGGAACGGCCAGACAAACGCGACCGAGGCGACACCCGTACATGGTGGATGTTCCCCCATGTGCACACTAAGCGCTTTGAGCCCACATTCTTTATTCGCACAGCGAGGATGTGGAACTCTTTGCCGGAGTCTGTGTTTCCCGAAAAGTACAATATGAGTGTCTTCAAATCAAGAGTAAACAGGTTCCTTCTAGGTAAGCGTGTTCCATCTTAGACCGCATCAGGCAGGATGTGGTCAAGCGCGAACCTATTCAATATAAAAAAAAAAAAAATGCTAAAGTAAATTAATATAGGTAATAAACACCTTACAATAATACTATAGCAATATATGGGAAAGCTTTTATAGCGTCTTTCATTTATAACTCAGAGGTTATAGCTAGATCAAGATAAATTCTATTAGCAATAATGCTACTAAGTAAAAATTGTACAGGATGGACATCAGTCACATGGGCAGCTTATATCAATCCCGTAAACTTTTGCAATTTTCTATTCGCTTTATCGAATATGTCGAATGTTACTTAGACTAGGCTCTCATGAAATGTTACAGATTAAAAAAATATTCAGTAAAACTGCGACCAAATATAGCATTAGGATCAATGAAGAAATATCTCATCAAAAGAATATGTGGCCACTTATAGATGTAGCGAACAACTATAGAATAGGAAATTCAAGAGATATTTTTTCATAGATGTAATATGGTGTATCTTTTCTTTAATTCGTGTTCCTTTCAAAATCCCATCGAAGCTTGAAGTAACATATTGCCACTACACTTTACTAGAGCTTTGTGAGACTTAGACTCGTTTAACTTGATTTGAAACTGAACTGACAAATGCACAAAGTGCGATGCCAGAAACATAGAAAAAGAAAACGATGCAGCTCTATAGGTATAATAAGTTGGTCGAGGAGTTTTGGCGGGAACGCGGGAAGAGTCGTGTCGCTTCGTTGTATTTTTTTCCAAAACTAGTGTTTTGTCGAGTGTTTATGCATAAAAATGGTGGTGTTTTATTCATAAAGTGCCGAATTACAAGCGCGAGTGTGGGAAAATGATATAATGTGGTGAAACATGAGTTTTCGTGTTGCTTTCAAAACTCCATCGAAGCTTTGTAGTAAAGTTGCCACTACTTTACTAAAGCATGACTGGAATTAACTGACACGAACTGGACTTGACAAAGACGACTTTGACTAAAACTAGCTACGATGGCACTTATTTAACTTTTGAAACTTGAAAATATATAATTACTTGACACTGGCAAATGCTAAAACGCGACGCCAAAACAAAAGAAAAAAAAAAATTAGTTGGTCGTTGCGTTGCTAAGCGATATCGTAAATATTAGTTAGTATTGCGTCAAGGTGCGTCATCGCCGTGCCTCTGTAAAACGGGCTTGCGATTGGGCGCGCTCGACCTCCGAGTCACGTAGGCAAGGTGTACCGCAAGGCAGAGTCGCGGGGCCGGCCACATTTCTTGTTATTTTTACAATAAAATAGGTTTGCATTAAACCGTTATCTCACCTGATGTTAGCGGAGTTGCGATCTATGTTGAAGCACGCTTGCTTAGAAGAAACTAGATTACACTAGATTTGAAGTCATCCAGATTGTATCCATCAGGGAACATCGACCAAGGCGCATTGTTCAGTGGTTCGCAGAATAAACGTGGAATCAAATCGTTTCGTTCGAATTTTTGGTACCTACGTTAACCATGAAACGATGTAACTTTTTCCGATAGTAGAATGAACATGAAGGAATTACATTATGTACACTCTCCGAAATAAATCCGATAAACTAGGAACTTTGCGACGATGTTTAAGGGTGTGTAACTTGACCTGAACAAGGAAGTCCTTTCAGTTGTGGCTCTGAGCACGTTAGAAAAATGTACTTATTGCTTGGAATGCGGAATAGCGTCCCTAGCGGGAGTAAATAAAAACTATTTTTATACATTTTACTTTGTTTATGGCCATTCAAGTATTACGTAATTTACTCGCTCCTATGCGAGACAATGGTTTAACTAACGGCCTTATCGCTAAAAGCGATCTCTTCAAGAAGAATTAGGAAATGAGGTGAGCCAAGAACAAGGAATATAATAAACATCCGTCCATCCCTCCAGACTTTCACATTTATAATATTAGTGGGATAGTAGGATTGCTGACGTTGTTACAATTTAAATCCCCCCATCCCACAAAAATAAGCAAAGCGAAGACCCTCAAACCCCACCTGCGGTGATTTGGTGCAAACGGCCCTTTACGTTTTACCTTAATTCTTGGAACACCAACCCTGGAATGTGATCTGGCTATAAAGTGTGGTTACGCAGTTAGATGCTTCGTGATAGATTTTAAACATGAGGTTTGCTTATGATGTTTTCCTTCACCGGCAGCTGAAGTTCATTGTTGGGATTTCAAACTTTGCGTGCAATTCGACAGCGCTAAACTTTGTTTTCATTTTCTTCTCTAGAAGGCCAATGTTTCTTTTTTAATGCCGATCATTGTGAGTCAATCAGAAATTAGAATGTATTTGTTACTCTTTCTAAAATGGCTGAATGGCCTTGACGATGTAACTGAACACGTTGCCTAGAGCTCAGACTTATTTGAAACTAGCGGACGCCTCGCGGTTTCACCGTACAAAAATTCTTTCACCGTTGGGAAGCTACACTATTCCTGGGTGACATAGGCTACTTTTATCCCTGTATTCCCACGGGAACGGGAACTACGCGGGTGAAACCGCGAAGCGTCCGCTAGCAACAAATGAGTTTGCGTTGCCATCTTGCCTGATGGTAAGCGAAGATGTGGTCTACGATTAAGCACGCTTGTTTATAAAAAACCGTACACTACATTGCTTATTATCCAGGTCGCTAGTGGGTGTGGTAATTGCACAATATTTTACCTACATTATCTACGTCGTACGTTTTGTTTGTACAGACACTGTTTATGCGAAAAATCGCGAGCAAAACAAGTTGACGATCATTTTCTACGAACCAATAACTAAAGCAGAATAGCTGATATCTAAGTAAAGCTATTACGGAGAAAAGTATGCGATGCCCCGGATTTTGTTCCGCTTTTATTCTATGCATCGCTGCAATGATCATGGAAAGGCGTTAGTTTTTACCATCAGGAGAGCGTCATGTTCGTCTCATTACTTATATATAAAAAATATTGTTAATAATAATAGCTTAAGTAACCATCTTAAGAGACTTGCTAGACGGTTGGGTCAAGGGTCAGATCCAAACGGCAGTGATCCTTGACACGGCGCGCATTGTGAAGTGGTGATTTGTCCTTACTCTGCAGCCCTAACCACCGGCAGCTTGAGCCCTGCCCCGCTGCCGGCGGCACCCTAGTTTTTAATATTATTTATGTATTTTGTTTATTTAATGTGAAAACGTACGATTTTTTTAATTTAAAATTGGTTCGCGTTGGCCACACTCTGCGTGATGTTAAGCAGTAGTGTGGTCTAAAATAACCTAGAAGAAACCTATTTACTATAGATTTGAAGACGCCCAAATTGTACCTAACAGGTAACACAGACTCCGGCAGAGAGTTCCACAACCGCGCTGTGCGAATGAAAAATGTGGAATCAAAACGCTTTGTGTGTACATGGGGAACATCCACCATGTACGGATGAAGAAATTTACCTTGTATAATAGCGTAAATAATAATAGATACAAATAGATATTAATATTCCCTGAAAATTATTACTAATAGCTTGTCTGTCAAAATCAATGAGGTCTAATTATCATTAAGCTACACTGAAATAGCAAGTATCCATCAATGTCATCCTGGATACATTTTCAGCTCTAAGAATTGCTTCGTAAGTCTGAAAATCCCCCGAGAATAATGCAAATGACATCTATTATAGTCAGATAGGTCGTAATTCCTCGTTCAACTAATTTGTTTTTGTTGCAAAATCAAGATAAATGACGTTTGGACCTGTCTATTTCAATTTCAATCATGAAATTAGCCTTGAAGACGATCTTTTTGTATCTCTTCCTTGTGTTTTGATACGAGCTGACGTCAAAATACTCTGAGACGTAAATAAATACGTAGAGACATCCAAAAGAGGTTTGGCCCAAAAATCATGTCGCTTAAGTCAAAGTCCGGTCATGACCTTGTAAAGTAATCGTGACTTTACTACATGCTCTAACCAAGTAACTAACAAATGTGTGAAAGTAACTAACTTTGATAACGATGATAGCTCAGTGGTTAACGCGCGCCTTAGGCTGAAGATAGACGACGCGAAAAATGTCTTGCGACCACCGCGCGGTGACATGCGCACTGAAGTTCATTCAAAGCTAATTTAAACTCTATTAACAAGGCCACTACATTCAATTCTTCGCAATAATCTAACCGCCCGGATGCCGCACGTCGCCAGCCCCGAAGGGGAGTCCCCGATGGTAGACGCGCTCGCGCACCGTCTTCCTTTCCTTTCCTTTTCTTTTTTGTCAGATTAGGGGCCATTTCTTTATTACGTAAGACGATTTTTGTGCTCTTACGTAATAATTATCGAGACACCCTCTCACGCCTTCAAAAAAAGTCATGCCCTCCTTCCTCAATTGTCTTGCGTAAAAGAATGGCCCCTTACGATTACATAACGAATGCGTGTGAATTTCAAAAAATACCAAGAGCATCTGTATAAATCGGGGTCGCATTGAAGGGATTCTTTACTGAATCAACTATAAACGTAGTTGCTGAAGATTATAGTTTATTTAACAATGACGGCAGATCCGCCGCGCTGCGATCGCGTCATGTAGGCGCGAAATTATTCGTATCATACAAACGCGACCTAAGACCATGAGTTCAAACCCCAACACATCGTAAGAACACAAACAAACTTGACACTGGCAAATTCACAAATTGCGATGCTAAAAACAAAAGAATAAAGCGTTCGAAACAATAGAACTCTCTTTCGTAATTTCAAGATATGTCCCGAATAGTACCTACTTAAAAGTGAACGCTATGATTAAACTATCAGTCCATATCGTATTAAGAAACTTCAATCAACAGAGTGTGATAATTAATCAAGGTGTTTGTCCTCTCGGCACGTCTAATGGAAATTGCCGATGTGTACAGATCGATGGCCACATCTGGTGCTTATCTAGTCTAGTGTAAACTTCGTAATGGATCTTAGATTCTTTTGAAACACGTGGAACTTTTCAGGGTTGAAAATCAGTTGATATATGCATATTTTTCTTGAGTCTTCTTATTGTAATTACTGAAAAATGTTATTGTAATATTTTAAAAAAAATGTATTGAGCCAGCTGAGTACTAGAATGTACCCTTCCACCATGCAATGCTTTACAAGGATACTAGACGCTGTCACAGCCAGCCAGCCGAGTACTGGATAGTACCCTACCACCATGCAATGCTTTACAAGGATACACGCTGTAACAACTAGCCAGGCAAATACTAGAAGGCTTGGTGCCTTACAACTCTGGAGTAGGTACGTCGATTTACAACAAGCCGGTAAATGATCCCAATAAATGCAATGATGCATAAAGTTCTATTGTTAGACCATGGATCCAAACTGCGTGGGCTCAGTCACGCACGCATTGCTCTTGCGCACGTTTTGTCACGTCTTAACGTCCCAAATTTTGGTTTTAAACGGGCGTAGCTTTCTTTGTTACTTTCACAAATCTATATTCTATACTATTATAAAGAGGAAAGATTTGATTGATTGTTTTTTGTTTGTTTCCATTGAATAGGCTCCGAAGCCGATTTCAAAAATTCTTTCACCGTTGGGAAGATACACTAACCCCGGGTGACATAGGCTACTTTTTTACGATATTTTCAAGTTTCAAAAGTTAAATAAGTTGATTCGTCGCTATAGATACAGTCAAATTTCAGTCTTGGTCAAGAACAGTCGTTGTCAGTCAAGTTCAGTCCTGCTTTAGTAAAGTAGTGGCGACTTTACTATAAGAGTCGATGGAGTTTTGGAAGCAACACGAAATGTCATGTTTCACAACATCATTAATCATCTTAATAAAGTAATTAACTTTTCTTTTCTCTGAATAAAAATACATATTTTTTTATATTTTCTTTAATAGCTGACAGGCTAGGTGTCTGACCACAGCTCACCTGATGTTAAGTGACGGTGTGGTCGAAGATGGTAAAGCACACCTAGCCTGGAATGGAACATTTATGCCGCGCGTTAGATAGTATATATCGCGACACTAGCCGTGTTGTGAAAAATACTTCCACGTCGCAAATTGCGAAGTTAGGTCACTGATTAGATACGCACATAGATATAAAGTCCAAAACACACCCACTTTCTGTTTATTTCGCACAAACACTATTACGTAACCCGTAAATTACAATCTTAGAATAAATTTATAGATGCCATTATAAATATTCGTAGTTATTTATCGATTACACCGATTTTAGCGATGATAGCTCAGGATAGCTCAGCTCGGTAGGTTCGCATGCCGAAGGGCGTGGGTTCAAACCCTAACAATGAGCTTGAGCTGCCGGTGAAGGATAACATCGTGAGGAAACCATAGCATGGTGATAGGGTACGTTAGTACTCGGCTGGCTAGCTACCACCTCAAGTTGAAAATCTGCCGCCAAGCACCTTACGGTGTGTTCCGGAAGCTTCACTTGAAAAACAGTTCCATTCCAGGCTAAGTGTGCTTTACCATCTTCGATCATACCGTCATTTAACATCAGGTGAGTGGTATTTGTGACAACTAATACAAAAATTCAATACCTATGTGGTGGTAGCTAGACAGCCGAGTACTACAAAATAACCTACCACCATGCTATGGTTTGAACCCACACCCTCCGGCGTGCGAACTAACCGCGCTAACCACTGAGCTGTCATCGCTACGATCTATGTCTATATTTTCTATTGTTACCTTTTAGTATATCAGGCATACCTATTTATTTATTTATTATTTATTGTTTATTTATTTATTTATTGTTTCTACACTAAAACGGCACAGTATGCCAAATACAATAGTCCTTAAAATAATATTAAAATAGGTATTCAAGTTCACCATTACCAATCTCTATTAATAGTTGCGTAATTTTAACTAGACTGTAATTTGAATAGAATGAAGTCGCATATTAATTGTTAAACTCATAGTAACATAGCTGGTGGATTAAAATGCTGAATATGTAATATACGCAATTATACCTAAACAATAACTACCAAAATAACTTTTACTAATTTCTTTTTTACTTTCTATTACACAGCGCCATCTAACGTCAAACTAAGCTAATTGTCACCTATCTAAGATAAAGTACCAATCAAACCCGAACGCATAACTGAAAACTGCATCAAAATCAGACTAGTAGTTTTGGAGAAAAATGGCAACATGGATTTGCTCAAACAAACATCCTCTCACCCCAAACGCATATATACCGTCTCCGTTCCGTCGTAAAAATGGTACCAAACAAAGCGACAGGAGTCAAATTTTAGAAATATGCACCGATTTTTATGACTCGCTGTATTCTAGCCTATCGGACTCCCAATATGCATGCTCTGAAATGTACATGTATATTACAATAGAAAAATATAAACTTAGGTAAAAACAGGCGGCTCTATCGTTAAAAGTGGTCTTTGCCTCTCGACAGTAAACTAGTAGTACTTGGTAAGTCTAGGCCTACCTAGCAGAATAACAGTGCGGTGGTACCTTTACCACCGTAGTACCAGATATTGTGCCGCCAAACTAAGGAAACACAAAGTGAAAAAGTGCATTAATTTACTCGCGACTTGAACACACACAGAACTATCTATTGAGAAATGTAAAAATGTATATTTTCTCGTGAAGTTAGAAAAAGTTTGTTTGCAGTAACCAAATCGAATCATGATAACTTTTCTGTTCAATGATTTACATTTTAATCAAGAAGCTAATCTCGCGACAGGTCAAAGGTACCATTACAGGCACACCTCTTTCTGAATGTCACCGGAATGACGACCTGTTTGAGATGAAGAGTGGTCAAACAACTACACGGAGCCCTGTCTCCGGTTCCCCAAGGTCAGTAACTTTATAAGACGGTAGAAGGTTAGAGTAAAACTGAAGATAAAAGACTAGTAAGATTTCTATTAAACGATGATAGTTCAATAGCTTGTAGTTTAGAATATGTATTCAGCATCATCATTTCAGCCGTAGGACGTCCGTCGTCCACTGCTGGACATAGGCCTCCTCCATTGACTTCCACAAAGACCGGTTGGTAGCGGCTCGCATCCAGCGCGTTCTTGCGGTCTTTATTAGGTCGCCTGTCCACCTTGTGGGTGAATATCCTACGCTGCGCTTGCCGGTTCGTGATCTCCACTTCAGAACTTTACAGCCCGATCGGCCATCAGTTCTGCGTGCTATGCGCCCTGCCCACTGCCACTTCAACTTCCGGATTCTCTGGGCTATGTCGGTTACTTTAGTTCGCCTACGGATCTCCTCACTTCTGTAGGGAAACTCCGAGCATAGCCCTCTCCATAGCTCGTTGTGCTACTTTGAGCTTACCAAGAATTGTTTTAGAATTTGAAGAAACTTTGTTTCCAGCGTTTTCAGGCTTAATGCGTTTCCCATGCTAAGCTACAGTCAAACACGTGTCCATCAGTTTAGCCTGAGCTACATGCAATCGAAGCTGATAACTTTTAATTATGAAAAGTTAACCAAAATTACTTTGTAAAAAGCTACGTCAAAATCAGATTCTCTGGCATCAGCTTAATATTGTCATTGCTTACGTCATTGTTAAGATAATTTCGTGGATGCTCATAAGTATCAAGTCGTATTTGAAAGTCATCGCAAGGATTAATGTTTACAGACTATGAATGACTAAACTTGGGGACTTAAAATTACACAACCGCAAATGACATTGCGTCATCTCAGAATACTTATGAAAGAAACGATGATTCTACATCAATTTACAGTTTGCGTGCACGTACCAGCGTGGCCAAGTACCTGCTTAAGGCGTTGGAGTTCATCGAGAAACGTGCTAAAAACTCATTACGAACTCGCTTGTTCGTTGTTTGTTCGCTTGAATATCGTCGCAAAGTGGCTTTCAGTAGTCAGTTTGCTACCGGATACACTTTGAGGAGTGCACTTCAGATCTGCATGATTAATTCCACCCTACACATTCTACCATCGGACAGCCAGGAGGTCCAAGAAGCGACACCGCTTCATGCCCTATATTCCAAAGCTCGAATTAAACGGTTCGAATCTACCTTCATTGTAGGAACCGCTAAACAATGTTCAATGACAGCCCCGTTGGCTCGTTGGTAGTATATCTGCCTTGAGAGCTGTAGGGCGTGGGTTCGATTCCCACTCAGGGCAAACATTTTGTGAATAAACAAATGTTTGTTCTGTGTCTGTGTCTGTTCTGTATGTATTATAAGTAGGTATGCATTTACAAAAAAAAAAGTATTTATATATTCTATCAGTTATCTGATTTCCATCACACAAGCTCTGCTTAGTTTGGGGCCAGATGGCGCTGTGTGTATAGTCCTACGATATTTATTTTATTTATTTAATGGAAATTGCTGCCCGAGTGGGTGTTCCCTGATAGATGCAATCTGGGTGCCTTCAAGTCGCGAGTGAATCAGTATCTTCTAGGCGAGCGTGCTCCACCGTAGACCGCATCTTCGCTTAACATCAGGCGAGTTGGCGGTCAAACGCAAGCCTATTTGTAAAACATCCGTCTTTCCAACATGCAACTTAGCGTTTACTATTTTCATTTCTGCGAACGTACACAAGTATGCTATAGTGGGTGTGTCAGACACCCAATGCAACTGTTTGCAATCTTGCATAGTAGTAAGCCTACGAGGTCGACTACTTTCCAAAGGATTGAGGGCTCGTTGCATGAGAACGCGTTTTGGTAAAGATTTTTGTACTTCAGTAAGCGATTATGTCTTTTAGTGAAAATATTTCTATTTTCTATAACTATTATAAAGAGGAAAGATTTGATTGTTTGTTTGTTTATATTGAATAGGCTCCGTAAGTAAGTTTTGTTTTCCTGTGCGAAGCCGGGGCGAGCTGCTAGTTAAATGTAAACGTGTATCGCGGGAATTAGTAGCTTGGCATTCATTTTTTTAATTTGTTTGTTTGTATTGTGTCTAATAAATGTTAGTATTTCTTTCTTAGCACTAAACACTTTTCTGTAATGTCTACATACTTTTTTACTTTCTTCTAAAATCTATCTTGAAGTTGGTAATTGGCCAGTCAATTACCATAAAGTACCCTACCACCATGCTATATTATGTTTTTCGTTATCGGCAGTTCAAGCACATTGCTGGGATTTGGACACACACTTCGGCGTATGAACTGACCGCGCTAACCACTGTACTATACAATCGCTAATCTAACGCAAACCTATTTTGTTTAATCCTTTCTATCCTTAGGTTGCTTAGAAGAGATCGCTTATTACACTTAATAATTGAGTTTATTTTCATTTTATTCTGTATTGTATAATTTTTGGTGTGGACAATAAAGAGTTAATCAATCAATTACGTTGAAAAAGGAAAGTTTTTTTTTAGTTTAACAAGCTAGGTGTTTGACCACAGCTCACCTGGTGTTATGTATAAAAATATTTAAGTAGGTATACGTACATGCCGTTCAGTGACGGATGTGAGACAAATCAATATAACACAATCGCTCGCTTGTTGTCCCAAGTACACACTTTTCTTTGAAATCGCGTGCGCTAGAGTGTATGACGTCAGTTTAACCGCGCTACGGTCTGCTCTCCGCCATTCACAGAGCTCTATTCCAGAGGCTCGGCGTGGAACTGTCATGGCCGCGATATGCGTATGTGTGTGTGTTTCCTTGAAGCCATTGATGGTATTAGTCGAGTGTGATGTTTGATAAGGTAAAGGAATTACCGGTTTCGTTGTGTGAACTTTACGTATAACCCAAAACATAGAAAACAGTTCACATTACACGCATAGGAAAACGTTCAAAAATGTTGTGCTCGTGTATACATTTTTTTTTATTGTAATGAAACGGTTTTGATGCTATCGTGATGGTAAATGGCGTTTGCCTATAGAATCCATGACCATTGCAGCGACACTTTGAATTTTGAATAAGCAATCAAAATCATCACTACAATAATGTTCAGAACATTCATACATTCTTTGTTTCTTTTTTAGAGATAATGTTATAAGTACTAGCTGCGCCCCGCGGTGTTACCTGCTACATGTTTTCGGGATAAAAAGTAGCCTATGTGTCAATCCAGGATCTCAGCTACCTCCACACCAAATTTTATCCAAATTCGTTGAGTAGTTTTTGCGTGAAAGAGTAACAAACAAACATCCATCCATCTATCCAAACTTGTACATTTATAATATTTGTGGGATTATATCAAGGGTTGATTGATTGTGGGATTATTTAAGATAATGCGTGGTGTTAGGGTACTTTCTACTACTTGACTGGCTAGCTACAACTCTCAAGTAGAAAATCTGCTGCCAAGTACCTAACGGTGTGTTCCGGCAGCCTCACTTGAGAGTTAGTTCTAATCCAGGCTTTTACCATCTTAGATCACGCCGTCACTTAACATCAAGTGAGCTGTGGTCAAACACCAAGCCTGTCAACCATAAGAAAACTGGCTTTGCCACCTCCAGCGCGGGGAAAGAAAGTCCCCATCATGCCGTTGGGTAGGTCGATTCTCCACGTAGTAAAGTCATGTAGGCAAGTATTTTATACTGTTATGCAATAACATACACGTAGTTTGTTTTATCTGATGCAATACCACCGTCTGAATCATCTTCAGTTTTGCGTTTGATCTATGCGTATCTTATTTTTTTGTGATATGTCCTTAATTGTGATTAGGTATTTGTATCTATCTACTCGCTTATCAAATCATATCTATATTTTTAATGTAAAAACGTGATCAGGTTTTACAACATTAGTAGTGGGCGTGGCAAAATTGAGTTTAGTTAGTTTTTTTAATGTACTTATTTTTTATAAAAACAAAGCAACATTTATGAGTAAGGTATACTGGAACTAATTTCGCAGATAAAACAACTAGAATACAGTTTTCGTGATGTTTTTTTAATGGTTGACATGATGTTTGACCAGAGCTCAGTGACGCTGTAGTCGAAGATGGTAAAGCACACCTACCCTGGAATGAAACTGGCTCTCAAGTGAGGATACCAGAACACACTTTTAGATTCTTGGCGGCAGGTTTTCAACTTGAGGGTGGTAGCTAGCCAGCCGAGTAGTATAGTTTCAATTTTCTTGATTGGTTAGCTCTATGAAAATACGTATTTACCTTCATAGATTCGAAATTGACAAAGTAAAAAAAAATATAGAGTGTGCCAGAATCGTCCGCTTGTTAAAACCAGTCTAGAATCAAAAAAGTTGTATTTAATTATTCGGTGCCATTTTAATGAAACCTACCGCATATTTATGAAATATCAACAGTCAAACACGTTATGCTGTTTAATTAGACAAAGATTTTTTGCCACTTAATGTAATAGTTTTAAATTTGTATAATAATTACCAAATTTGATATCGCCTGAAAGTAGTGGCTGAGATGGAAAGTAGCTTCAGTGGGTGAAATATAAAGTAGCGCTAGTGGGTGAGATGAAAATTGATGACGATGATTTTTCTTTTTTTTTTTTTATGGTAGATAGGCTTGCGTTTGACCGCCATCCCGCCTGATCCCGCCTTCTAAATTCGTAAAAACTTTTCGACTCTTCGTTTTTAATCTTCCCTGCCGAACAGTACAACAAACATACCACCTTCTAAAAGCGACACGGGCATGGTCAACTGTATATACCTTCATCGCTAGATGCAAGACCCTGTTTATATAGACAGACACACATTTGGACACAATATTACACCTATATATAATTCACACTTAATAACACCAGACAGCCAAGCTCAGGCAAGTGTGTTCTCGAAGACGACTAGGAGCCAAGTGACTGCAAACCGTCGGACAATCACGAACGAAGAGAAGAGAAAGCGCCTCGGTTCCCGTTACGGTGATAGCTATCAACAGCTGGCACGTAGTTTCCGGTATAGACTTTGATTGTTTTGCATTCGGAAAGGCGGCAAATACAAGTGGCGATAACACTTCCTTGTTTTCTGAAAGATACAAGACTTTTCAATGTCATAGTGAATTTGGTGCTTCTAAATCTATTCACATCACATTAACCACATAGACGGCGTCGGGCGTCGCTTTGCCTTTAAAAACCTTCGAAATTTTACTCAAAAATTACCAACAGACTTAGTTTAATATCTTCATGCGATATTTTATCATTCGCTAAATATATCTATGAAGGCTAAACAAGCTGAACAAACAGGTGCCATGTTCTCTGCTTTGGCATTCACCGCTCTGATGGATAGTCTCTTCTATCTTCATGTAATTAACCACTCACCTATTCAGGCGTAATTTTTAGCATAGGACGTCCTGAGATTCGAGGACTGTGTAAGAAGTCGTGTTTACAGCAGCAATAAAGTTTAGCAAATAATTAATGACAAACAATAATATTTACTCCAAATAGAAATCAGCAATTTTACATTTACGCACAGCGAAGTTGTAGAACTCTTTGCTGGAGTCTAAATACAGTCTTCAAATTAAGAGTAAACAAGTTCCTTCTAGGTAAGCGTGGTCCATTCTAAACCACTTCGCTTAACATCAGACAGGATGTGGTCAAACGAGAACCTAATACGTATTTAAAAAAAAAACAAATGAACCCTACACGATACAAGATAATAAAACAACATTCTGTATTGAAAGTACCTAGTTGTTGTTAGTTTAATAAACTTAATTAATTTTATTAGCTTAACTATGGTTTTTCTGGATATCAACCGTACAATCAAAGTATGTCAGAGAAGAATTAACATACACCGACAGCCCTGTTGGTTCATTGGTAGTATGTCTGCTTCGAGAGCTGAAGGGCGTGGGTTCGATTCCCACTCAGGACCAACATTTGTGTGACTAACATCGATGTTTGTTCTGTGTCTGGGTGTACTGTATGTATTATAAGTATGTATTTACAAAAAAAAAAAGAAAGTATTTAAGTATTCTATCAGTTATCTGTCTTCCATAGCACAAGCTCTGCTTAGTTTGGGGTCAGATGGCGCTGTGTGTAATGTCAAAAAAAAAAAAAAAAAACATAGTGTGACGTAGTAACTCAACCAGTAACTACGTCACATCGTAAGACGTTTGTATAGACCAATCAGAAAGCTCTCCTGCGCAGGGGCTCGACGTCGCTCTGGCAATTTATAAGGTATGCAATCGACGCAGCGTGTGCACACGCTTGTATTGTTTGTTGTAAGATTGACATTTGTTTATTATTCAGACCCTAGTGCACTATTTTTGGATGTCATACGTAAATTGTGTGGGCGAGCCGAAAGCCCAAATCGGGCAAAATGACATACATTAAATATGTTAGTCGTAAATTCGGCCACTTTATGAATTGATAAATTTGAATCTGTCGTATTGTATAATGTTGACATTTCTACTTCTATTTTACACTAAAATTAAATTGCTAGTAGACAATATCTTTATATTGACTATTTCTATTGTAATTTTTTTGTAGTAACAATATTTTTTATATTGCCATTTTTTATTCACATAATTATAATCCGTGTTTTGATATATTTGGAATGACGTTATTACCGAATTTGACTTGTAAATTTGGTGTGACCGATAAAATATTTGTATTAGTAGCTTAGTTCCTTTAGGGTCTTATTCATTATTATATCTTTTTAAGTAATGGCTATTAAATATTATTCAATCTTGCTCTGCTTGCATCCTTCTCAAATGTGTTTTGCCATACTCCTGTGATATTTATCGAAACAATCTTTCTACCGTTTCCTAGGTCTTTTTTTTTAATAATATCACATAATCGTTATTCTTCATGTATACTTTGTTCTTACCACCTACATGATCTTAGTTTTTTCTGTCACTATCTACTGTATCATTCTCTTTCTTTTTATAACCACAATATTTTAAAGCGTTTTTATACTCGAAAACAAGTTATTTTTAAACTACTTTATCATGCTTTATCGTCAAGTGTCAGATTTACAATTGTCAACATAATTTATTTATAGTCTCCTGAATCGTTTGTAATTTGTGCACATCAGCGTATTGGTCAGTGTCTTTTATTGCTTAGTGGATAAATTGTGTTTTTAGTGTTCCATTAAGGTGAAGTTAGGAACTGAAAAAATCCTTGTTATAACTTCGTTATCAGTCTGTTTGTCTGTCAAGACCAAATACAATGAAACTAGTAAAAAAATTATAAAATAATTTTTTTTGCGTCCAATATTAACATTCTTATCTGTACTATTTTTATATTGACATACTTTATATTGACATATTTTTTATTATGACATACATACTTTATATTGACATGTAATCAGCGATTTTGACATACATATTTAATAATAACACTTGGATGTTCACTCGTAGCTTTAATGTTATCAATTCAATCAAATATCAATATTTGTATTTAACTATTATGTTCTTAGTGTTACAACATCTTCCGTCTGTTCTTAAGATGTATCGTGTTTTCCATTCTTGGTCGCCTGGTCTACAAAATTCTTAGTTACTGTAATTTTTTTTATTTCTCTTGTGCACAATAAAGAGTTTCTATCTATCTACTTTTAAGTCATTCCACGGACTGGAATCTAGACGGGCCTAATATTAGAATTATTTTTATGAATGTCAAGTCTTGCCAACTATACAAATATTTATTGTTACCAAGCGCAAAAATTATATAACGGTGTATACGTCGCGCATAGACTTTTTTGCAACGTCCAAAGTCTACGAAAACCATAAATCAGCTCAAAAGTAAACGAAATCACCAGCACATCAGTACGTCATTTCTTGTTGACTTATTCGCACACATTCAAATCGTATACGTGCACGTCACTTTCATGAAACACCTTATAGCTGCACGTGTGTGTGCGTTTATAGCTACACAATACGAAACAACAATTCAGTTGATACCTGACCGAGCATCGATTAGGACGTGTTTACTGCCGCGTACCGCAAAGTTATCGTCAAGGGAGTTTCGACAGTGCGTTTTGTGTTGTGCAGTGATTCCTCTATAGTTTCATTTGGTAAGTGTATATCTATTACTGCACCAGCTATATTTTCCAAATCTCAAGTTTTAATAATTTTGATCCAGAAATAAACGAATTGGCAAGCATTCTCTACCCTTGACGTATTGCTGAAGTGTTCGCTTTACTTCCATGTTATTTTAACGATTACCAGTGGCCGTCGGATCTTGGCAGTAATTATGCTTGGGTTATGTGACATGCCTTTCTTGTATTCACGTGTCTCAGATTCCGCGATTTTAATGCCTGCTTCAATATTTGCAACAATATATCTCGCGTCTGTCTTCGTTTTGTTCGAGGCTTTATTGTGTGTTACTTTGGCTTTGATTATGCGCATTATGCGCTAAGATGAAATTACATTTTTTTTTATCTACTTTGTAGACAGTTATTGCTTGGCTCAAAAATTTGCCAGAATTCAGTAGTTGTACTTCATCCGTCTGATTCGTGATGTTGTCAAATTACCATTGGAAAGAATTGGTGATTATTTTCGTCAAGTGTAGTCTAATTTTAACCGAGGTCAGTACCTCTAATTCGAAACAGTAAACAACTGAAACTTATTTCTCAATATTTATTATTTTTGAGGTTTGCATTCAAGTATTGCTACCAATGTTTCTTTTAGGTTACGAGAGCCAAACCAAAACCAAAACCCTGTATCATAGCAATACGGTCGCAACTGTATAAAACCGTTTAATTATATGATTCTGAACCCGACGAGGTGGGTAATAACGGTCAAAAGTGTAGCAACTGGGTGGGAGGTCATTTCTGCTTTGTGAAAAAAAAGGCAGTCGGTATCATAGCAATACGTCTGATATTGGAAATGTGCATAGGTTTTGTTATTTTATGACGTAGAAGTTAGTTTTCAGAATTTTTGTGCGTAAGCGTATTTTATAAAATGACAAAAAATTTAGCTGACCTGTATATATGTAGGATGTATCTTTATTAGAATATTTATGTCTATGTTATACTTATGTGTGTTAAACCTGATAATATCCTTAACTTCTTTTAATATCTTTAACTTCTTTTACTTCTTTCTTTTTTTATTGGCACACATTTTACTTGTTCATCTCCTTTTTGTTCATAAGGTTGCCTAAAACATATTTTCGTTTAGCGTTAACACCACCGATTGTTATAATAGTTTTTTTCTATTGTATTTGGTATTTTGTGTGAACGATGAAAGTGTTTATATATCTATCTTGTAATACAAAATTTACATAACATTCACTGTTTAGTAATCGACTACCGAAACCTAATATTGGGCTGTGTGGTAATCTTTGGTAGAGACCAGAAATGTCTTTTTAGGTTGACCTGTCTGGAAATAAGATTACGGGAATAATCTTTAATTTAATGTCAACATAATAAGAGGAACGATGCGCTCTCCTAATGGTAAGTGATAACGCATGCCCACGACCATTGCAGCAATACACAGAACTTTGAGTAGCAAAACAAAGTCCGGGGCATCGCTGTTTTGACGCTCATTACTTTGAGATTTGCGATGGTTAGTCTCAACAGCCCAGTAATTTCGCTCGCTGCAGTACCCTTCAAACCACTACTGCAGAATATCTTGGCGGCAGAATATCTGGTACACTGCGGTGGTACCTACCTAGACGACTTCCTGTTAAAAAAATCTACCACCAAGTAAAATTAAAGCAATGGTGATCGACGGTGATAATTAATTCGACTCGATTTATTTGACGTAGAATAGTTTAGCCAACTGAATTGAAAGGCTATTTTAATTTAGACGCTAATATATTCCTTAAAGTTGGTACGCTGCGTCGGTTTGAAAGTTCAATGGTAGGTATAAAAGGTCACACAAAATATCAAAGCCTTAAGTATTATTAAACACAGGTTTTAGATAGAAACATTGCAGCGTATAATTGTATATACCAGAAATTAAAAATGCAAATACAATTGTTCGCCTCAAGGATGGATCTAGATTTCCCGACAAAGGAATACAATACTGGACAAAGGAATCTGGATTCAAACCGCTGGAAAAGTGGTCTCTTTTGTGGTGGTGGTTGACAGGCTAGTTGTTTGACCACAGCTCACCTGATGTTAAGTGAAGGTGTGGTCGAAGATGGTAAAGCACACCTAGTCTGGAATGGAACTGAATTATAAAATAAATTATTTTATAATATGTAATTTAAATCTTATAAAATAGCGTCTGAAATGTATTGTATTATTAGCTAGAGTCACAAATGGCGTCCGTTTTATGTAAAAGTAATAAAATAGTAGGTAAGTCATTTTTATGTTTGCATGGTGGTGAGATATTTTCTAGTCTAACGGTGTGTTCCGGCAGTCTCACTTGAGAGCTAGTTCTATTCTAGGCAAGGTAAGTTTACCATCTTCGATCACCGTCACTTCACAACCGATGAGCTGTGGTCAAAAACCAAGCTAGTTAACAAAAAAAAAATAAGATAAATGAGACGATCTTCTTATGGTAAGTAATAAAGCATGCACATGACTATATTACATTGTCAATTTTTTTTTTAATATAAAGCTACCACAAATTTTATCGTAACTAAATGATCGAAGTAAAACTTTTTGAAGAATAAATCGTAGAGTAGGTAGTAATTATATTTTAGAAGTTTTTACGCTAAAGAATGATGCATATAAATAGTTGTTACTAAGACTTTATTTGATCGATCATGAAAGATAGAATTAGGTAGATATTATTTTGCTAAACATTTTCTGTTAATGAATAATGATTTTCTCATTTGCTGTTTTACGTGCGTTTCTTTATGCCACCATAACTTTTAAATGCCTGAACGGATTTGGATATAATTTATTTCTTTCTTTTTGTTCTTTATGTTTAATCTATTTAAATTTGTTTTATGTCATAAATAAAGTGTTGTCTATGTTGGCGTGACGGCCCTGCTTTTCAATGTACCTACAGAAACATTCCTGTAAAATTATTTTTGGACGCTATATTGTTGCCTGAATGACACAATTCTGGGATTCCTGCGCCGATTTTGATAAAACAAATTCTAAAACCAGCTCCTGCAGAACAACTTTCAAAAAACTTCTCGTTCATTATTTGCCTAGTTTCTGAGAGTAGCGCACACAAACAGACAAACACAATTTGAAAACTATATACTCAATGTACAGGAAAAGTTAAGTTACAATTTTATTATAATGTACCTAGGTATAATATACGTACTTAAGCAAAGAAGTAATTTAACAGGAAAAAATGTTTTTTGGAATTTGAACGGCTGTAATATCTTAATTATAACTAAATATAGGTTATACAATATTATTAACTGTCTGTTCATTCTATGGTCTGCTTTTACGATCCTTTAACAAAAAAAATTTAATATGTTTTGATGAATATCGCGTTCAAAACCCGCACAAAAAAGGATTTATTTTTATTTTGGCAATAATTATAATCTATTTAATCTAACACAATTAAACGAACAATATCTATTTTTATCTGTTTATTTGAATGCGATGATCTCAGGAATTATAAGTTGTGTTTAAAATTTGATAGCTTATTGCTTGAGGGAGGTTTGCGTGGTGGTAGGGTACTTTCTAGTACTGTTGAAAATCTGCCGCCATGCATCTAACGGTGTGTTCCGGCAGCTTCACTTAAGAGCAGAGCAGTTCCATTCTAGGCTAGCTGTGTTTACCATCATCGACCACGTCTTCAAAATCAAAATCAAAAATCAAAATGTATTTATTTGCTAAGTGACCTAACAGGTGTCAAAATGTTGGTAGGTACATAAATAAAACCGTCGCTTAATCTATACTGAACCCAGAATTGGGTGTGCAAAAATTAGGTAAAATTACTATTAGATAATGTCAAATTGGATAAAATTATGTCAAGTTTATATCAATTAAATATAACATGAGGTCTATTACAAATGTCAATCAGTGCAATTTATTTGAATGTTAATACTTTGTATATTTTTTTTTGCCTTATCACCAATAAATTATTTTATAGAGTAATATGTCTTTTCGATTAAGAATGATTTAAGTTTACTTTTGAATATAAATAAAGAGCTTTCTTTATTGATGGTGGCAATTCATTATATAATTCAATACCCATACAGAAAATACTTTTACTGGTAAGTTGAGTTCTGTCCTTTTGACGACATAGTTTGTACTTGTGTCTTTTACTTGCCGATTTCAGACTTTACTAAGAGAGTTTCAAGAATGTAGAGAGAGGAAAGCTTTAGAATTCTAAAGTTTTGAAGTAAGGCTTACGCGACTCGATTCGACGAATGCCACAGATGGCCCTTATGAATTTCTTCTGCGCCCTGAATGCAATATCTTCAGATGCATTGGCCCTGAGTAGAACACCCCATAACTCAGTTTCACTTAACATCACGTCAGCTGTGGCCAAACAAAAACTAACTTTTTTTTTTCTTTTTACACAGAATAGGTTCGCGTCTGACCACACCTTGCCTGATGTTAAGCAGGATGTAGTCCAAGATGAAGCACGCTTACCTAGTAAAAAAACCTGTTTACTCTATAGAACTAATAACTTGACTATATAGAAACAAAAATAGGCTATTTTTCCTACGATATTTATTTATTTCCATCACGATACGGCCCTTGAGAAGCAGATGGCGAAACCTTGAAACCGCAAGGAACAGGTAGTAGGTACATAATATTATAAATGTTTATTCTATCTACGCCACGTTTGTTTTACCTACGAATTACCTGACCACGTCTTGCCATGTCATCTCACGCCTTCTGACTAGTTTCGCCCAGATCGTCCAAATTGCTGTGACGTCATCCAATTCTCACCAGTCCAGGGTGTCCTGTCAATTGGCTGACATGAATTGCAATTGTAATTGAATTTTATGCAGGGTTGTAGCCAGAGGTCGTCATGAGAAATCGGAATATGGTTGTCCAAAATCCCACTAATATTATAAATGTGAAAGTTTGGATGGATGTTTGTTACTCTTTCACGCAAAAAACAACTGAACGGATTTGGATGAAATTTAATATGGCGGTAACTGAGACACTGGATTGACACATAGGCTACTTTTTGTCTCGAAAACATGTCACGGGTAACATCGCGGGGCGCAGCTAATATATTATAATGGCTAAAGTTTGAGAGGTGTGTAAGCGTGTTTGTTATTACGTCACGCTCAAACGGCTGGACTAATTTGGATGAAATTAGTATATAAGTAGATGACGCACTGGATTAACACATAGGCTACTTTTAATCCCGAAACAATGTAGCATTCATATGGAAACAACGGGTTACACCGCGGGGCGCAGCAAGTATATATTTTTTTGAGGGGGTTTCTATACAGTTTTTCTATTACTTTACTAGTTACAACTTGTTATTAATTCAGATTACATAGTTATTAATTGCTAGCTGCACCGCGGTGTTATCCGCTGATCCCACATGAACTCTACATTTTCCGGGATAAAAAGTAGCCTATGTGTTAATCCAAGATTTTAGCTACCTCCATACTAAATTTCATTACAATTGATCTAGCCGTTTGAGCGGGAAAAAGTAACAAAGACACACACTCGCAAACTTTCGCCTAGGTATATGATATTAGTGTAATATCTTTACGACTAACGCAGTAATCGATATTTTTTATTAAAACAATTTTATTGTTTTTATCCATTAGTATACCTATACATAATAAATCGATCACCTTCAGTTTTTGATAAGTCATGCTCAACTATAGAAGGCTGAGATTATGATCAACAGCAAAAAGTGAAAAATGTAGCAATTTTTAATTCTTATTAATTTTTTAATTTGCGTTCGACGTCTCTCGACACTATTTCTATCATAAACTTAAATTGAATATCGATTCATACTAGTATTGGCCAATCAGACGTGACATGATTTCGATTTATACATCCATTGCATCACTGTTGCTAAGCGTTTTCTCAAATAAGTCTATCGTAGGGTACAGAGACAAATCTGTTCCGGAAAAGACCAGAGGTATAAAACAGAGGTATAAGGAATAAGATTTGCATTTGTCAAGGTTAAACAGTTCCTACTCTTTATTGTACGTACAACGATTTTGGTAGAGCAGGGTTTTTTTAAATAATAGCTTGCGTTTGACCGCCATGCCGCCTGATGTTAAGCGAAGATGCGGTCTACGATGCAGCACGCTTGCCTAGAAGAAACCGATTCACTCGCGAGGTATCCGGACTGTATTCTTTGGTGAACACCCCGGGCAGCAGATTCGAATGTCTAGCGGTTCGTATGAAGAAGGTGGAATCAAACCGCTTAGTTCGAGTTTTTGGAACTTCCACCATAAAGCGGTGTCGCTTTTTAGAGCTGGCTGTTCGATAGTAGAATGGGTAGGGTGGAATTAAGTCATGCAGATCTGAAGCGCGTTCCCCAAAATAGGTTGTGGGGATATAAACGATTAGCGGCATTGCCATTCATTGTGGCATTGCTGACAAATTATACCTTTTAATATAGCTTTAGCATTGTATTGTTAGGTAGTTAAATTGTATAGACTTTGTCATTGATAAACCCAAATCTCAATAAAAAGTACTAAAAATGTTCTACAATATGTATTTGAAACTAGCCCCGCGGTGTTACCTGCTACACGTTTTCGGGATAAATAATAGCCTGTGTAAATCCAGGGTCTCATCTACCTCCATACCGAATTTCATCCAAATCCGTTCATTAGTTTTTGCGTAAAAGAGTAACAAACATCCAACCATCAATCCAAATTTTCACATTTATAATATTAGTGGGATTATAAATAATAAATAATTAAATTGTTTGACATGGTACGGACCTCTAGCATAAAACAACTTCACTGTGGTGTATTTGTTATACGTAGGTATATCTTTAACATAAACTTATGCTATAGAACATTAATCATTCTCAAATTCCAAATAAGATTTTTTTTAAATGTTTGACAGGCTAGGTGTTTTGGCTACAGCTCACCTGATGTTAAGTGATGGTATGGTCGAAGATGGTAAACACGTCTAGCCTTGAATGGAATTGGTTCTCAAGTGAGGTTGCCGGAACACACTGTTAAATGCTTGGCGGCAGATTTTTAACTTGAGGGTGGTAGCTAGACAGCTGAGTACCTAATATAAATTACCTTACCACAACGCTATGGTTTCCTCATGATGTTTTCCTTCACCGGCAGCTCAAGCTCATTGTTGGGGGTTGAACCCGCGCGCTTCAGCGTACAAACCAACCGCGCTAATTATTTTATTGGGCTAATAGTTTCTTTTTAAAGAATTTTATTGAATGACTGTCCTTTTTTCTTTATTTAGACCAAACCATTCGTACGACCTTCCTTCCGTTACCTTCCGGTATTGAAAGCCCTAGAAACTTTAGACGGCTATCAATTAAACTATATGATAATCTTTACGCATTTTCCTGCTCTACATAAATGTACCCTAGATTATTTACTTTCGCCATTAGTTCTACAAATATAACGAAACGAAAACGTTTACGCGACTGGTAAGAACTAGTACACAAGTTCATTTGAAGGTCGTCTGTGACACAGATTGAATTACATAAAGCGGGAGGTCTTCAACCTGTGGAGTCGCAACAATTTTATATTTTTTAATGATAGTAAAATTTATTTTATGAAACATATTTGAATATTTTGACTTTCTATGCGGTAGTTGATTTTTAATAAGTTTTTATAACGATGACGTCAAGTAGGCTGAATATACATACACATATGTCATTGCCATGTAAAACAAAAAGCGTACATTCAGCCTACTCTATGACGTCATCGCTATAAAAATTTTGGAAACGTATTAAAAATCAAGTAGGTACCGCATAGAAAGCTAAAATATTCAAATTAGCTTTATAAAATAAAGTGTTAATGTAAAATAAAATAATTACAAAAATAAACCTTTACATATCGAATTGAGAGAGTTGGTCTATAAATACCCTCATACGTTGCAGAAACAAATATAACTATAAGGAGCATAACCAGAAGGAACAGCGTAGGCGCTTCTAACGAGAAAATTAGTCCGAATTAGAGACAATTTGCAACGCACTATATCATCGCACCAAGTATGTGTGGTATACTATCATGAGCGAGTACAACATGAGTCAAACTTGAACTGTAAAGTCTTACGAATAAGGTCCTTAATTGTTTGTAGTCATAATATGCAATTTACAATCAGCAAATTTGCGCAGTTTGCATGATTTCTATGAAATGGGTAACGTAAAGAATTCTGCAGATGGTGGGTTTTTTATGGTTGACAGACAGTGTTTGACTATAGCTCACCTGATATTAACCGATGCATCGGTTAGTCGCAACAGCCCTGTGATTTCGCTAGCTGCAGTATCTTCCAAACCGGAAGACAGTAATGTTACATACTACTGCTTGTCGGCAGAATATCTGGTACTGCGGTAGGTACCACCGCAGACAGCTAGACGACCTCCATCTAGACGACCTCCATCTACCACCAATATATTAGACACGACAATTCATAATTATTTGTCTGAAATAAACTTAAAATCTGAAACTAAAGATGAAATGTACTAAACTGTTTTTAGATAATTGATTGATTCAGGCGTTACTTTGCGGAAGTTCATTTTGAATGTTCAAGGTATATATTTAGTTTATTTCCGCTTAACAGTCGTTCCAGTTACAACAGTGATGAGGATTTAAATTAAACCTCGAACCTGACCTTTAATGAACTTCCGCAAAGTAACGCCAAAATCTATATAAAGAGAAATTGTAAAAAACCCTAATCTAAAATCCTTCATAGGAAATTGCCGTTAAAATTTATATTTCTATTAATATCTATATACCTAGTTGCTTGTCTGTCGGTTTTGGGGAGTGCGCTTCAGATCTGTATGACCTAATTCCACCCTACCCATTCTACTACCGGACAGCCAGAAGCTCTTAAGAAGCGACACTTTATGGTTGATATTTCAAAAGCGCGAACTAAGCGGTTTGATTCCACCTTCTTCGTCCGAGCCGCTAGACATTGAAATTTGCTGCCCGAGTGGGTGTTCCCCGATGAATACAATCTGGGTTCAAGTCGCGAGTGAATCGGTTTCTTCTAGACAAGCGTGCCCCATAGACCGTAGACCGCATCTTCGCTTAACATCAGGCGGGATGGCGGTCAAACATAAGCCTAGCTATTACAAAAAAAGAAAAAAAAAGAATTAGGAGTTTTTGGTGGCAACGCGGAAGAGTCGTGTTGTCGCATTCTTTATTTTCTACTACAAGTTGATTATTTCTGATTTACTCTTGCTCTTCGACTGTGTTATTTTTTTTTAACCTCTTGGCAAGTTTGTGAGTAGCGTTAACGGAAACATTTCGCAATTATTCACATATAGGCTATGATAATAACTTCGCTTCTAAAAATGGTGGTTGAAACAAGTCGCTAATTTGTACCACTTCTGAAATTGGCAAATCACGGTAAAGTCATGCTTTCGTGGGAAAAACTTCCTTGTTTGGGAAATATGTTAACATTGTAAATTAACTGTTTTTTGTTTGTTTGTAATCTTCCGATATTATATTTCATAACATAATAGAACTACGACTTATGTTATGTTATAAGATGAACCTTCTGAATCCTACCATAATGTTATAAATGTGATAGTTTGTATTTTTGTTACGCAATCACGCAAAAACGGCTGAACGGATTTGGATGAAGTTTGGCACACGTATCTATAGTTTATAACTTATAGGATACTCTTCATAAAAAAAAAATTAGGTTTTGTGGGAATATTAAAAACGATGTATCCACTTGAAATTTGGCATAAGTGCGTCTTATGGAACTTTATATCTTAATCTTATAAAAAAAAAATGCAAGTTTCATGCCTTAACAAATGTTTAATTTCTCTCTGAACCTTATTCTAAAGTTAACGCGCAAGAAGTTGCGGCTGTGAGCTAGTTCGAGAATAAAGAGGTTTTATCAAAAAAGTCACCACACTTTGGACGCCAAAATTTAAGCGACCTCAGGGTCGACCCAGACGAAGGTGGTGTGACGAACTCATCGTTACGACAGTCACTGGACCACCAAAGCCGAAGACCAGGCAGTCAGGAAAGAGGAAAGGAAGGCCTTTGCCCAGCACTTAGACACAAGAAGCTGAAAAAAAGTTGAATTAGGTGCATATTCATTTAAAGTTTGATAAAAAATAAATGTTAGTACATATGCTATTCATAAAATAAGTGTAGTTTCTTTTTAAAATGAGAGACACGCAATTTTTAGAGCTGTAAATTTTAACTTAGTGTAAAAAGCTTTGATCCGAATCTTCTGGCGTACATAGACCTTCAAGCTTCTCGCTAACACATTCGTAGGTAACATGAATGGGCAATGTGATTTTCCACACATACACACGTGATATCCTCACTGTGTAACTATTATTTAATCTGCTCCTTAACTAGTTATATCCGGTTCATACGTATTGTGAAGATCAAGGTATAGCGTTTCATGTTCCATATAGAAAAAAAGTTTATTTGCATATTTTGTTATGCTGATTTTATTAAATGCCAAGTCCAGGTCATAATTGGCTCTTAGATTAATTTGATTCTGATTTTTTAATTTCTTTGATCTTTGATGATCTGTAATTAAATTTATGTTTATATGTGTGTGTGTTTGTATCGTAGTTGCTGATCGTTAAATTCGTGTCAACAATAATAAAACACGTTGAACATTGACTGTCTACCATTCTTCTATCAACTATGACTACGTTATAATTATGTATTATATTGTTTTGCTTTCGAACTGTATCGGGACCTGGCCAAACGTCTAGAGGAGGCTTCAGGTGACCAGAATGCTGGTATCTACTTTGGTCAAAAGCTAAGCATTGCCATCCAGCGTGGCAATGCTGCCAGCATTCTGGCCACATATCCCTCCTCTGACGGTTTTTTAGACTAAGTTTTTTGTATACATTTTGTAAATAGGTAGTACATATAATTTAAGGTATTTTTTATTTTGTTCAATAAAACTTGTTTTGTTATGTTTCATATTTGTATGTTGTTGTGTTTTATTGTGGTGTATAATAAAGTTATATTCTATTCTACTTTGTCAATAGTATTAGAGTAAAAAATACAACATTTTCTTTCTTAACGATTTCGTTGCTTTCACTGATTTATTCAAACGGTCGCTGATTTTCGTCTTTCTAGACTAGTGAGTCCAATTACTGACTCCAATTTTCCCAATATTGTCTCCCCATTACTTTTACTTAGTAATTCCATTATCGTGTGTCGCTAATTTACATTGCTATCAATTAGATTCTAACCTCAAAATAACTTCGGTATGGCATCGCCATGTCAACGACCTTCGTTTGAGTCAATGTTGTTGAACTTACGTTACCTACCGCTTTGATCTGTACTTGTAGTGTAATAGATTTTGTATGGTGTCGTTTGACCTACTGCTGGGAACTCAATCACATGGTAAGGGTAATTTTTATGCTGTGGCTCTGTCGAATTTTATAAGCGATTTTCGTATACTTTGTGTCCAAGAAGCTGCGTGATATGATTTCTCCTAGTACCAATAACTACATCCCGAGTTTACATGCCAAATCATTTTAACACTAATATGCCTTTTAATTAGTTCTTTATTTTTATTTTTGTTTGAGCTCCGTAGCTCTTAATATTTGATTTCCACCCTGGACAAACATTTATGTAACGAACTTACGTAGATGTTTTTCCTATTTCTGGGTGGTCTAAATGTATCCTACTATAATAGTATTGTAAATGTGAAAATTTTTGATGTTTAGATGTTTGTTACTCGATCACACAAAAACGGCTGAACGGGTTTGGATAAAATTTGGCAAACAATTACCAAAAATGTTCAAGGACACTACCATTACCCGTCACCAGATGTCGTCAAGTGTCACAGTACACAATAGTAATGACTGTTCTAATTATGACTTGAAGACAACTGGTTCTGCGAACTGAACATACTCTGCTTAATTCCACGCGGACGAAGTCGCGGGTAACAATTAGTGTATAATAAAGGAAGAAAGGAATAACATAGCAAAAAGAAAATGTCGCTATAGTGTAGCTAGTGCGACACAAAAGGTTAGTTCTGAAACGACTGCGAATATCTTTTGACCTCGTTTAGCGAAAGTAGATACTAAATATCACAATTACACTTCAACCTTGAAGCGTAGTACTCGAGTAGGCGTAAAAATTAGTTTCCTACATGTCATTCGTAGATTTTGCAAGAGTATACTAGGTGCAAATAGGAAATAAAATATTGAACCAGTTTTATTTCGGAAGTATGTCTTTTGAAATGACAATATTTGTCAGCAGTTGTTCTGTTATTTATCAAAAACTAGCGACAAATTATAAACCTAAATCTTCCTCATGAATCATGGTATATAATGTCATATGGTTTACTACCCGTGCGAAGCCAGAGCAGGTCGCCAGTTTTTGATAAATAACAAAACAAGGTGAAACTTTCGTGATAATCCGTTCAGTAGTTTTTAAGTTTATCGCAGACAGGCAGACGCGGCGGACAGCTTTGTTTTATAATGCCCTAAAAGTGAGGTTGAGCTGCCGGTGAAGGAAAACATCGTGAGGAAACCATAGCATGGTGGTAAGGTACTTTCTAGTATTCGGCTGGCTAGCTACCACCCTCAAGTTGAAAATCTGCCGCCTAGCATCTAACGGTGTGTTCCGGCTGTCTCACTTGACAGCCAATAGCATTTCAGGCTAGGTGTGCTTTACCATCTTCAACCACAGCGTCACTTAACATCAGGTGAGCTGTGGTCAAACACCTAGCCTGCTTAACGTTGAAAAAAAATGTGTAGTGATTTGATGACAAATTCTTTACAAAAATAGTTTTTGATCAGTTCACACAGATGACCATTGTTCCATTTGAGATGTTAATTCGACGATCTTTTGCCATAATGCGAATGTGCAATTAGTAGATACTCATACCAACATTATCTTTTGATCAGCCGATCAAGGTCTGTTCACATACTAGTAAATGCGTGCAAACTGAACTTCCGCGTATTGCGTTTTGTTTGATTGAAGCAATACGTGATTCGCCATTTATATCAGGAATGAATGACATATCTATTTTGTTAAATTTCTGACTTGTTCTTTTTTGTTTCATAGTTGACAGGCTAGATAATAGTCCACACCTCATCATAATATGTTAAATAACGGTATCGTAAGCCTGTAGTGAAAACTAGCTGTCAAGAGATGGCTTGGCAGATTTTAACTTGAGGGTAGTAGCCAATCGATTACTAGAAAGTACTACGGCGTGTGCAGCTACCGCGCTAAACACTATCATCGCTAGAATTATGAAAGTTGCTTCATCGTGTTGGTACACGATGAGGTAGGGTTTCCGATATCCGACATTTCAGCCTGTAAGTATTTTGGGCCGTAGTTTATATTTGCCGAGTACATTTTCTCTATCTGTAGAATATCCACCAACCTTCACAATGTCAATGACCGGACTAAATGGCAAAATTGTCTTCTTCGCAGAAACCTGAATCAGTTTTGGCTGATATTCAATTTACTTATTTTTACCGTTTATAGACGGATGTTGGTGCGCTGTTACGTCATACTTTATTATTCTTGTGCATTGTCTTATATTGTAAAACCGTGTTGTTTATTTAACATTCCATTTATATAGTAAAGTTGCTTTCATGTTGTCTTTACAAAATATTGCAACACTAGTTTCATTATGTGTTATGTTAAAAAGTCCTTCAGAAATGTCTGGCATGGTATACGTTTAATAATGGCGACTAACTGCTTTATACGATTTGACACGCTAGAATACATCTTTTGAAATTTTGTTTGTTTTTCTCTTTTGAATTTTTGCTTTGTAGAGCAAAAATAAAAATAACAAAAACAAGCCAGGTGTTTGTTAAGTGACGTTGTGGTCGAAGAAGGTTAACCCACCTAACCTAGAATGGAACTAACTATTACTGGTTTGATATTAACGATAAAGATGATCGAGTGGTGCTTAATGAACCCTACGAGGATAGGTATGGTATAAAGCGTAAGAATGTTAGCATAGGTTTTGTAGCGACGATAGCTCAGTGGTTAGCTCGTTTGGTTCACACACCGAAGGAGTGAGCTTAAGCTGCCACTGAAGGAAAATATCGTGAGGAAACCATAGCATGGCGGTAAGGTATACTCAAAACTCGGCTGGCTAGCTAGCACACTCGAGTTGAAAACCTACCGCCAAGCGACTAACGATGTGTTCCGTCCGGCAGCCTCACTTGAGAGCTAGTTCCATTCCAGGCTATGTGTTCTTTACCATCTTTGACCACATCGTCACTTAACATCAGGTGAGCTGTGTTCAAACACCTAGCTTGCCAAACATAAAAAAATAAGTCTTTTACGAATTGTCATTTGCTACACATCTGTATCTCAGTAGACAGTGTCAATTCCATCAACATGTGTTATTGTCAGATGTTTGGGTACAGTTACAATTAGTTTATTAGTAGTGGAAAATTCCAAACCGGAGCCAGGGAAGATTGCCAAAACGGCAAGAGCTGTACGACCTATGTCATTATTTACGATCGTCCTTCGTATCGTCCATTCATGTCAAAGTCAGGTGCATTCTATGACCGTGCACGAGAATGAAAGCATCAACTGCAACAATACCTTAAAGTTTAAGTTTAAAATTTCTGTGATAAATATTTGCCTATAGGTAAAACTTCTTAATACATTGTTAAAAGATTGAGTTTAAATGATCGATTACATTTCCAACTAGCTATACCAGTAACTTCGTTTGCGTCACGTGGAGACTTCATTTGCAGGTCATTTTTGTCATTCGCTCGACAGAAATGTGCTTCTTAGCAGTGTTATTTTGAATGTCTATGCCTTTGACAATAAGGCTAACCACTCGGTCTTCACGAATGTGAGTGTTTATACTAAATTAATTGGCTTATCCTACTGCCAGTTTATTATGAGCAGTGCACTCAAAGTTTCCTCTACATTCTGAGGTTCATGTTATTTTGGACGTGATACTGTAGATGTTGATGCCGATCATTTTCAACCTATCATTCCTGTAAAGTTGAAAATTGCACAGTATTATATTCAAAATTCCACCTTTCTAACAAAAAAATTAATTGAAATCGGACTACGCTTTAAAGAATTATTGCTAAGTAAATATTTTAACTGGAACTGCTGAATTTCGGGATGAAATGTTTCTAAGAACCTACCTCACAGTATGATACTATAATCATGTCAATTTTCATTCAAATCTCTTCAGTAGTTTCGAGGTTATGCTCTTTCAAATTACAGACAGACAAAAAATAATTTAATTACGTTTTTACTTCAGTATCGATAATAGAGTGCCCTCCAATTATTATTTTCCAAATACGTACTTTTTATTTATATAACTTGATGTCCGCCAGTTTTATTATAAATAGTTAGTATATATGTCTATAAGAGGTATGTCTATGTCTGTAAGAGGTTTTTTTAGTCGATAGCTATACTTTGTAATTAACCTTACGTAGAATCACAATTAAAGTTGAAGTAGTCATCATTCCAAAATTAAAATAAGTTTTAGTATATCATCATTGTCCGTTTCATCTAGCCTAAACTTATGTTCGATGTGCAATATATCCTAAGACTTTATTATAGCATTATCATGGCAATTTTTTGTAATTATTTTTTTCTTTTATTTGCTCTTGATGATTACTAGATCACTTGCACATATCAATTCATCTCATCCCAGAATCTTATCCTCGTGAATATAGTAATCCCATCTAGTTTTTGTCCTAAATTGCTACGATCAAACAAAACAAAACAAGAAACAAAGAAAAATTTGTGAAATTAGTTTTCACTCTTCACTTTTCAATTTTCTTGGAAAGGAATATACACTACTAGCGGACGCCTCGCGATTTCACCCGCGTAGTTCCCGTTCCCGTGCGAATACAGGGATAAAAAGCAGCCTATGTCACCCGGGGATAGCGTAGCTTCCCAATCGTGAAAGAATTTTTTAAAACGGTTCATTAGTTTCAGAGCCTATTCAATACAAACAAACAAACAATCAAATCTTTCCTCTTTATACTAGTATATAGATACAGTCCTTATGTATATGTTATAAGGTTTATTTTCATCGCGTGATTGTTAAGAAATTGTACGCAACGATCGCCCCGAATGGTACCAGGATTCCGGATGTCGACAATCTGTTATATTTATAGATATTCTACTCTTGATTTGCGTGGAAATTAACCTTGAAAAATATATTGATGTTTTAAATACAGAGGCACGTGCCATCTTTAAAAAAAAGTACAGAAGTAATTCGTTCTGATTGTGATTGAACAGAACGATGTTAAAGAATTTAGAAGAAATTTGCCATGGCGGTGGTGTTCGTAAAGCAAAAAGGTTATTTTCACTTAAGGTTTTCGATTTCTCAACATATTTTGTTTCTCGTGTTTCGGGAATTCTCGACAGCAGTTTACCGAGTTTATCGAGTCATTCGAGAAAATTTTAAACATGTCCAAACTTGTCGTAGCGATTAAAAATAAAAATGTAGTTGTACAATCATATTTATGACTTGCAATCTTCTTTACTTGGTCTTATTTATTTGTTAGTTTTGTAGATGTTGAATACGTGCAATGTTTAGATCAATCCATTTTGATTTTCGGTAGAGTGTAGATGGGCGACTGGAGAGTGTTTAGAGGGAGAGTGTGTAGGAAGGGAGGGAGCACGGTACGGGCCGCTACGAATTATTTCTCCGCCCCGCTTCCCTGCCTTCTTAGAAAGCCTAGCACCGTATGCGCAAAGGCAGAAACTGCAGATTTTCGATTCGATTTTGTTTTCGGATAAATTTCTCGAGTTCTCGATTCCTTGAAGAATTTTTTCGTCTCGGCGAGATATGTAGGATAGACTTAAAAACAGCAGGATTCAGCCGCAAAAGTTTTATTAGTACACAATTTAAAGTTTGTATTATCAGCTCAGTTGATAATAAGCGACATCAGTGAAGATGCCAATCTGTAACAGGAACAAAATTTCAAGTGAGGCAATTGAAACACATCGTTATGTCTGTGTACAAAATAATATCTCAATTTGTTGAGGCATTATGTCACAGATTATTTTCACATGTAAATTTATGTTCAGTCACTGCACCGTTGTGTGAAGTGTTCCTTTTGTTACGTGATATTCATGTCTTTCCCACGTGCTAGTTCATTACCACGGTCTTGGTTAAATGTGCGGGCGACGCTTTCCGCTTCAATATTTGAATTGATTATAATATCATTAAAAAGTATAAGTTTGTTCAGTTCAATATTGTCTTTAGGTATTGGTTAGTCGATTTTTTTTTGTTAATGGCACGTTGACGTTGTTGTTGTCTAATCCAATATGATAATATAGAAATTTAAAATTTTGTGAATTTATATTTAGGCTATTATCTTCGGTACTATTGATCTGATATAACAAATTCCTTCTCGGATAGAAATCTACTCTATTTTTTGAGATAGAAATGACATGCTTTGGAAGAAGCCTACGAGTGTATCCACAGCAGTGGCCTATAATAAATAATCTAACTATGCATATTATTTATAGTACATATATGTTTTGTACACTACGCAACCAAAACCTTATTCTAAATTATTTACTTATTGTAAAAGTAATATATGGTTTCCCGTGATTTTCCTTCTATTTTTCTGTTTACACCAATAGTAATAAAAACATTTTCCTTATGTTTATGCAGTTGCATGATGTTTATTGTGTGACAATGGTGCTCAATACATTTACTGTGTTATCCTGCAAGGACCAAAATTCTAACTAAGCTGTTTGAGGCCACCTTCTTCGCAGGAACCGCTTTCTTTCAGAAGAAAGCGTGCTCCATTGAAGTCAGCATGGTCCCTTAACATCAGGCGCGATGGCGGTCAAATGCAAGCCTACAAGTCATTTAAAATTTTTTAAATAGACTCTAATCCATATGTCATCGTTATCCACAACTTTTCCTTTCTCACTGCTAAACGCAGGTATATCTTCTATGCCGCTTGCCTTTGTTTATTTACTCTTTTATGCGAGATTGAACAGATTTACGATACCCGCTCTAATATTAGTCGTAACAAAGGCCTTCGCCTTTTCGTCTACAGCCACTGCCAGCTGTCCTTCAATTTCCGTTCCATATATCATCCCTCGATTAGGTTTCAAGGCATCTTATACAACGTTTGTAAATACGCTGTCTTCACTGTTTACCCCAGCAGTCACTGGTCGGTATGATCAGGCTCAGGGACATGTCTTGTGAAAGATTTATGTCCAGCAGCGAACTATGGTAAGCTGATGATGAAGAAAGGTATGATCAGCGCAGATGTCTGCAGAATAACGTCACGTGATCTACCGATATTCCTCATAGATGTGCTCGATATCGATCGTATCGCGTCGCGTAGCGGTTACTTCTTCAGTTCTGCGCTAATTTAGTATAGATTCTATCCACGATGTGAACCTATAATTCGAACGTTCCACAAACTAAGATGTATTGTAAAAATTACTATGGTTCTCCAATGCAAACACATTATTTTTATAGATACTGCCTAATTTGTTTTGAAGTCTAGCTCTTGATTTCATTGACACGGTTTTTTGGAATGAAGGCAAAAATCTATTGCACCTCACTATGTTTCGTCTGCCTTGCTATATAGTGCAGACTTCTACATTCACTTTTGACTAATTATACATCTACGTGTCATCGATTTGGGGGTGTGACCGTGTGACTTGGCGTGTCGTGAGCGCACGTGCTATGTCGCATGTTCCTATGTTTGCATCATGTTGCTGGCTTTGCACTGCTTCGTAGGCGGGTCTCTCACGTGATAACATCAGTACAGGCAATGTATTCTGTATTTGTTGTACGTGACGTGCGAGATTGAAAATCGTGGGATGCTGTTTGGTGGTAGAGTTTTCAGTTGTGATTTTGATTTAGAGCAGAGTGGTGTATTGCGGTCTTCTGACTTATTCATTTTTAATAGAACAATTGCAGTTTTGTGCTGTAAGTTGCTTAAATAATTATTTTGGCTTATGCTGTGTTTGTTTAAGTTTTTATTTTGTGTTCTTTGATCAATTCTAGTTGCGACGTTATTTCAATTATTTCACGCTGCATATTATTGCTTTCTTATGGCACGACTTGATGAATTTATTGACTATCCACGTGCCATGGATAATTTAGTCACGTGTTATTTACTCTACGTGCAAGCGTGGCAGGTTCGTTGTCTCCGCTTTGTTGATTCATTGAGACGTTAACACAACATAGTCTGCAAAATAAGGTTTAAAAACAGACATGTTTAAATAAATTTATACAAATTAGTCTCATATAGAACGTAGTAAATGTGTATCTAAGTCACCATACTGAAACAAGACAAAGCTGTATGCAGATGTTTTTATAATTCTCGAAAAATATGCATGTCATGCAAAAAAGTTTTTTCAAAAAATGTCTATTCAGCTATGTTGACTCATAGTTCTTTCATTCTTCCATAATGACTTGAAGCGTGTTATTTGCCAAAATTGTCATCATATATGCAAAATATCAGAACAATCTAGAATCGTGGTCTTCACATTCGCCCAAGGTTGGCCAAAGGTAAGCTAATCTTTCAATTGATACAGGAGGCAATTGGCTGATTCAACACAGGAAGAATATAGTTTGCCATGTCGAGTGTTCCGCACATGATATCTGCTTGCTTGTTTGTAAATATAATGTCGGCTGCTAGTATCTTGATTCTAGATCTTCAATAACTTGTATAAATTTACTCTATGACTCTTTATTTTCTTTAGCTTCCCTATGTATTCACAATATTTAGTCAACATTACTAAAAATTCCACTCGCAACAAAATTGATTTTTAACGTTTCTCTTTACATACAAATATTAAACTTCTTCAAATGATTGTGCTAAATGCGAAGTATACACATAACCATGACTCAAATCATGTTGTTAAATAAGCAATTATTCACCTACAAAATAAGGCATAAATTACTAGTAAACACGTATTAATAAATCGTCTATAAAACAACATATTTTTATTTAAAAAAGATGGGGCAAATTATTACAAAAAAAATCGTTTTGTACTACTCTTTTGATATTGTAGACAATTTTAATTTCATTCACAAAAAATGTATAAAAAATGAGTAAAAAAAAACTAAAGAAACTAAACAGTCAACTACTAAACAAATCGAAAGAAAAATATATTTTCTCATAGAGATAAAAAGCATAGTACCGAACACGGTACACACACATTTACATTTCGGTACACGGTACCGAAATTATTTAACCTCGAGCACATACTTTGAATCCCTCACTACGCTCAGGGCTCAGAACTCTACTCTAGAATCCTTCGCTTCGCTCTGAATTCAAACTATCGCTCTCGCCCTAAATACATTATTTTGGTTTCTTGTCACACAATCTACTATTACATACTACCTAGTAGTTACAATAAAGATTCTAAAACTTTAAATTTAGCGAGAATTTGCAACTCCTTGTGAGATCGTTTTATCAATATACTAGCTGTGCCCCGCCGTGTTACACGCTACATGTTTTTGGGAGTTGCTTATGTGTTAAACCAATTTCTCGGCTACCTCCATACTAAATTTCATCCAAATCCGTTCAATAGTTTTTGCGTGAAAGAGTAACAAACATACATCTGTCCAACCAAACTCTTACATTCATAATATTAGTGGGATTTTATAACTACTTAGAAGTTATAAGAAGCACTATTAATTATTTTAAATTGTGCATGTGAATATTTGCATAATAACAACAGAGAAATCACATCCGCCGCTATATAATCAACTATATAACTTACGTCACGTTGCCATTGTATCCGACAACAATACCCGTAACTTCGTCTGTCAGTCGGTTTGTCGTTCGTCGGCTAAATCTATTTCGGTTGACATTCGTTGTTAGATAATTCCTGTGTCATCAGCTAACTACGAGATGGAAGAAAAAATTGTTAATAACTGTTGACCTAAGAGTCAACCTTGAGGCACACCTCCCTTTCTTTCTTCGTGTTTTGTTACGAAAACGGTACTAGCGCGATAAGTGATATACATTAAACATCGTGACAATCTAGTATGAAGTTTAATACATCGAAGAAACATAATTTTAGCAGGATGTCTAGGAATAGTTTTTTTTTTCTTTTTTAGGATTGACAGGCTAGGTGTTTGACCACAGCTCACCTGATGTTCACCTGTTGTTTAGTATTATCGAAAAATGGTCCGATGCTATTTTTTTAAATCTTGCGTTTAGTTTTGGAATATACGAAAACAACCTACAATTTTCCTTAAACTTACGTCAGTTTCATGTTTTTCGTGTACATGTACCTACAAACCTACGTACAACAACCAGCGAAAAAATGACACCATGAAATGCCTTACACAAAACCATTAACATTAAATTCTTTTGTTACAGGCTCAACACTGGCATGCCACGTGCCATTCCTTGAGTTCCTACCACCTCGACAATACCACGCAAGATGACCATCCACTTCAGGAGGAAGCCGTTTAAAATCCTAAGAACATACTTGAACACGTAAACTGAACAATAAAGACTAAAAACCAAGACCAAATAAAACTCAAAAGTGATTTTTAGTTCCTTTAATTTATAGAGTGATATTAGTGTTAAGTGTTTCGTGCTGTGCCATTTCTGATAGTTATTTAATTTTGTTGCTATTTAAGTAGAAAAGGATAATGTCTAAGATGTGGTGCTTGATAAGTGTATTGTTGTTCGCGGCTGCGGCTGCTGATTGGAACAAACTACCTCCCACGTGTGACAGGTGAGCATAATCATCCTAGTCTTATTTCCCATCAGACTTCGTATCATCTTGTTGATCTCTTTATTTCTTAATGTTATTAAAACGAATGGCTTCACAACCACAGATTGGAAACTAATAAATTAAAAAAAAAGAAGTTACTACGGTGATTCTTTGGGCTATTTTCTAGTGTCAGAGGTCTAGATGGTGCTAGTCTCTGTGCATGTTTTAGACTATTTAGCTTTATATTGAACACTAAGCAGTAAGCTTTAAATCAATGGATGATGGTTCTTTTTGAGTAAATTTTCATGCTATCCTGAAGATAGCCCGTTTAGTATTGGTTACATTCTATATTTTAATATAGTCATTTGTTTTAATGTAGAATGTAACCAAATGAACAAGGTCGTCAAAATATAAAATCGCAAATTTCCATATGCCTTTACAACGCTCTCTTTGCTAACAAGGTACATATATAAAATTTCAAGTCTTCAATGTAAATACTATGAACAATTGCAAAAATAAATAAATATATTCATCATGGCCCCTTCATTGAGTGATAGGCTAACAATCTTACCATTATCATCCACTTCGTTTTCTTAGGTGCCATTATCAGATATTTTATAGTCTAATATCTGTCTTGAGTCCTTCGGCACTACATTCTTCCACTTTATCATGTCAGTTTCTGAGTCTTCGATTGTGTTCGAAAGTGTGCTAAGTATTTAACTTAGTGAAGTATCTTTAACATGACCATCGTAGCCTTGCATTATCATAATGCTGCATAGGATTAAAAAAGACTGCGTTTGTCGCACGGAAAAAAATAGTTTCGTTATTTTATAAATAGCTCCAATTGAATAGATTTATCTCAGTTCCCTGTAATTTATCATTCCACTTCCTTATTAATTGCCGATCAGATCATTGATATGGCTATATGTTATTGATATTTCGCTATAGTTTTATCAATTCTTATTCTTATTCAAAGTAGGGATATTGCCTCCACTTTGAATTGAGTCCTGCACTGACGTCCCGTTTGGAGTGTTTTGTGCATTTCCTCCTACGAGCATCTACCCGAGCCAACCCAGCTCCTTAGTTGCATAGAATTTTGCTGCTGCTAATTTTAAATTTGCACAATTATTCTTAGAGGAAAGCTTTATGAAAACATTAACATCAAATCTTTTGTGTTATCTTATTATAAGTAAAAATACGAATAAAGCGTTTTCTGAAAACTTTGGAAGCAAAATAAAATCTAGTGCATCACTTTATTGATACTCACAATTTTATCTCTTTATTACTTTAACGCTTTTATTGTTTACAATATCTAACATAGTAATTTATTATAGTTGTTATAACATTATGCTAATCTTCAACATATGAACGATAGGTATAGAATAACTAGGGCTATTTATACCGGAACCACGCTACTGTTGCGACCTTGACAACTGACAATTGCAAACCTGAATCGCATGAGGAGCTTGTTAATATCAGTGACACTAAAACCTATAAATACCTGATATATGATTCATGTGCTAATGAAGAAATGTCTAAATCGTTTAGTTTTGTAAATTGTAGATTTATATTGACATGAATAGAAATTATTTATTCAGTAAAAATTAATGAAAAGCTACAAATTCATTGTTGTTACATGGTCAAGGATAAACTAGATATACCTATAAATCAACAATACAATAATTTACTTATATGAGGGCCTAGACAGGTTAGTGATAACGCTAATAGAAAAGCCAAAAATGTCCCTTTCCGAAACGATTCTGGGTGTGTTCTTTTCTATTGAAAAGGGTAGAAATTAAAATTCATCAGAAAAGAAGTGCCTTCTCTTAATTTCACGCTTCACTACTACAAAGTATACTAATGTTATAACGAAACACAAAGAGAGTGGCGCCAACTAGGCTTTCATATTACTTTAGAAATTAAATCGAAGAATAGCCAGAATTGATTAGCTAGATATAATAGATTAGATAAGATTTGATAGCTTGATTTACCTGTACCTACTATTACTATATTATCTTTATGAAAGCCTTGCGACAACGAACAAATCGAGATGGCTGCGGTGACGAGTATCTGTGTGCATTCGTTGCTATCGCTCAGGTGTCGAAGACACATGCCCACTATTACATACGTCAATGTCACTCGTGATACTACTGTCAAAGTCTACTACTACTATCTACTACGACTATCGGTGCTCGTCACCACAGAGTATAATAAAATTTAGATCGAAGATAAATGTACAAAAATAGACGAATATACTCTTCCAATAGTCGAGTATCTTGCATCTACGACTATCGATTTATGATGATACTTCTTACATTTCCAGTATGATATATTGTCACGGGCCGCTGCTGGACACGGTGCAGATGGCGGGCCTGTACAACGACTCGAAGACCTTTGTCGATATGAAGATCAAACTCTCCGCCAACATCACTATGGAGCATTTTTATCAGATGATGAACAGGTAAGTAAAAAATCCGAGCCTCGTACTTCTTAGTAGGTATACTGTAAACAAATACCAAAGACAATATACATTTACTTGGTGGTAGATCTCCCAAGCAGGAGGTCGTCTAGGTAGGTACCACTACAGTATCAGATATTCTGCCTCCAAGCAGTAATGTGTATGCATTACTGTGGTCCGGTTTGAAGGGTACTGCAGCTAGCGAAATTACAGGGATGTTGAGACTAACCATCGAAAGTCTTAAAGTCTGGCATTTATGATAAAGTTCACGCATTATCAGGACAGATTCCCGACCCACCAAGGCGGATATCCAGGAGTTCGTGAACCAGAACTTCGACCCGGAAGGCTCCGAGTTTGAAGACTGGCGGCCTACCGACTGGAAGGACAACCCCTGTGAGTCCAAATTTTCAGTATTTCGACTTTTTAACACGGATGCTTTGTAATAGACGCAACATAATTATTGTAGGTATTGTTACAACAACATCGCTAATCTAAACAATATTTTATGGCAGCCCGTACACGTAGCGCGCGATCCGCGATCCGCGATCCGCGATCAATGATCGCGATCCAGACTGATCGTGTACGAAGCGGATTGACGGACTGATGCTCCGGATCGCATAATATCTAGAAATTTTGAAATCATGATCGCGGATCGCGGATCGCGGATCGTGATCATGATTGAACGTGTACGGGCTGCCTATGATCTTGATAAACATTTTGATTATTTTGGAATACAAGTAGTCTTACACCTGAGTTAATACAATCTATTTTGTATTTAGCGTGAGCTTCCCTTAGCATAGCCTTCTTCATAGCTCGTTGTGCTACTTTGGGCTTACTGATGAGGCCTATAGTTAAAGAACACGTTTTAGAGCATAAGTCACACTGGTAGAAGATTGTCGTCTTGATGCACCGAGGTAATTTGTGTGAGAAAACATTACGCAGTGATACTTTAACACGTAATAAAATCTTCATGTCAATTTAATTCCAGCATTTTTGAAGAACATCAAAGACCCGCTCCTGCACCAATGGGCGTCGGAACTGAACCGCCTGTGGTTGTCCCTGGGAAGGAAGATGAAAGACGATGTGAAGGAGAATCCAGACCAGTACTCTATCATCTATGTAGACAACCCAGTCATCGTTCCGGGTAAGGCATTTTTCATTTTACAAGAGTCACATATTAACAAATAAAGTCGTTGACATAAACCACGCCAAACTTTGGCCGTAAATACGTCTTTAATTTTTTTTTAATGATGATTAGGCTTGCGTTTTATCGCCATCTCACCTGATGTTAAGTGAAGATGCGATCTACGATAGAGCACGCTAGCCTAGAAGATACCGATTCACTCTCGACTTGAAGACACCCAGATTGTATCAATCAGGGAACACCCACTCGGGTAACGTGCTTCCATGCTTTAGCCGTTCGAACATTGAAAGTAGATTCAAACCGTTTCGTATGGGGGTTTTGGAACGTCAACCATAAAATGATGTCGCTTTTTCGAGCTTCTGGCTGTCCGATAGAAAAATGGGCATGGGGGAATTAGAGCATGCAGATCAGATCAGAAGTGAGGACTTGATGCATGGAAATTCTTACTGTGTGAGAGTTCAGGGCTTCGCTGCTTTGGCGCTCATTACTTTGAGACTTTCGATGGTTAGTCTCAACAGCCTAACTTAGCTTTAATATACACATATGTAATAATTTATTTCAAGAAAGTTGGTATACTAAGGACTAATCTGAAAAGTTTTAATTAAACAAAATAAAATAACTTAAAATAATAACTACTCTAAAAGGCCGCTATCAATGGGAATAGTTCCCAAAACGCTGGCCCCATTGCCGCGTTGTATGGCAATACTCAAACGCTGAACAAAATAAAGGCCAGCGGTTTGTTCACGTGTGGCGTCGACCAAACGAGATGACAATTCTTTAAAATTTTTTTTTGGCGGTTGTAAGAGCTCGGCGGATAACGTCATTAAGACTGGCGTGCCGCGGAATCCTGCCCGACCTCCTTGTGCAGGAAAGACCGTGGTGACCGAGCTGGTCCACAAATTAATTAGTTAAAATTGGAATGTAAAAAAACTTCATAATACATAATTATGAAACGTAACCAAACACATCAGGTCCCATTATGTTTAATGACGGTGTGGTGGAAAATTGTTAACACGTAAATAAACCTAGACTGGAAGTTAATCTCAACACGTTGTTAGGACTGTAAAGTGTAAGTGTAAAAATCTAGTATTTTACCCATTTTATTGTTTTACTTATCTGGGATTACTCACGTTTAATTATATCGGATACTCTGACTATAGTTTCGGCTACGTCCGGTGGCTTTCTTCATGGATGCAAAGCTGAGTGCAACGCGCCTGCGGCCTCGTGTTTCTTCGTATTCAATCTCTCAACTTCTTGTTATTTCTCGTTCCAGGAGGACGATTCCGTGAGTTCTACTACTGGGACTCGTACTGGATAATCAAGGGGCTTTTACTGTCAGAGATGAGGTCGACAGCGCGAGGGATGATCCTCAACTTCATCGATATTGTGGAACGTATTGGGCTCATCCCTAATGGAGGAAGGATTTACTATGTCATGAGGTAAATGTTATTTCTATTACACTTATAAGTTTGCTTTTCTTTAACCACACCCTGCCTGATGTTTAAATAAATAAATAAATAATAATAATTTATTGCCAGAAATAATTTCAGTACATACAAAATAATACAGATTGTTTGTTACAAAATAATACAGATTGTTTAATTAAGCAGTACCGTTGGGCCCCAAACTAGGCAAAGCCTGTATCTTGGTGGCCCGGTTTACAAGTTTTATGCCAAAAGTTACACGCTACTTGGTGACATACAGGCTACACAAACATACAATTTAAATAAGAGTAGATAGGACAAGTAATAGTAATAGAATGTATACAAATTAATAATTATAAAAAAATATATATATACAAAAAACAATTATGTTACGGAAGGGATTCTTACACTGCCAAGTCAGTAATACCAATGGATAATACATGTGCATTAGATATACTTACATACTTACATAAAATATACATACATGCATTTATTTGAGACTATCTATAGAATTTAAGCAGATAAATATCGTATATCGTTAAAAGTTGTATATTAATTGATCGTAAAGGTCAGGTAGGTTAGGGAAAAGGTGGGGGAAACGACTACGTTGTGACATGGACAGAGCGTTCATTTAAAAAAGTTGACCATATACTTTAACCAAAGACTCAGTTTCATCGTACGTTATTGACATTAACCACTTTCTTGCTTTTGTTAAGCAGAATGTCACTTATTCCATTGTAGGCTTGGTGTGCTTTACCATCTTTGACCACACCTTCACTTAACATCAGGTGAGCTGTGGTGAAACACCTAGCCTGTCAAACATAAACAAAAATAAAAAAAATCGTCAAAAGTGGAATAGCATTTGGCTTTCAACCGGTTAATAACTCCTTTGGCATAGTACACCCACGAGTTTATAAACTATCATTTTAATCAATAAAACCTCAGTGACCTGCCTGATTCTGGAAGACTTCAGAATCACTAGTGGAAAATCAGCCCTCAGTAATTCATTCCTATTTTGTGCGCGATTAAGTTCTGGTGACATAAATAATTACCAAAAACTCACTCATATTAGCTAACATCATGACATCAAATCACTGTTTTTCTAGAAGACTAATTGTATCTATTTATCCACAGATCTCAGCCTCCGTTCCTTATCCCGATGATCCGTCTGCTTATGGACGATAGTTACGACCTGAATTTTCTCAGGAGCCACATTCACACCATGGACAAAGAGTTCGACTACTGGATGACGAACCATACAGTAGACGTAGACCATAACGGGCAGAAGTAAGTTAAATATTTAAAAATACACGATCAAAATGAATAAAATACCAAAATGTGGTAACCATTGCCTATCTATCTACAAATATAAATAATAATAATAATAATAATTAATAGTTTATTTATTTGACATAAAACATGGCGTATAGATACATTAAACCATAGGCTCCCGAACTAGTCAAAAACTGTGTGTCAGGAGCCAGTGGCTTCTCCTTTTAGATTAAGATACAATAATAATACTACAATAAATCAGCCTGGTGCACCATGTGTCTTAAGGCTCAGAATTATGTTTCTGACCTCAATAGGATCGGTGGGGAACAAAGACATAGACTTTTCAGGTGAATTTGGGTTATTTGCTAGTGATGCCAATTCTGTTTCGGAAGTTTTCATTTTATGAATAGCTGCATCAGCAAGAGTTTTGCCTACCGAAGTAAAATATGAATTAACTTCATTAAGCGCAATTGTTGGGTTATTATTTAGGTTTAGTAGATCACGTGCAACTGATTTTTCCTGATTTAGATTGCACGCTACTTTTGTTATGGACCAGGTTGCTTTTAGATTATTTTTACAATCAAATAAAAATCATACGATGTTAGTAACTTGAGAACGGCTGAATCGACTACTTTGAATAAAGTTTGTAAACATATATGCGAAGGCAAAGGCCAAGCGCTACCGTAATTGGTACGAAGTACCAGGAATTTAGCTAGTTCATCATTATCATCAGCGGTAGGACTTCCACTGCTAGACATAGGCCTCCCCCATTGACTTCCACAAAGACCGGTTGGAAGCGACTCGCATCCAGCGCGTTCCTTGTGGATGGGCGTCCTACGCTGCGCTTGCAGGTCCGTCTCCACTCCGGAACTAGGAGTAGTTTGTATTTAGCTAGTTACTGATATTTAACTACTTTTTTACAGATACAGAATGATGCGATACAACTCTCAATCGCAAGGGCCCAGGCCGGAGAGTTACAAGGAAGATGTGGACTGCGCTAGGTAATATTGTTTAGCTACTGTATTTTATCGCCAGCTCTTCATCATCATATTCTTGATAGGATCCTTGACGATGTGACATAATTATTCACATTTTTTTCTAGTCTAGGTAAATACCACCACCGCAGTATTAAATTTACTGCAGACAAGCAGTAGTTTTACTTGGTGGTAGATCTCCTTAGCAGGAAGTCGTCAGTAGAGTGTTAACATTACTGTGTTTCGGGTTGAAGGATACTGCAGCTAGCGAAGTTACTGGGTTGTTGAGACTAACCATCGTATGTCTCAAATTAATGAGCGCCAAAGCAGCGACGGCCCCGACTTTGTTTTGCTACTCAAAGTTCTGTGTATCGCTGCAATGGTCATGGACATGCGCTATCTCTTACCAACAGGAGAGCGCGTCGTTCGTCTCATTACTTTTACATTAAAGAATAAATTAAAAATTGTATGTAAGCATTACAGTTTCAAAGGCAGCTGCAAAACCCTTGTAATTTACACTTGAAATAGCTAGCTATTGAATAAGTATAATTATGTTTTGTAATTAATTCGCCACAGCTCACCTGATGTTAAGTGACGGTGTGGTCGAAGATGTTAAACACACCTTGCCTGGGGTGGAACTGGCTTTTCAAGCAAGGCTGTACGAACACACCGGATCGGTAGATTTTCAACTTGAAGCTAGCCTGCCGAGTACTAGAAAGTATCTTACCACCATGCTATGGTGTCCTCACGATGTAAAATGCCGTGTGAATCCGGGGCGAGTTAATAAGTTTTATTTTTATTTTAACTGTTTCTTGTGTGATATTTCAGACATTTAGACAAGTATGAGGAGAAAGAAGAGCTTTACTCGGAGTTGAAAGCTGCCGCCGAGTCCGGGTGGGACTTCTCATCTCGGTGGTTTATACTCAACGGAACCAATAAAGGTGATATAATCATATGCAATTACAGATGCTTGGCGGCAGATTTTCAATTTGAGGGTGGTAGCTAGCCAGTTGAGTACTAGAAAGTGGCCTACCATCATGTTATGGTGTCCACACGATGTTTTCCTTCACCGGCAGCTCAAGCTTATTGTTTGGGGTTGGGGTTTGAACCCACGCCCTTAACGTGCCATCCGATCGCACAAACCATTGAGTTATCCATCGGTACATATTACTTATAATGAATTCCATCTGCCCTCTTTACTATCTGACCCAATTTTTTAATCATATGCATCGAACAAAATACTGTAACTTTTACATCATATATCATATAAATATTATGTTATTACAATAAAGGGTAGCAACCATTTTCTCCTGGCATCTGGCAATCTTTATGCATATTGTCATTTAGCTGTAGAGAACGTATAGCGCACGGTGGAAGTTGCATCTACGTACGGTCAGGTATGATGGCAGTCAACCGACAGGATTACTGTGACCTAACACGGGAACAAACTTTTGACGTGTGCGCCGTGCACTTACTTGATGACGATATCCTGGTTGTAGGTGTGTACCACTCCAACTTGACGAGCCACGGTGAGTACCTCCAGTTATTTGAGACCCTTCTTTGTAAAGTAACAGACGAGGGCCTAGACTGCGTCATTATGGGTGATATTAATATCGATTTGTTAGACAGTTCTAGCGCCCAAAAGCAGTTAGTAGATATGCTCGTTAGCTTCAATTTTACTCAATTAGTGACCGACCCCACGCGAGTAGATGTAGGTGGCCGCAAGTCGCTACTCGACCATGTGTACACGAACGTGCCCGCGAAACGCGTAAATGCAGTAACTGGCGTCGACACGCGCCCGCTCAGCGACCACGGCGCCCAGCGCCTCACGCTCGCGAACAGCGCCGCGGCAGCGCCCGCGCCCGCCCACTGTCTGGCTCGTAGCTTCACTACGACCAACGAATACAATTTTATTAGCGCGCTAGCGTCTATCGACTGGGAGGGAATTATTAGTAAAGCTAATAATTGTTGCCACTCGCTGGCTGAGAGTATAGTTAATATATTATCTAATAAATTTAATATCTGTTTTCCGTTAAAAAAACAACTGACTCATCAAAAACATTGGGTTGACACGGAAATTCACAACTTTAAACATTTACTACATGACACTGCACAATTAAAAAGGAACTTTCCAACTGACGACGTACTGCGTAGTAAGTGCGATGAACTTACCGTGAAATATCACTCTCTATTAAAAGAAAAAAGATTTAACCATTTCTCTAATATGGTTAAGGATAATCCGCGACGTATGTGGCGTGTTATAAACTCCGAGCTAGGTCGCGGTACTCGGGAGAGAGTCGATTTCACAGACCTGGTGCGGGATGCAGATGACCAACCGTTTATCACAAAAAAGGATGTGGTTGACGCTCTCAACTTGGAGTTTGTGACGGCGGCGAGTAGGTGCGGAGCGCCCGCGGCCGATAGCGTCAGCGCTTTGGCCGCGCTCGGGAACGAGGCATCCGCGAGCGATGTGTCTATAAGATTAGAACCTTTTTCACCCCACGAAGTTTTTACAATAACGAAGAAACGTATTGCCCCTAAGAAAAGTACTGATCTCTACGGTCTGTCTGCAAGTATATTGAAAACCGCCATAGAACCGGTCGCACCCGTAATTAGCTACTTATTTAATTCATGCCTGCGGGAAGGTATGTATCCCGCGGCGCTTAAAAGAGTAAAAATATGCCCCTTGTACAAAGGAAAGGGCAAAAAAGCAGACCCCAAGTCTTACCGCCCTATATCCCTTGTCCCCGCTATTAGCAAGGTGTTTGAGGTCGGTCTCAATAGAAGGCTACTTAATTTTGTCGTGGACCGTGGTGTCCTGTCGGAGCGGCAGTATGCGTACCGAGCCGGTCGCGCGACCACAGACTTAGTGCGCGAGGTGTTGTGGCGAGTGTTAACTGCGCGCGAGGCAAAACTGCAGGTTGCCTTACTTTGCTGCGACCTATCGCGCGCGTTTGATACCGCTGATCACGCCCTCATCGCAAACAAGCTGCGATTTTATGGGATCCGTGGCCCTGCCCTGTCCATACTGTCCTCCTTCATGTCTAAGCGAACACAGGTAGTGGTGGGTGATAGAGGTCGCGTCATGTCGTCAGAAGCGGAAAATGTGATGGGCGTCCCGCAGGGCTCCTGTCTATCTAATACTCTATTCAGTCTCCTCCTTAACAACTTGCCCGGCGCCATCGATGGCGCTGAGATATATATGTACGCCGATGACGTCGCCGCAGTGATCACCGCGCCGACGCACCGTGAACTAGAGTCGAGGCTGAATGGGGTGGTGAACGAACTAGATAGGTGGTTCCGATCGAACGGGCTCGCGCTAAACAAAGATAAGACCTGCTTCCTTGCTTTTAACCTCAATGGCCACGCGACTGAGACTCATTCGGTAGCAGTCGGCAATACCGCTCTCCAACAAGTCCACAGTACGAAACTTCTAGGTTTCCATATCGACGGCGCGTTGACCTGGGAGACGCACATAGACGAGCTGTGCGGGAAGCTGAGCCGCTCGTGCTTTGCGCTCCGGCGGCTCGCGAGCACCGCTGCCCGCAGCGTAGTGCGCTCCTGCTACTTCGCGACCGTCCACAGTAACATCACGTACGGGTTGGAGCTGTGGGGCCGCGCTGCCGATCGTAATAGAGCCTTTGTTATGCAGAAGCGAGCTATTCGTGCCATATGCGGGGTTCAGGACGACGTCTCTTGCGTGGATCTGTTTAAGGAGCTACAGATTTTGCCTTTACCGTGTGAGTTCGTTTACCAGGTAGCCCTGTACACACATACAAACATAGATAAATTTCAACGCCGGGGCGTCCACAGCACGTTGGATCTTCGCAGTAATAAAAAGAAAGACCAACTAGTAACGCCGTCGCATCGGCTCGTCAAGTCGGAGAGGTCGGTATACATTCTGGGGCCCGCGGTCTACAATCGCGTACCCGCTTCCATCCGGGATGCACCTTCCATCGCGTGCTTCAGAAGCAAACTAAGATCTTGGCTTCAAGAGACCTTGTTCTATGACTTTGACGATTATTTAAAACTAAGAGATTATTGAATTACTAGTAAGTAATTATAATATTTTTGTTTTTATGGACATTTAATTATATTGACATAATTTTACTGACATTTTATATGTGACATATTACTTTATTGACATTTTCATTTTCATTGTTTTGACATATGTAATGATTTTGATAATAATTTTTAAATATGAATGGAAAAATGACCTGTAACTTTGGTGTTATTAATAAATGATTTGTATTTGTATTTGTATTTGTATTGTTTTGTCATGGTTTTTCCTCGTTCCCGCTAAAAATTTTGTCAACAACAATTTCATTTTTTTTTTTTTTAAATAATTTGCCCCTTCGGGCAGGCTAAAGCTATAAAGCCATACTGCCTTGTCTTAAGTGTTATTTCTGCTGTATCTTAGCTATGGTTATCGTCAAAGTAGTCTTAGTCAAGTCCAGTTCGTGTCAGTTCGTGCCAGTCATGCTTTAGTAAAGTAGTGGCGACTTTACTATAAAGCTTCGCTGGAGTTTTGGAAGCAACACGAAAAGACATGTTTCACCACATTATATTATTTTCCCACACTCACGCTTGTAATTCGGCACTTTATGAATAAAACACCACCATTTTTATGCATGAACACTCGACAAAACACTAGTTTTGGAAAAAAATACAACGGAGCGACACGACTCTTCCCGCGTTCCTGCCAAAACTCATGCAAAGGCTTATTTCTTTTACCCTTTCAGAGTGGATTGCGCCTTGGAACATATGCGCAAATAAATAATATATAATTATCATAGGACATTACACACAGCGCCATCTGACCCCAAACTAAGCAAAGCTTGTACTGTGGAAGTCAGATAACTGATAGAATACTTAAATACTTTTTTTTTTGTAAATACATAACTATAATAAATACAGAACACCCAGACACAGAACAAACATTTGGTTATATCACAAAATGCTTGTCCTGGGTGGGAATCGAACCCACGCCCTTCGAATTTTGGAGCAGACATACTACCAATGAACCAAACAGGGCTGTCAATGTAGATAAATTAGGACAAATTGATATTAGCTAACGTTTTTTTGTGTGTTCTGTGGTGTTACATAATAAAAAAACATTTTCTTTCTTTCTTTCAAAAAGTAAAATGTTAATGCTCCGTTCCAGGTAACCTGACCAATCTGAAGACGCGTTCGATCATCCCAGTAGACCTGAACGCGGTGATGTGCTGGAACGCGCGCCTCATGGCCGAGTTCCACGCCAGCCTTGACAACCACGACAAAGCGCAGTATTACAGAGACGTGCACGCTAGATTCATGGAAGCCATCGAAGAGGTAATAATTATATATATTTTTTTAAATGAAGTGCCGATTTTGTATATGCGTGAGTGTTGGATAAATTAATTATACAATGGGGAGTTTTGGAGGAAACGCGGAAAAAGTCGTGTCGCCCCGTTGTATTTTTTTCCTAAACTAGTGTTTTGTCGAGTGTTTATGCATTAAAATGGTGGTGTTTTATTCATAGAGTGCTGAATCACAAGCGTGAGTCTGGATAAATGATATAATGTGGTGAAACATGACTTCTCGTGTTGCTTCCCAAACTCCATAGAGGCTTTATAGTAAAGTCACCACTACTTTACTAAAACATGACTGAACTTGACTGACTTGACTGACTAAGACTGGACTTCGACTATAACTATAGCTACAAGGCAACTTATTTAACCTATGAAACTTGAAAATATAAATCACTTGACACTGTCAAATGCTTAAATGCGACGCCAAAACCAAAGAAAAAAAAATCCTCTGTATAAGTTCTCTCCATTTTTTGAATGTCAGAATTGACATTGACTTTTGGTTGACAAATTTTTGGCGGGAACGTGGTGGAAAATCATTTGTTATATTGACAAAAACTTTTTCGATGTTAGTTTTTTTGGCGGGAACGCGGGAAGAGTCGTGTCGCTTCGTTGTATTTTTTTCCAAAACTAGTGTTTTGTTGAGTGTTTATGCATAAAAATGGTGGTGTTTTATTCATAAAGTGCCGAATTACAAGCGCGAGTGTGGGAAAATGATATAATGTGGTGAAACATGAGTTTTCGTGTTGCTTCCAAAACTCCATCGAAGCTTTATAGTAAAGTTGCCACTACTTTATTAAAGCATGACTGGCACGAGCTGACACGAACTGGACTTGACTAAGACGACTTTGACGATAACCATAGTTAAGATACAGCAGAAATAACACTGAAGACGAGGCAGTATGGCTTTATAGCTTTAGCCTGCCCGAAAGGGCAAATTAACGAAAAAAAAAAAAAAAAATTCGATGTTAATACATAAAAATTGTGGTAGTATTTTATTCATAATAAAGTGCCGAATTACGCGTGTTAGTTATTAATAATCCATTTTTTTTCCTTCTAATGATGTATCTGTTTGTTGTTAGATACCTCATTGTTATTACAATCTAGCCTAGTTGAGACTAATGAGTAATTTAACTATAACTTAAATTGCTAAGTAGAGTATGTTTATACTCTAATAATACATAATAATAATTTTTAAATAATTTTTATTTGATGTAAAAACATAGTGAATAGATACAGTTTACCAGGGGCTCCCGAACTGTTCAAAGACTGTGGGTCAGGAGCCAGTGGCTTCTATTATGTACATGAAACATACTATACATTTTGAATTTAGAAAGAGTTTCTAGTGTTGGCGAAAATAATTAAAATAAAATTTAAAACTAAACCTTATAAAGAGGTTAATGCTAGATCAAAGGTATTTATTTGTGTGAGATTTATTTTGCTAGACGCTGTACAAAGTTATGTCGGTTTTTGGCGGGAACGCGGGAAGAGTCGTGTCGCTCCGTTGTATTTTTTTCCAAAACTAGTGTTTTGTCGAGTATTTATGCATAAAAATGGTGGTGTTTTATTCATAAAGTGCCGAGTTACAAGCGCGAGTGTGGGAAAATGATATAATGTGGTGAAACATGACTTTTCGTGTTGCTTCCAAAACTCCATCGAAGCTTTATAGTAAAGTCACCACTACTTTACTAAAGCATGACTGGACTTGACTGACACGAATTGTACTTGGCCAAGACTGGACTTTGACTATTACTTTAGCTACGAGGACACTTATTAAACTTTTGAAACTTGAAAATATATGAATACTTGACACTGGCAAATGCTAAAACGCGATGCCAAAATCAAAGAAAAAAAAAAGTTATGTCGTCAACTTTGTACGAGCTGTCAAAAAGCGGTTTACATAATGGACAGATTATAGGCAGTATAGGCACTACGGAAAGAGCTATGCTTGGCATTTCTCTGAGGGATCGGATCCGAAACGAAGTAATTCGCCAGAGAACTAAAGTCATTGACATAGCTCAGCGTATTAGCAAGCTGAAGTGGCAATGGGCTGGACATATCTGTCGCAGAACCGATAACCGCTGGGGTAGACGTGTTCTAGAGTGGAGACCGCGTATTGGCAAACGTGGCGTAGGACGCCCTGAGACTCGATGAAGTGACGATATACGTAGGACAGCTGGCGTTGGATGGAAGCGAAAAGCCGAAGATCGGGCTGAGTGGCGTGTCTTGGGAGAGGGCTATGCCCAGCAGTGGACTAATATAGGCTGATAATGATGAGGCACTACGGATTGGTGATTGAGACAGGTCCCATAAGCGGTACGCCCCGTGCGAAGATACCAATAATGCTAAGAAGTAACCTGTGCTTTCTAGGTGCTGTGGCACGAGGACGTCGGCGTCTGGTTGGACTACAGCCTGGAGTCGGGGCGCCGGCGCGACTATTTCTACCCCACGAACGTGGCGCCACTCTGGACGCGGTGCTACGACCGCGCGAGAAAAGATTACTACGTCAGCAGAGTCATCAATTATCTAGACAAGATTAAGGTAGGTATAGTCTTTTAATATAAATATCGTAGGACATTACACACAGCGCCATCTGACCCCAAACTAAGCAGAGCTTGTACTATGGAAGTTAGATAAAGAATATATATATATATATATATTTAATTACATCCTTATAATATATGCAGAACAATCAATTAAAAAAATAATTCAAAACTAAGAAAATAATTAAATAACAAAAATCATCTTAAAGACTTTCTTGATAATTGGTTCACGGGTCAAACTACCAGATATTCTGCCGCCAAGCAGTGCTGCTTAAAAATTACTGTTTAATTGTAACGGTTGGAAGGGTACTGCTAGCGAAATTACTGGGCTGTTGAGACTAACCATCGAAAGTCTCAAAGTAATGAGCGCCAAAGCAGCGATGCCTTGAACTTTGTTTTACTTTACAAAGTTCTGTGTATCGCTGCAATGGTCATGGACACGCGTTATCTCTTACCATCAGGAGAGCGTCGCATTCGGCTCATTTATATAACTTAAAAAAAAGATAGAATCTCATTGTGCACATCATAAACAGAAAAAAAGTACAGAGAACAAAATAATCTTATGAGCTAGTGCCACAAGTGGAAGCCTTATCGCTAAGAGCTAATAATACATACAGTACACACAAAACAAACATTTGTTTACCACACAATGTTGGTCCTGGGTGGGAATCGAACCCACGCTATAATCTAGATCTTTTCAAGGATAGATATAATCTAGATCTTTTCAAGGTCAGAGTGAATAGGTAACTTCTAGGTCTGCGTGCTTTATCTTCGACCACATCGTCGCTTACCATCGGGCGAGTTGGTGGTCAAACGCGGACTTATCCGTATTAAAAAAAAAACTCCCTACAGTTCTTGGGGCACACATTCTACCAATGAACCAACAATGCTGTCAAAGCTTACTAAACCAATATTGCAAACAGTCTGAATTGAAATCCAGTTCAGTTTTTGTTGATTGTAATTTGTTTTGTGTGTTGATTAAATAAAAAAAGAGAGATATACCACCTAGTGCTGACCACCCCAATCACTGACAGGTGGACATATTCCAAGGCGGCATTCCGTCGACGTTCGAGCACTCCGGCGAGCAGTGGGACTACCCCAACGCCTGGCCCCCGCTGCAGTACATCGTGGTGATGGGGCTGGCGGACACGGGCGTGCCCGAAGCCATGCGCTACGCCGCCGAAATAGCCACCAAGTGGGTCCGCAGTAACTACGATGTCTGGCGGCAGAAAAGCGCCATGCTGGAAAAGGTAAAATCCTGACGTGAAAGTATATAATGTAGGTGCGAGTTTTGGCGGGAACGCGGAATGATCCGCGATTGTATTTTTTCCAAAACCAGTGTTTTGTCGAGTGTTTATGCGTAAAAATGGTGTTGTTTTATATATAAAATAAAATAAAATAAATAAATAAAATAAATATCGTAGGACATTACACACAGCGTCATCTGATCCCAAACTAAGCTGAGCTTGTGTGATGGAAGTCAGATAACTGATAGCATACATATATACTTTTTTTTTGTAAATGTCGTGACACATGACTTTTCGTGTTGATTCCAAAACTCCATATATATTGAATGTCAGAATTGACATTGGCTTTTGGTTTACGAATTTTTGGCGGGAACATAGAAAATCATTTGTGATGTTGACAAAAACTTTTTTTGATATTAATACATAAAGAAACGCAATTTTATATATTGTAGCGATGATAGCTCAGTAGGTTCGCATGCCGAAGGGCGTGGGTTCAAACCCCAACAATGAGCTTGAGCTGCCGGTGAAGGAAAACACCGTGAGGAAACCATAGCATGGTGGTAGGGTACTTTCTAGTACTCGGCTGGCTAGCTACCACCCTCAAGTTGGAAATCTGCCGCCAAGCATCTAACGGTGTGTTCTGGCAGCCTCACTTGAGAGCCAGTTCCATTCCAGGCTAGGTGTGCTTTACCATCTTCGACCACATCTCACTTAACATCATGTGAGCTGTGGTCAAAACAACTAGCCTGTCAACCAAAAAAAAAATGTAGCTCAGCGCGGTCGATTTATACGGTGGTAGTAGGGTACTTTATACACCGTCACTTAACATCAGGTGGGATGGCAGTCAAAGCATCTAGTCAGACAAATATTTAAAAAAAATGTTTGTTATTACAGTACGACGCGACTATATTTGGTGGATTTGGAGGCGGCGGTGAATACGTGGTGCAGACTGGGTTCGGATGGTCGAACGGGGTCATCATGGCCATGCTCAACAAGTACGGAGGTGAGTCGAGGTTCTGGGGATACAAATATTATCATAGCAGGAATTGTGGAGGAAAAACGCAAGACCAATATTAAGCTAGCCGAAACTATGGATTATACCCTAAGCCAACAAAAAAAAACTGAAAATCTTAAAAAAGTTATAAAATCGTCGGGTGCTGTCTGACTTTTTGCCGCTCTTGTATAGACAAAAATCTTGAAGTCATCAAACCCAAAGTCACTACTTTACAAGACATGTACTTGATGTGAAATTAAGAAATAATTGACACTGGCAAAATGCAATAAGTCCTATGTCAGAAACAAAAAAAAGGTACAGATTGTATAGAGTTTAATTCTTTTTAAATATTGTGCATCTACAGTTAAACATCCAATAAACTGTTATAAAAACTCTTGGATCGAAGTTGGCACCTATCATAATTTATGTTGCCATACTAAACATGTATTTTCGTTCATTTTCACGCGCGGCAGTGGGTGAAACTGATTCTGGTATGTTGCCGTTTTCATATATCTAGTTGTTGTTCGTAACTTTCAGTATAGATCGTTTCACGAAAGAGTTCCCTTCGTCGTCATGTTGGTAGTTACGAAACCAGTGTTGCTACTTTTTCAGAAAGATGTTTACTCGAAATTAAGGAAATTTTAATGTCACTAACGTAGATACTATTTTTTAACATCTGGTCCGAAGTATCGGCGGGAATCCAGCCGGATTGAAAATGACACCAGACCAGATTGCGGTCCCTAGTACTATAGTTTTAATACAACTATGTATTTTACCTATATTGATATAATTGACAAGGTTGAAAAATAAAACAAATGTTTATGGTTATTTTTTATAATAATTGTGTTCAACTAATGGGCCAACACCCGAGATGTCGCTACCACCTGTATCATCATCAGAAGAAGTAACGTCACTATCGTTTCCTACTTCAATTATGAATCGGTCAATTTCTGCGTCTGCACGTACTCCATCATTGTAGTATTTGTCTTCAATATTCTTGACATGATCACATTATTTTTTCCAATCTTCTGCAGATATGCTTAAAAATGCTTCTTCTGTTATTTTAACAATTTGACTTGCTTCCTGTCCAACATTTTTTTCTGCAATTCTTCTTTTCAAAAGACTCCATATGAGCTCAATTGGGTTTAAATCACAGTGATAAGGCGGGAGCCTTACCACTTTATGACCATGTTTCTCCAGTAACGTGTCTGCTTCGTAAACAGGCGGTTCTTTATGGTCTTTAATTATTTCATAAAGCTCAGCTTTTACCATCGTTGGTAAATAAGCGAGACCTTTACTAACAATCCAGTTTTGCATCTGAGACTTCGTACTGTTCATTGTTGGTGCTTTGTTGAGTGCCACTGTATGGTAGGGAGCATTATCCATAATCACAAGCGACTGAGGAGGTAGATTCGGTAAAAGCTTTTCTTGAATCCATTTCATAAAATTTTCTCGATTCATATCATCGTGATAGTCTCCGGATTTAGACTGTGATTTAAAAATCAGCTGAGCGTTGGGTACAAAACCGGTTTCACTCCCTGCATGGACTATAATCCATCGTGGTCCTTTTGAGTCCGAAGATAAAACGCCTGCTTCTGTGTCACTCTGCCAACATTTACCTGCACAGTAAGTTGAATGAACGTAAGTTTCATCTAAATAAATGACTGGACGCTGGTCTCCTTCACGATTTTCTCGTAACTGCTTCAAATATCGACTACGCCAAGCCACAATATCGTACCTTTCCATCATAACTTTTCTTTTTGATTTACATTTTTGGAAATAAAATCCTATCTTCTTCATTATTCGCCATAAAGTAGTGCGACTTCCCTTGAAATCGATATCATTTCGCATTTCATGCAGTAATTTGGTCAGCGTAGGTAATTCTTTTCTCACAGCATAGAATTCATGTATTTTATGTCGTAATGCACAAATTTCAAAATCATCCAGCTTAATTTGTTTATCGCGCGGCCGACTCTTACCAGGCATCGAAATTCTTGTTGAAGTACTAGCAGCTGCTTCACCTTCTTTATAAATTTGTGTGACTGTTTTTTCTGATATACCTGAAAAAATAGTTTTTATAAAAAAACTCCATAAATGTTAAAATTAACTTAATAACAAATCCACATTGTTTTATTTATTTTGTAACACAATTGTTGGAGACACATTTTAAATTCAAAAACAATATAAATAAATAAGTACAATTGCTAGTTTTATATTTGAATTCTTTCTACATATCTAAAAGTTTATGTAGTTACTATATAAAATTATAATTATTATATACATTAAGAAAAACGAGGAATAGTGATTTGACCTGCCTGGTATCCCTATTTTACTAACCTGTCATGGCGGCGACACGGCTACGAACACATTCCAAAGGGATTATTGGCGCTTTGTTCCGTTTTTCACGTTCACAAAAACATTTGACTTTTAACACCATCTGTCTTTCACCACTTTTTAGTGTTTTGGGCATGTTTAGAAATTTTTTACTAATTAAAAACTTGAAAACAATTAGAGCAATGAACAATGAAACTATCTGTTTGACGTTTCGACGAACAGGGCTGCCAACATGACGACGAAGGGAACTCTTTAGTGAAACGCACTATAGATGGCGATAGTTTGCTCTTCGGTTTCACGTGAATGACAGTAGATGGTGGTATTATGGCGTCCCAACTTCATGTTCAATTTAAACTTATTTTATTCTAAAATACGTGTTTGATAGTTTTCTCAAAATCTACAAAAAAAAAAGTACAATTCGTTTGGAAAGAAAAAAAATACTTTACTGATTCCAAAACCATTTCGAAATATAACATTCCTGTATATTATTTTTTCGATTAAAACTCATTAAACTTTGAAATGGTGCTTATTTTAATAAAATAAACTTGACTTTAAATTTACCTCTAATCACCACGTCACATAGTAGGATGTATAGAGCTACTTTCAGTGCCTAAAAAATACAGTGGCAAACCAAAAAACTTCAACTTCAACTTCAACTCTTGATGAATGGCCTTTGCGGAGATGCTCCACAATTCTGCCAATGTCACGTGGAATGATAGACTGCCACATAAAGAGGTTGGGTTAAGTAAAGTTTTGACTATTATATGTATGTAATAGGTACAGTTCACAGAATTTTGTGCTTTTCCCTTTTTCTGTAACAAAACAATTAAAACTAACTATAGACAAACACAGGACAAATACAGATATATAGATATTTATATATATTTAAACAAACATTCACAATATAGTTTTATCCAAGTCCACATATTTACAGTTTTATTTTATTTTTTTTAATATATTTACATAATATATTTACAAATGTGGTGGATACTAGGGAAAGGAGACATTTAAGGGAAGTAGGACGGGGGATTTCAGGAGGAATAATATCGTATAGCGAAAACTGTTGTAAGGGACAATTGAAAAACCAAAAAACTTTAAACGTTACTTCTGATGTCGCTTTTATGAAGAATGTTTACTTTATGTCAATTGTCAAAGTCAGTCAAATGTGTCAAAGTAGCCATGTATACTTTTTGGTTTTACATGGCAAGGACATATTAATATGCCCTTGCCATGCGTTTAAAGTAAAATAATCCAGATATTTGTATCAATAAAGCGAAAAACGTACGTGTATGGGAGAGGTTATTATGCCGGTATCGAGTGGATTTGGAACTGTTTGTTTCGTTGTATTTTCGTTATTACTAAAACATCATTTATGAGGTTAATGTTTAAGATATTTAAGGATCCAATCTATATGTAATCTAATTTAGAAACACGATTACTTTTAGTTTCCTCGATAGAAAAAAAATCCAAAGTAACCCCAAACAATCTATAGAAAACCTCGATACGGCGTAAATACTGCACGGAAAGTCATCAGACTTTGTATAACAATAAAATTACATTTTCTCTAAATAGTTATTACATAAAAATTACCAAAATATGATTTTGCTTGAACAAACGAAGGAAATACCTAAATTTTTGCGCGTTTCGTCCATTCTAAGCAGAACTACCACGCTGTTCCCCTATCCGCTTTAGTACCGCTTCGACTGTCGGACGGGGAGGTTGTGTCGCTGTTGAGGTTGCTTTTACGTACGATCACAAAGTAAACGAACCGGATCAACAAATTTGCCACTTGTAGACATAGACAGGTGGCCGAGTGGTATCGGTACCCGATTCTAATCCGCAGTCACGGGATCGAAACCAACCAACACTCGAATATTATTTTTGCACACAAATTTTGTTGTATTTTATTTTGTTTTTTTAACAGACTCGATTTTATAAATTATAATAAAATTAAATAATATATAATTATCATAGGACATTACACACAGCGCCATCTGACCCCTAACTAAGCAAAGCTTGTACTATGGAAGTCAGATAACTGATAGGTAATACTTCAATACTTTTTTTGTAAATACATACAGTACATCCAGATACAGAACAAACATTTGTTTATGCTTGTCCTGGGTGGGAATCGAACCCACGCCTTGGAGCAGACATACAGGGCTGTCAATTTTAAAAGGAGGAGGTTTTCAATTCGACAATTTTTTTTTGTAATGGTTTGTTATGCTAGGTCTGCTATACTGTAAGTGTGTTCCGCGGAACCCTAGGGTTCCGCGATACCTCTGTAGGGGTTCCGCAAGAATTTAGAAAAAAAAATCAAAACACCTGTCTCTGGTCGAACGTTTTGACTCCGCGGCCGCGCATAGGTTTATTTATTTATTTATTTGTATAAACATGTGTTACAATAGCTGGTACAATATCTCATAAGTTTGGTATTTTTTTTTTTTTTAATGGTTGACAGGCTAGTTGTTTGACCACAGCTCACCTGATGTCAAGTGAAGGTGTGGCCAAAGATGGTAAATCACACCTAGCCTGGAATGGAACTGGCTCTCAAGTGAGGCTGCCGGAACACACCGTTAGATGCTTGGCGGCAGATTTTCAACTTGAGGGTGGTAGCTAGCCAGCCGAGTACTAAAGTACCCTACCACCATGCTATGGTTTCCTCACGATGTTTTTCCTTCACCGGCAGCTCAAGCTCATTGTTGGGGTTTGAACCCACGCCCTTCGTCATGCGAACCTACCGTGCTAACCACTGAGCTATCATCGCTACAAATCAACATGTATACTTGTATACTTGTGAGCGCGCTGTCCCTTTGATAAAAGCCGCCTCTGAATTAGACGCTATAGTTGTCAACAAGCGACTTTCGACTCTAACTTTAAAAAATAAAGTCGAGATTGTTTACAACGCAATTTTTAAATTTCTCATTTTATTTTTGCTTTTTGTTTATCAAATCCCATTAGTTACTTTTTTTTAATATCTTCTATTATTGTACTTGCCATATGGTAAAGTAAGTAATAATTAGTAACTGTTACATTGTACTTTTATTATGCTTATTAATAAAGATTCTTTATTAAAGAACACACTTTTAAAAAGTATTGTTTTATTATAGGGTTCCATCAAGTATTTTGCTTCCCAAAAGGGTTCCGACACCAAAAAAGTTTGAGAACCACTGTGCTAGGCTATGTTTGACCACAGCTCACCTGATGTTAAGAGAAGGCGTGGTCGAAGATGGTAAAGCACACCTAGCCTGGAATGGAACTGGCTCTCAAGTGAGGCTGCCAGAACTCATGGTTAGATGCTTGGGGACATAATATTTTCAACTCTCGTGTGGTAGCTAGCCAGCCGAGTACTAGAGAGTACGCTACCACCACGCTATGGTTTCCTCACGATGTTTTCCTTCACCGGCAGCTCGAGCTCATTGTTAGGTTTGAACCCACGCCCTTCGGCATGCGAACCGACCGCGTCAACCACTGAGCTATCATCGCTACAAAAATGTATATGTATGTTAAATAAATATAAATAAATAAATATCGTAGGACATTACACACAGCGCCATCTGGCCCCAAACTAAGCAAAGCTTGTGTGATGGAAGTCAGATTACTGATAGAATACATAAATACTTTTTTTTGTAAATACATACTTATAATACATATACAGAACAGCTAGACACAGAACAAACATTTGTTTATTCACAAAATGTTTGCCCTGAATGGAAATCGAACCCACGCCTTACAGCTCTCAAGGCAGATATATACTACCAATGAGCCAACGGGGCTGTCTGTTACGCGATAATTCCGCTAATTATGAATCGATTTTGATAATTTTTTTTTTGCTTGATAGATCCATACTTCTGAGGTGGTCTCATATAAACTTTATCGAAATCGGTCGAGCAATTTTTAAAAATCAACATAAATATAAAAATTGTATACGTCGATGACATTTTCGTTTACTCCGAAACCTCGCTGTTTCATTAGAGCATAAATAAATAAAATAAATGAAAAAGCAAATCCAATATGGCCGCCATCAAAATAGATGCTTACATATTTTTTCACAACTCCTATAATATGGGTATCAAATAAAAGGGCTTGACAAGTAGAATAGAGTAAACTTTAAAAAAAGCAAATCCAATATGGCCGCTAACAAAATGGCGGATTACATATTTTTTCACAATACCATCAATATGGGTATCAAATGGAAGAGCTTGACTAGTAGAATACATTATAATAAAAAAAAGCAAATCCAATATGGCCGCCATCAAACTAGAGGATTACATATTTTTCCACCACTCCTATAATATGGGTATCAAATAAAAGGGCTTGACTAGTAGAATAGAGTAAACTTTAAAAAAAGCAAATCCAATATGGCCGCTAACAAAATGGCGGATTGCATATTTTTTCACAATGCCATCAAATGAAAGGGCTTGATTAGTAGAATAGATTATAATAAAAAAAAGCAAATCCAATATGGCCGCCAACAAAATGGCAGATTACATATTTTTTCACTACAACCTCAATATAGGTATCAAAATGAAATGAATGGGATTGACTAGTAGAATGGAGAATACTTTAAAGTTGATCCAATATGGCCGCCAACAAAAATTAAAACACACATCTATGTTTTTCACAAAAAAATTCGGGAATTGAACCCATGCCATAAAGCTATATTCTACTAAAAAAGAAATATTTATTATTATTTTATTTTAATTTAGTATTTTTTAAATGACTTCTCCAAAATGGATATGCGAGTAAAGCCATGGGTAAAGTAATAAACTATTTTTTTTTAATAATTATGCACGTCATTATTTTGAATCAATCAATTATGAACATACTAAAGTATACATAAACACCCAAACAAAACAAACATCTATGTTCTTCTCATCAAAATTTGCCCTCGGTGGGAATCGAACCCATGCCATACAACTCATGACGCAAACGTAGGGTAACGTAACTGGGTAGTCAAAATAATAATACTTTTTCGTCGTTTATTATTCGTCAGTGGAAAGGAAAAAAGTGAGGTGTATCGTAGGAGTTGCTTACGGTATGTCATATTCTTAGGTTCCATAGTGTTATAATAAATTAATTATTTTCAATAGATAAAATAGGGAATTAAAAATGTTCAGTTACATAAAAAGAAATACACAAATTTACAAACAAAAAACCTACTCCATGACCCTTAGGCCAACTAAACGCACTGCTTCAATGAAACAGCGAGGTTTTTTAATACTTGTGTTGATTTTTTTTTACTTGCTCGACCGATTTCGATAAAAAATATATGGGACCATCTCTGAAGTATGGATCAACCAAGCAAAAAAAAGAATCATCAAAATCGATTCATAATTGGCGGAATTAGCAGGAGGTCGTCTAGGTAGGTACAGACCACCGCAGTACTAGATATTCTGCCGCCAAGCAGTAGTGTGTAAACATTACTGTGTTCCGGTTTGAAGGGTATTGCAGCTAGCGCAATTACTGGGCTGTTAAAACTAACCATCTAGTCTCAAAGTAATGAGTGCCAGAGCAGCGATGCCCTGGACTTTGTTTTGTTACTCAATGTTCTGGGTATCGCTACAATGGTCATGGACAAGCGTTATCTCTTATCATCAGGAGAGTGACTCGATCGATTTATTACTTTTACATTAAAAAAAATTGTCGAATTGAGAACCTCCTCCATTTAAAATCGAGTCGGTTAAAAAAAATAAGATAGATAGATATCTCTTTATTGTGGACATCATAAATAGAAAAGAGTACAGAGAATAAAAAACCTTATGAACTAGTGCCACAAGTGGCGGCCTTATCGCTAACAGCGATCTCTTCCAAGCAACCAAGAAAAGAAAAAATACAATAGAGAACATAAAAAACAGACGGGAGATGTAACACTAATAAGAAAAAAATAAAATAAAAATAAAACGTATTATAAAAATAATAAGTATACAAAAATAATCGTATTATAATGTATTTAAAAAAAACCGAAATATTTATGTATTATATTTATTTAAAATACCTATCAACAAAATTTGTGTGCAAAAATAATATTCCGTATTAATATGGTGTTGATTTCGATCCCGTGACTATGTGGCCGTACTCATACAGCTTGTTACCACTCGGCCACCAGTCTACTAATATAAGCGGCAAAATAGTTGATCCAGTTCGTCTACTTAGCCGTTTAAGTATTTAGCTCAAACCGATTTTCATTTCGCCGCCGTATGTGTATCGACAATGCCTGTAGCGCGTGGCGCCGACGGCGGCGCGCGGTACTAGCTGTTCGCTCGTGTGCCTTGCGCACTCACACACGGAGCGCACAGAATACCTAAAATCGACTAGAGAAATGCACTCGATAGGCCCTTATGGCTGCCGTTGACTTGACATTGACAGATTTTGTTTTGGTTTGCCACTGCATTTTTTAGGCACTGTTATATAAATAAATAAATATCGCAAGACATTACACACAGCGCCATCTGACACCAAACTAAGCAAAGCTATGGAAGTCAGATAATAATAAAATAATAATAATAATAACTGATAGAATACTTAAATACTTTTTTTTTTGTAAATACAAACTTATAATAAATACAGAACACCTATGTATGTATGTACCTATGTACACACACATATGTATATATACAGCCTACTTTATGACGTTATCGCTATAAAGAGTTTTTAAACGTATTAAAAATCAACGACCGCATAGAAAGCCAAAATATTCAAATTAGTTTCATAAAACAAAGTTTACTATCAGTTACGAAAAAAAGTTATTTTAATACCGAGTTATGATCTTTCATTATTGCACTGATATTCATTATTTTTCATATTATATCTACTTACGTACGCTATTGTGCTTTATTATAAATATGAATTTCATTTAATTTTTTTGTTTTTCGATATACTCTTTATTTTTTTATTTGGTATTATTTTAATGTTGATCACTATATTTTATAATATTTATTCACTTATATTTATTTACAGGTTCTTTTTAATAATTTATTTTTAACCCTTGCATGCATCAATGGGCCGATCTGACTAATTTTGGGTTTTGTAGCTTGGTTTAAATACGGTATACATTGTAACACAAATATATTTAACTCTTCTATTGTATCCTAATCTGTATTTAGTAGCTTTATCTATTATAATGTAGGTGAAGGTAAATAAGTAGCATTATATTTTGATACATCATACGGAAAGTTCGGACCGGCAAGCGCAGCGTAGGACGTCCACCCACAAGGTGGACAGACGACCTAGTAAAGACCGCAGGAACGCGCTGGATGCGAGCCGCTTCCAACCGGTCTTTATGGAAGTCAATGGGGGAGGCCTATATCCAGCAGTGGACGTCCTACGGCTGAAATGATGATGATACGTAAAATTGCATGAAATAAAAACAGATGTCGCTGTTTTCCAGAACAATAAAAGCTTGTAAAAAGTAGGCCGTGTTAATCAGAGATATAAACTACACACAATTCATTTAAATCCGTTAAACTGTTGCAGCGTGAAGATGTAACAAGCATTCATGCAAACAAACAAGACAAAATTTCGCTTTTGTAATGTTTGTGTGATGTTTTCTGTTATTTTTTATTTAAGTTTATAAAAAAACGAGTCGTAAGTTAAGTTACTAGGTGGTACATTTTCTTAGCAAGTCTAGGTAGATACTACAGCAGTATCAGATTCTCACCCGCTAAATAGTAATGTGTGAACATTACTGTGAAAGGTACTACCGCTAGCGAAATGCCAGGGCCATTGAGACTAACCATTGAACACCGAAACAGCAAATCCGTACACTTTGAGTATTCGAAAGATATATTTTAGCGAGTTTCCGCTTAACAATCGTCTTGGTTGAAACAGTGACGAGGATTTCATTTAAGTATGTATCTAACTTGATGACAATTTTTAAATATCTATCCGAACAATTCTTAATATCCAAGACTAAAATCCGACCTAAACTTACCTATATCAGTAGCGATGATTTTTTTTTTTTTATTATGGTTGACAGGCTAGTTGTTTGACCACAGCTCACCTGATGTTAAGTGAAGGTGTGGTCGAAGATGGTAAAGCACACCTAGCCTGGAATGGAACTGGCTCTCAAGTGAGGCTGCCGGAACACACCGTTAGATGCTTGGCGGCAGATTTTCAACTTGAGGGTGGTAGCTAGCCAGCCGAGTACTAGAAAGTACCCTACCACCATGCTATGGTTTCCTCACGATGTTTTCCTTCACCGGCATCTCAAGCTCGATGTTGGGGTTTGAACCCTCGCCCTTCGACTTGCGAACCTACCGCGCTAACGGTGTGTTCCGGCAGCCTCACTTCAGAGCTAGTTCCATTCCAGGCTAGGTGAGCTTACCATCTTCGACCGCACCTTCACTTAACATCAGGTTAGCTGTGGTCAAACACCTAGCCAGTCAACCATTAAAAAAAATCCTCTTCTAACTGTAGTAACCATTTGCCGACACGTCTTTCGCCTCTACATCCATCCTGGCATCCTGAAGACGTGTTGATTCGAGCTCTTGGTCGAGAATATTATTATTCTTTCGGAAATTTGAAAATACACTAAAAATATTACTCTTGAATACTCAAAATCAACTTACCCAAAGTAACGCCTGAATCAATCAATTATCCCTAGTCTTTGTTGTTCCGCAAAGTTCTGGCTGCCACTGCAATGATCATGGACATTTTATTTTACATATACAATAGGGAATGGATTTCGTTCGTCTCATTACTTTTAGATAAAAAAAGCTACAAAGCCCTAATTAGTCCGCCAGCCCATCGGCAGCGCGCGCTGACCGATGATTGTTTGACAGATACGTTGTCGGCAGCTGACAGTTTCGGGACGGCCGACTCTGGAGCGGTGTACGGAGCCCAGGTCGGGGCTGGAGGCGTAGCCACGGCCTTCATAGTGGTGCTCGCGTCGCTCGCTGCAGGCACGCTAGGGTGAGGTACGTATCACTAATCCTTTTTGTATATAGGACTTGCAGACACCTCACGGTTTCACCGCTCTGACAACATTGGTACGCCCAAGCAATTCTAATTTACCGCAAATAAAGACCAAAATAAATGTCAGTAGCTGTGATTTCACTATAAAATTATGCTCCATTTGTCCATAAATGGCAAAAAAATATTTGTATGGAAATCGAACCACCTTAAAGAGGTTTCTTCTAGGTAAGCGTGATCCATCTTAGACCGTACTACTTCTTAACATCAGACAGGGTGTGGTCAAACGCGAACCTATTTAGGATTTAAAAAAAGTTTAGGCGATTTGGTCTCATGCCCTATATAGATAGATAGATAGAGACTATTTATTGTGCACACTAAAAACAGAAAACAAAATAATGTTATCAGCTAGCGCCACAAGTGGTGAACTTATCGCTAAGAGCGATCCCTTGGTGGCAACCAAGAGTGGAAACCATGATACAGATATAAGAACAGACGAGAGTAATTTTTAAGAAACTGTTTATAAATGTAAACTTTCTGTTGTTTCAGATATTGTTTTAGTTTGGATTTCACACTCTACACATACAAAGCGTCTCGAGGCCCACAAAGTAAGATCTTTCCATATTATGTATTACTATAAAAATAATTATTATATTTTAACTAGAAACATTTTGAATTACGACTTTATTAGTTTTTAGTATAACGATACCAGTGTTTTTGTGTACACAATCTTGTACATTCCACTAATAGTTTAATTTTTTTGTAGCTATGAATTTTTTATAAAATATATAGGTAAATCTACAAAGATTAATGCCAGATGTATTTTTTTTTGTCGAGTTTCACACTTATCAGACTATAAATGTGTGTTACTGATATAGCGGCACTATATTTTTTAAGATAATGTAAAATCGCTGAATTAATAATAATATAACTCTTTATTAGTCGCACCAATTATAACAATATTAATTTAACAATTGGCGACCTTATAGCGATCTCTTCCAGGCAAACTTAGTATGGAGATGATTCTACTAAGTTAAGGAGGGGATGTGTTGGCAAGAGTATTAAAATAAAAACATTTTAACACTTTCATTGCAACCACTATTTTCGAGTAGTTCTCAGCGATGCCGCCCTATATAAAACGCGAGCACGCCAGGCGTGCTTTCGGCGCTGCAAGATGAAATGACATGGGCACGCTAGGCGTGTTCACTGGCACTGTATAAAGGTGAAATCATAAAAAGCCGTATTTCGGCTTCAGATAGAAAATATGCCCAAATCCATGAAAAGTCGGGAGCACTGACGTGCTCGCGGCATCGCGATAGGGATTCGTGAGGTCGTGACGGCGGCACTGAATGTGTTAAAAATAAATATTGTTGTAAAAAATCGCAATAGGTACAGTTGCGTTGGTTTTCTTATGTTCTTAGAAAATTTGGATATTTTGTGTTTGAAAACTTTTTTAGGGAACCATTAGTAACTGGCCCCCAATACGAAAGAATCCGTTTGCAAATAATAATTCATAATTCAGAATATCTTATTCAGATGCAGAATTGTAAAAACATTGGATATCTTTGTGGATTGAAATGAATGCATTCCTTTTACAAGATTATAAGCTTGGGGTGCACTAAGCCGAATGGGGGTTTATATCAACATAAACTTCTACTAGACTTAAAGCTACATACGGTTATATAGATTCAGCTTAAGATTAACATACTTATTTAAGATGTGATTTCGTTGCGCTATTTCAGAGATGTGCTCATAGTAAAAGTTGTTTATATTGATGAGTACAATGCCCCCTTTCGACTTGGTATACCCAAAACTTATAACCCTGTATTGACAAACAGCTAAAATTAGTTAGAATTTCTACGAAATAAATTTATTTATTTGTTAATTTATTATTTAAAGTTTTTCTTTCATTCTATAATAAAAAGGATCTATAAAGTGTGATATGAAGCATAGGTAATTATATCAGTATTTTTTCTTTATACAGTGAAACCTGGTTAAGTGAGACCTCACAGGACCTGCAAATTTGTCTCACTTATAGAGGTATTCCACTTACCCAGTGTCTCAGATATCCGGGTATAGATAAATATCTGTCTCATTTACAGGAGGTCAGAATACAGGTTATTTCAGTTATAGAGGTGCGATTATTAAATAAAATAACGTATTATGCAAAAATTATACGTAACTTTTAATATTTATTGGAAATCAAAAAAAGATAAGAAAGGTAATCAATTATAAAAGGCACGTTTTTTTGATAGATATATTTATTACAAAACGTTATAGGGGATGAACGACGAGAAAATCGAAAGAACGAATCCCAGATATAGAGGTTTGCTTGGCCCCACTAACAGAGGTAATTCAGTGCCAAAATGGTGGGACCTCAGCAACAGTTCAAGTTTTTTTTTTTCATTCAAAATAGGTTCGCGTTTGACCACACTTTGCCTGATGTTAAGCAATAGTGTAATCTAAGATAGAGCACGCTTACCTAGAAGAAACCTATTCACTCTAGATTTGAAGACGCCAATATTGTACCTAACAGGGAACACAGACTCCGGCAGAGAGTTCCACAACCTCGCTGTGCGAATGAAAAACGTGGAATCAAACGCACAAAGCGTTTCCAAAACACGTTCCTTGTAAGAACTGCTGATGTGTGGAACTCGTTGCCAGCGTCTGTGTTTCCAACAAAATACAATCCGGGGTTGTTCAAGAAGAAGGTGAATAGGTATTTTCTAGGCAAGCGTGCTACATCTTCGGCCATATCGTCGCTTTCCACCAGGTGAGATCGTGGTCAAACGCATGCCTAGACCGATGTAAAAAAAAAAAATCAAAACGCTTTGTGCGTACACGGGGAACATCCACCATGTACGGATGAAGTTTTGGTTATGAAGGTTTCGGTCCTACTTAACCAAGTTTCACTGTATTGTAGTGTTTTATTTTATTTTTGTGTAAATAGTTTGAATATTGTAATATTCGCTTAATATTATTTTAATAGCTTAGTTTTACTATGTAACGCTTTTAATTATGTTTTTACTAGGTTATAATTTAGTTTTTATAACTGTAACTATTAAATATACTTGCCTACTTAACTATTTTAAATACCTATTAATATAATTATTATTATTCTATTTAATAAATATATTTTTGTGTTTTATGTGATCTATTTAAGAAACTAACATTTCCAAATCTAGTTATTTTATCAATTTTTCGATTCTTTAATTTACTATAAATCGTGCTTTTTTTTGGATCTGTATTATTTTTCTTACGGTGTGAACAAAGTGTTTACACTGCTCTGCAGTGATAAACGAACTGATTATTAGAGTTAAGAATTCTAGTAGTAGGTACATTTATATCAATGACTAACGGACGCCTCGCGGATTCACCCGTGTAGTTCCCGTTCCCGTGGGAATACAGTGATAAAAAGTAGCCTATGCCACCCGGGGATAGTGTAGCTTCCCAACGGTGAAAGAATTTTTGAAATCGGTCCAGTAGTTTCGGAGCCTATTCAATACAAACAAACAAACAATCAAATCTTTGTATCCTTATTTTTACTTGGTGTTAGATCTCCTTAGCAGGAGGTCATCTAGGTAGGTACCACCGCAGTACCAGATATTCTGCCGCCAAGCAGTAGTGTGTAAACATTACTGTATTCCGGTTTGAAGGGTACTGCAGCTAGCGAAATTACTGGGCTGTTGATCTAACCATCGAAAGTTTCAAAGTAATGAACACCAAAGCAGTGATGCCCTGGACTTTGTTTTGTTACTCAAAGTTCTGTGTATCGCTACAATGGTCATGGACAGGCGTTATCACTTACCATCAGGAGAGCGTCTCGTTCGTCTCATTATTTTTCACATAAAAAAATAATAATAGTATAGACAGATAACCACGCATAATTCTTGATCAATTAGTATACAAAAAAAAACCATGCAAATAAATATAGAATACTTTATTCTGTACAAACCATTGAATAAATCAGCAGTTAAGAATATCAAAGCCGGAAATCCAAAGGCCTGACGTCATCACACAAAAGCAAGCAACGTACAATAAAAAAAATATCCTTTGTAATTTTCAGTGTGACAGATTTTTTTGCGAAATGTGTTGACACGATAATTTCCCGCTGAATAGCCATTAGTGTCCTTCAATTAAAATAACAAAGGGACCGCGTCAACGGTCATTTACACATGGCCGTGGCCCATGAAGCGATTGAGGTACCTAACTATTATTTAGTCTGTGGCTATACTTTTGTATCTTTGGTAGGTATTGTAGTTTTGGTATATATGTATATAGGACGATGTATTTGTATTGTGTTGTGTAGACAATGCACGTGTTTTGTGTTAGATTAGCGGTGTTCGGTATAAAAAGTAGCCTATGTGTTAATCCAGGGTGTCGGCAACCTCCATACTAAATTACATCAAAATCGTACCAGCCGTAATTTTAAGGTTTTATGGGTCACTGTACAAACTAATGCATTTTTAAAAAAGCGCCATCTATTGTTTTGATGCTTAACTACGGAGTGCCAACTTATGCCAAAATGTAAAGAAATACACAGAGAGAGTGGCGACATCTAGACGCAATTACACTAGAAATGAACTTAAAGAATAGATTGACGTAGCAACGTTTTTTGTATGGTCTATGTTTACGATCGTGGTGGGCTTGAATTTGTTCGCTATAATAAGGTAGTAATGTGATTATACAAGATATCGAGATTGTTCTTTTTTAATAATATTTTAAATTATTATTTAAAAACCGACTCCATGACCCTTAGGCCAACAAAACGCACTGCTCTAATGAAACATGGAGGTTTCGAAATAAACAAAAGTATCGTCGATGTATACAATTTTTAGATTTTTTTTAAACCGTTCGGTCGATTTCTATATAATTCATATGGCAGATGCCATATGAATTCATTGCTTTTTTAATCTATGTAATTAACCTAACTTAAGTTGCCCTACTAGGTGACGTTTTAAACGTTAAAATATTGTACATAAGTGTACTATTTCAAAATGGTTTTGGAATCAGTAAAGTTTTTTTTTCTTTACATACCGAATTGAGGACCTCCTCCTTTTTTGAGTCGGTTAAAAATATGCAAATTTACATTATTTAAAAACCAATCATCAGCCTATTGAAGTCCACTGCTGGGCATAACCCTCTCCCAAGACACGCCACTCAGCCCGATTATTGGCTTTCCTATGTGTTAATTCAGGGTGTCAGCTACCTACATACCAAATTTCATCGAAATCCGTTCATTAGTTTTTGCGTGAAAGAGTAACAAACATCCATCCATCCAAACTTTCACATTTTTAATACTAGCTTAATTAATCCAGGGTCTCAGCTACATCCATACCCCGGGTATTGCAGGTGTCCATAGGCGGTGTGACCACTTACCATCAGGTGGCTCGTCGCTTGTTTGCCACTTGTTTCACATTAAAGAAAAAAAAACAAATTTCATCCAAATCCGTTCTGTAGTTTTTGCGTGAAAGAGTAACAAACATCCATCCAAACTTTCACATTTATAATATTAGTGGGATTGATCAGTGTTATTCCTAGCGTCTTTATGTCCATCCACTATGGAGCAGTCAATCTAGGCGAACAATACACCTTAACCATTTAATGCTAGAGTTCAGTAGGTACTATTATTCCATCAGTCTTTCCTTTCAATCTGGTTAAGGCTGGATTTAGTTACGCAACTCTTTGAAAGCGGTAAAGACACCTTAAGTTGTGTTTCCTTTATATCTAGTGTGAAGGAAATTTCCACAGAACTAAAGTGACCCGAGTTTTTATCTTATTACAGCAAGCTGACGCGGTTTCACCCGCATTTTCCGCGTTAAAAAGTAATATATGTAATCGATAGCGATGATAGTTCAGTGGTTAGCGCGGTCGGTTCGCATGCCGAAAGGCGGGGGTTCAAACCCCAACAGTGTCTCGCTCGCTATTTCGGGTCGCGGTCTGCTCTCGGTATACACACAAACTATAGTTATTGTAAAAAAAAATCAAGTTTACAAAGGTCACGGACCCCGGTGTCTGTGGAGCGTATAAATTTAAATTAAAAAAAAACCCCCAACAACGAGCTTGAGTGTCCGGTGAAGGAAAAAATCGTGAGGAAACCATAGCATGGTGGTAGGGTACTTTCTAGTAGCCTACTCGGCTGGCTAGCTACCACACTCAAGTTGAAAATCTGCCGCCAAGCATCTAACGGTGTGTTCCGGCAGCCTCTGTTGAGAGCCAGTGCTTAAATAAATAATATATATGCACCACATAAATAATTAATTAATTTAGTTATTTATGTTGTGAACAATAAATACTTAACTTGTCTGTCTGACTCGGTCCGGACAACGGCGTTTCTGAATTAGTCTCGGAAGCATTCGTCTGAGATATATTTAACTCGTAAAAAAGACCTTAACCTTGTCATCAGTCGAGCCCTGTTTAGAATGTTCCAGTCGATGGTTTTTGTTTCACGTCGAGACTGACAACTATTTTTTGATATAAAGCCAAAATGCGATTATTATGAACTATTAAAATATTTAACTTTTAAATTGAAATCGCGAAAAAAGAATCAAGGTCAATGATATTTTTCTATGAAACAGTTGATTTTTGTAGGTCCCAAAGTAAAAGTTTTTCATAATAATACAATTACCCTTTTTTGGTCTTGGTTTTTTATAATGATTAACAGGCTAGGTGTTTGAGCACAGCTCATCTGATGTTAAGTGACGGTGTGGTCGATGATGGTAAAGCACACCTAGCCTGGAATGGAACTGGCTCTCAAGTGAGGCTGCCGGAACACACCGCTAGATGCTTGGCGGCAGATTTTCAACTTGAGGGTGGTAGCTAGCCAGCCAAGTACTAGAAAGTACCCTACCACCATGCTATGGTTTCCTTTGGTTTGTTTTTCTTTCTAGTAATTAAAAAATAGTTCTGTATACAATACTAGTTTATTATTTTAATATACATACTTAAGAGCCCCTTTACATACGTATTTACGCTCATCTTCGCTGGTGTAGGTCAAACGGTCCCTTCACTGCTTGACCATGGTCAAGACCTACAAATGCTGCTTTGGACACTCTTTTAAGATAAAATTACATTCATATATATTTGCATAATGTAGTAGCAGATCCTTGCCATAGAAACAGACGGACATTTGTCTACTGATTTACAACAGGATGCGTAGATTAGATGACCCGTGAGATTGCTTGATGTTCCAACGCTACTGATGTCTTCCCTCCTCTATTTCTGTCGGCTAATTGCTGCGATCATACTCGTCTCTGTCAAGGTTCAGTCACTACATATGATACTTCTGTACTCTGTCCATTATGTTAACCGCTTTTTGACAGATCAGCTGTGGTCAAACGCCTGTCAAATATAAAAAAGGCCACAAGGACTTCTGATGAAGCTACACGAATAATGAGACTCACCGTTTACCTCTTAGAATGACCGCCAACCTATACTTGCAAATAATTTAAGTTTATTTGAAGTTAAAAAAATGTCTTAAGTTGATATAGGTCACGGATCCCTGGTAGGTATCGAAAGATATCCTTTGTAAAAATTACGAGAATGCCGTGTCTGTATTTGTATATACCTACATACATATACTTGATACTGTACGACTATTTGCATGTTCTAAAATATATCTGTATTCGCATTACGACTTTTATAATCCTTACGAAACCTTTGTCATCTCTACATAGTATAAAACTTAGTCGCTTCCCGCGGTCTGTATATACGCTTAGATCTTTTAAACTACGCAACGGATTTTAATGCGGTTTCCATCATTAGACAGAGCGATTCAAGAGGAAGGTTTATATGTATAAAACATAGATATTATAGGTTAAAAATTCCGAGAATTTCAAAGATTTGTAATGTGATGTCGTAAAAAACTTGTTTTTTTGCGCTGACATTGCAAACGCTGGCTAAACCTTACGAGATAGATAAAAATAATGTACTACGTTAGTGTCTACATTGCACCCGTGCGAAGCCGGGGCGGGTCGCCAGCAAAGTATACATTTAAAAACAATAAATGGGTATCAAAAGAGTTCAAAAGCACACAGGCTGCATTCACCTGGCCTTGCGTCAATACAAATATTTACAGTGCGCATAATAACGAATCAAATAATATTTACCTTTCAACGTATCTGAGTAAATACGGACGTGGAAAATTCTATGACAATGTTTGTTTGTAGAGAAGTAAATTGCGAACAAAAGGCAAAATAAAATTATAGTCTAGTAGCGGACGCCTCGCGGTTTCATCCGCGTAGTTCCCGTTCCCGTAAGAATACAGAAATAAAAAGTAGCCTATGTCACCCGGGGATAGTGTAGCTTCCCAACGGTGAAAGAATTTTTGAAATCGGTTAAGTAGTTTTGGAGCCTATTTATTACAAACAAAGAATCAAATCTTTCCTCTTTATAATAAATAGTATAGATTTGTTATTGTCTTTTTTTATGTTAACTAACGGTGTTACCCGCTATATTTTTTCGAGATAAAAAATATAATTTGTTACATAAATTGTTATAATTTGTTATAACTTCATACTCTTTTGAATTACGTATTCTCCAGATGTAAGCAAGTTTGTATGTTTTTTTTAATGAAACACCCGTTTTTTTTTAAATCGATATATAAAGTCCGAAGAACACATTGTCACATTGGTGAACCCCTTCGTTAATTTCTCTGAAACTAGAAGAATTTATCACACAATCTTTTAGATCTTCGTAGGAGGTTGTCTAGGCAGGTATCGCCGCGGTATCGGATATTCCGCTGCGAAGTTATAGTGTGGAAACATGACTGTGTTCCAGTGTGAAGGGTACTGCAGCTGGCGAGGTTACAGGGCTGTCGTGACTAACTATCGAACCTCTAAATAACGAGCTTCAAACAAGCGATGCCCTGGACTTAGTTTTGTTCTCTACTTTTGTATGAGTGACATCAAGTCTCTCAAATAATCTTTTGGATATATGTATCTTCTATACTATTATAAAGAGGAAAGCTTTGATTGAAAGAAAGAAAGAAAAACATTTCATTCTGTAACTTAAACACACAAAAAACAAAAACGAACAAACAGTTACAAATAAGGGCTCACCTCAGCATAATACTGGTCATACTAAGTATGACCAGCGCTGGTCTCGATTGTTTGTTTGTATTGAATAGGCTCCGAAACTACTGGACCGATTTCAAAAATTGTTTCACCGTTGGAAGCTACACTACCCCCGGGTGACATAGGCTACTTTTTATCCCTGTATTCCCACGGTAACGGTAACTACGCGGCAAAAACCCGAGGCGTCCGCTAGTATCTGTTAATTCTAAAACATAACAACTTTCTCAGTTCTCTCATGTTAAATTTCCCTTAACTTCGTCACTTACCTAAAAGCTATTATCCCAGCAACAATCATAATTATTCAAATGCAAAAAGGTTTCTTTTGAATAAAATAAACAAAGTGTAATTATACCTACACAATGCCGAAGCTTGAGAAGCCATTGTCGGGTTGATTTTATCATATTTGAGAATAAAGGTTACTGTGGGTACGGGCAGTTGCATTATTCTCAGTAGTAATTATTCAGTTTACCTAATTGGTTAAAAGGTCCCTCCACAGTATCAGATGCCAAGCAGTAGTCTGTAAACATTACTTTGTTTGGTGGTAGGATACTTGATGATGATGATGATGAGGACACTTTCCTACTCGGCTGACTAGCCTTCAAGTTGAAAATCTGCCGCCAAGCATCTAATGGTATGTTCCGTCAGAACTTGAGAGCCAGTTTCTTAACATACTCAAAAAAAGGAGGTTCTATGTATGTTACGCGATAATTCCGCCAATTATGAATCGATTTTGATGATTCTTTTTTTGCTTGGGAGGTGGTCCCATATAAATTTCATTAAAATCAATCGAGTGGTTTAAAAAAAATCGACAATAATAATCTAAAAATTTTATACATCGATCATATTTTCGTTTACTCCGGAACCTTGCTGTTTCATTGGAGCAGTGCGTTTCATTTGTATATTATTTTTATGGTTGACTGGCTTGGTGTTTGACTACAGCTCACCTGATGTTAAGTGACGGTGTAATCGAAGATGGTAAACGCACCTAGCCTGGAATGCAACTGGCTCTGAAGTGAGGCTGCCGGAACACACTATTAGATACTTGGCGGTTGATTCAGTGCCATTCCGACCACACCGACACTTAACATCAGATGAGCTGTGGTCAAACACAGCCCGCTACCCGTAAAATGCAGCACGTGTCAAAACTCACTTAAAATACATATTATGCTGGTAATTATGTTTATACCAGCCATAGTAGAAACCAAGGTCTCGTTACAAAACCCTTTGTCACGTTTTCTATACAATCGCACCTGTCAGCGGCAAGTATTAATAGAAACTGCAAGTAACTCCATCAGGCTTTTGTTTCCCACTGTTGGGCATAGATCTACGCTTCAGAGAATTCTGCGATATTCCACCAGGGTTAGTTAGGAAAAATTTTAAAAGTCAAATCTCCAATAGTTTATGATTTTTATCCAAAAAAAATATAGCTTGTGTCATTTGGGGGGATTTTTTTTAAAATATTTGATTGGTTCGCCTTTGACCACATCCTGCCTGATGTGAAGCAACGATGCGGTCTAAGATGGAACACGCTTACCTAGAAGGAACCTGTTTACTCTTGATGTAAAGATTCCAACGATACCCCATACATCAAATTCTGTTCATGCATTTAAAAGTTATGACGGAATAAAGAAACGCATATACATGCATGAATCCTGAAAACATACACTCCGTTTCCCGTTGTCACCCGGAGATAGTGTAGCTTCCCAATGGTGAAATAATTTTTGAAATCGGTCCAGTAGTTTCGGAGCCTATTCAATACAAACAGTCAAATCTTTCCTCTTTATAATAGTATATATAGATAGAAAATATGTATGCCTTGTAAATTGTCCGTATATATTCATAGAGATGCCCAGATAATGTATTTTTCATCACTGAAAATTCAGTAATATTAGTTCATGTATTCATAATAGGTTTGCGTTTGACCGCATCTAGAGTGAAGTCGTTCTTACATGTGTCAAAAAAATTCTACTTATCGAGAACAAAAAGGACCGCTACCGCGTCAATGTGGAGCAAGTTTTATTGAGTACTTTATGTATTGTTAATACATTGTTATTTGTTATCTGCCTAGCGGAAATAATGCTAATTTTCACATGTCATCTAACGCGTAGAACCTTGTACAAATAGTATTGTTTATTGTTATTTTTTCCAAAATATTCCGTTCCTAGTCATTGTTATTAAACATTCTTCAACTTTTTTTACCAAAACGTATAAAAATAAATTGATTCCATCGGATAAATGGTATTCCGTTTTAAACCTACAGATAGCTTTTATAGTTGTTTTTTTTAAAGTATTTTGTGCGTGATTTAGTCTCGAATCACGTACTATTATGTTCAAATCACGATAGTTACGTACCTATTGATTATTATTTCTATGGCGGTCACAGTTTTGAAAAAAAATCTATGTAATGTCGCACAAAACATTATTAGTGCCTCCTTGGTCCTACAATATCGCTTACGAACTAAACTTACAATGTACATCAAAGACTACTAAAGCTACCTACTTAGCTGGGTGTAGTTATGTACGACCCTTGATGTTGTGTTCCGATAAATAGGTAAAATATACTAATAATAAATAGGTTGTAATAACTTTAGTAAATTAGTTCATCACACCTACTATTAAAATGCAGTGATAATTTATGATTGACTATGTTTGATTATGTTTGACAACGTTGGTTGGTTGGACAAAAGTTGGTAGCCAAACATAATCGTCTGCTTGTCAAATCAATGAATATTCTCTAAACAAAAATTAAATTGCAGACACCAGAGCAGAAAATAAATGTACAAAATAAAACACAAAGCCGCATAATTTTTTAATAATAATTAAGACAATAACAATAGCGTCAATTATAATTATGCATTTTCTCAGTGGAGAAATTAATATCACAGTTACATAACCAATTTAATCAGTCTTTTTTTCAACATACCATAATCCTAAATCAGCTTGAACTCGATTACGCTGTAAATGAAAAAAAAAAACAGATTTAGAAAATATGTGGAAAATAAACTTTTGGTTGGTAGGACTGTCACAAAAACATTTTAACTTTAATAAATCAATAAAATCTTAATTTGGTGTATGTGGTTTTAAAAAGTCAATTATTTCAATTTTTTAATACGTTAAAAATAAATCATAGAATTCTAATAACAAGAATTACTATAATGCTTAATGAATTCGCCAAAACCCTGTAATTGGAAATTTTTTGGCTAAAGTTATAGATGTAGAGTAGGTAATCTAAATAAATAGAGTATTATTCTTTGTGAAAGTAATGAGACGAACGAGAAGCTCTCCTGATGGTAAGAGCTTGTCCATGACCATCGCAGCGATAAACGGAACATAGTAGTAAAACAAAGTCCGGGGCATCGCTGCTTTGGCGCTCATTACATTAGAGACTTTCGATGGTTAGTCTCAACAGCCCAGTAATTTCGCTAGCTGCTGCGAAATTACCGGAACACACATTACTGCTTTGCGGCAGACACTGGTACATGAAGAAATCTATCGTACCTTACATACATAGAAAATCTGGGAAATCTACCACCAAGTAAATAGATTAGGTTCCCTTGTATTTTCACACATTGGCGTGTTTTCGCTTTTTTAATAGAACTTAGGTATTTGGAACAAACAAATAAATAAATATCATAGGACATTACACACAGCGCCATCTGACCCCAAACTAAGCAAAGCTTGTACTATGGAAGACTGATAACTGATAGAATACTTAAATACTTTTTTTGTTGTAAATACATACTAACAATACATACAGTACACCCAGACACAGAACAAACATTCGTATATGTCACAAAATGCTTGTCCTGGGTAGGAATCGAACCCACGCCCTTCAGCTCTCGGAGCAGATATACTACCAATGAACCAACAGGGCTGTCAATGTAGATAAATTAGGACAAATTGATATTAGCTGACGTTTTTTTTTTGTAACGTGAATACCGTATAATTAGCCTTCTGTTAAAAATATTGTCTGGCTCTCAAGTGAGACTACTGGAACACATCTTTAGATGCTTAGCGACAGATTTTCAAGTCGAAGGTGGTAGCTAGCCAGCCGAGTACTAGAGAGTACGCTACCACCATGCTATGGTTTCCTCACGATGTTTTCCTTCACCGGCAGCTCAAGCTTGTTGTTGGGGTTTGAACCCACGCCCTTCGGCATGCGAACCAACCGCGCTAACCACTGAGCTATCATCGCTACATAGTTAATTTATTTTAAGTGTCGGCTTTAATTTAATGAATTTTTAAAGCATTTTGCTATCGTTATCTCAATGTATCTTTTTAATAAAAGCAGTGTACAAAAACTCGATCTAAGTTGAAATTCTACGAATGAACATTTAACTTTAATAGTTCGGAATACTAATGGTAGTTACTTAAAGCTCACTTACATGACTTGTTTGAGTTCTCCTTTCACCACTTCTACCATAAATCGCAATGACACCAAAACATATTAAAAAAAAATGCAAAGGACAAAAAAAATCACGTAAAATTTGTATCAGTATGTTTCTGGTTATCCAAAAAAATTATACAAATAAATCACGGCTCAAGATTATTGCATTTTCATGTTTTTGTATAAAGAAAAGAAAGAAAACCGTTTAATTCTGTAACAAGCACAAAAACAAACATACAGAGACAGACAAAAGTTACAAAATAGGGGCTCACCTCAGCATAACAACAACTAGAAACATACAACACATAATATAACAATTTTTATAGTTATTTTATGTATATTTTTATTATACATAAAATCTACGAACGAACGAACGAACCATAATCAAAGTCTGTACAATACTACAAAATAATGATGTTTGTTCTTGCCGGAAAATTCTTAACAATATAACACTTGGTTGAACACTGACTGACCCATACTAAATTTAGACTTCGGTAATACAATTTTTATTTTTTTCATTTTGTTGAGTACATATATATAATTATTATTTTTTGTAACTTTGACATTTTATATTGTTTATTATTGACATTTCGATTGTATTTTTCTATTTTAAGAATAATTATGTGAATTTGAACATTAACTTATTCTTGTCGAGACGTCCGGCTCGGTCGATGGTCGAGCACTGAATGGAAGTGGTGCACATTCGCTGAGATCTGATTGCGTACGCATATAATTTGATTCAATCGTTTCAACTTTGATACAGGATGTTTCTATTTCGTTTTATCTTTTCATTACTTGGCATTTATAAACGACTTTGAGAGACAAAACGGCTCAAGGCGTGTCTTGAAGAAGCAACGTTGTGTTATACTGTTTAGAGACTATGAAGTTAAAGATATTAATTTCAAATGGTCAGGCGTTATCACTTACCACCAGGAGAGCATTTCGTTCGTCTCATTACTAAATTTCATTTACTTTAATTCAATGATTTAACATGGAAATGACGGGATTATTTATTATACGGGTTTCCTCGGGTGTTTTTAAAAATTGATAGGATAAGAGTTTGACCACAGCTTAGGAACCTTATACTATAAGACTTATTTATTATAGTATAAGACGATTTTTTAAAGGGGTTGAACCCCTCCCCTTCCTATTTAATATTTATTAGGTTTTTTGGTTTTGTTTTTGTTTTTTCCTTGTCATTAAAATCATCGTATGATCTTAACATTGCGCATTTTCGTGATCTTACGTAAGAAGTGAGTTATCCCGTATAAGTTAAACTATAATTCATTCAATGATTTTATCTTTTGTACAACTTTGTTTTTTGCTACTCGTAAGTTGAATTAGTTTGAAAATAAATATAGTAAATTATATAACACGTGAACATGAACACACTGTATTTTTTAAGTATTTATTTAACAACTACGGATGTATACTTGCAAACGTAATTGGGTATTGTTAGTATGTATATTTCTTATTTTTTTGAGTTAAATTTGGTTAATTTTTGTGAAGGGCACTTAAAGATAAGCATTTTGAGCGACTTTAAGATTGAGGAAGATCTGAATTTGAAATTTTAATTTCATTTTGTTGTTGAGATAACTATCGTTCAAACCAGATATAAAATATACAACTGGCGGCTTTATCGCTAAAAGCGATATCTGTCGGGTAACCTTAGTACTTCTTTGGACTACCAATAATTCCCAGCCGTCTTTAAAGTGTTAGATTTAATTATTTTTTTTTAGTTTTGTATAATAGTGTTGTACCTAATCGGTTTTTATATACTATAAAATGGGTAGCGTTCGCGGTAAAAAATATAAAATTTGTCGTTTTCAAACAAAAAATACATCGTAAAATATTTATTTCATTCATTAATTTTTGAGCAATTATTGCGTAAACAAATAACAAACGTACATACATGCAAACTTTCACATTTATAATAATTATTTATTGACTAGCGACCCGCTCCGGCTTCGCTCGGGTGCAATGTAGATACCAATGTGGCGCATATGCATGTATTATACATATAAACCTTTCTCTTGAATCATTCTATCTATTGATGGAAACCGCATTAAAATCCGTCGCGTAGTTTAAAAGATCTAAGCGTACAGACTGCGGAAAGCTACTTTGTTTTGTACTATGTAGAGATTTATTTTTCCATAAACATTGTGTACATTAATTATTACATTATAAATCACGTCACAATAATTATACAGAGCAAAATAGTAAAAAAAAAATGTATCAAAAAAATAACTCTCCGAAACGGTTATTTATTTTAATAAATTAGTCGAGCAATAAATAGCAAAAAAAAAAGCAGTTTAAATCAATAGTCGATCGATTAGCGTCGTTTCGCGGTTATACTTGCGTTTTCTAGGATAACATGTAACGTGTGTTATGGTAATCTTAGCTTTAGCTATGTTCCAAATTTTATTCAAAATTATCCGTTACAGCGTGAAAACAAACATACAGGCACATTCACACATATAAATGTGGTTACCTGGTTAGGCGCCTATAGATTTAAAGTTGTTTTTTTAAAGATGTCTTCTATTTACGTTTGGATCTTTATAACTGTATAAACATCTGAAGCCATTACGAAGTCGTGACCATTCACGTTCTTGACTTGACGTAAACAAGTGACATTTGCTGCACATCTGCACTCGCCTTAACCTCGGAAAGCTGTACAGGGTCATTTTTAATTAATTGACCACCGCTGGCATTACACGATTTTTAGGAAAATTTGGGCGCCCGGTACGCTTTACTTTCTACAATAGTTCTGCTAATAAGTAGATCTAAAGACCATCCATACATGGTGGATGTTCCCTATGTACGCACAAAGCGTTCGATTCCACATTCAGGAACGCGTCTTGTTCGTCTCATTACATTTGCGTTAAGGGGGTTCAATTTCCATACAAATAATTTTTTGCCATTTATGGACAAATGGAGCATAATTTTACAGTGAAATCACAGCTACTGGCATTTATTTTGGTCTTTATTTGTGGTACTGTTTTATTCAAGCATAAATCTTTGATTTTCAAAAATCATAAATCTTTCATAAATTTAATTTTATGCTAATAATCTACTGTTTTATTCAAGCATTGTGATTTATTGCAAATAAAGACCAAAATAAATGCCAGTAGCTGTGATTTCACTGTAAAATTATGCCCCATAAATGGCAAAATGGCATTTGTCCATAAATGGCAAAAAAATATTTGTATGGAAATCGAACTACCTTAAAAAAAAATTATCCGTAACAAATCCTTTGCATATATAAAAGCTTCTTTTAGAAAACTTATTTGTGATATACTTTATTTATTAACAATATTTAACTCTGCAATTTAGTTATCGCTGTCGCTGTCAGATAAAATAATTCTTCAATAAGTAGTCGCATAAACAAGTCTAGTATATCAATTCAAATAAACTACGAAACTGAAAGACATTCGTAAGTTATCATAAGATTAATGTATTAGTTATCTTTATTTGTGGGTCTCAAACATACGCACGCTGTGACGTCATAAATTAAACACGTTTTGGTGGCAACGTAAAAGAATGCCGTCTTTCTATTTCTAAGTTATCTTCTTAAACTTTTTGATAAATATAAACTCTTTATTGTTCATACCAGAAAAACCTTATGAGCTAGTGACTTGTATTTCATTTTTCACAGGTTAGGTGTTTGACCACAGCTCACCTGATGTTATGTGGTCGAAGATGGTAAAGCACACCAAGCCTGCAATGGCTCTCAAGTGAGGCTTCCGGAATACACCGTTAGATGCTTAGCGGCAGATTTTCAACATGGGTGGTAGCTACTCAGCCGAGTGCTAGAAAGTACCATAACACCATGCTATGGTTTCCTCACGATGTTTTCCTCTACCGTCAGCTCAAGCTCATAGTTGGGGTTTGAACCCACGCCCTTCGGGATGCGAACCGACCGCGCTAACAACTGAACTTTCGTCGCTACAAAAAAAAAAACTATTTAGCACGCAACGACTATGTTACCACGTGGTACGATTCCGGCACACATCTTTAGCTTCTTTTACTTTCTACCAAACTAATGTATTATATCTCTTATTCCAGGTTAATGTTCTACAAGAAGAGAAAAGACTACATCCAGCTCACGAACGGTGAAGATGTCAAGCTCCTATCGCGACCCTTCACTGAAATGAGGAGCATGAACGGGGCCCAACGCCTGCGGTGAAGGCGTTACTACTGGTCCTCACTTCGTTCTCACTCGATCGAGACAACTTCGACAAGAGATAGAAACGATAACTTTACATCTCAGAATATTTCTATTCAATTAGAAAATTTAATATCTGCTTTTAAAGTATAAAATATTACAAAACATAAATTAATGGTTACCCTGATCCGTGAATTGAGTGTAACTTGTAATATTCACCCAAAGCATTGCCAGTTTTTACTCTTGTTTTTTTTTAAAGTGTAAAATGAAAAGTAAATAAATATAGAGTAAAAAAACTGAATGGCTCTTCGAGTAGGGAAATTCAATTTCACTCGTATTGCAGTTATTATTGACTATTGTCACAATTGTATTTTATTCAGTGGGCATCTCGCGCATTTTACATTGTACAGAAAAAGCTGTGCCAATGGTTAAAGATTTGTGTCACAAAATTACTTGATAAAACGCTCACATGAATAATGTTAACTCAAAGTCGCTCAGCGAGCTATGGAGAGAGCTATGCTTGGAGTTTCTTTGCGTGATAAAATCCGTAACGAAGTAATCCGACATAGAACTAAAGTCACCGACATAGCTCAAAGAATCAGTAAGCTGAAGTGGCAGTGGGCCGGCCACATTTCTCGAAGAACCGATAACCGATGGGGTAGACGAGTTCTTGAGTGGAGACCGCGTACAGGCAAGCGTAGTGTAGGGCACCCTGCGGCCAGGTGGTGTGACGACCTGCGTAAAGCGGCGGGAAAGCAATGGACGCAAAAAGCTGTCGACCGAGCTCAGTGGCGTGCATTGGGAGAGGCCTACGTCCAGCAGTGGACAGCGAAGGGCTGATGATGATGATGGATAATGTTGAATTTGTCATCGATTTTTTTGCTACCGAATTTTATCCCACTGGTGGACAAACATTTCTCAAATTCAACATTGTTTATGAAACAAAGACACGACAAAATGATGTTAAATAACTAAAATATTTCTGTAATATTTTTTTAACCGGCGAACAAAATGTATCCTAAATTACCTTAGACGTATAAAAGGCACTACTTTTTATTCTCGAACAGCTTTTTGTAAGACCCACACATCGCACTCGATCGAGTTGAAGCGAGAGTGAGTTGATTGACTGATTGATGGATTAGTTAAAAAGTATTTATTACTATTTTAAACATCATCATAATTTTATTATCTAGAAATTATGAACATACTTTGTTATTCAGTTGCTGTCATGCTGAAGATCTTTAATCACCACCTAAGCTTGTTACCAATAAGCTGTGGCTAAACGCCTAGTAGGACAGCTATTAAATAAGTAAAAACGACAAGCGTCAAAATAACGCCTTTATTTTTGTTACAACATTTCTCAGAATAATATTAAATCCAAATGCAAATACAGAATTGATTAGTCTTGTGTAAAATATCGTAAACAAAATATTTAAGCACAAATAGTTAATTATATACAAAGTATTTTAAATAACAATCGTTTTGTATTGTAGCTCAAATCGGAGTGCGGTGAAACCGCAATGATTTTCGAGTTGAATTCGAGTTTTACTCGATTCAATTGTGTCTATTAAAAACTTATAGTAGGGCTTTTTTCATCATTTATCAACAAAAACATAATATGCCTATTCATAATTGTTACGGTAAAATAGTAGACAAAAGTTATTAAAATATATCATGAAATTCAGTATTTTGAAATCACGCTGTTCTTTTCATATTGTTTGTAATACCGACCGCGCTAACCACTGAGCTATAATCGCTACATATATAGATATACAGAATCAATAATTAGCTATTTTGTTATCAGTTATCTGAAATACCTCCCACTAAGGAAGCAGAATTATTAACTCATTTTAAGTAACGTATTCTAAATGTTCGTCAGATATTTGGAGATATACTGAAGCCATTTGAAGGAAATAATTTTAATCCCGTATAAATGATTGTCCTTGTGACATTGGGATACAATATCGATCTATGTTTACAAATGTGAATTTATGAATGTAGTTTATCTCCCGTGTGTACACAGAAAAGTAGCAAATCTAGAAACATGTTTATTCTGTGATGAGTATTTTCAATATTTCTAATCTTATGCAAAGCATCATATATCTTTAGCTAATTTATATAGGTATTTATAATCATCGACCACACCCTCACTTAACATCAGGTGAGTTGTGGTCAAATACTTAGCCTGCCACCAATTAAAAAAAAAGCTTTTAGTTGCTTTGTTCTGAATAATATATGTTTTAAAATAATTCAGAACAGAATTGATGTAAAAAAACCGGCCAAGTGCGAGTCGGATTCGCGCACGAAGGGTTCCGTACCATTATCTATAAAAACGTCAAAATAAAATCACGTTTGTTGTATGGGAGCCCCACTTAAATATTTATTTTATTTTATCTGTTGTTATAGCGGCAATAGAATAGGTACATCATCTGTGAAAATTTCAACTGTCTAGCTATCATGTCCGTTCTTGAGATATAGCCTGGTGACAGACGGACGGGCGGACAGCGAAGTCTCAGTAATAGGGTCCCGTTTTTGCCCTTTGGGTACGGAACCCTAAAAAGACGTTAGTTTATGACATTGAAAAAATTGAACATTGAATATATACATATTGTATTGTATAATAGATATTAAAATAGTATTACTAGATTTATTAGTCTTTAGTTTTTATATACATAGTTGTAAGTAGGCAATTTTTTTTTTTAAAGTATTGGATAATTTTTGAAGGATATTTCGCGAGTAGTTTTTGGGCCCTTGATTAGTGTGCAAATGTGCATGTACAATTTAGAATAGTCAATTTAACCATATACTGACACACTTTTAGAATACGTTACTTAAAATGAGTTAATAATTCTGCTTCCTTAGTGGGAGGTATTTCAGATAACTGATAACAAAATAGTTAATTGTTGCTGCTGTATATATGTAGCGATGATAGCTCAGTGGTTAGCGCGGTCGGTTCGCATGCCGAAGGGCGTGGGTTCAAACCCCAACAATGAGCTTGAGCTGCCGGTGAATGAAAACATCGTGAGGAAACCATAGCATGGTGGTAGGGTACTTTCTAGTACTCTGCTGTGTAGCTACCACCCTCAAGTTGAAAATCTGCCGCCAAGCATCTAACGGTGTGTTCCGGCAGCCTCACTTGAGAGCCAGTTCCATTCCAGGCTAGGTGTGCTTTACCATCTTTGGCCACACCGTCACTTAACATCAGGTGAGCTGTGGTCAAACACCTAGCCTGTCAAGCATTAAAAAAAATATATAATACGTTATGTTGAATGAAGGCTTGAAATAAGGAAATCTGAAGGATTTCTTAGTGTTCACTAAACCTATCAGTCATTAAAAAAATCTATACTGATTAGGTCAAGAAACATCCTTTAAAATTTATTCAATACATATGATAATTACAATAGATCTATGTATTTTAATGCATTTACTAAGCGTGATTTCAAAATACAAACATTTGATTGAACAGTGACAATTTAAATTATTATTTATGTTAATAAACCAGCTATGTTTCTTAAAAGTTACACAGAATAACTTTGCGGCAATATGGTACATATTCGTGTCTACAAATTACGTTGACTTGACTTTCGTACCTTCGTTTGTTTCCAATCAAAAGTCATCGAAAGCCTCCAAAGCAGCGATGCCCTGGACTTTAATTTGTTACTCAGAGTTCTGTGTATCGCTGCAATGGTCATAGACAGGCGTTATCTCTTACCATCAGGAGAGCGTCTCGTTCGTCTCATTATTTTTTACATAAAAAAAACATAAAAGGTTATACGCTTAAAGTATACAAAGCTGAGAAGGGGGCATTACACTCGTCATTGTTAACAACTTTTACTGTGGAATCGACTCTGAAATCGCAAAGGAAATCAGCTGTTTCATACGTTTCGTTGAAGGTCAATGACATGTTTAATTTTAAATCCTAGGCGAATATGTACACGATATTGATAGTTATAATTTTGCCTCTAGGACTTCTCATATTGCAGGAATTATATTTAAATAACTTAACAACAATTTAAAAATTCAAAACTTATCCTAACCTTACTTAATATTAAAAACTAAAACAGATTTGACAGCCCAGTTGGCTCATTGGTAGTATGTCTGCCTTAAGAGCTGTAGGGCGTTGGTTCGATTCCCACTCAGGGCAAACATTTTGTGAATAAACAAATGTTTGTTCTGTCTGGGTGTACTGTATGTCTATCCAAAAAAAACAAGTATTTGGTTATTCTATCAGTTATCTGACTGCCATCACACAAGCTTTGTTTAGTTTGAGGCCAGATGGCGCTGTGCGTAATGTCCTACGATATTTATTTATTATTTAAATCCTCGTCACTGTTGTAACTGAAACGTCTCTTAAGCGGAAATGAACTAAATATATACCTTGAATATTCAAAATGAATTTCCGCAAAGTAACGAATCAATCAATCATATATACAAACTTAAGATATTAAAGACGTCAAGCGGAAAAATCTTATATATTCCAATCTTGCTTATTCTGCAGTCAAGACTTTTGTCTTCCATCGGTCCTTTACCCTCAATCTTGCTGAAAATGATGAGTTAGAGAAGTTAGTATCTTGTTCAACTTTCCTTCGTTTGACAGCTTGCAACTTGCTGCGTCCGATTGATGCAAAGCATCTTACGGTATCACATCACATCTCTTTGTATACGCATCCCATTTTCTCTGTGGGAGAAAAGTGATATTTCTAAGCCGTTTGTAAGCCCTTACCATGTTTCTACTTGGCTTAACACGTCTAATGTTAGCATGATATATTATGAAACGAGATATAAGTCATATTTTTTTTTAAACTTGCAAGTCTTTTGAAAAGATTAGCGGTAACGGTGTTAACATTATACATAATTATATCTCTAAATATTATGAATTAAAATTTATTTAATGTAAGCTTTTATCGTTCGATTACTATACAAAGTTATAAAAACCGTTTTAACCGTTTCGAACCTATATACAGTAAAAGCTCTTTATTCGGGGGGTATACATATACGTTCCATAAATATGCCGCGAATACAGAAACCGTGGATGTGGAATGGTAACTAGTATGGAATCATAGGGGGCACGTTCTAACGTTCCGAAATAGAACCAATATGTATCAAAATAAAACCAGGGTTTAAAAATTATTGTTTTTTTTTTGTTATATCGCCTTTGAAAAGTCTTTAAATTCAGATTGATATTGGGCTGTAGTATTAATAAATAATTTGTCGTTTCAAAATAAGGCATTCGACAATGGCCTTCATAACTGTATTTAAATTAGTCCACTCGGTTACATCTTTTATAAAAGCCGCCTCGGTACGTACCAACAGTACATACATACTCAAAAGATGCTGATACGATTTTGTAGCGATGATAGCTCAGTGGTTAGCGCGGTAGGTTCGCATGCCGAAGGGCGTGGGTTCAAACCCCAACAATGAGCTTGAGCTGCCGGTGAAGGAAAACATCGTGAGGAAACCATAGCATGGTGGTAGGGTACTTTCTAGTACTCGGCTGGCTAGCTACCACCCTCAAGTTGAAAATCTGCCGCCAAGCATCTAACGGTGTGTTCCGGCAGCCTCACTTGAGAGCCAGTTCCATTCCAGGCTAGGTGTGCTTTACCATCTTCGACCACACCTTCACTTAACATCAGGTGAGCTGTGGTCAAACAACTAGCCTGTCAACCATTAAAAAAAAAATACGTTAATAAATGACAATTCTTTTCTGTTTACCGATTGCATCCGCGAATAATGAATTTTTTTGCCGCGAATACAGGAACAGGATTCCAATTTTTTCACCCGCGAATAAAGAAACCGTGAATAAGGAACCTTTACTGTACCAATACGGCTGAAGCGTGAAAACTGTAGATAATTTTGGGTGCTGGTCACCTATTGTAGTTATGCATTACATTATTGTAGTTATGCATTATGTTTACAGTATAATTAAATAGTATCAAATACTGGTTATCTCTTCTACAAGCTTAATGGTGTGACGTATTTGAAAGTGTTAATCGTTTAAACTAGAGATGAGACGGATAGATGTTTTGCCGGATACCGGATACCGTATATACGGCCAACCTTAAAGCCGGATATCCGGCCGAACATAGCCGTTGTAGCCAAACACATCACGATGAAGGAAAAACGCTATTGAGATTGCACGTGAGATTGATTTTTATCTGAATACAGTGCGCATTGGTGGCGATCGTGAGCCTTATATTTGGGTCAACTAATGCTGTACCATACCCAAACTTAACAAAGTTTGCTAGATTTTATCTTTCAGCGCCCTGCAGCAGTGTGTACAGCGAAAGCCTTTTTTCGGTAGCTGGTCTTGTACACAAAGACAATCGAAAACTCGAATTTTCTTTGTTCTGTAATAAAAAAATGATAATTCTCTTTGTTATGTAGATTAAATAAAGTGCTTGAGTATAAACTTTATCTATTTGTCGTATTTTTTTGAAATCCGGTATCTGGCCGGATACTCGTTTATTATCCGGTATCCGGCCGGATTTTAATAGTAGGCCGGATAGGCCTGATACCGGATACTTGCCGAAAATCCGTTACATCTCTAGTTTAGGCCGCCAATTAACGTAACATTTTGTGTTATAAACAAATGTTGGTTCTGTGTCTGAGTGTTAAAGATTAATTGATTTCGTTTAAATCATCACACCATTACGTAAGAGAAAATTGTTTAAAAAGTATTTTGCACATCAGTAGGCAAAACGTAATAACTTATACATGTGTATTTTCCATCAAATCTCATCTTTTAGTTATGTACATACATAGTATAAAATCATGACATGTAAGAAGTATTTAAAGTAAATAAAATAGGTTTTACGCATATTTTTGTTTAGACAATGTTTTGTATTTATAAGTTGTGATTATTTTGAATGAATCGAGCTGCTGGAGGTATTTTCTAAAGTCATACTTAACTTGGAAAATTTTGTGAAATTTAAACAATTATTAATAAGACGAATTTTGAAAGTTTGTGACAGATGTAAACGTGCTGATAATAATAATTATTATTATTGAACCAAATAATAAACACGGCTGCCTTAAATTATACCCAGTGTCACTCGAGATGATGCAAGGATTCTAATGATACCCCATACATCCAAACTTGTTCAGGCATTTAAAAGTTATGGTAGAATAAATAAACTCACACATATCTTATAAAAATAACACTCCTTTTTTGGGCAGTCGTGTAAATTTTTTTCTGTCTTTTTCGTTGCAGTACAAGGACAGCAACATTTTAACAAAGTTTAGATCTATCAAGTAAAACTTTCAGTTCTTATTGGTTATTTATTAATACTTTACTAGATTATTTTATCATGAATAAAAACATAATATGTGAGTGTAAATTTTACCAATTGTTAAAAAATATTCACTATGACTTAAAAATGTATTTTTTAAAAGCCTCCAGCCTCGTTTGTGATATGTTATTTTGTATATAAATCCTATCAAATTTTAATTGTAGCCATTTTGTTCCTAGGCAATTTTGTTTGAGATATTTTTTGACAATTCTTCAATTTTGGAGTTACTGCGTTTTTCCAGTGGACCGTCGACACTGATGTTAAAATGTGATGGCATGTATTAGAATAGTGTAGAATGAATTTTTTGACAATTAAACAAGATTTATAAATGATTTCTTGTGTTTTCTTTTTAACTCCATGACACAAACAGAAATGTTACAAGTTTAACCTGAAACATCGTTTTTTGTTTGAAAGATGATTTGTGTTCAAGTTGATAGTTGATAGATGGTAGTTAGATGTGTTTACCATTTACGATTACATCATGAAAGCTGAGGTTAAACACTTAGACGTTAGAGAAATTAATAGGAATTGTGGCATTTGGCCATTGCCGGAGGTGAAGAAAATTCCTTTTTAGTGCATTTGCTAAACGTGCAAGTATTACGGGATTGGCGCAAATTTCTGAAACCTTATTTTTTTAACGGTTTACAGGCTAGTTGTTTGACCAAAACTAACTTGACGTGACGGTGTGGTTGAAATGGTAAACGCACCGTAATGAGACGAATGAGACGCTCTCCTGATAGCAAGAGCCATATATAACGGTGTGTTCCGGCAGCCTCACTTGAGAGCCAGTTCCATTCCAGGCTAGGTGTGCTTTACCATCTTCGACCACACCTTCACTTAACATCAGGTGAGCTGTGGTCAAACAACTAGCGTGTCAACCATAAAAAAAAAAAGAGAACGCCTGTCCAATACCATTGCAGCGATACACAAAACTTTGAGTAACAAAACAAAATCCAGGGCATTTGGCGCACATTACTTTCGATGGTTAGTCTCAACAGCCCAGTAATTTCGCTAGCTACCCTTCGAACCGAAACACAGTATGTAAGGCTGCCGGAGCACACCGGTAGGGGCTTGGCCGCAGATTTTAAACTTGAGGTGGTAGCTAGCCAGCCGAGTAAAAAAAAAAAAAACAAAAATAACAACAAATAGAGACAAACAGTTACAAAATAGGGGCTCACCTCAGCATAATACTGGTCACACTAATTAGTATGACCAGCGCTGGTCTTCCGGTGAGCCCTCGTCGGTGAAACAAAACAAACATAACAAATTACCAACAACAAATAAACAAAACGAAATAAAAAATTCAAACAACAAACTACTATGCAAATAACTCTTCTCAAAATATCAACATACAAATAACAAAAGTACCAGAAGAGAGAGAGAAGGAGAGAGAGAGAGAGAAAGAGTACCAGAACATACCCTTCCATGCTATGCTTTTCTCACGATATTTTCCTTCACCGGCAGCTCAAGCTCGTTGTGGTTTTAATACCCGCTCTTCGGCGTGTGACTGCGCTAGCCACTGAGCTATCATCTACATGTAGTAGATCTAGCGGAAGTTTTAGGAACTACCAACTAGAGAGTACTAAGCGAAGACTGTAATGGGAGGTGAACTACTTAAGTCGAGAAGCACTTTACAAGTTTCAACAAAGTTCACAGCCGTTGTCGGTAGATGACGCTTTTACACAATATTGAGCATTTTTATGTAAAAGTAATGAGACTAACGAGAAACTCTTCTGATGTTAAGATGTCCATGACCATTGCAGCGATATACAGAACTTCAATTCCGGATCCGAATGAATGAATAAATACTTTTTATATCAAAGCTTATTTTATCAGCTTTGATATAAAAAGTATTGTATATATGAATATCGTACAAATCTCTTTGCTTTACAAATTTATAATAACAACATTTCTATATACAACCCTTTAGTACGGATGGCTCGCCAGTATAATGTGATGGCAAATAAGGATATAACTGTTCGGAGTTTTGGCGGGAACGCGGGAAGAGTCGTGTCGCTCCGTTGTATTTTTTTCCAAAACTTGTGTTTTGTCGAGTGTTTATGCATAAAAATGGTGGTTTTTTATTCATAAAGTGCCGAATTACATGCGTGAGTGTGGGAAAATGATATAATGTGGTGAAACATGAGTGTTCGTGGTGCTTCCAAAACTCCATCGAAGCTTTATAGTAAAGTCGCCACTACTTTACTAAAGCATGACTGGACTTGACTGACACAGACTGGACTTGACTAAGACTGGACTTTGACTATAACTAGCTACGAGGACACTTATTTAACTTTTGTAACTTGACAATATATAAATACTTGACACTGGCAAATGCTAAAACGCGACACCAAAACCAAAGAAAAAAAAAACTGTTGACATCTCTCCTAAATGTAGAACTTATGTCAAAAATATTTTATGTCCTAAACGCCTGACTCAGTCCGACCCCTAGCTAATAATATAGATATACTGCACTCATAATGATAATTATTTAAACGCTAAACCAATATTGCGAACATGGTCTGAGTTGCAATCCCGCTTAGATCCAACTTTCCTCTAGTCTAATTTTTTACTGATTGTAATTTGTTTTGTGTGTTTGAATTTAAAAAAACTAAATTCCGTTCAGCTGTTCTTGCGCGATTGAGTACCAAATTTACGAAAGTTAACATTGATAATATTAAATACTTCGAGTAGTGTATAAGATTTGTCAAATGATACGTTTCCATAGATAGGTGATGGTATGTAGATATTAAACCTGATTGGTATATGAACGCGTGTTAGGTTTAATATCATAATTAGTCATAACTAGGTCACATTGCAATTTAGGACTGATTCCCTGATGAGGACAAATTACTACCTACTCAGATTGATTGCTTATTCTATGAATTCAGAAGCAGAGCGAAGATAATTAACATTGAAGGCTAAGTGCGGTAACAAGCTACTGTTTGACAAGCTTACCTGATGACACAGATAAAAAACATGTTAGGTACTATATGAGATTTACCGCATAACAAGAACGGCTCACAACAATTTAACTTTTTTTTTATGGTTGACAGGCTTGGTGTTTGAACACAGCTCACCTGATGTTAAGTGACGGTGTGGTCGAAGATGGCAAAGCAAACCAAGCCTGAAATGGAACTGGCTCTCAAGTGAGGTTGCCGGAACCGTTAAATGCTTGGCGGCAGATTATCAACTTGAGGGTGGTAGCTAGCCAGCCGAGTATTAAAAAGTACCCTTCCACCATGCTATGATTTCGTCACGATGTTTTCTTTCACCGGCAGCTCAATCTCATTGTTGGGGTTTGAACCTACGCCCTTCGGCATGCGAACCGACCGCGCCAACCACTGAGCTATCGTCGCTAAATTATAGAGTTTTAGCGGGAAAGCTGAAAAATTCAGCTTCATGTTGTATTATTTCTAAATACTTATGATTTTTCGAGTGCTTATCTATAGAAATAGTGGTGATTTATTTATAAAGTACCGAATTACGAGTACCAGTGTGGGAAAGTAGTATAATGTGGTGAAACATGACTTTTCGTGTTACTTCCAAAACTTCATCATAGCTGAAAGTCACTACTACTTTACTAAAGCATGACTGGATTTGACTGACACGGACTAAGACTGGACTTTAATTACTTTTTTTGTTTATGAAACTTGAAAACATCCAAACACTTGACACTGGCAAATACATAAAATGCGACACCAAAATCAAAGAAGAACAAACAAACAAACAAACAGGAAAATTTGAAACTTTAGCAATTATACTTAACATTATTATGAAGATTAAAATTAAATAAATAGGAATCTTATGTACGTAAAAGCGAACAAAAGCGGTCTACGTTAACAAATATCGAATTCTAGTGTGCATCTGAACAAACAGGCAATTTTTTTTTAATGTAATGTTTACAGCACAAGGTAAGTCGCCATTGGCTACTTTATGTGACAAATATGAGAGTTATCAGTGGCAAAAATATTTTTATTTAAAAAAAAAAACATAGAAACTTAAAGAACAAAACGCAATCAAAAGGTAAATAATACCAAATTGGACAATTTGTTAAATTTGCAACATAATTAAAAGAATTTCATAATAAAAATAAATAATTATTTTTTTGAATTTGTTTTTAATTTAATATTTTGTTATAATAGTGTAGATAGATATAAACCTTTATCGATTCAAATATTATTACATTTTTATTATAAATGAATTTGAATACATAATAATATGCTTTAAAGATTATAGGCGATATTGTACTACATAGAATGAAAAAAAAATGAAATGTAATTTAATGTTCGAAATTAAATTCATAACTGTTTACGAAGGAAAACTTACATAATTATGGGCAACTTAAAATCAAAGACGAGATAGAGACTGCATTTATATGTATAGAGTGTATTTATGTGAGATTGAGAGTGTATTTATATTTATAGTAGGTATGTATTGTAATTCCTACATCTGTCCCCGCGCCCGCCGGTGTGGCATTAGTCGAGATAGCATTAGTGAAAACCTTTTAGGCTTTTGTATGATCACTTATCTCCGATTTATTTTCAAAATTAACAGCTGTTTGTTTTCTATGTAAAATAAAATAAATAAATAACATTTCGTCACTTGTCATCGTCTACGGATTCCCTAGGTTGCCATAAGTAGTTCTAGTGACATAAAATCTTATAAGCTCCTTAATTCATTCCTTACAGAAAAATAGTAAGTTTTTAAACAATTTTAGAATAAAAATATAACATTTAAAAATAACTTCATATTATGTAAACGTTGACTTTTAAAATAATGCTCCCATCCTCTCTTCTAAACAATCGATTTTAAATAAAAATATTAATGGTTGGTGACATAAAAAAATGCTTAAAAATATACACTGTGACCCTATCCGACACAGCATGGTAGCGTTCAAACGTACGGTCAAAGCGAAGGTCACGCGAAATCGTCATCAGAAGCAACTGACCCCGCTTGGAATATCAATAAACATGATTAACATTAAAATTTTTATAGCACGCAGACGACTTTGATTAAATAAACCGTAAAACTTATGTAAACCGTAAGTTGGAGCGGATTTACGTAAGCGATGTTTTCAGTCTTCGGTTAAATATACTTAAGTGTAAACGTATTAGATTGTAATATTAGTTCAGTGGAAGCAGAGAGCGTCATATCATCTCTTAAGGTAAGACAAAGCTGGCACATTTTTTTTTATCAGAAAAAATCAAACGGCAACCGACTAGAATACAAATGAATACATAATTTTGCCGACAACAAAAAAGCTTGTTACTAATAAATAATGTATTTGGTCAATTGAGAGCGATTTCCATTCTAGGCTTAGTAGCGATGATAGCTCAGTGGTTAACGCGGTAGGTTCGCATGCCGAAGGGCGTGGGTTCAAACCCCAACAATGAGCTTGAGCTGCCGGTGAAGGAAAACATCGTTAGGAAACCATAGCATGGTGGTAGGGTATTTTCTAGTACTCGGCTGGCTAGCTACCATCCTCAAGTTGAAAATCTGCCGCCAAGCATCTAACGGCGTGTTCCGGCAGCCTCACTTGAGCCAGTTCCATTCCAGGCTAGGTGTGCTTTACAATCTTCGATAAACGACCAAAATAAATACCAGTAGCTGTGATTTCACTGTACAATTATGCTTCGTTTATCCTTATATGGAAAAATTTATTTGTATGGAAATCAAACCACCTGAAGAGATATTTGTTACTCTGTTTTATATCAAAATGCTCTACAATGAAATATGTAATCAGTGTTTTAAAACCCATTTAATAACATCTTTAAAATTTTGAAGTGACTTGTAACATTGGTGTTATCAATAAAGTATTTGTATTTGTATTTTGTATTTGTATTACGAAATAAAACATAAGAAATCCAAAAGCGTTCGGTGCACGCACGTTTTAAATATCACAAAAACTAATGATCTACATAATTTACATCGACAAAGGTTTCTCGCAAGCCATTGTAAAACGACAAAATACAAATACAAAATATTTTTATTGTAACCATAACTGATGACTAATAATATGTAACCCTGTCTGCTGCTTTAACGTATAGCTGTAGTGCAGCAGACAGTGCTCTCCCTTAAATATGTATAATATCTCCCTTTAATATACTTACCGTTATTGGGCTACTGGCCCACATACCTGTTATAGTAGGTACATTACTGCAGGGGCCGGCAAAAGAAGCATTTTTAAATACTATACTGTACAGCTTGAATACAATAGTAAAGCGCTTCAACAACTATTGTAACTATAACATTCAAATTGAAGGAAGTAAAAAATTGATTGATTTATTGATAACTCTTTATTGTACACACTAAAATACAGAAAACAGAAGAAATAAACTTAAATATAGGTGTAACAACTGGCGATTTTTAGCGATAAGATTTCTAGGCAACCTTAGGACGGATCAGAGGAAGAAAATACGGGATGTGTCAATAACGAGGATATGCACATAGGAAAATGCATAACTATAAGATAAATAATATATCTACATTCTACATTCTAATAGACAGAATAACTAAAAATACACGAATATAAATAAAATTAATTTATTATTTAAAAATAAATAAAAAATGTGGAATTAAAAAAATATATATCTTTTCAATGTCAGGTGCACGAAGTAAATTAAAAAAATATATAAAAACAAGAACTTATTGTTAGACAATAAACAATTCTTAAATAATACTTCCAGATGTACGCTATAGTTACCATCATCTCCATCGTCACGGCAGTCACCGCCCTGCCAGCATCCAGCACCCCCAAAGAATGCATGGAAGACATGAAAAAAAAGTATGCACAACACCTCGCCTTGTTACCAGAAGACCAAGACCATACAGCCATCATGCAGAAGGTCATGGAACAGATAGATGTCAGCAAATGTAAGAACATCAACTTTAGAATTGATATGGGTGAGTATCTAACTTCTGACATAGAAAGTGAAATATACGTAGATACAGTGCCACAGTTATAAGTAGACGGTGGTGCTTTTTAGGATTTTTTAATAATTATTTATTATAGGCCATTTAGGAACTAAATAAATGCTACTAACATATATTTTAAAATATTCATTAATTCTCAAAATGCATATCACTAAAAAGATACCCTCGACTACTCCATTCAATGCTAGAATGTGTTGTTTCTCAAAAGTTCAAAAACATCGGAAATCGAAGATTAGTACGGGACCATTGAATTCATAATTTAGGTACGGAATTAAAAACTTTTTTAATGTTACTTGAGTGTTACCTCTATCGGAGCAGTAAATTTTTGGATATAATTGTTTATTTGTTTTTTAGATGATTCTGAAAAGCATGTACCAAGCAATCAAAATATTTCGAAGAAAAGGATTAGTAAACGTCATCTTCACAATGATTCAGCAGACGTAGAAGTTAATGTTCGTCTAACAGAAAAGAATTACAACTATGATCAGTATGACAGAAATGCTGGTGAAGCACAATCAAGCTCAAATGAAAGACAAACGGGCACATACAATAGAAGAATCATCGAAAATAGAGATTTTGTGCCACGGTATGGCACGCAACGTAGACCAAACGTCAATTATTATCCCACCCAGCAATCAGATGATTCTCAAGATGAACCCAATGACCAATATCATCAATCCAGTAGGCCGGAATACAACTACGATGAATCAAATGTAGATTATTACGATGACATGCAACCATACGTCCCTTACGATAAAACAAATCTTGGTTATCGTAGTGTTAAGCAAAAAAATATTGCCAAAGGACCGACGAATAAATATGTTGATCAAGACGACATGAATAAGAACGCGTCTTTGGAAAATATGACTACATTGCATGAAATCACTACTGAAACCTCTTTCAGCTCCACCAAAAATATTTATAGGGAAACACGAAAGCCCTACACGGATTCAAACTACGATACCACAAAGGATTCTTTAGATTACACTGCAGAATTGACCACAAAAGATCAAAACGAAGATATAAATTATGCAAGTAATACATTTGAAAGCTCTACACCTTACTTTGTAACAAAAAGTCTACCAGAAAGTGAACTTACAAGTTCAACTATAAGTGAACTTACAAGTCCAACTATAAGTGAACTTACAAGTACCACTATAAGTGAACTTACAAGTACCACTATAAGTTCAAAACAAAGCAAAAACACTGAGAAAGTTCAAACAGAAATAGCTCCCGTTCAAGATTTTGAGAAGAATGACATTCCAGATGATCTTCGACTGCAACAAATAGGCAGCAACGAACTGCAACAAAATAATAAGCTAGTAGAAAATAATCCTTATCAGATTCAAAGTTTTATTCCAGATTTTTCTTCACTATTTTGGTTTATTAGTGATGCATATAAAAACCTAAACACAAATAAACTAAAGCAAATCTTCAGTGACCCAAGTGTAAATGCCTTGCTTACGAGTTTTATAAACGTTTTTAAATGCATAAGCGGAAGTGTCTGTAATTTTTTTAAACAGATACTTAGTATCTTTACGGCAGGGGAATAAAAATGCTTTTAAATACTGTACATTTTTTTCCTTTCTTCCTCATCAGAGCATCTTGTCACTTATGTTGTATACTTGGTGGTAGCAGGAGGTCGTCTAGGTAGGTGCCACCGCAGTGCCAGATATTCTGCCGCTAAGCAGTAGTGTGTAAACATTACTGTGTTCCGGTTTGAAGGGTACTGTAGCTAGCGAAATTACTGGGCTGTTAAGACTAACCATCGAAAGTCTCAAAGTAATGAGCACCAAAGTAGCGATGCCCTGGACTTTATTTTACTACTCAGAGTTCTGTGTATCGCTGTAATAGTCGTAGACAGGCGTTATCTCTTACCATCAGGAGAGCGTCATTTTCGTCTCATTATTTTTCACATTAAAAAAAAAATTGTCAGACAAAAAAACAGAGTCAAATGTTAGTGTGATCCCTTGTCGAATTTTTAGGCTCTCACAGCATATTCCAGACCACTACTTGATGTCGCCTTGCCATTTCTACTTAAGATATCCTGGACTCCTCTTCTCTCTCTTCTTCTCTCTCCTCTTCTCTCTCCTTTTCTCTCTCCTCTTCTCTGTCCTTTTCTCTCTCTTTTTCTCTCTCTTCTTCTCTCTCCTCTTCTCTCTCCTCTTCTCTCTCCTTTTCTCTCTCCTCTTCTCTGTCCATTTCTCTCTCTTCTTCTCTCTCCTCTTCTTCTCTCTCCTCTTCTCTCTCCTCTTCTCTCTCTTTTTTTCTCTCCTCTTCTCAGCCTTTGAGGTGTAAATTTGTTTGTTTAAAATCTATATTACTCTTTTTACCAATAACCCATTATAATTATTCATTATTTATATTATTCGTAGGTATAACTTTGAACTAGCACCAAATGTATAATATAAGGACGAAATGCATTTTAAAATTAATAAAGTAGATAAATTGCCTATCAAGTTCCTAAATATCTTGAATAATCCTTGTTTTAAGTCTGTTTTATTTTTATTTAAGTGAAATTTTAGAAATCATATTTCGTTTACGAATAAAATTTGATAGGTGGTTCGATTTCCATATATTTTTGTCATTTATGGACAAATAGAGCATAATTTTACAGTGAAATCACATTATGCTATTAATCTACTGTTTTATTCAAGCAATTGAAATTTACCGCAAATAAAGACCAATATGAATGCCAGTAGATGTGATTTCACTGTAAAATTATGTTTCATTTGTCCATAAATGGCAAAAATTGATTTGTATGGAAATCGTACCACCTTAAGATTTGAATCGAAAGTAAAATTAAACTTGTTATATTTAAAAGTACAATTAGTAATTTCAATTCTATGAAAAACAATGTATAACAAATCTTTGTGCGAACGTACATCGACGCAATAGCAGATAATAATGAGAATCAACCATTATATTTAGCATAATAATATTGATATTAGGGATAACTAATTTGTTTGAATTACAAATCAGATATTGTTAATGTTTTCAGGTGTTTTGAATAGTAATTTGAACAATGGATATGGAAAAGAATCCTTGTAGAACTGAAGCAATGAACACTGAACAGGTCAAAAGTGTGGTATAGCTGATAAAATTGACATTTACTCATATTGACATAAATTTTATATTTGACTTATTATTATATTGACATAATATAGCCCTGTTTTTGTAGCGATGATAGCTCAGTGGTTAGCGCGGTAGGTTTGCATGCCGAAGGGCGTGGGTTCAAACCCCAACAACGAACATGAGCTGCCGGTGAAGGAAAACATTGTGAGGAAACCATAGCATGGTGGTAGGGTACTTTCTAGTACTCGGCTGGCTAGCTACCACCCTCAAGTTGAAAATCTGCCGCCAAGCATCTAGCGGTGTGTTCTGGCAGCCTCACTTGAGAGCCAGTTCCATTCCAGGCTAGGTGTGCTTTACCATCTTCGACCATACCTTCACTTAACATCAGGTGAGCTGTGGTCAAACACCTAGCCAGTCAACAATAAAAAAAAAAGAACTGAAGGACGTGACTTCAATTCCCACCCAAGATAAACCTTTTGTGATATAATGTTTGTTCTGCGTCTGGGTGTTCTGTATCTATTTCCAAAAAAAAAGTATTTAAGTATTCTATCAGTTAGCTGACTTCCATAGTACAACAAGCTTTGCTTAGTTTGGGGTCAGATGGTGCTGTGTGTAATGTCCTGCGCAATATTTACATTATTTTAGTTTTTTCAATATAGGGTTTGTTTGAATAATGCCGGTTAATAAAAAATACCATACGTTGAATCAAATAAAACGCAAAGTAGTCGCATAAGTAAGTAGGCAAGTAGAAAATATAATAAAATTTACATCGGCGTGAATGTTTGTACAGAAACGTCAGACAGTTCATTTCCACGTGCAATAAATTTAAGATGCACATCTGCGCAAACTAACTGTCTTTTGTGTTATTCCTCTATTGTTCATATGATTGGAATAAGTATAAGAAAATGTGAAAAGAAATTTCACAGGTCAGTATAAATAATGGGGTATTGTAAGATCGCCGAAACATCCATCAAGGTAGGAATATTTTAAAATATATTTTATCATCAGTGAATTCTATCTGTACATAAATTATAAGACAACTTCAGCAGGAAGAACAGTGTACAAAACTGCAAACCGATTTCGGATGATTGTTTTGTAGGAGTTTTTGTTACTTTAATCGAAAAAAATAAAGTTGACCAAATTTTGTTTCAGTTTTACAATATAATGTTTTATAACGACATTCTTAATGTATTATATATAGTAGAACAAATTAAAATTGTACATGGAGTAGTGAACAAGCTATATACAACTCTGCAGTTTAGTTGAACCAAGTGATTAAGGTGGTTCGATTTCCATACAAACAAATTTTTACCATTTATGGACAAATGGAGCATAATTTTACAGTGAAATCAAAGCTACTGGCATTTATTTTGGTCTATATTTGCGGTAAATCACAATTGCTTGAATAAAACAGTAGATTATTAGCAAAAAATCAAATTTATGAATGATTTATGAATAAAACAGTAGATAATGCTAATAATATCCTGTTTTACTCATGCAATTGTGATTTCCCGCTAATAAAGATCAAAATAAATGCCAGTAGCTGTGATTTCACTGTAAAATTATGCTCCATTTGTCCATAAATGGCTAAAATATATTTGGATAGAGATCGAACCACCTTAATGCAAAACAATGTAATAATATGCCAACTCTTTATGACAGCTCTGTTGGTTCATTGGCAGTATGTCTGCTCCAAGAGCCGAAGGGCGTGAGTTCGATTTCCACGTTCGAAGTTCGATTTAGACGGGATACCCTAAACTATTGTTTAAATAGCTTATAGGCTAATCCAGACTGCGAGTGTCTCGGATACCCAATGGCCCAGATTTTTTTTACTACATATAGGCTTGCGTTTGACCGCCAACTCGCCTGGTGTGAAGCGAAGATGCGGTCTACGGTGGAGCACGCTCGCCTAGAAGAAACCGATTCACTCGCGACTTGAAGGCACCCACATTGTATCTATCAGGGAACACCCACTCGGACAGCAAATTCCATTGCTTAGCTTAGTTCGAGTCTTTGGAATGTCAACTACGAAGCGGTGTCGCTTCTTGGAGCTCTGGCTGTCTGATAGTAAAATGTGCAGGGTGGAAATAGGTAACTACCGCCTACCGCCGAGCGGTCAACATTGTGTTAAAATTGTGTCCGATATTTTAATTGAATTTAGTGGTAAAAGTTGTGTTTTCAGTTCAGAATTTATGCTAAACGTTTTGTAAACATTACCATAAAGACCATTGTAGTGAATACAACTTTCAAGATTGAGTGATTTTAACAATAAATACGATTGTAATTATTACATTCGAAGACGAGCAAAGCGCTCGACTTGTGTCGCTACGGAATCGTCCAGTTACCGTGAGCCGTAGCTACGCGAGTTTCGCAAGCTGAGCGAGTTCTACGTACGCTGGAAATTAGATTTGTTTACGGACATCTATAATGAGTGTGCAAAAATGCGCCGGTTGTCCTAGTACAATAAAAGGAACGGCGTTTATGCAGTGTTCTCGTTGTGTTGACAAATACCATTATTCCTGCTTGAACTTCAGTAAGCAAGATTACGCAGGATTAGCTAAAGAGTTCAAAGACTCGTGGATATGCCCTTCGTGTAAGTGTAAACAACCGAAGAATGGGGACAACACAAACACGCCGGTTCGTTCCTCGGTAGTTTCAACGCAAAAATTAGGTTCAGTGGCGGTGGTCGAGGCGTCGCCGCCGGCCTCCCCGTCCTTGCAAGTCGACAACGTCACTGTACGCTCGCGACCGCGTAGCTCCTGCACCTGCACTTGCCTTTCGGCTGAGAGTCTTCGCGAGATTATGAGAGAGGAGCTCGATAGAAAGCTCAATGCCCAACTTGATGTCATTCAGTCGCAACTGACGGACTTTAAGGTGACTCTTACCGCCTTTCGTACTCAGAACGAAATATTAATACAAGACAACAAATCGCAGAAGGCCTTAATTGCCGAGTTGCAGAAAGATAACGAGAGACTGCGCACCGCTGCCCACGACGTGTCTCACCGCGTACACATGTTGGAACAGTTTTCGCGCTCCACCAACTTAGAAGTGCAGTGCGTACCTGAGCACAAAAGCGAAAATATCTTGAGCATCATCCAGCAACTGGGTAAAACGATCAAGTGTCCAGTAGCCGAGGCCGATGTTCAGTATTGTTCACGGATCGCCAAGCTCGACAGTCAAAGTTCCCGACCCAGGTCAATTCTAGTAAAATTTGGCAACAAGCGCCAGCGCGACATTTTCTTGGCGTCAGTAATAAAGTACAACCGATTCAACCCCAAAGACAGGCTCAACGCCGGCCACCTGGGCATCGGCGGCAACAAGAAGGACCCTGTGTACGTGAGCGAGCACCTCACGCCAGAGGCCAAGTCGCTGCACGCCGCAGCCCGCCACGCGGCTAAGAAACTTGGTTATAAATTCGTCTGGGTTCGGGACGGGAAGGTGTTTCTCAGGAAGACCGACAATTCGGGATACGTCCACATTCGTTCTGAAGAAACTTTGAAGTCTTTGGTCTAATATGCATTTTAACTTAAAACATAATTAATATTTTTGGCAATTATTTTGACATTTCTTTTTTAGTTTAATTTTCATCTCAAAATTAGTGGTTTATTTCTTTAATTTTTACTTGTCTCAGGTACATTTTTTACTTAATTTAATGATACTTGTCTATTATCAAAATGTACGTGGATTAAGAACCAAAACCCTAGACTTGTATAACGAGGTTGTTTCTAACAACTACGACATTATTGTATTAACTGAGACATGGTGTAAGAGCGGCGTCTTCGATTCTGAATTGTTCGATGATAGATATATAGTTTATAGGCGCGATGGTGAATCAAGCAAAATTCATAGTAAGAAAGATGGGGGAGGGGTAGTTGTGGCGGTATCCAAGCGTTACAGCTCCAGGCGACTTCAGGATTTAGAGTCGAATTGTGAAGACGTGTGGCTTCAGTTGGACGGTTTTGACGGTGGTCAACATTTATCTTTTTATTTATGCTCAGTCTACCTACGCTCACCCTTGAAGTATAATGCTTTAAAAGATTTTTTAAGTAATTCCAATTGTATCTTGGAAAAGAGTAACTTCAAAAACGTCATATTTGTTGGTGATTTTAACTTGTCTTGTATAGACTGGAATTTTAGTGATAATACACAATCTCTTAACTGTAAGCCCAATGAAAGCTATTTACCTAATATGCTCCTTGACTTTTGCAACATGAATAAATTGGTACAGTTCAATAATACCTTGAATAAGGATGGCAAAATCTTGGATCTTGTCCTCAGTAACAATACCAATATTACAAACTTGCACGCCACCAATGACGCGCTATCAAAAGTAGATAATTATCACCCACCATTTGTATTTAGCATATCTCATTGCGACGTAAATACAAGTAATAATAATAGTCTAACTCCGAATAATGGATATCGCTTTTGTTTTTATAAGACAGATTATGATAATGTTATTAATGACTTAAATGCTATTAACTGGGAAGAGGAATTAGATATCTGTCCATCTGTCGACGATATGGTTGATGCCTTTTACAAAAATCTTCGCGTCGTTATCGAAAAACACGTACCCAAGCGCTTGCCAAAAAGTAGGAGATATCCAGTATGGTTCTCTCGTCAATTAATTAATCTTCTCAAAGAAAAACTTAAGTACAGAAATAAACTTAAAAAATTTAATAATAACCCGTTGGATAGATTGTCTTATGATCTGGCCAAACAGCGTGCTAAGCATCTCATAGCTATATGCTATAAAGACTATATTTTTCGGCTAGAATCTAGTTTACGTTCTAATCCCAAATTGTTTTGGTCATTTATCAAAAGTAAAAGACAAAATCAAAGTAACTTTCCTGTGCAGATGATTTTTGGTGATAAAATTGCCACAAACGGTATAGATGTTTGCAATCTGTTTGCTGATAGCTTTTCCTCCGTATACAGTGATGTTCATCCGTCTGGCATCAATACTAGTAATACCAAGGCAATGTGCAATAATTTCCTAACAACAATACAATTTGACTACGATCAAGTACTTAAAGTTTTAAAAAAACTGGACTCGAGTAAGGGAGCCGGTTCTGATGGCATACCCGCAGTCTTTGTTTCTAGAACCGCTACAGCACTTGCACATCCACTGCGTCTTATCTACAACCGTTCATTAAAATCTGGCGTTTTTCCTCTTGGTTGGAAGTTGGCGTTGGTGGTCCCTCTCCACAAAGACGGTTCGAGGGATATGATAAGAAATTACAGGCCTATTTCTATTCTCCCTGTTTTCGCTAAAATCTTTGAGCAACTGCTTCATCCAATTTTGACTTGGCATTTTAAAAATCTAATTAGTCCCCAGCAACATGGTTTCATGAGGTCCAGATCTACAACAACAAATTTGTTGTCCTTCATTAATGCCATTTCCGTTGGAGTAGACAAGCGGTTGGCCATTGACGCCATTTACACCGACTTCAGCAAAGCGTTTGATCGTGTTAATCACCAAAGACTCGTGCAGAAGCTTTCGGCATATGGTATTGCTGAGCCACTGCTGAGTTGGTGCACGTCTTACCTTTCTGATCGTCGGTCAACAGTTGTGGCGTCTGGATTCTCCTCTGACTGTTTTCCGGCACTGTCCGGAGTGCCGCAAGGTTCCCATCTGGGGCCCCTATTTTTCAACGTATTTATCAATGATATCAGTGATTGTTTCCTTCACAGCAATCACTATTTGTTTGCTGATGACTTGAAGTTGTTTAAAGTCATAAACAGCTCTTCTGATGCGTTGCTCTTACAGGGAGATATCGATCGTCTCGCTACATGGTGTTGCTGCAACGGAATGGACCTCAACACATCAAAATGTTACTCTGTTCACTTTTCTAGGAAAAAGACCAGAATACCCTTTAAATACAAGATTAATAATAGCCATTTAAAGGAGCTTGAAAGTATTCGGGACCTTGGTGTAGAAATCGATAAAGAGTTAAGGTTTCGCATTCATATTGATAATGTCTGTTCGAAGGCGTTTAAATCTCTTGGCTTCGTACTGCGTAACTGCAAAGATTTTAAAAATCCAAATACAAAAATATTACTGTATAATTCCTACGTCCGGAGTACCTTGGAGTACTGTAGCGTTACTTGGAACCCATTTTATGATGTCTACAAAAAGAAGCTTGAAAGCGTACAGAAGCGTTTCATGTGGCACCTTGCTTTTTCTTGCAATGTTGCTAATACCATCAAAAGTTATCCGGCGAGGCTTAAATACTTCCATATGAGCTCTCTTTCGGATCGTAGACGCACGTTCGATTTACTGTTCTTATACAAACTTGTAAACGGAGCACTCGATGCCCCTGAACTGTTATCTTGCTTAAATTTTCCTGTACCAACTACGCAAACCAGGGCTTCGAGGCTCAAAGTCTTAACGAATCCTGGATATTATACCAACCTCGGCAAAAATGCGCCCCTAAATAGACTTATAACGCTACTGAATAGTCTACATAGCAAACATTCCTTGGACATTTTTACTAGCACTGTTAGCAGCTTCAAGCGGGCTATCCGCAATATTAACTTAGCTGATGACATTTAAATTATTGTATTGTTGACTTGTATAATTATCTATTTTATTTTTGACCATGTAATGATGAATTCGTATTTGTAGCTTTTGACTTAATTAGTATTGACAATTTTTTTTTGACTATTGTTTAATTTTGACTGAATATTTAATTGTAATGCATGCCGTCTTCGCCTATAATTGCTGTGACACTTATCTTGACATTTGTAATTTAGTAATTTTATTTTTAATGTATTGGTGTACACTGCGTTGGCGAACTTTATAAATAAATAAATAAATAAATAAATAAATTTAAACTTTGTTACCTTACTGTATAACATTTACTTGGTGGCAGATCCCCTTAGCAAGAGGTCGCATAGGTAGGTACCACAGCAGTACCAGTTATTCTGCCGCATAACAATAGTGTGTAAACATTACTGTGTTCCGGTTTGAAGGGACTGCCGCTAGCGAAATTACTGGGCTGTTGAGACTAACCATCGAAAGTCTCAAAGTAATAAGTGCCAAAGCAGTGATGCCCTGGACTTTGTTTTGTTACTCAAAGTTCTGTGTATCGCTGCAATGGTCATGGACGGGCGTTATCTCTTACCATCAGGAGAGCGCCTAGTTCGACTCATTACTTTTACATAAAAATAAAAATGTTTTATGAGTTTGTGTTTAGTGGGCCCTAACTCGGTCAGTCATGAGTCTAATAATGATACACATTACAGATGCTCCCAATCTTACTGATCTGTCTTGCTGTAAGCGTTCAAGGTAAACCCAGAGCATTCATAACTACGGAACCCTACAACTCATCCGTCCAGAAAAACATAATCATCACTAAAGACTGCCTACTAGAGCTGGCCAATGCTTATGAAATAAAAACTACGATTTCATATAAAGATGCCCAAGATACGAACGCTATACTAGAGAAAATACTAGAAGTATTCAATTTGGACAGCTGCAAGGATATACCGATCAATATTAATATTCGTAAGTTTTCAACTCGATTTAATTACATAAATATGCCCAGGATATAAGCTTGCATATAATGCACTCTAATTGTTTTATTGGGGATTCTGTAGCGACGATAGCGAGGTAGTTAGCGAGGTCGGTTCACACGCCGAAGGGCGTGTGTTCAATCCCCAACAATGAGGAGCTGCTGGTGAAAGAAAACATAGCTAGGAAACTATAAGGTATTTTCTACTACACTCAAGTTGAAAACCTGCCGCCAAGCACCTAACGGTGTTCCGGCTGCCTTATTTGAGAGTAAGTTCTATTCCAGGCTAAATGCGCTTTAGCATCTTCGACCACACCGTCAAATAACATCAGGTGACCTTGTCAAAAAAGATTAGGGAACAACCACTCGGGCAGCGAATTCCAGTATTTAGCAGTTTATATGGTGAAGGTAGAATCAAAATGTTCGTTGCTCATACCATTTTAAAAGTAAGCAACAAAATATAATATAGCATCCCTGTTAGTTCATTGGTAGTATGTCTGCTTCGAGAGCTGAAGGGCGTGGGTTCGATTCCCACTCAGGACTAACATTTGTGTGACTAACATCGATGTTTGTCCTGTGTCTGGGTGTACTGTATGTATTTACATTAAAAAAAGGATTTAAGTATTCTATCTTCCATAGCACAAGCTCTGCTTAGTTTGGGGTCAGATGGCGCTGTGTGTAATGTCCTGCGATATTTATTTATATATTGTAACTTTGTTTTCTTTGCTATTGTAATTGTTATTATTATTAATTATACCCGACTGACTTGTAATGTCATATTACCAATAAATTGATTATGATTACTTTATAGGTAGAGATAATAAATAAAACTTTTGTTTCAGAAATGGATGTCCCTCAACAGTACCGCAAGAAATGAAACTCGAAATAAATGTAACGAATTTATAAGTGTTTTTATTTGCATTTAAAATGGGATACATACATCGAAATAAAAGAAATACTGTAGACACCAGTCAGTCAGTCTTGGATAAAACTAAAACTGGCGAAACACCGAAAAATATCAAAGTTTCCTGTTATTTCAGTTCGTTTGGATTTTCGGCAGACCGAATATATTCTTGTCCATTTTCATTTCTGTTTTCGGTATAAAATCTGTCACTACAACTGAAATATTCGGTTTTCCATCGCATAAAAAAATATTCGTCTGGATTCGGCGGCAAAAATAGAACCACTGTCAAAACGATTGTATTTTTTTTTGTTCTTGTTTCAATTAAATGCAATATATTCCAGCCAAATACTAAAATTGTCAAAAAATAAAAGGCCCGTTTTGACATTTGAGAAAGACCCTAGAACGTACTACAACTTAACTAACGTAACGTAACTTAACGTAACTTGGAACGAAACTGAAAGAAACAATAAAATAATAATAATTAAGTACATAAAGTGTTTTACAAAAATACATAATTTTTTTTTGGCGCGTTATATAATATGATAGAATATATTGCGAGTATTATTTTCGCGCTTACTTTATAGTAGCATGCAAATTCTAATTCTCAAAAACAGTTACGGTCTCAGTCTTTTTTTTTAATACTAGTGTTGTAAGTTGTAATCAATCAATTACTGAATTTCACCAGCTTCATTCGATTTTAATAAATAGTAATAAAATATTGTGTAGTGATCTTTACTGAAAAGAGCTTGAAAGAACTCGAAAAATAATATCGTGAGTATCGAGTCGTATGGTTACATCACTAGTTACGTCGCGATGACAAATGTCAAAACGGGCCTGTTACGTTTTTACGACTTTAATGACATAAGGAACTTAAAGGATCAAAGCATTCGTTACGTCGAGTGAAGACTTGAAACATGAAAATCCGAAAACCAGCTTAGTGTTCAAAAATGTGCACGTGTTTACATGCACAACGTATCGTGTCAAAGCCACACCCCGATTTTAAAAATGCCTATGACAATCTGAAAGCGACAGCACTGTGAACTCCACAAAGCGTCATTTCCACCTATCCACACCATAAATAATGATAACTTCGCTTTAATTCCAGTATTTGATAGTTCATAATTCGTTGTCTGAGTGCTTTCCCGTGTTCTTTAGCGCCAGACAGACGCGTCAAAACTTGCGATGTGCTTAGTTATATATATCAAATCATTATTGTATATTATTTATCGACGCTATAGCGAGAGACTAGCGGCCCGTCCCGGCTTCGCACGTGTAAACAAAACTTTATTAACAATAAATAATATAGCTTGTAATACTTAGTGATAATGTAGTATTTTTTTAATGGTTATTTGACAACAGCTTACCTGGTGTTAGGTGACGGTGTGGTCGAAGATGGTAAACACACCTAGCCTGGCATGAAACTGGCTATCAAGTGGGACTGCCGGAACACACCGTTAGGTGCTTGGCAGCAGATTTTTCAACTTGAGGGTGGTAGCTAGACAGTCGAGTGCTAGAAAGTACCTATCCTACCACCATGCTATGGGTTCCTCACGATGTTTTCCTTCACTGGCAGCTCAAGCTCATTGTTGGGTTTGAACCCACACTCATCGGCGTGCCAAGCGACCGCACTAACCACTGAGCTATCATCGCTACACCGATGTTTACACTTTAAATTGATTTTGTTTTATAATCGAGCTTGGCTATTATAAGTATGTTACTATCCAGAAAGCGATTGCACACTACTGCTGGCCAGAACTAGATCGACTTTTCATGTATCATTATTAACGAAGCCGACTGACAATAATCACTTTAAATTTAATTTGATGCTCATGGACAACTATTTAAATGAAAGGATTTTAACTTGTTCCCGGATATTCAGATGTCAACGAACTGTCAGCGGCGACCGCATCTCCGGAATTAATGGAAACCGATATTATTTACCAATCCTTTTCATTTGATTTACCGTTCAGTTAAATTTTAACAAAGTTCAGTTGATTTTCGTTTGTATTTATTTTGTTAAAATGCAGCACGTCTGCCACAATAACTATTGGCAAAAAAGGCAAACTAAGATCTTGGATTCAAGAGACCTTGTTTTAAAACTCTGACGATTATTTTAAAATAAAAGGTTATTGAATTACTAGTAAGTACCTAATTATAATATTGGAATTTAGGCGGGAACGCGGAAAGAGTCGTGTCGCCCCGTTGTATTTTTTTTCAAAACTAGTGTTATCGAGTGTTTATGCATAAAAATGGTGCCGAATCATAAATGCGAGTGTGACAAAACATGACTTTTCGTGTCGCTTCCAAAACTCCATCGGATCTTTATAGTACCTAAACTATTTTACTAAAGCATGACTTGACCGACACGGACTCTCCTTGACCAAGACTGGACATTGACTATGACTATAGCTATTCTTGAAAATATGAAACACTTGACACTAGTTTATAATAGTAGCTAGTTTATAATATTAGTACACCTATAGATAGACCAAGTAAATTAATGCTGCACTTGGTGCCGCCTAATTTCACAGAGCACTAAAACCATTGTAACTATCACTTTTCAATCTTACAAGAGACGTTATTTTCGGCCTGGTTTCCCTTCTTGTTTTTACCTTCATCATTCACTCCGCATCACCTGGTCGGACAACACGAAATTACGTGTTCATCGTTTTCCCCACTGGTAGTCAGAGCAAAAACTATATTTTTACCCTTTTCGGGACAGCTGAGGTCATTTTTCATTTGGAACTGTTGACAAGGGCTGGTTTTACAGGAGAACCAACAATAATGGGGTCGGCGGTCCAATGTAAAACAGAATATGTACATTATCTTCTTCTTTGGGCAAATGCTCAAAAAGCGACGCCAAAACCAAAGAAAAAAAAATCTTCTTTTTTTTATTTTATTTTTGTTTCATAGGTATTTGTATTTCATTGTAATCCGTGTTTCATTGCAATTTGTTTTTGGTGTATAATAAAATTATATTCTATTGAGCTGCTAGTAAGTAAGTTTATAAAAGTCGTCCAGCGTAAGATGTGGCGTTAGCTGGATTGACAGATTGATTACTTTTTAATCCTAGAAAACCGGACAGCTGTTTTGCCAGCTCATCAAATCAAATAACAGAGAACTGTTATAAACATCGTTATAGCATAATTAATCTAAGTGGGCGTTACCCATATCGAATAGCGATAAATCTGCAGTTTAAAATTTAATCCAGTCTCTCAGTGCTAAGCCAAAAATGTGGTGGTTCGTAATACTACTGCTTGTTAACTGCACTAAAGCCCAATTCTTCGATCAGGAGAAATGCGTCATCGACTACAGATCGCTCGAAAACATGTGGGAAAACAAGCTCACGCATGACCTACTAAACTGCACTCGCCCACTTGCCTACATGCCACCAGCGCAGGACGGAACGGAGCCACTCAAAGTTACTTTGATGTTCTTCTTGAAATTTTTCACATTCAACAGCGAAAATCGAGAGTTCACAGCGCTGACGTGGCTGTTATTACAATGGCAAGACAGCAGATTCAAATGGGATCCGAATGAATACGACGGCCTTGAAAATATACAGTTTGCAAGAAGAAGATTCTGGGTGCCACCCATTCGACTGATAAACAGCATAGATCACGAATACAACCAGAGATACTTGGATATTCCTTGCTCATTGGAACGTAATGGTTCCGTACATTGTGTTACGCAAATAGTTTATAAAATTGCGTGTGTAGCCGATGTGCGAGATTGGCCGTACGATGCTCAGTACTGCAACATGGAATTCGGTACTTTTAACGAAACTGGTGCTAAAATACAGCTCGATGTCGAAGAGGAAGCTGTACAGGTGTTAAAACACGGAACGGAATGGATTATAAAAGATTACCAGCAAATTTTGGACGGAAACTCTGAGAAACAGTTGATTTTTAAATTCCGACTTGAACGTTATACAGAAGGCTTATCATCCATTGTCATATATCCATCTTTAATCTTATTTACATTGACTTTAACTTCTTTATTGATTGATCCGAGACTTAATCAACGTTTGTTAGTGATATTTTTCAGTTTGATGTGTCATTTTTACTTTTTGTCGGATCTGAGTTGGGTGTTCCCAGAAAATACCAAAGATGCGCCAAACATCCTCATGTATTATCGAGGATCTTTAATTTTGACAAGTGTCCTTGCAGTTGTAAGCTTTGTTTTTAAAATAATCTGTAGAAAAGACGTCGTTTGCCCGAATTGGTTGATCAGTACCAATGATTTTGTGTTTCTGAAGGTTGTTAAGTTTTTCGTTTGGCCTCGTTGGGAAAGTAAGGTTGGAAGCAATTTTGTCAAGGATTGGACCGATTTCGCCAATATTGTAAATACAGTCATCATATTTGTGTCGGTGGTTGTTTATGTAAGTTTGTACTGTGCCTTTATGCCCCAACCATACGTATCTTAATAAAATGTAAGTTTTAAGAGTGAATAAAACAGTTATACATGAAACTGACGTTTCTTTGTTTTATATTTTTGGTCACATTCGGTAAGCCTCATGGATACAAAGCTGAGTACTCGTCTTGCTTAGCGCTGAGTGCTAATAAAACATTAAAACCTACACCACACGAACATACGCCTTGGTTTTCAACTACAGGGGCTCACCGGGAGTCCAGCGCTGGTCTTATGTTGTTTAAGTATTATGCTGAGGTGAGCCCTTATTTTGTAACTGTTTATTTCTGTTTAATCATTTTTGTTTTTTGTGTCTTTATGTTACAGAATAAAATCTTTTTCTTTCTTTCTAAAGTTCTGATGTTATACTTACAGCAATTGGAAGTAGGTAGGTAGTGAGGTGTTTAAAATTGCCTTCGTCACGGGCTCTTAGACTACCTGTACACTTTCCAGAGCAACGCACGCTATCGTTGCTCTGGAGTTATATTTTTACAAGGCACCTTCAGTGCGCATTTAATACTAGAACAAGCATTATCTGTGCATTCACTCAAAGCCACGGAAGCTTGTATCAGAATCACAATGTACGCTGTGCAAATACTGAGAGTTTTACCGATGTTCATCCGGGCGTATTCACTTTTTTTACTACACATAAATAGACATTTAGTAAAGAAAATAATATTCTATGTACTTATGGTTGAGATCTCGGACAGGTGAGACAGGCCAGCAATAAGGGGTGGAAAGGGGGTACGTGGGGGCGAGAAGGGGGGGGCAAGATAACTAATGTTATTTTTTCGCCTTTGAGGGTCATTTATCAGTCTACCTCGGGGACAAACTGACGGCGTGAGATACAAGAGTGACAAAAACAATTTCACTCTTATAATGATGGACAATTTTCCCAAATCGTATTTTTATTTCTTCTAAGGGAAAATGCGAGTTCTATGTTATCGTAAAATTCTGGAAAATCTGCCGCCGAGTATTAACGGTATATTCTGGCAGCATTATAGCAAAGCTAGTTCTCAATAACTTAACATCAGGTAAGCAGTGGTCAAACATCAAGCTGCTGCTCAAGCTCATTGTTGGGATTTGAATCCTCGCCATTCGGCGTGTGATCAGACTGCGAATAACCACTGAGCTGTCATCGCGTGTGTTTGGGTTGGATAATAAAGAGCTATTAGTTAATCAACTTTATTAGGTGGTGTTTAAGTTATAATGTATATTCTTAACAGGAGGTTATGTAGGTGGATAATACCGCAGTTTGAAGGGTACTTGCAGCAAAATTACAGTACTATTGAGCCTAAACATCCTGGGACGTAGATTTGTAAAATAGAAATTGTAAACATATTGTCTAAACAGTAAAAAGTAAACATTGAATCCATGGTTTAACAAGAATTTCTAACTGTTTTATTTCACAATACCCTTGCTAACGTTCCCTCACTTTACACTTATTTACTCATCAGTATAATAAATAATATAATTTAATAATAATAAATATCATAGGACATTACACACAGCGCCATCTGACCCCAAACTAAGCAGAGCTTGTGCTATGGAAGACAGATAACTGATAGAATACTTAAATACTTTTTTTTTTTGTAAATACATACTTATAATACATACAGTACACCCAGACACAGAACAAACATCGATGTTAGTCACACAAATGTTAGTCCTGAGTGGGAATCGAACCCACGCCCTTCAGCTCTCGAAGCAGACACACTACCAATGAACCAACAGGGCTGTCAAACTCCTATGCCTATCAACTATTAACGGGCAAGTCTTGTGAAATAAGGCAATCGATGTGTTTTTGTCAACATTTTTGTGCCGTTATACATCATGTGGAAGTTTGAAATTAATGAATACTATAGTACATATCCTGAATTATTATGCTTGGAGAAAAAATAGTCAATACGTCAATGTATTCAAATCTAACGTCAGACGTTGACGTTAGATTTGCATTGACGTCACGCTAAAATAGATAAGGAGAGTTAAATTACTATAGCCACGAGCAAGAAGGAGACAGAATGTTTATTCCTATTGCCGGAAGCGGATTTTACATTGATTATCTGTTACATTATGACAGAAGTTTTTTTTGGTTTTGGCATCGCGTTTTGAATATTTGCCAGTGTCAAGTGTCAAATACAAAACGGGCGGGAAGCATGCGCGCGGTGCTCAGTACCGCCGCCACCGCGCGCCCACCTCTTGCGGCCTCTGGTGACGTGCTATACACGACCACGAGACTCGTGACGTTAGATTGTCAGATTCAGAGATTCTCGATGGTTTGTAGCGCCTACCAAAATAAAACAGCAACAGACGTAACGCAGAAAAGAGATTTTCAGCAGGCACTATCAGAAATTTTCATCAAACTATCCGTACTTATCTGCTAATAGAATAAACAAAATGTACAATAAAAGGTCTAAGCCTTAAATGTATCTGCATCAAAGTTAGCATGTATAAAATTGCGCCTTTCCTATAATTATTTTGATGTCAAGATTACGGATTAAAAATAATTTGGCCATATTCTATTTCATAATTTCAAGAAACGAAAAGCGTTTGAAACTATTTTTTCTCCAAGCATAATAATTCAGGATATGTACTATAGTATTCATTAATTTTAAACTTCCACATGATGTATAACGGCACAAAAATGTTGACAAAAACACATCGATTGCCTTATTTCACAAGACTTGCCCGTTAATATCGTTGAGAAGCTATGACTGATCACGTGAAAAATTGCTCAATTAGCTCCGCCGTACTCTATAGAACGACTTTAGCGGTGATAGCTCAGAGAGTCGATATGATAGTTAGAGGTCGGTTCGCACGCTGAAGGGCGTGGGTTTAAGCCCTTGACAATGAGCTTGTGCTGCCGGTGAAGGAAAACATCGTGAGGAAACCATAGCGTGGTGGTAGGTTACTTTCTAGTACTCGGCTGGCTAGCTACCAGCCTCAAGTTGAAAATCTGCCGCCAAGCATCTAACGGTATGTTACGGTAACCTCACATTTTCTAGTTCCATTCTAGGCTAAGTGTGTTTACCATTTTCATGATAGATTATTTTACTTGGTGGTAGATTTCCTTAGGAGGAGGTCGTCTATAGGTAGGTACCACCGCAGTACCAGATATTCTGCCGCCAAGCTGTAGTGTGTAAACATTACTGTGTTCCGGGTTGAAAGGTACTGCAACTAGCGAAATGGCTGAACCCTACGAGATAAATCAAAATAATGTTCTACAGTATTGTACACCTTAAAAAGGTCAACAAAAAAGTCCGCGATTTGATTGTTTATTTGTATTGAATAGGACTCGAAATTACTGGGCCGATTTCAAAAATTATTTCACCGTTGGGAAGCTACACTATCCCCGGATGACATAGGCTACTTTTTATCTCTGTATTCCCACGGGAACGGGATCTACGCGGATAAAACCGCGAGGCATCCGCTAGCAATATACATTTTGAGACTATTGTGCCGTGTTAGTCTAAATAAATAAACAATAATAATTATAAGAACCTCCTTTCGGTTTACTATCGTTCTGCGTAACGCTGTAGCTACTGAAGTAACTTAAATTACAGGGTTTAAATAAATAAGGAGTACTTACTCTTTGCGTGTCGTAACTAGTAGGCAGGTATTTTACATAATAAGGCTTGAAACTAATTTAATTTATGATTAGTGAGTTAAGTTAGTGTTGAATTGATATTAAAATGAGTGACATCTACTTTTGCAGACAAGTAAGTTATTAATTCACTTTTTTAAATACATTTAAAACTATACAACTAATTTCAAGTTCTTTTTGCGTAATATTTGTATCATTTTTTTAAAAAAACCCCTTTAAAACATCTAACTCCCTTTCAACTTTCCAAACGGTGAAAAAATTTTTGAAGTCAGACTCAGTAGAGTTTGAGTTTATTCGTTACAAACGTACAAAAATCCAAATCTTTCCTCTATGTAATTAGCTAGTGTAGATTTATTTGTGTGTGGCAGTCGTGGGTCATGTAATACGTACACGTTCCCAATTTTGATATTTCACCACGTTGCTTTCCTTTAAATTCTTAGCTTATTTAATAAACCCTAATTCTTTTTCTAGTGGCTCGTCCTCAGCGCTGGTCTTCTGTATTCGCTGTGTGTTGGCTTCGTTCTGGGTTACCCATCTGTACTGAATCCTGCTATTACTTCTCTGAACAGCACGGACATACAAACCACTACAGATCACGCCTCTTGGATTGGTAAGCACGTTAAATAAAGCATGCGCTTGACGGTGATGTTATAAGAAACATTACCGACACGACTTTGGTAACTTTAAAATAAACTTGGTATTTATCTAAGCGGCCTTAATAATTTTACCTATGTGACCTTGGTAATTTCAAAGTGACCTTGGGTATTTCAAAGCTACCTTGGTAATTTCAAAGTGACCTCGGTAATTACGACGTGAACTTGATAATTACAAAGTGACCTTGGTAAATTCAAAGTGACCTTGGTAAGCGTTCTTACTGCGTTAAGAGTGCTTAAGTAGTTATCTAGAGAAATCATTTCAAGAAATCAAGCAGTATGTGCCCTACACTTACTGCTTGTTAAGTGAATTTTACTGATGGTACAAATACAAATACAAATACAAATCATTTATTAATAACACCAAAGTTACAGGTCATTTTTCCATTCATATTTAAAAATTATTATCAAAATCATTACATATGTCAAAACAATGAAAATGAAAATGTCAATAAAGTAATATGTCACATATAAAATGTCAATAAAATTATGTCAATACCGAAGTCAATATGTCAGTACCGAAGATCGGGTTAAATGGTGTGTCTAGGCTCTAGGCTGATGACTTGGTTTTATAGCGATGACATCTCAGTGGTTAGTGTAAACGGTTCACATGCCGAAATGAGTGGGTTCTAACTCCAACAATAAGCTTGAGCTGCCGGTGAAGGAAAACATCGTGAGGAAACCATAGCATGGTGGTAGGATATTTTCTAGTTCTCAGCTGGCTAGGTACCCTCAAGTTTAAAATCTGCCGCCAAAGACCTGCCGGTGTGTTACGGTAGTCTCACGTGAGAGCCTGTTCTATTCCAGGCTAGGTGTGCTTTACCATCTTCGACCACACCGTCACTTAACACCACGTGAGGTGTGGTCAAACTAAAAAAAAAAAGTAATATGACAACCGAGTATTTTCCGCCTTATATTCCCGGTCGTATAAACTTATTCGTAAATCACTCTTCCAGAATTTAACTAACCTCAATCTTTCTAATCTTTTCAGCTAGTATCAACGGCATTGGGGGCATCGTTGGTGCGTTCGCACTATCTCCAATCATGCAGATCTTTGGCAGAAAACCTGCCCAGTACGCAATGGACTCGTTAATTTGCGTCGGCTGGGTCATAATATTTTTTGCCAAAGATGTAGCTGCTCTATATGTTGGCAGGTTCATCCAGGGCATCAGTGTGGGTAATATCTACATTAACAGCATAATCTTGAGCGAATACGTCCATCCCAGTCGACGGGGCTATTTCATAACCTTGAAAAAACTTGCCATAGCATTGGGAACTTTATGCTGTCATGGCATGAGCGCTTTTTTAACATGGAGACAGATAGCTCTTTTTGCCTCAATACCTCCATTTCTAGCTGTGATCCTGGTTTTCTTTTGGCCGGAAAGCCCTTCACATTTGGCGTTGAAAGGGAAATTCGAAGACTGTGAGAGATCTTTTAAATGGTTGAATGGAAACACCGTGGATGATCGGAAGCATCTGAAATCTTTAATGGATTCCCAGCTGAAAAAAAATGAAAGATACAGCAGGAAAAACGAAAATAATATCGTGGGGTGGAGTAAGAAATTTCTGTCAAAGGATTTTCAAAAAGCGTTTCTGATAAGCTCCTTACTTACTCTTTCATTAGAACTATGTGGTAGATACTACGTTTTAGCATATACCATACAAATAATGATGGAAATATTAGACAACCACACGTCAGCTTTATATTTTTCTTTAGGAGCGGACTTGTGTATCTTCATAGCTCTATGTTTATCTGCCGTGATTATAAGACATGTAAAACGGCGTACTGTATTATTCTCATCAGGGGTAATTTCTGTAGTTTTAATGTTATTGATCAGTGCTATGTCATATATTAAAACAGTCTATACTCTTTCAAAACATATGCTTTGGTTAACAGCACTAATATTAATTCTTCAGTGTTTTATTGTTAACATAGGATTGGTACCAATAGCATTTGCTTTGGTCGGTGAAATATTCAAATTGGAACATAAAGGCTTAGGAGTGTGTGTTTCCAGTTTAGTGTTTGGAATACTATACGCTGCAATTGTAAAAATAACACCCATTCTGATAGAAGAAACTGGTATTTATGGAACTTATAGTATATTTGCAGTGGCTTTAGTTATTTGCATGATCATTTTATATAAAATTGTACCAGAAACTAAAGATAAGACGTTGCAGGAGATAGAAAATGAATTATGTAATGATGTGGGAGAAGAAATTACGGAAAACGAAAGAGGACAGATAAATTTAGTTGTGCGTTCAAAATAAATTTTTAAATTTAAACATTTGTTTTGTTGTTGTTTTCATTTTTGCATTGTTTCATTGTGTTAGATATTCTGCTGCCAAACAGTAGTGTGTTAATATTACTTGTTCCAGTTTGAAGGGTACTGCAGCTAGATAAATTACTGGGCTATTAAGACTAACTATCTAATGTCTCAAAGTAATGAGCGTCAAATCAGTAATGCCCTGGACTTTGTTTTGTTACTCAAAGTTCTGTGTATCACTGCAGTGGTCATGGACATGGATTATTTATCTATTACTATCAGGAGAGCGTCTCTTTCATCTGATTCAAAAAACACTGCAGTAGTCAAATAAAGTTACGTTATATTTTTTATCAAAATGTAAAAATTTTAAAGAAGTTAAAAACAATGCCTACCATATTTTTGCTCCGCTAAACGATACACAGAACTTTGAGTAACAAACAAAGTCCAAGTAGTTGTTTTTTAAGGGAGTAGTAACGATATTCTAGTGTCGAGGTAAACACGCAAAGTTCTTTAAAAACAATATAATTGATTTGTAATTATTGTCGATGGTATCCATTATGCATATTGTATTTACAGAGTAATACAATAATAGAGTAGTTTTCAGTAATTATCTGATAATGCAGGGCTATTATCTTGGGGTGAACTTAGCCGGAAGGAGGTCCATTGTGCTCACCGTTATACATACAATTTTTAACTATGGCCACAATCCAGAAATCGTGAACATCATCTGTTCTTAATGTGTAAACAAATAAAAATATTTTTCTTGCAATTTTAAAATTGCTATTGCTGACTTCCTTCAGCTTAACATATTTCAAGCTTTTAGCTTTTTTAACTGCATTCTTTTCAATCAAAATAAAATAATAAAAATAAAACAAAAAAGCTTTTGTTATTTATGACGTTATTGCCTTATTTTTAAACGATCCAAAATAGGGTCTCTATTAAAAAATGTTCTCTATTCAACTGTATGTTGTTGTTTTTTTTTGTTTGTAACATACAATCGCGATCATTCCATCAATTATTATTATGAATCGATTTTGATGATTCTTTTTTTGCTTGATAGATCATACTTTAAAAGTGTTTCAATCGTAAATGATCGCGCGATTTTTAAAAATCAACAAAAATCTAAAAATCGTATACACCGTTTATATTTTCGTTTACACCGAGACCTCGCTGTTTCATTGGAGCAGAGCGTTTAGCTGGCATCAACAATGAACTAACACAATGACTTTAAATATATTATTACAATCTTTCTTAAATAATTAACACACTTTTAAATCTCGCCGGTTTGTCTCAGTGTCGGATTCTCTTCAACTCGAATTAATAATAGCAAGGCATCGTGATAGAAGCAAATTAAATTAATTCACTTACAAGAAAAAACACTACGGGAAACTCTTCTTCTGTTGTATATAATTTTTGTTGTGGACAAAATGGGTTAATTAAAGAAAGAAGAAAGAAAAGAAAGATTTTTTTTCAGACATCGCTCTATTATGTACCAATAACAATAAAAACGAAACTACCCAACGCTAAAAACATTTATGATGCCGCAAAATAGGCCTCTTCTCCGTCCATGTTGGCCATCTGCCAACAGCGCTGATCTTCCGATGACATCACGAAAGGCACACACACTAGCGACTGTCGATGCAAATATCTCACCAAAATTAAATTAATTAAAAATAATAACAAAAAGTGGCAACACTTAACATACGTACTTACGTAACCGGCTGAAGGAGTTGTGTAACAACCATGGCCAGAATAAATTATTAAAAAAAAAAGAAAAAAAGTACTTGCGTAATGTCACTGTCAGTCAATCAATCAATTAATCAAATGTACCTACACAAATTGGAACTGTGTATTATATAATTTTCCAATCTAGCCTTTCGTTTCAAGAACCCTTAAAGGTACGACCTCTATTTTTTCTTATTTATCAAACTTCGAAATTATTGAATGCCGTTCGCCGTCGCGGAACCGGAAATGCACCGGAAATGGACGAACTTCCGGCCCATGAAACTGTTAGTCATTACTGTTAGATTTCAAACTGGGTACAGATTAGATTTGTGTTACACTATGAAGCAGTAGTGTGTAGGCATTACTGTGTTCCGGTTTGTTAGTATTTGTTGAAAAATCAAGTGTTATGACAGTCGCAGTCAAAGCTACACAAAATAAGTCAAGTCCGGGCATGCTCTTTGTAACATTACTAGAAGGTTTAATGGAGTCTTAATAATCCAATGTCGTCATAATACCAGCATGATTTTCCACACTCCCGCAAAAACAAAATACGACGCCATAAACAAAGAAAGAACTAGACTAGGGTTAGTGTATACTGTAGTGTATATATCTAATATCATCAAAAATACCATGGAAATGATGGTATTTTGAGCTGTACATAATGTAGTAGTCTGAAGTCTTTTTAAGAAATCTTATATGATGGGAAACGCATAATAAATATGGCTGCTTACATTTTTAAAAGTTTATACTAAAATTTGAAAGATGCTGTTCTTAACGTCAGTATTAATTTGGCTTTAGTCAGTGAGAATGGTTGTGAAGAAAAAACAGTTAAAATTATTTCAAATCTTTAATGTCACTAAAATCTTCAACCAGAATAAAATTAATGGACTCGACTTAACCGTTGAAGTTGCTGTAAAAAAACGTGTTAAATATATCGGACATTATACCTACTTCGATAATACCAATTATTATTTGTAAACAACATTTTACCTACATACTTATTATAAACTTCGCGTCGCGCTTAGTCTACGGCCCGAGAACGACTGGCACATGTTGACGTGTATAGAGCGCCGGCGCTCATTTTACTGTCCATCTATTTTATTTTAATTGAAGACTTAATTAAAAGAATTAACATTATTAATATTATAGTAAAATACGATATTTAAAATGTATAACATTGATATAACAAGAAATAAATGTCGGCCTACCAATTAAACTATATTTGAATGTACAAGACATATAATTAAATAAAAGTTAATAAAACTAACAATTATATCTAAAATAGAGAAAGTTAATTATAAATTCAAATACCTATAAGCTTAAAGCAGCGCAATAGAAAAAAAACTTGATACATTTCGTCTTTAAAAGTTGATAAAGTTACTACTTTAAGTACCATACATACATTATTACAATCATTTCCTTTATAATTTTTTTCACCACTGCTTCCTTGACTACTTTTTTAGTTTGTATATAGTCGTACGTCTACCTGTATGCCCACCTATCATTAAAATTGAATCAATTTGCTCCAACTCTCTACACCTCACGGGAATAAAATTACCTTCCAACGACAAATTGACCAATCCCTTCGGTGTTCTATTTCGATAATGTTGCTTCAATAAGACTGTAAGAATTTTTTTAACTGTTATAAAACCCACATTGTTATAAGATATGTTTATGTACGCCATTCGATTGTTTCCGTAACAATAAACTTGTCCATTTTCTTCGTATACATTTTCTACTGAAAATGCTTCATTTAATTGGCCTATTCTTTCCACTGCTATCAATTTTGCCTTCTCAATCCATATTGGATCTATTGTCTCAAAATCAGTAATGCTTCTATCGGCTGCAGCTTTTAAATCTTTCTCATTGCCTTTTTTATTTGGAATGCTCGGAGGTAAAACAGTCATTGGTTTCACAAGTTTCTTTTTTGATTTTTTTTTCTCTAAGTCAACGTATTTCAGCTCTTGAGCTATTTGATTTACCAAAGTGTTTTTTTCTTTAAGATATTGCACTTGTCTGTACCGACATGATATCATTTCTTCATTGGTTACACAAAAATCTGTTAAAACACTAAATATTTCCGCAGCACCTTCGTCTGTAACTGAATTGTCTGCTATATTTAAATAAACTAGTTGTCTGTTTGTTCTTAATGCTTCCGCCAGATATTGTGCTCCCTTGTCAGTTATAAAATTTGTAGCTAGATTTAGTACTAACAAAGTTTGTGACGCTGGTCGAGGGTGTTTTATATTCATTGCAATCTTATTTACTATGTCATCATCGATCTTACATCGTGATATCGACAAATACTTTAATTTATTCCCTTCTTCTAAGATTAAATCATAATTAAGAAGTGACGTATTATCTAAACACACATCTGTAACATTTGCCACCATTAACCACTTCTTTAATTCATATAAACATCCATTGTCGATACCACTGTTAATTACAATATACGTCAAATATTTGTGGTAATTTATTATGAGTCCAATAAGTTTCATGACTTGCTGCGGTATTGTTTTGTTTTTATCGAATTTCAGTTGAGTTAAATTACCAAGAAAGTCATATACAGTGGAGATTTTTACTGTATTCTCTGGATGATCAATAAACTTGAAACCGTCAAGGCTTTTCATACTATCTTTGTCTGAATCGATAAAATCGTGTTTGACAATATCATGTTTTGATCTGCCTTTCTTTCCTTTAGCGCTTCCAAGATTTGATTTGTCTTGACCTGTATGCATGACGTTATTTATTTAAAATATAAATTGAACATTTGATTAGAGAGAAAAGCGTGAGTTCATACCCCAACAATGAGCTTGCACTGCCGGTGAAGGAAAATATCGAGAGAAACCCATACGCTAAACGCTATGTCGTGGCTGCTTGCAAGAGAATGAAACTGTAGAGCATGTGCTTTTGCATTGCAAAGCCACAGAAGGTACTAGAATTGCTACTAAGCTGCATGAAGCTGCTTCGCCATCATTCATGTCATCGTCATTGAACTTTCCACCCAACTCACTGGAGCTACTATGCCAGCGGTCCAGAGCCTCGCTCCGATACTTCAAGGAGCTTGGTTGACTTGGGTAGACGCTGGCAGGGGGAAATCAGGGGGAAATGCACAATACACCCCAAGCGGGACGTCAGTGCAGGACCTATCGCCTCCACTTTGAATAAGAATAAGAAAGCCATAGCGTAGTGGTAGAGCACTTTCTAGTACTCGGCTAGCTGCCTACCCTCAAGTTGAAAATCAGACGCCAAACATCTAAGCAGCCTTACTCTAGAGTCAGTTATATTCACGGTTAGGTGTTTACCATCTTTGACCACAACATCACTTAAAACCAAGTGAACTGTGGTCAAATATTTAGCCTGCCAGCCATAAAAGAATGTGGATAGTTTAACTCGAGTAGACTCATCACCATCCGTCTCATTTCTCATGTCGGATTTTCAACTCAAATCGAAGATGTTGGCCTGCAGGCAGCAAACGGTTTCCTACTTACTGGTGATGGTGGGTGCAATCTGGTGCGCAAGTCGCGAGTGAATCAGTTTATTCTAGGCGAGAGTGCTCACCGTAGACCGCATTTTCACTTAACATTAGGCGAGTTGACGGTCAAACGCAATTCTACTCGAAATTTAAAAAAGGTGAGTCACGCTTAGCCAACTAGACTTGTACAATTCTTGAATAAGACTAATTCTCCGATTATAGTTTACAAACACAATTCGGAATCCTACCGCTGGCTGTCTATGGTCACTTTTGGACCAACTTTTTGTCTTTACGTGGGGGCCTTTTTGACTACGGATTTATTGACTCACATTATCATCTCAGCGGATGGGACATTGATACGCATAAACAAACCCCTTGTGATATCAATTTAGTCAAACATATTGTAAGGAATCTATAACAAAAAACGACAATAGCATTAACAGTATCGCAATGAACTCACTGAAGATCTTTGTGATTGCTAAAGTGGCATCAATTTTTAATTGTGCACATGCCCAAGGTAAATACATGTCGAAATCATGAGGAGTCGGCGCCGTTACTACGGGCGCTTTGTCGTCGTCACTCAAATCATCCATTACAAAACGAATGTAAAACTCTTAAGAAATCTTTAAACACTTTTACATTCAAAATATTTTGAATAAGACAAAGATGTCAATTCTACTGTGTCAATATTCATTTTGGTTTTACGTGATGGGTGTAATCAAAGAGTTTTACATGTATTTTTAGGTTTACTGCTATTCTTGTTCTTTGAATGAAATGTATGATTATTTAAAGCAAGAAATATAAACGTTTAATTCTGTAACAAGCACAAAAACAAACAAACAGAGACAGACAAAAGTTACAGAATAGGGGCTCACCTCAGCATAATGCTGGTCATACTAAGTGGTATGACCGGCGCTGGTCTTCCGGGGAGCCCTTGTAGTTTATACAACAAAAAAATATCGTGAGGCATTACACACAGCGCCATCTGACCCCAAACTAAGCAAAGCTTGTACTATGGAAGTCAGATAACTGATAGAATACATAAATACTTTTTTAAAGAAAAATAACTATTTGCAATACAATATACAATTTTTTAAAATCTTGCCCTCGTTCAAAATACTCGCTAGCAGCGCTGCAATTGTATAATGAAAGTGTTCATATAAACGTTTACGTTTATTTATTTGACTAAGTGCTTATATTTTTTTTTTTTTGTAATTAGTAAGTCGTGGATAAAATCGCGGGACGTACGCTAGTCGCGCTAGTAAATAAACGCACTGTATACGTCACGGTGTATAAAGTTCACTGCGAACGAATACCACCACGGTGGTGATTCGTTTTGATGATTTACGCTAACATAACTTCACACGGATCTTTGCATTGTCATTCTAGATAAGACCATAAACAAATACACAACATAATCACGTGGCACTAACCCGAATGCGTTACTATGGCAACCTACGTTGTTGACACAATCTGTCAGCACTCTTTATTGCAATTATACTTTACGCCGTATTTTGTCGATTAAAGCCATGATACTCTGAAATGGTTTGAATTCTACAATTTAATCGACAAAATACGGCGTAAAGTATAATTGCAATAAAGAGTGCTGACAGACTGTGTCAACAACGTAGGTTGCCATAGTAACACAGTTGAACTACAGAGATTGTAATACATATCACCACACCGAAAAGAGGTATTTTTGACCACAGCTCACCTGATGTTAAGTGACGGTGCTTACTATGTAAACCTTGCGATAAATATAAACGTCATCTAACGTTGTCGTCGTCGTGTATTCATCATCATCATCAGCCAAATATAATATTGAGTCAAATTAAATTAATGTCAATCAGAACTATTTAAGTCTTCCCGCGCATCGAGCCCTGGCTGAAAGTCCCCGCAATACTGGCCGCGTTTCCCCGCTAGATCGCCAGAGAGATCCGTTGGGCCAGAAACCAGTCAGAACGGGGATCCCGTCGTTTCTCCTTCAGGCGGATCCCTAAATCCCACACGAATTTCCGAGCCTCGGCACACCACGGACCCGCAGTCTCAACGGCAAACGGGGCAAATGCGTACGCTGCCCCCAAACAAGCATATTGGAGGTGCGCCGGCAGACTGCTGGGTGGCGGGGATATGGCAGGATGCAAACGTACTAACGCACGTTGCATCCCACTTGAGGCAGCGGCCTCTTCGCCATGGGGACAGCTCAAGGCCGTCACGTCGTTCGCCGCATTTATTATTACCTAGGTACCTAGGTATTTTGTCAAAGGTATGACAATATTTTTCATATTGCAAACTGAACAAATTTTTGTTAAATTTTACGCGGACGAAGTTTCTGGTAACAGCTAGTGAATAGTTGGGAGCAGGAATGGCCTGGACTTTATTTTTAACCGACTCAAAAAGGAGAAGATTCTCAATTCGAGAATTTTTTTTTAAATGTATGTTACGCGATCATTCCGACAATAATGAATCGATGCTGGTGATTCTTTTTTTGCTTGGTAGATCATACTTTAGAGGTGGTCCCATATAAATTTTATCGAAATCAATCGAGCAGTTTAAAAAAAACTGCTGTGTTTATCTCACTGTCAAAGTTAGTTCTAGATAGGTAGTTTGGATTTGGACTTTAATTTTGATTTATAATTCATTTTACATTGTCTTCTTTTTCTAACCTTAATTCCAACATCAAATTTGTAATAATCACACCAATTTAATTAAATAAGTAACGTATTTTAAACGCAATTATATAGGATTAATTATTGAACTATCTCTAACCAATGTTTTTCTGTTTCTGTCAGCACCACACGGGGAGCACGGATTTACGAAACACAAGCTACTCTTAGCTTAGTTCGTAAATCCGAAGATCAACTGAATATATTTTATGCATACATGTATTATGTAAACACTGTTTTTGGCAAAAATTGTGGAACTAGTTAATTAGAATGCGTGTTTATTTAACGAAAAATAAATGATTTGATTTGAGTAAAGTTACGATTATGTTTTTAACTAGTAAATTGTTGTCAAATTAGTTAAATTGAAGTCCTCATCACTGATGCAACTGAAACGACTGCTAAGCGGAAATAAACTAAATATATACCTTGAATATTCGAAATGCACTTCCGCAATGCACAACGCCTGAATCAATCAAATATTTTATTGATAAACAGAGTATTGATTTATTTATTTTGCAGGGTTGGGAAGCTAGCACTTCCAGTTTACATAGGTCCGGGTGACGATATATACGGCCGGAGACCTCTCTGCGTATTTATATGGAAATTCACATGATGGAGTGGTAGCCTATGACACGGCATTATCTACACAGATATTACGTTGTGGACTATTTAGCTAAAATCGGCAACACACGCAGCAGCCGCGTGTTGCCGGCTTTAGTAAATTCTGTTTCTCTGTTTTGGTTTCGTACTTTGAGGATTTGAATTTACTTAAAATTAGACCAACATTTATTGAACAAAATAAAAAATCTTAAATACTATTTACAAAAAATTTAGTCTAAATGCCCGTCAGAGGAGGAATATGTGGCCAGAATGCTGGCAGCATTGCCATGCTGGATGGAATGCTAAGCTTTTGACCAAATTCAGCATTCTGGTCACCTGAAGTCTCCTATAAAAGATTGAAAAAAAAAAATTTACGTGTTTTATTTTATTTTATAACAAATACTAGATGTTATCCTACATTTATTTATGACAATTACAGCAGCCATGCTGAGATGTGGCCATTCCGCGGGGTTTTTTATTTATTGCTGACAAGGTGTTTCACTACAGCTCACCTGATGTTAGGTGACGGTGTGGTGGTGGTTGAAGATGGTAAAGCACACCTAGCCTGGAATGGAACTGGCTCCGAGACTGCCGGAACACACCGTTAAATGCATGCCGACAGATTTTCACTTGGAGAGTGGTAGCTAGCCAGCCGAGTTCTAGAAAGTACACTATCACCATGCTATGGTTTCCTCACGATGTTTTCCTTCACCGGCAGCTCAAGCTCAATGTTGGGTTTGAACCCACGCCATTTGGTGTGTGAGCGGGTCTCGCTAACCACAGAGGTATCATTGCAGAAAAAATCGCATTTATAATTACTTACCTACTAGTAATTCAATAATCTCTTACTTTTAAATCATCGTTGAAGTTTCTCAAGTCAAGGTATCTTGAAGCCAATATCTTAGTTTGCTTATGAAGCACGCGATGGAAGCATTATCTTTCGCATGTTGTTTCGCATCTATTCCAGAGTTGGTGGTTAATTCATTCCACAAAGAGTAAGGAGGTCTTTCCAAGCTTTAAAATACTTCCTCGTAACAGCTACCAAGGTTTAACACCTCTCTAAATTCTCTGATAGACCATAACTCTCTGCTATCTGTTTGAAAGCATATTTCCCCTAGACTCGCCCCTTTGTAGGGTAACTTAAACTTTATTAGTTTTAGGACAAACCAACGGCTTTACAACAAAGTTTACGGCTTAAGAATGTTTATAAATCTCATAAAAAAATCCAATAATTTAATTACTGCGATTACACACTTGTTTAGTTATAATTATTGTGCTACTAAGTACAGCATGCAGACATTAATTATTTATTATTAAAATAGTAAACAAAACATAACAAAGAGTCAACGCGAGAACAAAAAAAAATATTTATTTAATTTCATTAATTCAAACAAAAAGGCTGCTGAAACACACCGTTAGCTACATGTCAACAGATTCGTCTTAAGGGTGGTAGCTATCACCAACCAATCGAGTACTAGAAAGTGCCACACTATGGTTTCCTCACGATTTTTTCCTTCACTGGCTTATTGCTGGGGTTTGAATCTTAACAATGTAGTTGTGGGAGTTTTGACGCGGAAAGAGTCGTGTCGCCCCGTTTTTTCCAAAACTAGTGTTTTGTCGAGTGTTTATTCATAAAGTGCCGAATCACAAGTGGGAGCGTGGAAAAATGATATAATGTAATGAAACATGACTTTTCGTGTTGCTTCCAAAACTCCATCGAAGCTTTATAGTAAAGTCGCCACAACTTTACTACAGCATGACTGGACTTAACTGACACGGACTGTACTTGACCAGGCCTGGTATTTGACTATATCTGTAACAACTTATTTAACATTTGAAACTTAAAAATATGAAACACTTGACACTGGCAAATGCTCAAAATGCGACGCCAAAACCAAAGAAAAAAAAATGCAGTTGTGACATGTGATAGAAAAATCTTTAAGCTTGCCTTCAGCCTGGTCACACGGCCGTGCTTGCCGCTCACCTGAAAGCTGTTTTTCTCCGACTCGAGTAATTAATGGCTACCCATTCTCTTTGCCATTATTCGCGCATTTCTTCCGAAGGTCGTTACTATCCTTCTTACGCTACACTTTAAATGTTTTAGTGGGCGTGGTGGCGACCTCAAGTAGCTGGTCTCACTTATTTTCTTATTCGCATGAGTTACCTTGTCGATATTGAGTAGCACGAAATGGTTGTACGAAATCGAAATAACCAACTAAGATTATTGTTTCTAATCATCATTTTATACTTTACAAAAAAAAAAATTCTTATTTTTATTTATTTTTGGCTTCACACTTTGTGTATTTGCCAGTGTCAAGTATTTGTATACTTTCAAGTATTTTGTGATCAATCTTTAAAAAAAAATAAAAACATTTACCTATTCTTCTAAACCAAGCCACGGATTTTGATATATTTTCCACTGTCGTTTAGAATTTTTTTTTACGAAAAAAATTTATTTATTAAGCTAATTAAACTTTTGTAGGTATAAGTAGACCAATTCAATTTAATTAAAATCGCCAAAATAAATTGCTAGTTAGTAATGAAGATAGGTCGTGAATATTTCAATGACTAGAGAAAGGTAGGTAATAAAACAAAATGCTTTTCCCTTAACAAAAGTTAACATTTTTTCAACAAATTCCACTTTTCACTGCGCAGTAAATAACCAATTTTAAATTTCCGCAAATATTTCTGCTAACGATAAAAAACGCAAGAGAAATATTTGCACAAGGAAATTAAACATCCTGCGATTCATCTGTCGTTTTATCGGACTTACATTCGAGTGACAGACTCACTAGCTGTATACCCTAAGGGTTTTTACACTGAATTTTGAAGTTTTTCTGAATATTATGAAATTTTTGGCAAATAAAGCACCGAGACGGGCTGAACCGATAAGTCAAACTTGTACTCATATATTTTTACATAAATCTATATAGAAGACACATAATAATATATAGTACCTACCTGTAATAGTTACTTTTGTATTTTTATATATTTACATACATAATATACCTTAAGTTTCGAAGAGACAGAAGTTTCCATGTTTTCTAATGTTAGGTTAGATACAAAACAAAATTCTATATTTATTAGGTTAACACAAAACAAAATACAGAAAAACAAAACGTGTTTGTAGTATGGAAATAACCTCCGTGATCCAAACATAAGCATTATTCCCGCCTCGTTAGAGATAAGGCACTTTCCCGCGAATTTTGTATTCAAACAAAATCAGATAATCAAATTCATTGCAAACAAGCTACCGTGTGCAATTAGGCCGAGAAAAATTATATTTGAAAATGGAATTATTTCCCCCCATTGAATTTGCGCGCGCTTTTATTCACTATGGCAAAAGAATAGAGACATTGTTTTATTTTCTACATTTTTGGCATCGCACTTTGTGGCCTTTGTGCATTATGCCAGTGTAAAATGTTTAAAAGATACAATTTAATAAAACAAGAGCCTCAGTTTGTCACATTAAGTCTCTTAAATTGTGACTAACAAGTCAGTCACAAATTTTGATTTTTACTAAGACTTCTTTGACCTGCTTTCAAGTTGAGACATTCGAAAATATGGATTAGGCACTTGACCCTATTGACATGTCACAATGCAAAAATGTACGACAGTAAAAAAAACAAATATCGAAGATGACTGCGAATGAGTATAATAATTATTTTCTAAAGAGCTAAATTACGTGCGTGAGTGTGGATAAAACCATATTTTTTTGCGTGCGTGAGCTTTGTTTTTCATAATACATAATATGTATAATAAAACACTATCAAACCACTTGACACTGGCAAAAACACAAAAGTGCGATGCCAAAAACAATGAAAAGTCACTTTACTAACTAGATGGTTCAAAACATCACAGGTGGTTAAAATCAGAAATAAACAAAAATCAAAGGACCGTCGGCGCGGAGCGAGTAAAAAATTCAGACTCGGCCTGGCATTTCAATTAAAAAGTATTTTAGAGTTACGACGCGTTATACCATTAAAAAGTTAGCTATGTTGTGTTTTTTTAATATACATATTTATAATGTAATGAGACGAATGAAACGCTCTCCTGATGGTAAGAGATGACTCCTCCGCGATCCATAAGAATTAAAAATAATAAACGGTATAAAAAGAAGAACATCTGCCAAAATTTATTTCTAACAAAATAAGCGGTCATTTCACTTATCTTTATGTGCCAGTAAAAAAGGAAAAATACCCAATATTAAAAGACACGCATCTAGACATAATCATTTGCGGACATACTTGTGCTACATACGGTAAGAATATGCAACTTTCTTAGTTCTTCGTTTCTCTGTTTAGTGCTGTAATTACCTTTGCTATAGTATCAATCAAACCGGAACACATTAATGTTTACACACTACTGCTCAGCGGTAGAATATCTAATACTGCAGTGGTACTTAAACAATCTTTTTTTTTTTTCTTTGGTTTTGGCGTAGCGTTTTAGCATTTGCCAGTGTCAAGTATTTATATATTTTCAAGTTTCAAAAGTTAAGTGCCATCGTAGCTAGTTTTAGTCAAAGTCGTCTTTGTCAAGTCCAGTTCGTGTCAGTTAATTCCAGTCATGCTTTAGTAAAGTAGTGGCAACTTTACTACAAAGCTTCGATGGAGTTTTGGAAGCAACACGAAAACTCATGTTTCACCACATTATATCATTTTCCCACACTCGCGCTTGTAATTCGGCACTTTATGAATACAACACCACCATTTTTATGCATAAACACTCGACAAAACACTAGTTTTGGAAAAAAATACAACGGAGCGACACGACTCTTCCCGCGTTCCCGCCAAAACTCCAAAACAATCTTCTGATACTTACAGTAGTTTTTTTTTTTTACGCTCCTCAGACACTGGGTTCCGTGACCTTTGTCAACTTTAGTAAAATATTTTTTTTTTTACAATTTTACATTACAAAAAGAGGAAAGTTACGTTAGTAATCTTAATCTAAGGTTATACAGTACAGTTTAGCGAGGCCACCTAAAATACGTTTTAACCTTTAAAATAAAAAGTAAGTACTTATTTTTTATTTATATTTTAAAAAGTAAAGCTTAAATTTCAATTTACGTCATTGTTCCGGCACCACAACTGATAGAACAGACGTGAAATTCGTGAAGAGAAGATCTGCTTCATGAGCTGAGAGGATGGGTTCATCTTCCGTCTAGGACACACATTTTTCTTCTGTGTCTTGATGTTCTAAATGAATTAAAAAGCATAAAATGTAGAGTACGTTCTACCTGTCATCTGGTTTCCATACTACGAACTATACATAGTTTGAGGACAGATTGTGTTGTACAAAATATCCAACAATATTCAAACATTCAGTACTGTGACGTACCTTGCCCTAGACGGGCCCTGTATCGAAATTTGACAAGGGCCTGCCCTACTTTCACGTCTAAGCTCCATGGGGGTAATGTCTATTATTCTTTCACAAACTTGTTACCAAACATAACATAATCCTAGAAAGTCTAACCCTGGACGTCCATTGCTGCCGCGGCCTAAGAGATTTCCGAATTTTGCTTAGACATGTTGGGGCCCCTGAAGTACTGGGGCCTCGTATTGATACGGCTATTATGGCGGTTGCTACACCCCTGATTTAGTATCCAAACAAATTATAATAAGATCACTTAGCAACGTAGTGATTTTACGCCTGACATTTTATTTATAGCAAAATGCAGAAATGCTTCATGTAGGATAAATACAGTCAGGAAAGAATTTTCATCCAATATTCGTGCAAACACAAACTAAATAAAGTACTAAAATAAATACTACTATATAGGAACCAGATAACTAAATGACTACTCCTATACTTATTTTTGTAAACTCATACTTATAATATAATACATAAACTTATAGCCCAAAAAAGCTGATACTAATTACGACAATTAATCAATTTTTTGACACCGTTTATTTTGTGTTCGTTAAATGTAATCTACCTATATTACTTTTTGACATTATGATCGTTGACATTGTTGGTTATTTAATTTTATGACTATGTTTAATATTCGTTTTTTTTTTATGTGTGAGATAAATGTAACGGACAGTGCCGTTTTTAGTTGAATAAAGGAAATGTAAATTAATTTTAATCCTATTAATAAAATTTTACTTACAAGTTGAATTCATTGTACCAACTACTTTTTTATTATATCACATTTTGCATGGACGCAATGTAGATACTAATGTAGTGCATATGCATGTATTATACATACAAACCTTCCTCTTGAATCACTCTGTCTATTGATGGAAACCGCATTAAAATCCGTAGCGCAGTTAAAAAGTTCTAAGCGTACTGATGCGACTGCAGTATGAGACTGTGTTTTACACTGTATAGAGATTTTAAAAAAGTATTAGTTGATGGAACTTTCATTTATAAGTAGGTAGGAAGGTACATGCTCAAATCCCGATCCTATAAGATTACTTTCAAGATACTTTAATACGACAAGCCCAATTTAAACTTTTTCCGGCCCCGACGGGACCTGACAGAAAAATTTATTAACTCCACCTTGTTATAACTTTGTCTGTGATCCTTTTGCCTACTTTTGGGTAAATACATATATTGAGATACTTATATTTTATTAATGATGCAAAAAGTAAAAAACATTATTTTTAAAATCAATATTATCGATTTCAAAGAGCAAGGAGTATCTAAGTTATCATCTTGAATTTCAATCTCAAGTATACATTTAAAAAATCCGGCCAAGTGCGAGTCGGACTAGCGCACGAAGGGTTGCGTACTATAAAAACTGCAAAAAGTCACGTTGTTGTGTTGTTGAATACTTAAAATTATGTAGTTGGAATAACTTGAGCTATGCGTTTGTTTCATTGTAAGTTTGTTTTGAGCAAAGTGTTCATAGTTATACAATTTCGTTCCAAACAAAACAACACAACCCTAGGGGAAATACTTCGGGAACTGGTTTCGCAAGTCCATTTCAGTTTTAATGCTATTTTCCAATTGCATTGCTCTGAGCGGTAACTTCGTTATTGGTTTTCAAACTTTGTCGTCAAGTTTTGCTATTTATTAGCAAAAGCAGAGCGTGAACGCTTATGTTGTTTCGGAATTCGAAACCTATCCCCGCATTCGAGTATAGCACCGCAGGAGTCTATTGGTCGGAGATTTAGATACAGTGATGTCTAACTTAAAATTTAAATTCTACTAATCATAATAATATTGTTTATAGAGATGTTACCAATTACGAGTAAAAGACAAATACGAGTTGTAATAATATGACAGGACAGCTTTATTAAAACTATAGAATGTATTTTGTTTTTATGTTGAATTTAATAAGTTTTTACTTTGTTAATGAATTATGATAAATTCTGCGATGAAATTTGATTGCTAAGTGGATAATGGATGGAAATAAACAAAAATAAATAATCATCGTAAGACACACAGCGCCATTTGACCCCTAACTAAGCAGAGCTTGTACTATGGAAGTTAAATAACTGATAGAATCCTAAAATACTTTTGAACACCCAGACACCGAACAAACATTAATTTGTTTATACCACAAACTGTTTGTCCTGGGTGGGAATCGAACCCACGCCCTTCAGCTCTTGGAGCAGTCATACTACCAATGAACTAACAGGGATGTCAAAATGGAATGGGACAAAACAATTGAGTTTATTTCTGAAAGAATTGTCATTATTACATTTTTTCAAATAAATCTGATGAGTTATTACAAATTCTAAAACAGTGAAAATATGGTGATAATTAGAATTTACTACTAAATAACTACTTTTGTCATAAAATGTGATATGATCAAAAACTAAATGTTGTAATTATTGAGTGATATATGAACTAAAGCTTCATAAAATAAGTCTTCTGCTACATATATTTCATAAGGGGCAAGCAGTTTTTTTTTGTGCACGGTTATAACAATTCATCATCATCATCAGCCTATATTAGTCCACTGCTGGGCATAGGCCTCTCCCAAGACACGCCACTCAGCCCGATCTCCGGCTTTTCGCTTCCATCCACCGCCAGCTGTCCTACGTATATCGTCACGTAGGACGCCCTGAGACTCGATGGAGTGACGATATACGTTATAACAATTTTAGTGTTGTAATTAGAAATTTAAATATAATGCCCTATTTCATCTCAGTATTCCCTAACCTACTCAATATACCAGTGTTACTACCAAAAGTACTATAAAAATTGGCAAACAAAAAATAAATCATAGAAAACATAAATGTGTAACAAGCATTAAGAACATTATAGAAGAGACAACACCGTGTTATTACTTTCGTATTTACTAAAACTTACATAACTATTCTGACCTTCAAATTTAAAATAATAATATACATCCCACCATGATAATTACATAAATGAATCAAGTGTAACATAACTCGGCCGACTCCGTAATCAAAAACTCCCAAATTAGTAGTTTTTGAAATCATATAGCCACCCGAAAGCTCTCATCAATGCTGCCATGATAAAAATAGAGGATTATGAGGAGTACAACACTTAATAATTGTTGATAAATATATTAATAATTAAAATGCTAGGCATGAATATTGAATAATAAAAAGACATATCAAATTTTACATACTTTACTCTACAAGTAAGCGATCAGACAAACACAATACACGTACACTAGCGTCCTCTAGCGTGTTTAACCTCAAACTTCGCGTTGGCGGAAGATGGCTGTCGCGTGCCGAACGAAGCTCCAATTGTTTACTACGATTATTAAAGTTTTTACGGTATAAAACTAAACTTATGACAGAAAACTAAGTAAATAAGTTATTTGTGATACGTTACTATAAGTGTTCAGTGTAATTTCACAGTGTTATAAGTTAAAATTCTCATAAAAAGTGCGGCTAAGCTAGTGTGTGTAGTGTAACTAGTTTTCAAGTCAGTGTTTTTGGAATGTTGTGAATATCTTTAGTGAATAGTGCGTTTGTAACCGGAGTTGGACTTGGGACAGCTGCATATCACTCTCAAGGTTGGTTTAGTTGCATTTCAAAAAGTTTTCAAACAAAGTTTTGTTTATTTACTTCATACCGCGCATGATCGACTTAGGTACTTGTTTGGTGCAAAAGCTCCAGCGGATCTGCTTTCAGAGCTTTTGAGAACTTGTATTGAGGTTCACGTTTCGTTTGATTTCTCTATTGTTCTTAGGATACAGAAAGATGATACGTAGTCGTAACTAAACGGCACCAACATCAAGATCTTGGTTTTTGTGGCAAAACTTATGAATCATTTTTATTAAATTCTAAACAAACGAATCTCGATTCGAAGTAGGTAGTGTTGGGTATCAATACATCTCAATCATATCGATAATTCCGTCTAGTCTATTGTCGCAAGACAAGTTTAATTTTTTTATTTTATTGTACGGACGTTGAACTCTCGCAATGAGTTGATACTCAATGAGTAACGTAGATACAATCTGAAGTTATTAAAAAAGTATACCTAGATTGTTAGACGATGGAATATATATATAGGTAGGTACTTATATAAAACAACTATTCAAAAGTGTTTGCTAAAAGCTTTTCGATCGACGAATTGACGTTTTTGTTATATCGGCAAAATCGTAAAAGTTACGCGTAGCGTAGGTAGGTTTGTAACGATATAAAATTTCGATTTAATCGATTTTGATCATGCCTATGTTGATTGACCATAGCACTGTTATGTCGATTATAAAAAGAGGTTTATCAACATTTTTTACAAACTAAAAAAGATTGAAATCCATTCATAAAATAAATTTAATTGAAATCCAAGGTTAATAGATAATAGGTATAATGGTATATGGTTACTAATATATTGTAATACATACTTAATTTAGTCGATCTTAGACCATCCAAAAATACCAAATTAACGCCTTTTTCGTAAATATACAAATTTGTATATATGTCCGCAAAAAATAGTCACAGCCAATTTTTTTTGGTACAAAACATGTACCAATATGAAAAAAAAAATGTTTAACTTTTCACACCTGACTTTCAAGTCTGTACTTTTCAATATTTAAATTTATGCATACATGTAGTAGTTGCAGATGTTATGTAAAACAAATTTGCTGCTGACTTGAAAAGAAAGAATGAAGAGTATAATTTTAAAAAAATTAAGTCCCTGGATAAGGAGATTCATACTTGCATAAGTCATGACCACTAAGAACTTAATTGGTCTATCTAGGAAGTTTTAAAGTTAGTTGGGTTGTTTTGTCATGCCTTAAAATCTAAGTTCTTTTCACTTGTACTTTATAACTCACACTATCTATGATTGCTGACATCTCCAAGTATGAGTAGGCACCTAATAATTTTGAAATCATTTTAGTTTCCAATATAAGGGTGGCATGTTTATGTTGGTCCTGGAATGTTTCACATAACGACAACCAATCTGGAAAAACAAAAGATTAATATTAATTTTTTTTTTACAAAATAACTAGCTTTGTCAGCAATTATGTCATAGTGAATGTACTTAAGTATCCCAAGATTAGCTATTTTAGTGGTAATTAAAAATTTAATTCAGCTGTCTATACTATTACAAAGAGGAAAGATTTGATTATTTGTTTGTTTTGAATAGGTTCCGATACTACTGGACCGATTTCAAAAATTCTTTCACCTTTGGGAAGCTACACTATCTCCGGGCGACACAGGTTACTTTTTATTCCTGTATTTCCACTGGAATGGGAACTTTGCGGGTGAAACCGCGAGGCGTCCGCTAGTTTTTTATGTATCCATGTTACACTCTCTTCTACAGAAAGTCATTTCACAGATAATATAGAAATTTCATAGATTTTTGTATATAATACACAAACTAGCACTTTAACTTTGCTAAATTTGTTGTCAAATAGTTTTTAAAATCTATGGTTTCAACAATTCTTAAACTAATTTTACTATTTCACAGGCCATCCCCGCTGGCTATCCAGTCCTGACCTATCCTGACCCCTTCCTGAAGAAACTAGAAACACTCATTCCTCCAAAATGTACATCCTACAATCACAGTGTAACATGACTTGCTATAATTATTAAGATTTTTATGTAAAGAGATAATAATGGCAGATTTTTTAGATTGTTACTTCATGTTTTTTTATTTAACAGCAAGGACATTTGGACTTTGTTTTGTTACTCAAAGTTCTGTGTATTGCTGCAATGGTTATGGACAGGCGTTATCTCTTACCATCAGGAGAGTGTCTCGTTCATTTCATTATTTTTCACATACAAAAAAAAAAGGAGTTGGATGGAAAATTATCTTATAAAACACATTTTCATCAGTGTCTAATAAAATGCTTACCATTTCTGTGTTTAATTCCTTTCTAAACATTTATTTGTATTGATTATGATAACAACAATTTAAGAAATATTACTTTTGTTTTATTTATTTAGTAGCTGAATGTCTGGAATAGTTAGTACCTGTCGTGGGGGTACTTAAAGTATCACAAATATTTTCAAAAAAGAATTAACTAAATTGGTTGAGCTGTTCTCAAATTATGTGCTTACCCGACAACATCATTTGATTTTATTTACTTAGATACAGTCAAGTTGGGTAACTTTGAATACATTTCTTAGATTTTAACTGATTAAAAAAAATTATCAGCCTAACTATGTATGTGATACTCTGTAAAGAGTCTTGTATCATACTCTAAATTTAAATCAAACAACATAATCAATGATTTATTAAAGTAATGTATGATTTTTTTTTTTGCTTTAGCAGCTGTTCAAAGTTACAATGACTTTTGGGTAACTCGGAACCTTGTTAGTACTGTATTGAATATTTGTACTAATTTTATATTATAAATGCGAAAGTTTGTGAGTGTGTTTGTATGTTTGTTACTTGTTCACACTCAAACAGCTGGACCAATTTTGATGAAATTTGGTATGGAGGTAGCTGACACCCTTGATTAACACAGGCTACTTAAAAAATGTAGCAGATATCACATCACAAAAAAACCCTTAATTTTTTTTTCCTGTATATTATTTTGCAATCACTCATTTTCGACTATAAACAGATGGGATGTGTGCTTTTTGGCTAATTTATTTATTAATTAAAAAAAAACTATAAATGTACATCTGGGTCAGTAGTTCAAAGCCTCATCCACTCTATTACTGTTCATATTGGCAGGGGGAAATGCATAATATTCCCCAAGTGGGACATTCCATTACAAATAAGAATAAGTACTCACATTTTTTGTAGTTTACCAGGCTAGGTGTTTCACTACAGCTCGTTTGATGTCAATAGTGTGGGGTTGGTTTATTTTTCTGACAGTACTAGACTCTGTTATCTACCTTGTAGATCTATGCATTATGAAAGTAGGTGTACATACTTATAAATTTGGGGTAGTTTCAGAAGTTTTCTAGAGGTGCCTACATTTGGTTCAATCCAAGGGTTTCTTTAAGAAACGTTCATAAGTAAAGACTTATAAATGTTGCTTAAAGTAACCAATGCTTAAAAGGGCCCTGCAACTACTCGCCGACGTGAACTATCACACAGAAATTAGTGAATAATTAGAAAATAAGTACTTAGTTAAAACTTAAAAGTGTGGGTAGGTTGGTTTTTACAAAATGTTCAGATGATACGCAGTTGCAGACTATAATCATGAAGAGTGTAAAAACAAACTAATGGTCGTGTAATGTTTGAAAAATGGCAAAACAAAATTAAGAAAAAGAAAACTCACATTTAAATAATCTCCATTGCAATTGTGCACTTCGTATCAAACGTAAACCATTTAGTGATTCATCTTGAAGAAGGATGCTGTTTGGTACTCATACGAACTCGTCTTGCTTTTAATTAAAACTGACAAATTTGTTTTATTTCATTTGTTTCCATAACGGTAATTAAGTTTATACGACAAAAAACTAATAATCAGAAAAAATAGAACATGGCTTATGTTGTTTTTTTTCTTATAACTCAATTTGGCTTCTGACGTTTTGTATTTTTAGAATGATAATAATAATGATATCATTAAATGTCTTGATAACATTTAAAACTTCTAAGTTATAAGAGTTAACATAAATGTAAACCGCGGTAGTGTGAGCCTTTTCGACAGATGTGGCCTGGGGTAGGGGCCTAAAATGCGGCCGCGTAAAACCGCGTAAACCGCTTACCCAGAAAAAATGTGTGATATAAATAAGTCCTGAGTTTTTGGCGGGAACGCGAAATGGTCGCGCCGCTGCATTATATTGGACTGCTGTTAAGACTAGGCATGACTGATGGCGAATACTTGATACTGGCAAATATACGAAATGCGACGCCAACAAGAGAGAAGAAGACGACTGCCGTTACCTCATTGATGTTCGTTAATTTGCCCTTTCGGGCAGGCTAAAGCTATAAAGCCATACTGCCTTGTCTTAAGTGTTATTTCTGCTGTATCTTAGCTATAGTTATCGTCAAAGTCGTCTTTGTCAAGTCCAGTTCGTGTCAGTTAATTCCAGTCATGCTTTAGTAAAGTAGTGGCAACTTTACTACAAAGCTTCGATGGAGTTTTGGAAGCAACACGAAAACTCATGTTTCACCATATTATATCATTTTCCCACACTCGCGCTTGTAATTCGGCACTTTATGAATAAAACACCACCATTTTTATGCATAAACACTCGACAAAACACTAGTTTTGGAAAAAAATACAACGAAGCGACACGACTCTTCCCGCGTTCCCGCCAAAACTCGTTAGCTCATTGATCGATTGATGGTGCAGACTAAAAATACCTAGTACACTTCACTTCAAAAAAACTCTTCGCTTTTGTCTATGAATTTTATGATACAGCTTAACACCGATTACAAATTGACAATAAGCATTCGCATCACATGCCATTACCATTTTTTACAACAAAGACGATTGTCCTGGTGCAGTCCTGCATAAATATGAACCAATCACGCCAGTGCCGCGGTAAAATGTGACGCTACGGTGAATATCAATGGACAAGCGCAGGCGGCCGCCTCTGATTTCCATTTAATTTCCTTTTCAAAAAGGTTTATAAATATTTCAATTTGTCATGTGTAGAATAGAATAAAAATCTTATAGTCTCAAAGTAATAAGCGTAAAGACAGCGATTCCCTGGACTTTTGCTACTCAAAGTTCTGTGTATCTCTGCAATGGTCATGAACAGGCGTTATCTCTTACCATCAGGAGAGCGCCTCGTTCGTTTCATAACTTTTACATTAAAAAAAAATACTGTAGGTAAGTTTAAGGTTAAGTTTAACCTACGTTTGGTAAACGTACATTGTAGGTAACATAAAAAAACTTGAAAAAGATAATAACAAAACAAAAACAACATTGACTAATATATGGTAGTACAATGGCGGTCTTATTGCCTAGAGCGATGTCTTCCAAACAACATTGTTTATTTCTTCGATGAATGGTATAATTATCACGTAGGACGAGGCAGTATGGCTTTACAGCTTTAGCCTGCCCGATGTAGCAAATTATTAAAAAAAAATTGTAAAGTGGCCCGCGCCCAGCAATGGGTTCAGGTTTTTGGCGGGAACGCGGGAAGAGTCGTGTCGCTCCGTTGTATTTTTTTCCAAAACTAGTGTTTTGTCGAGTGTTTATGCATAAAAATGGTGGTGTTTTATTCAAAATGCTAAAACGCGACGCCAAAACAAAAAAAAAAAAAAAAAAAAAAACAGCTGATTCGGATTCGGAAGTGTATGTTAAATGTTTGTCACATAAATAAGTTGGTAGTATCATATACCACCAAATAAATTTACCAAATTGTCTCTGACTTGTGAACATTTTCTTAAAGAGTTTTTAAAATCTTTTTCGTGCTTTATACCGTAACCATGAAGATTTGCTAACCGGCCTAATCGGAGCTCGATTCATTCATTAAACGCTAACGAATTGTTTAATCACCGGTTAATCGTGATTCGGGCGCGCCGATCGACCCGAGTAAAAAAGCCGTCAAATGATTAGTTTGAATGATTGCAGTGCAGTGATTTAGTTAGAAAATGTTTGTTAAAAAGTAGTGGATAAGAGTATCTAACACATAAAGTACGGTAAAGTAGTTTTTTGGCCGTTTTATATATTTACAGGTATATAATCAAGGAATGATAGGTAATAATGCTATGAAAGGTCAAGCGTTGAAAGAGTCGTGTCGCCCTATCGTATTTTTCCCCAAAACTAGTGGTTTTTCAAGTGTTTATGTATAGAAATAGTGGTGTTTTATTCATAAAGTACCGAATTACACACGCAAGTGTGTGAAAGTGATATATTGTGGTGAAACATGACTTTTCGTGTTGCTTCTAAACTCCATCGAAGCTTAATAGCAAAGTCGCCACTATTTTACTAAAGCATGACTGGATTTGACTGATACGGACTAGACTTGACCAAAACACTTGACACTGGCAAATGCACAGAATGCGACGCCAAAAAACAAAGAAGAAGCGTTAGATCGATAGATGAAGCTTGCGTGATTTTTCTTCGTCATGGGATACTTTCATATGCATCATATTTTCCTCATTTCAGGAGCATGTCATGTAAATGTAGCGATTGTAGCGGAACCGCAGTAAGATCAACCGGAATCTGAAACGGAGGGTCCTTCATAAAATACCCAGCGCACCAGGTCCGTGACGGGACGACCAAATCCACATTGAATAATTTAGGACAGTGCTTCAACTTTTATTTTGTACGTGTAAACGTATGCTTAAGTACCGAGTAGATTAAAATAAAGTGAAATTATGACATTCAAATTTAAGTATTGACAAACAAACGTTTGTCAATACTTAAATTTAAATTTCGAAGCTTATAGTAAAGCTGCCACTACTTTACTAAAGCATGACTGAACTTGACTGACATGGACTGTACTTGACCAAGACTGGACTTTGACTATATCTATAGCTATAAAGCAACTTTTTAACTTTTAAAACTTGAAAATATGAAACACTTGACACTGGCAAATGCTCAAAACGCGACGCCAAAACCAAAGAAAAAAAAAACGCCCTAAAAATAAATTGTCAATATTATAAAAGCACAAGTGCTAGAAATTTCTCGAAATAGTAAACCCGTCGTGTACGTGCGAGTTAGTTGGCACAAAGTCACGACTTTCTTCGTTGCAAGTTCGCTGTACGGAAACATCTGTTTTGTGTCAACCGTACTTAGTGGCTCTTAATCTTTGGCGCAATGTCTACGTCGTTATTTTCTTGTTCTTAGAAAAATCCGGATATTTTTTGCGACTGTTATTACAGCGAGATCGGCTTTAGATAACCACGGCTTGTGGTGACGCTAAATTCGGGGCCACTACGGTCGCTGCCCTAGGTCGCCTTGTGAAGACTTTTCTAAAGCATGTAATGTTAAATTTCTATCGGTAATAACAATATTCCTACTATTATACTATACGGTACTTACGGTACGGTATTTAAAATTTTGAAGTGATTGTAACATTGGTGTTATAAATAAAATATTTGTATTTGTAGTAAATACAAAGAAAACTAACAAAATGCTAATTCATAAGTAAGCTATACTGGTGCTATGCTTTAGCATTAAATCCTCCTTTTGTACGTAATTATCATTTTGTAAGCGTGTGCAATAAAGAATTAAATAAATGCACGAACGTGCTATAGGAAAAAGGAAAAAAAATTTTTCGAACGCGACGATCTCAGATTTTAATCAAACTAATTTTTTTTTTTTATGGTTAGGTACAGGCTAGATGTTTGACCACAGCTCACCTGATGTTAAGTGAAGGCGTGGTCGAAGATGGTAAAGCACACCTAGCCTGGAATGGAACTGGCTCTCAAGTGAGGCTGCCGAAACACACCGTTAGATGCTTGGCGGCAGATTTTCAACTTGAGGGTGGTAGCTAGCCAGCCGAGTACTAGAAAGTACCCTACCACCATGCTATGGTTTCCTCACGATGTTTTTCTTCACCGGCAGCACAAGTTCATTGTTGGGGTTTGAACCCACGCCCTTCGGCATGCGAACCTACCGCGCTAACCACTGAGCTATCATCGCTACAGATACATATCTATAGACATATACCTTGAATATTCAAATTATGTAATGATTTTTCGCATTACTACCAAAACCATGTTTGAATTACGGAAACTACATACATGTACCTACTCAAATACTTTGATGTATATTTGTTTGCGTGTATTTAGCGAAAATTGTAAGACGTCACATTCATAGGATTTTTTGTGATACGCTAAATATATAAATAAGTTACAGAGAAAAACTGTTTTGCCAACTACAAAAAACAAGAATTATACTTATTATTGCCAGCTGGAAAAATGTGACACGTTCATACTTTGTAGTTTCAAGTTAGTTTGCCCTGCGACTTATATAATTTTCTTTTGCCTTTTATACAAGACGAAATAATAAAACTTCCATCTATTGTCTAGAAAGTTGATAAGGATTTTCTGAGGGTGCCTTTGAGAGATAATACTATGATATCTTCTATGAGACTAGAAATTTCTTTTTATACTTTAATGGCGCATTGTTTACCTCGCCTTTGAATAAACCCTTATTATGCTAGTAATTTGAGATTTTGTAGTTGAAAACTTGTTAATTCACGAGTATTACTTTAAAAAGCGGTGAAAAAAATGTAGAGATCACTCAGTCTCGACCAAGCGCTCGAAGAGTCAACAGGTCCTGAGGATGCCTCGTGCACAGGCGACACACGTGTCGGCAAGTGGTTACTGCAGAGAGAGCAGGATTTTAAGACTTATGGTTATTTTTATTAGATTTTTTGTTATTTTAATTAAATTTTGGTCAAATTATATTTTTAAGTTTATGTCAAATTAGTTCTAGATTTTAAGTAAGATTGGGTTTTTAATTAATAAGCTGTGTCAAATTAGTTTAGTTAGTTTAATTTAAGTCCTCATCACTTGGAACTGGAACGACTGTTAAGCGGAAATAAACTAGATATATAGGTAGGTACCTTAAACATACAAAATGAACTTCCGCAAAGTAACGCCTGAATCAATCGAATGTAGAGATGATAGCTCAGTGGTTAGCGTGGTCGCTTCAAACCCACGAGCTTGAGCTGCCTGTGAAGGAAAACATCGTGAGGAAACTTGGTGGTAAGGTAAAATAGTAGGTACCTACTCGGCTGGCTAGCTACCATCCTCAAGTTAAAAATCTGCCACCAAGCACCTAACAGTGTGGCCGGTAGCCTCACTTGAGAGCCAGTTCCATTCCAGGTTGGGTGTGCTTTACCATCTTCGACCACACCGTTACTTAACATCATGTAAGTTGTGGGTAAAAATATCTAGATAGCTTTATTATTATCTACATTCGTCATAACAAAAAACTTTTGTTTTCATAACTTTTTTTTGTTGTAACGAATGTAGACAATAATAAAGCTATCTGGGAGTTTTGGCGGGAACGCGAAAAGAGTCGGGTCGGTGCGTTGTATTTTTTCCAAAACTAGTGTTTTGTAGAGTGTTTATGCATAAAAATGGTGGTGTTATTCATAAAGTGCCGAATCACAAGCGCGAGTGTGGGAAAATGATATAATGTGGTGAAACATGACTTTTCGTGTTGCTTCCAAAACTCCATCGAATCTTTATTGTAAAGTCACCACTACTTTACTAAAGGATGGCTGGACTTGACTGACATGGGCTGTAACTTTAGCTACGAGGACACTTATTAAACTTTTGAAACTTGAAAATATATAAATACTTGACACTGGCAAATGCTAAAACGCGACGCCAAAACCAAAGAAAAAAAAAGCTATCTAGATATTTGTACCCACAGCTCACCTGATGTATGTTATTTATATAATTAGTAAGGTCACCTTACAACGGCGAAATTGACAACTTATCATCTGTCGTTGTAACTATAAATAAGAAAAATATTCATAATCTACCCAACCCCAAATGTTGCGACTCTGTGCAATAAATATTGCATACAATTGCTTTACAGCATGTTATTTGCTAACTCAAAATCCCCTGCTACAGGGCTGTTTCTCGTAATGCTGCCATAATCTCTACAACTAACATATTTCGTAAATGCAACCTTAAAACAAGAACAGAAAAGTTACTTTTATATGTTTAAGAGATTCCCGAGCTATGGCAACCCTAGATTTATGTTGCTTATTACATTTTATACGCGTGAAATGAACACGCAAAGAAAATGCAATTTTCTGCCTTATTTATTGCACCGTAAAATCTATTTGGCGCCAAATCGAACCCTTTTGCCGTTTTAAATCGTAAATTATGTGTTTAGGCTTTCAGTTGGAGATATATTGGTTTTTGTTTCTTTGAGTTGTTGACAGTGGAATTGAATTTTGATGAAATATTCTCGGATTGCTTGTTGTAGCAACTATGTGTATTGCAGTCTAAAAATGCAATTTTCTGCCTTATTTATTGCAATGTAAAATCTATTTGGCGCCGAATCGAACCCTTTTGCAGTTTTAAATCGTAAATTATGTGTTTAGGCTTTCAGTTGGAGATAAATTAGTTTTTGTTTCTTTCAGTGAAAGTGTTGTTGACAGTAGAATTGAAACTTGATGAAATATTCTCAGATTGCTAGTTGTGGCAACTATTTGTATTGCAGTCTAAAAATGCAATTTTCTGCTGTAGGTATTTATTGCAATGTAAAATCTATTTGGCGCCAAATTGAACCCGTTTGCCGTTTTAAATCGTAAATTATGTGTTTAGGCTTTCAGTTGGAGATAAATTGGTTTTTGTTTCTTTGAGTTGTTGACAGTGGAATTGAAACTTAATGAAATATTCTTGGATTGTTTGTTGTGGCAACTATTTGCATTACAGTCTAGAAATGCAATTTTCTGCCTTATTTATTGCAATGTAAAATCTATTTGGCGCCAAATCGAACCTTTTTGCCGTTTTAACTCGCAAATGATGTGTTTAGGCTTTCATGATTGTATCAATTTTAGTAAATGCCTACTATTGAAATCCATTGTATTAAATCACCAACAGCTGCTTCCCATAGCAATTTAATAAACTGGATTGATGATGAAACCTACGATTGTTTTGTAAGGTTTAAGAGAGTGTTGCAAGAACTACTGTATGTACCAATTGAAACCCATGAAGTTATTGCGGCCCCTATCTCAGTCATCGACGTGCGGATGATGTTCTATATTATAGTGATGTGACATTTATGATTTTATTTATCGATAACATTGATTAAACAAAAATTTACGAAACCGGAATGACTAAGCATCCCGTAAGTTTTTACTGGAATTCAAGAAATAGGTGAGGAAGGGATCGATTTTTTAAGGAAAAATATCTACTAATTATGTATCAAAGCCAAGGTTCTACTCAATTTACAACTAAAAGTGTTTCGAAGCGTAGAGAAGGCTTTCTCTAAGCATGTAGGTATTATATGGAATAAAATTATTTCATAATTATTATAAGTGTAGGTATAATTATGTACATGTATACAATATACATATACTAGATGATGTGATCCAAACACCTACACCAATCAACTGAACTGCAAAACAGACTACAATTCATCTCGTTCAAAAAAAAAATACATATGTATATGTAAATTTATTTAGTGAATAAATTAAAATGATATATTAGACGCGTCTTATTCAACATTGTTTTTTTTCGTCATAAACATCGTCACAAAATGTCAAAGTCAAACTACAGAGTAATTACGTAGACGATTGGACGTTTTGCACTCGTTTCTTTGTTTTGAAGTTCTTGTCTAAGTACAAAGATTCGGTGACTAAAATACAAACATCTAAGAAACTTATGAGATAGGTAAATAAACATATCGCAATGTAAACGTCTGATAAATAACTAGTTACTATTCGTATAAAGTAAGTTATCGATACCGAATATAATCGATAACGTTGAATGTTCTATAACATCACTAACGACATGCCTAATCTGTTCTACTCTGTCTCTGGGTCGTAGGCCAACAGATACCGTAAGCTCTCCCGTCAAACAAAATTGAAATCTATGTATCATAGAATTAGATTTATATTCTCCCGTCAGCACGTTTTAAAAGAACTCCATGTAACTCGACCTATATCCAGTGATGGATGGATTCAACCCCTAGTTATCGAGATTCGATGATTAATTTTGTACCATATCACGTTGATATACGGTTTAATGTTTCACGTGAAATTGTAAACCTTTTACGGTTTTATTAAAGTTGCTTTTTGAACTTTTTTCTTTTTTTTTTTTTTGCATGTGTAGCCACGAGCACACGAGATTTTCGCCATACAAGCTATTAGTGGTTCGCATTTTGATTGCATTTCCTAGTACCAATTTTTTAAATGTTATTTGAGGACTGTAGAGGTGTAGTGAATCGAAGTTTTAAATGCTACATTGGTTGTATGAAATGTGAAGTACCTACAATTTCAATACTCAGACTGTGTTTGTTTTATTGTATTTTTATTTATTTTTGGCATCGCACTTTGTGCATTTTACTGTGGGACTGCAGCTAGCGAAATTACAGGGTTGTTGAGACTAACCATCGATTGAAGCCATTATTGGTTGGTTCACACGTCGAAAAGCGTGGGATCATACCCCAACAATGAGCTTGAGCTGCCGGTGAAAGAAAACATCGTAACGAACCATACCATGGTGTTGGTGGTAGGGTATTTTCTAGTACTCGGCTGGTTAGCTACCACACCCTCTATTTGAAAATCTACCGCCAAGCATCTACGGCGTATTACGGTAGCCTCACTTGAGAGCCAGATTCGTTCCAGGTGTGCTTTATCATCGTCGAGCACACCATCACTTAATATCAGGTGAGCTAGTTTGTCAACCATTAAACAAAAACGAATGTCTCAAAGTAATAAGCGCCAAAGCAGTAACGCCTTGTACTTTGTTTCGTCACCCAAAGTTATGTGTATGGTTGCAATGGTCATGAACATGCATTATCTCTTACCTTTAGGAGTGCGTCTCGTTCGTCTCATAACTTTTACATTAAAAAAAAAGTTAAATAAGTCGTAAGGGTGACTGATTGTTTGATTGAACTCTTTATTGTCCACTCTAAAAAAAAAGTTAATTGTCGATGACTGAAGGAAGAACAAAGAAAATTTTGAGTTTTGGCGGGAACTCAAAATGTGATGCCAAAACCAAAGAAAAAAAAGAAGATAGAAAATCTAACATCGGTAATCACTTCTGACGAGTTTTGGCGGGAACGCGGGAAGAGTCGTGTCGCTCCGTTGTATTTTTTTCCAAAACTAGTGTTTTGTCGAGTGTTTATGCATAAAAATGGTGGTGTTTTATTCATAAAGTGCCGAATTACAAGCGCGAGTGTGGGAAAATGATATAATGTGGTGAAACATGAGTTTTCGTGTTGCTTCCAAAACTCCATCGAAGCTTTGTAGTAAAGTTGCCACTACTTTACTAAAGCATGACTGGAATTAACTGACACGAACTGGACTTGACAAAGACGACTTTGACTAAAAGTAGCTACGATGGCACTTATTTAACTTGAAAATATATAATTACTTGACACTGGCAAATGCTAAAACGCGACGCCAAAACCAAAGAAAAAAAAAAAAAATCACTTCTGACAATCAATTTACCAGAGTTGCTTACAAATATTGGTAGAATAATTCGAGCGTCAAACATTCATCCGGCTTCCGGCCAGCCGTCGGGTATTTCCTTACATTTTTCCGGTACGTCGCGTCCGGTCAGTCGGACAATTAGTCGTTTTTCCACTCCCTTTTGCATAACAACGTCCTTAACGACTTAATTTAAGAGGAGTATTATTTTTTGAGATAAATTGTGAGGAAATTTTCTTTCTTGTCTTTCCTTCGCGGATTTGAGTGTAAATGGGCACCAGGGAATGAATATGAATTTAACTTGTATTAATTTTTTATTATTTTGATATTCTTATCATCAACTGCCTTCAATCTCTACATAGTATAAAACAAAGTCGCTTCCCGCCGTCCGGTTGCAGTTGGTTCCCGCCGTCCAATGCGGTTTCCATCAATAGATAAAGTGATTCAAGAGGAAGGTTTATAATTATGTATATTAACTGCGCCCCGCGGTTTTACTCGCTACATGTTTTCGGGATAAAAAGTAGCCTATTTGTTATTCGAGGGTCTCAGCTACCTCCATACCAGATTTCATCCAAATCCGTTCTGTTGTTTTTGCGTGCAAGAGTAACAAACATACATCCATACTCACTATCTTTTGCATATATAATATTAGTAGGTAGGATTATATCCATATTAGTATAAACATTGCTTCCGTGTAAAGCCGGGGCGGGTCGCTAGTCGTTATTAAATTAATTAAATATCATAAAAAATACTTTTTTTTTTCTTTTGACTGTTTGACTGCTGTTGACAGTTGAGGAGTCCCTTCGTCTGGAGCCAAGCCTGTGTGTAGAATCAGGTCATGTTTACCATAAACACGCATTGTCACCTGAACTGAACCAACGTGTTTTCAACTCCCGATAAGAAGTGGTAATTGAGGTGGTTTGAGGTTTGATCTAAACTAACAAACACATTATGTAAGTACATAGCAAGTTAAATAAAAGCTCAAAGTGCCCTGTTTAGTTTTCAAGCGTGATATTTCACGCCAGCGACAAATTGACAGAACATTTTAAGTATTGATTATTTTTAAACAACGTTTAGGGCCTTAACGGTTTAAATAAATTGTAAAATGGTGACAAAGATATCTAAAAAACGTACTACTTTAGTAGCAGTATTTATAAAAAAAAAATTGTGCGTTTTTGAAAACTATATCTGATAGTAAGTCAAATTTTGTTTGAAATGTTTTTTCCCGCTTGTCAGCACACCCCGTCCTAAACTTGTTAGAATCCTTTACAAATTGTAGGTTGCCTGGAAGAGATCGTTCTTAACGATAAGGCCGCCATTTGTTCCACTGGTGTTAAGTACTTAAATTGTGATAATTGTGGTGAACAGTTAAGAGTTGTATTACATTACACCGAAAAAAGTTGAAAACAATCGTTTGGCATTTCTCAAATATAATGCAACACTACACTGTTTAAAAAAAACTACACAGCTGAAAATTATCACGAAATAAATAAACAAGTCTTTTTCTAAACGTTTATTTAGTTAAAAATCGAATACATTTAGAAAACATTACGTTTAAAATGTTTCGTGCCAGTACTAAGTAAATTCATAGGCCTAAAATATAAAACTCCTTGCCTAAAAATTAAATTCCTCCATTTATAATTTCTTTTGACACTTTAACACAAACTGTAATATCACTTTTTCACCCAAAAATGTCGAGATGTACAAAAAGCTGCCACAAATAAACATTTAGTTGTCAAAGCAAGACTGTTTACTTATATTTAGAAGCTTAAGGGCGTTAGTAGATGTTTTAATGGACTGCATTCAAACGGCCAAGACGGATGTAGCTTAAAAAGATTTAAAAAGTTAAAATGTGGCGGGAGATTAACGATGCTTACCGAATCTCGGAAAAAGGTCTTATTCGATTATTTTTTTTCTTGATTTTGGCGTCGCGTTTTGGGCATTTGCCAGTGTCAAGTGTTTTACATTTTTTTCAAGTTTCATAAGTTGAATAAGTTGCCTCGTAGCTATAGTTATAGTCAAAGTCCAGTCCGTGTTGGTTAAGTTCAGTCATGCTTTAGTAAAGTAGTGACGACTTTACCTACTATAAAGCTTCGATGGAGTTTTGGAAGCAACATGAAAAGTCATGTTTCACCATATTATATCGTTTTCCTCGCGCTTCTAATTCGGCACTTAATGAATAAAACACCACCATTTTTATGCATAATACACTCGTAAAAACATTAGTTTTGGAAAAAAAACAACGGGGCGACACTCTTTCCGCGTTCCCGCCAAAAAAATCTCGATACCATTCCATGTCATACCTAGACCTGCTTGTAATTTTTTTAAGTACGCGATATTTTCTTTTCGTTTACTTAGGCGGGAACGCGGAAAGATCATGTAAACGCGTTGTATTAATTATTTACCAATACTAGTAATAGAATAATGTTATATATAAAATACCACAGCTCACCACGATATTAAGATATTAAGTGACGGTGCTATTGAAGGTGGTTAACACACCTAGCCTGGAATCAAACTGACTCTCAAGTGAGGCTATTTTAAAATAATTGATAGGCTTGCGTTTGACCGCCATCCCGACTGATGTTAAGCGAAGATGCGGTCTACGATGAAACACGCTTGCCTAGAAGAAACCGATTCACTCGCGAACAGAAAAGAAGAAAAAGAACGTCAGAAGAGGCTGCCAGAACATGAGAACACACCGTTAGGTGCTTGGCGGCAGATCTTCAACTTGAGGGTGGTAGCTAGCCAGCCGAGTACTAGAAAAACTCTACAACCATAGTATGGTTTCCTTCACCGGAAGCTCAAGCTTGCTTTGAACCCACGGCCTTCGGCGTATACCTACCGCGCTAACCACTGAGCGATCATAGCTACAAAAATCGCGAATGACATTAGAGGCGTGAGGAAATAAATCCCCTAAATATCTTCAACTCTACTAAGAACTGGCGTTAAATAAACAATCTACGATGTTAGTCATAATAACGTTACGCAGGGCTATCTTTGTCCAACAAGAGTTATCTTTGTTTGTTTTAAAGCATTCTTCCATTTATGGTCGGAATAACTTGCGTGTTTGTACTTTACGATATCTGAGATAATAACAAAATTAGCTTGAGCTGCCGGTGAAGGTAAACATCGTGAGGTAACCATAGTGGCAGGGTACTTTCTAGTACTCGGCTGGCTAGCTACCACCTTCAAGTTGAAAATCTGCAGCCAAGCATCTAACGGTGTGTTGCGGCATCCTCACTTGAGAGATAGTTACATTCCAGGCTAGATGTGCTTTACCATCTTCGACCACACCTTCACTTAATATCAGGTGAGCTGTCGTCAAACAAATAGCCTGTCAACCATAAAAAAGGAGATAGATATATATATATATATATAACCATAGCCGTATAATGCCATTGGAAGTTTCGGTAGCCTAGTTGGAAGACCGCCTGACTTCCAATCTGGAGCTTCTGGGTTCGAATCACAAGCACGAGTGTGGGAACATGATATAATGTGGTGATACATGACTTTTTGTGTTGCTTCCAAAACTCCATCGAAACTTATAGTAAAATCGCTATCAGTAAATTTACTAAACGATGACTAGATTTGACTGGCACGGACTGGACGTTGACTATAACTAAAGCTACGAGGCAACTTATTTAACTTTTGAAACTTGAAAATATAAAACACTTGACACTGGCAAATGCTCAAAATGCGACGCCAAAAAAAAAAAAAAAGTTTTATTTTTATTTTTATTTGCCGCCATATTTATTTCATTCAAAAACTCATTCTTTAAAACTGTTACACACAAAACACAAAGTCACCATACGCTCAGGAATTTCATATCCTCTTTTGACATGCAAATTCTTTTTCTAACATTAAATTTAATACACTCTGTGCTATACAGGATGTCGCGTAAAAGGCGAAAACTCATAAATGTTTGCGAATCTTTTTCCCGAGGCTTGCTTTTCCCAGTTTTCCCTGAGACTGAATGAATTTCCTTATTAAGTAATTTTAGTTAAAAAAGTATAGTTGTGTTAACTTTGTTTTAAATGTGAAAGTAAAACGAAATGCTTGTAAAAGAAAAACTTGTTCATGACTATTGCAGTTGTAACTAGAATTCTGAGTAACAAGTCCCGAGCATCGCATATTCTGGCGCTCATTACTTTGACAGCCCCCGTTGGCTCATTAATATATCTTGAGAGCTGTAGGGCGTGGGTTCGATTCCCACTCAGGGCAAACATTTAGTGAACAAACAAAATGATTGTTCTGTGTCTGGGTGTTCTGTATGTATTATAAGTATGTATTTACAAAAAAAAAAAGTATTTATGTATTCTATCAGTTATCTGACTTCCATCACACAAGCTCTGCTTAGTTTGGGGCCAGATGTATAGTCCAACGATGTTTATTTATTTATTTATTTTTATGTTCGATGGTGTGTCTCAATAGCGTAAAACCTAGTCAAGTTTAGGCTTATTGGCAAACAGTTGGTTTTTTGTTATTTTTTTCGATTTTAACTTTCGCCTTTGTTTTTAACTGACTCAAAAAAAGCGGAGATTCTGAAGGAGATGTTGCGCCATAATTCCGCCAGTAATGAATCGATTTTGATGATTATTTTTTTGCTTGGCAGATCGTACTTCAGATGTAGTTCCATATAAACTTCATAGAAATCGATCGCGCGGTTTAAAAAAAAAACAACAAAAATAAAAAAATTGTGTACATGGATGATATTTTCGTTTACTCCGAAACGTTGCTGTCTTAAGTCATGGAGACGGTTTTTTAAAATTGTAAATTTGTATATTATTAGTTTTAAGACTTAATTGTTTTGTAAAAAGAGGAATAATCGTACATTGGACATGTAAAATATGTGAAGGAAAACATCGTGAGTAATCCATAGCACGGTGGTAGGGTACTTTAGTTATCGGCTAGCTACCACCCTCAAGTTGAAAATCTGCCGCCAAGCACCTAACGGTGTGTTCCGGCAGCTTTACTTGAGAGCCAGTGCCATACCAGGCTAGGTGTGCTTTACCATCTTCGACCACGCCTTCACTTAATGTTAGGTGAGCTGTGGTCAAACACCTAGCCTGTCAACTATAAAAAAAAATGTTTGGACGATCTCGCGATGTGATCTCAACTTTGTTATTTATAACCTTCTTTCAGGACAACCTATATCCAAGTGTTTACCTCGAAGGGTGATTCTGGTTTCAATGGGAAAGGCGCGTACGTGTCCGTAATCCATATTGGATTTTACATATTTAAATGGTGTAATAAATATGTTATGATGTTATTACTGGAAAGCCCTCATGTTACATTTTTGCTGAAATGATTATACCCGTGCAAGGAGGGTTAGGGAAATATTTTATGATTCTGAGATTAAAATCGTGTTCCATAAGTTTCTATACGAATCATGAACGAAAATTTTAACTACATTTCAGACTTAGTTGCAGCGAAAAGGTAACATTTTACTCCCATCTCGCGAAAGCCTGCAGGCAAATGCAATCTGTGGTAAATGCCTGGACTACGGCCAGCTAAAACCGCGGCTACGGCTACTAGCGCTCTGTGGTGGCGCAGAAGTTTTAGCGGAAACGCAGAAAAATCGTGTAAAAAAATTATATTCGAAAACGAATGTTTTTTTTTTTTTTTTTCTTTGGTTTTGGCGTCGCGTTTTAGCATTTGCCAGTGTCAAGTAATTATATATTTTCAAGTTTCAAAAGTTAAATAAGTGCCATCGTAGCTAGTTTTAGTCAAAGTCGTCTTTGTCAAGTCCAGTTCGTGTCAGTTAATTCCAGTCATGCTTTAGTAAAGTAGTGGCAACTTTACTACAAAGCTTCGATGGAGTTTTGGAAGCAACACGAAAACTCATGTTTCACCACATTATATCATTTTCCCACACTCGCGCTTGTAATTCGGCACTTTATGAATACAACACCACCATTTTTATGCATAAACACTCGACAAAACACTAGTTTTGGGAAAAAATACAACGGAGCGACACGACTCTTCCCGCGTTCCCGCCAAAACTCTCCCTTTAAGTGTTTATATTTAAAACATAATGTTTCGAATGACGCACGAGTGTAAGCAAATGATATTATGTAAAGAAACGTGTCTTATCGTTGGTTCAAACTAACTAGGTACTTCATGTTGGTTAAATAAACAATTAGTGCGAGGCCAAAATTGAAAAGAGTATGTACGTCAGCAAAATTGTCATAAGCATTTTTTCTTTTTTTGGATTAGGTACGCTGTGAGCATTTTACCAGTGTCAAGTTTATAAGGCCTACCTACACTTCTTCCAGCGTAAGACCATTCAGCCGTCGCACTAACTAAATCAGACTGCGCATCTTGAGTTGTCTCTGGGGCTCTGGACATCTAGTGTGGAATAATTGGAGGGCGTCGCCGTGGTACATGAAGGCGCACTATACTGGCAAGCAGAATACAACCTTTTTCAAGCACTTTAGTTGTTTTAGTTGGTTTTTCTTGTTTGAATTTGGCATCGTAATTTGTGCATTTGCCAGTGTTAAGTCAAGTATATCTACATTTTTTTGTTTTTTATGTTATATAGGTGTGAGTCAAAGTAAATAAAGGTCGAATCCGGTTATGCCTTAGTAAAGTATTGTCTTTACTACTTTATAGTATAACCAGTTTCGACGGAGTTTTGGAAGAAACACCAAATGACATGCTAGTTCATTTGATTTGTTGTGTCTGGGTGTCCTGTATGTATTTAAAAAAAAGTAATATAAATGATTTTAAGCATTCTATCAGTTATCTGGTTTCCATAGTATAAGCTTTGCTTAGTTTGCGGTTAGATGACTGTAATGCGGTGGCATGATTTTTCAGTCTTTCTTTCAAAACTCAATACACTAACTAGATGATTTTGTAGGTATCTTAGTAGCTGGCTTTATCGTTATACAGGTAAAGCTGGGTTGGACCACTTATGTTGACAACTACTTGCGCGTTGGGACGCTACTCGTGTTAAACACAAGGGTGTTAACTGAAATATCTAGGTTAAGTAGAACTTAGAGCAGAAAATCATTAATGTTAATATGAAAAATTTTGAGAACCCAAATATTAAACAAAACTTTAATTTTTTTAATACTTTATAGCCACACGAAGAGTTATTCAGAATTTTACTAATACATGCTTAAATGGAGACCAATTCATAACGACATGGCCGCTTTAAACACGTGTCTGTAGCTCATTGAATTGACCCTAAGAAGAGAACAAGCTGACGAAAAAAACGTAGCTCATAAAAACAGCGACTTCTTTTTTTGTTTTTGGCACGCACAATGTGCATTTGCCAGTGTCAAATACTTTGATTTTTTTTATGATTCACAAGCTAGGTGTTTGACCACAGTTCGTCTGATTTTAAGTGACGGTGTAGTCGAAGATGGTAAACTAACTATATATATGTAGTTAGTTTACCATCTTCTTATTTCCATCTTATATAAGATGCGAACTAAACTAAACTAAATGCGATAAGAACTAAATATAAGTATACCTTGAATATTCAAAATGAACTTCCGCAAAGTAACGCCTGAATCAATCAATTATTATCAAAGCACACCCAGCCTGGAATGGAACTTGCTCTCAAGTGAGACTTCTGGTCACACCGTTAGATGCTTGGCGGAAAGTACTCAGAGTCAAAGTAAGTTAATAATTCCGGTTATATTCTAGTAAAGTAGTAACTAAAAAAGTAGTAAGTACTGGCTGGCAGAAAATGCTTTCGCATTAAGTCTTCCCTTTGTACATGTTTTTCTTTAAAGTGTGCAATAAATAATTAAATAAATAAACTAAGTACTTATACTCCAATATAGAGGACAATTTATAAATTATACAATTTTTCCACCACATTATCCTCCACCCTCGTTTATTCACTACTATTTTTATTTGTAAACTAACGAAAAAAATAAGTTGGAAAATAATACAAAGTAGCGACATAATTTTTCATGTCTACCCGCAAAATATCACTCCACATCTCACAATATCTACTGAAAGCTCATTTGGTTCTACTTTGATGTAAGCATGATGTAGACATTATGCACCACGTCGCAAATTATGTCAAGAAATTAATTCATCTTGAAAGCATTAAGAAAATTAGTAAGATTAGAATTTTAATTCGTAATTAGGAATTAAGCATTCGACGAGGAGTCGAGTTGAGACGCTACTCGGAGTCACGTTTGGTCCGCCGGATTGCAAGCCACTAATAAAGAGAGAAAACTTGGATTGCCTATTTTAAAAGGCAACATTTGTGTTTTGAGTTTTAAAGTCACTGGCCAATTCATGATGTCAGAATATTTCGGAAACACAGATTAAAAAACGGTATTGGCAAAGAGATGTAGAAGTAAGCATAAACAATACAAATATGGAACTTGAGTTTTGGCGGGAACGCGAAAAGAATCGTGTCGCCATGTTGTATTATTTTTCAAAACTAGTGTTTCGTTGAGTGTTTATGTATAAAAATGGTGGTGTTTTATTTATAAAGAGCCGATCTACAAACGTGAGTGTGGGAAAATGATATAATGTGGTGAAACATGACTTTTAGTGTTGCTTTCAAATCTCCATCGAAGCTTTATAGTAAAGTTGCCACTACTTTACTAAAGCTTGACTTGTCTTGACTGACACGGACTGAACTTTGATCAAACCATAGCTTCGAGGCAACTTATTTAACTTTTGAAACATGAAAATATAAAATACTTTACATAAAATGCGACACCAAAACCAAAGATAAAAAAAAATAGTTCTATAATTTTTTCTTAAATTTTACGAGTAGCGACAAAAATATTTTCCCAACTAAGGACCTATAGAAATAAGTTAAAAAATTTTGTTAATTTGATTATAAGCGATGATTAAAAATTTTGGAACCTCGTTTTTTTTGCTGTGCAACAAACACTAGGATGGACTTTTGACCAAATCCGCTGAAAGTATGTACCTTCACTTTAGTAGGTAGGTACCTAACTAAAATCACCATCTCTGATCGCTAACCCAATGGCCTGACATATCCCACGATTATGCAAACCGCTCATAATTGCGTTAAACGTCGGGGGAGTCATTTCGCTCAAAATGTGTTTGACGTGTAATTTCATTATTTTATTGCGGTACAATTGAATTACTTGACACTCCGGCGAGTTTTCGCGCCAATTTGATTATGCGAACTTTTTGTGCCAGCTTTTTTAATTCGATCCCGCGAATTTCAGGTTAGGTTCTGTGGGGTACTAATCAGGTTAAAACTGGCAACACTGACGTTACATTTGCATCGCCACTTTTTTGTTAAAAATTTTCATGAAAAAATTGTTTTTGGCAACATTTTCCATCTTTAGTCATCATCATCATTATCAGCCTGTAATCGCTGAGCATTAGCTGCTACTGATGCTTTGCTCTAGTTAAAAATCTGCTGCTAATCACTTAATGGTGTGTTCCGACAGTATTTTTGTAAGAAAGACAAGGCCATGGTCACCACGTTGTACAAGTGTAAGTTGGCACACTCACTTCACTTTTCGAAGTTTAAGAAGTTTCATACATGAAGGTTTTCTCACGATTTCATCAGTAAATTAGATAATCACATTACCTAGAAAAAAATAAGTGCGTGCTGTGGTATTTGAACCCAGAACCTCCGAATTGACAAAAGAAATGCAGAATATAATACTTACAACTATTTTTTAATTTGATTTTTTGGTTATATTTTAATGTTGTTATTTTTTTTATAATTTGTTTTATGGGTGTGGTTTAAAGGTGTGTTTTGTTTGCATATGAAAATTTTGTCCTTATGAAAATATTAAAAAAAAAATTGGCAATAAACGTAACAAATTTTAAATTTGGCGCTCTGACAGTTCACCTTAAAAACTACGATTCATTTGGTCCAAAGCCAACCGAAGGAAATAAAGTTTCAATAAGCGCAAAGTTTGTTTTAATCCGTTTTTGAATGGACCCGTTTAAGGAAGCGGTTAGTTTTTAGTGCGCTGTAAAACTAGCTTGGCAACACTGAAATGTTCACTACAGTTCTACACTGTTGTTTTAAGACATCGTAATCGAACAACGGGGTGTTCTAGAAACTTTTATTATAGTTTAAAACCATTTGCTTTATGGATTATTCACTGACGTTTACCGTATGTAACAACCTGACAACCAAATAAACATTCAGCTGTAAAAAAAAATTCGCGATAAATAGAAAAACGAAGCTTTTTTTCTTTGTTTTTGTCATCACTAAACGGTCCGATTCCACCTTCATCGTACGAACTGCTAAACACTGGATAGGTTTTGGCGAGAACGTGGAGTCTTGTCGCCACGTTGTGTTTTTCCAAAACTAGTTTTTCGTCGAGTGATTATGCATAAAAATGGTGGTGTTTTTATTCATAAAGTGCTGAGTCACAAGCGCGAGTATGGGAAAATGATATAATTAAAGTCTTAGTCAAGTCCAGCCATGCTTTAATAAAGTAGTGGCGACTTTACTGTAAAGCTTCGATGGAGTTCTGGAAGCAACACGAAAAGTTATGTTTCACTACATTATATTATTTTCCCAAAATCGGATCAGGGAGGATACCACAAACACACTGATACTTACGTTATTCTTATAACTGAACAGAAACCCCTCTGTTTTCGTATGGGATTAAAAAGAAAAACGTTATAAAGTTGTCCAACTCGAATTTGATCCTCTCTTTCACCTCATTAGCTCGCCACATCAGCTGTAAATATGTCGGCCGTATATGACAGAAATAATTCCCTCCTTTGCGGGATCAAATTAGACACAAATAGCTGAGGTGAGATTTAATTATCTGGAAGAGTTAAGATTTCATGTTTAATTTGGTGATGATTAGATGGTGGGACAGTTGCAAGTTTTCTTTTTAGTTTTGTATGGTGCAGGTCGTGTTTTCAGTTTACATTTAGAATTAGGTATTTCAGGAATAGATTCAACTGAACGTTTTTTTCTTTATTTGGTTTTGGCGTTGCATTTTGAACATTTGCCAGTGTCAAGTGTTTTACATTTTCAAGTTTCAAAAGTTACTTATATGTTGCCTCGTAGCTATAGTTATAGTCAAAGTCCTGTCTTGGTCTATTCCAGTCTGTATCAGTCAAGTCTAGTCATGCTTTAGTAAAGTAGTGGCGACTTTACGAGAAGCTTTGACGAAACCATAACATCCATCGATCCATGCAAGTTAGCATGTGATAGGGTATTTTTTAGTAACTACTCAGTATAGGGTATAGGATATAGGGTAGTATACGGTATGTTTTAGTACTTATTGCAACTTAGTACTCGGCTGGCTGGCCGCCAGCCGAGTACTAAGTTGAAATTGAGTAGCATGTTGAGTAGCAAGTTGAAAATCTGCCGCCAAGCACCTATGTTCTGGCAGCCTCACTAGAGACCCAGTTCCAATCCAGGGTAGGTGTGCTTTACCATCTTCGACTACAAACATTAAAATACATAATATTTAAAGATTATTCTAACATACCAACCAAATACCAATACCATTGACATATCAATATTTTTATACAATAAAACACTCGAAAATACACAAGTTGTTTTTAAGAGACATATTTCAATTGTCAATATAGCTTTTTGTGATTGCGCTTGACCGCCATCTCACCTGATGTTATGTGAAGATACGATCTAAGATGGAGCACGCTTGCCTAGATAATACCGATTCCCTCTCGGCTTAAAGACACCCAGATTGTATCTATCAGGAAACACCCACTCGGGCAACAAACGTGCTACATGATTTCTCCTAGTTCCTGTCAAAACTCAAAGCTTATCTTAGGAAGAGCGCTAGAAATGTCATAGCACACGCCACAAGGCTACAAACATCCAAAACTCCAGACAAATTAGCACATGCCATCCTAGGTATTAGGGTTGGCGCACACATGAAAGCAATGACTGTCACGTCGCCGAGTCTCGCCGGTCACGCGCCATCGCGTGCCGCGTCGCAGGGCTGCCACCTAACGAGATTATTAACGCTTGCATTTGTTAAGTAAATTGCGCGAAATGGTGCTACAAAGTTTCCAATCGTTTGATAAGTTAATACGAGTGGCGTGAATGTCAACATGAGGTAGGAAATTGTTATGACATGTCGTTACAGTTTACAGCTACATAATATGGTAAATCATATAACATACTAGCTGCTCCCCGCGGTGTTAGCCGCTGCATTCTTATTCTTATTCAAAGTGGGGGCGATGAGTCCTGCACTGACGTGCCGCTTGGGGTGTATTGTGCATTTCCTCCTACCAGCGTCAACACTTTTTTTTTTGCCCAGTGAAATCCTTAATGGATACCACCGCTCCGGGGGTAGCCGCCAAAGTGGCGGCCTACCCACTAAGAACCCTGGGGTGTTTCTGCCTGACACCTATGTGCCGGGGCTACGGGAACGCTTTCGCACTCATCCGCGGCCCCGACGGTGTTGGCCCCCTGGGTCCCTTCCCTTGTAGGGGTGGAGCTAGAGAGCCTCCACCCCTCTTTCCTTGAGGGGCGCGCGGAAACACCGCGCGCGCCACCTCAGGGGCTACTCTTGTCAGTCGAAGGACTCCCCTGAGCCCGCCGTCCAGAGCCAACCCAGCTCCTTGAAGTACTGGAGCGAGGCGTTGGGCCGCTGGCATTGTAGCTCCAGTGAGTTGGGTGCAATGTTTAATGACGATGACATGAATGATGGCGAAGCAGCTTCATGCAGCAGCCGCTATATGTTTTCAGAATAAAAAGTAGCCTATGTGTTAATCCAGGGTCTCATCTACCTCCATACCAAATTTCATCCAAATCCGAACAGTAGTTTTTGCGTGGAAGAGTAACAAACATCCGTCCATCCAAACTTACACATTTATAATGTTAGTGAGATATATGTTTATTGTCATATTCATGTGTCTAAAATGTATGTCATACAAATTGACTTGATAAATAATTGACTGATTCAGGCGTTACTTTGCAGAAGTTAATTTTTAGCAGACTTCAAAAAGGAGGAGGTTCTCAATTCGACGGTTTTTTTAAATGTATGCTCACCGATTACTCTAAGTCACCTGAACCGATTTGGAAAATTCGTTTTTTGTTTCAAAGGGTATCTCTTGCCATTTAAATTGTATCGAAATCGATTGAGCGGTTTCACTCCGCTCCGTTAAAAGCGCGGGTGTTAGTAGAATAATAAAGTCTTAAAGTAGGCACACCTATATAATTTATTCGAATTTTACCTTTCATTCATACGTATACAAATAATTATATTGATTTAAAATATGAAATAAATTATTTAACATTATTTTTTTAATGTACTGACATAAAAAATTAGTGTGTTAGTTTTTTTGCATACCGAAAAGTCTTCTGTACACTTTCCATCTATTTATTTGTAGACCCATATTTATGCAAAAATGAATTATGATTATGATTGTGAACATTTCAACTTACGTTTGTACAAGATAAGATATACAATATTTATTATTCAAATAATTATTTAGTTCATATCTTAATAATAATCCTAAGTTTAATTGATACATCTGTTCTGTGGATCGATTCTATTTTAATGAAAGTATTTTTGTAGTAGGTTTTCAATTTATCAAAAAAAATAAATCAATGTGCGAACCCTAGCTAACCGGAGTGCGTCGATCTCAAAACGGAGATCGCTCATTTGCGCTTCCAAATTGATCCTAGTGACCGCAGCTAGGGGCGGCGTGCTAGCAAATTGACCGCACGCGCCGCCGTGACAACCCTGACGAACCCTGAAGATGATTGTACCTTTTTGTTTTGTTACAAATATTGATAGAAAATTGACAAACTAATGCTACTTTCAAAGTGTTACTTTCAAACTTCTTAGTTTTTGGGGTTCCGTACCCAAAGGGTAAAACGGGACCCTTTTACTAAGACAACGCTGTCCGTCCGTCTGTCACCAGGCTGGATCTCATGAACCGTGATAGTTAGACAGTTGACATTTATGATGATGATGTATGATGATGTATTTCTGTTGCCGCTATAACAATACTAAAAAACAGAATAAAAGAAATATTTAAGGGGGCTCCCATACAACAAACGTGATTTTTTTTTGCTGTTTTTATAGATAACTAGCTGCGCCCCGTGGTGTTACCCGCTACATGTTGTCGGGATGAAAAGTAGCTTGGGTTAATCCAAGGTCTCAGCTACTATATCATTTCATCCAAATACGTTTAGTAGTTTTTGCGTGAAAGAGTAACAAATATCCATCCATCCAAACTTTCACATAAATTATAATTATGTATAATATTAATGGGATGGTACAGAACCCTTCGTGCGCGAGTCCGACTCGCACTTGGCCGGTTTTTTTTTAAATCTTCGACTACACCTTTTCTTCACATCAGATGAGCTGAGGTCAAATATCTAGCCTGTCAACCATAAAAAACATGAAAATTAGAAAGAAATTAGAACTTTTTTTCCGCTTACTGTCTTTTCAAATTTGTTATCATTATGTTAATCTGTATTTTTTTATTTGTGTGTGTTGTTTGTACTTATCTGTTGTTGTGTCTAGTGTTTAGTAGGGAAAAAATAAATGTTTTTCTTTCTTTCTTTCTTTTAAATTAAAACACAAATAGAATCCTTATTAGCCTATATTAGAACATTGAAGCCTGTTTTAGACAAAACTGACGAAAATGTGGAATCAAAACGCTTAGTACGTACATGGGGAATATCCACCATGTACGGATGAATCTTCGACCACTTCATGGCTTTCCATTAGACGAGTTAAGATCAGACTTAAACGCGTTAAAAAGTTCATTTGATTTGACATATGTTTTCAGTTAATGTTGGCTCATTACGTGGTTGTCAATCTTTAATTTTATAACTCGTTTTGCTTTTTAGGATAGCTCTGGGATGACTAATGCGTTAATAAATACCAAGTGTCAAAATGATGACAGTGTTTTGACACGTCACCAAATGACTGATACTTAAGCTGTGCCCGAACGACACGCGTCCTGATTGTGGAATTTGTGTCGCGTCACTTCTCTATCTATATACTATTTAAGTTGAATGAAACTCCGAAACTACTGGACCGATTTCAAAAATTCTTTCACCGTTCGGAAGCTACACTATCCCCGGGTGACATAGGCTACTTTTTATCCATGTATTCCCACGGGAACGGGAACTACGCGGGTGAAACCGCGAGGCGTCCGCTAGTATTTAATAAATTGTGCGTGTATTTTTTAAAAACGGAAAAAATGTAGTCTTATTTACCTTACATTTTCTGAGTATATAATCAATGTTGGTTCCATTTATTTTGTAACTAGGTACTTATACTAAACAAACGAGACAAAGGGCGATGTTGTTTAGACTGATCATTGTACTGAAATGTTTGTAACTAGACAGACGTTCTCAAACTTGTAAGTATTCTCTTAGCCCATTTCACGACACAACCAATCAATCAATTTCTTCTAAACAAGCGCACATATGTCCAATGTCCATCGTAGAGCAGCCGATTTGGCGGTCAAACGGAAACCCAAAAAAAAAAGGTATTTTAACATTGTTTTGTAGGGCGTGGGTCCGATTCCCACTGAAGGCAAAAAATTTCAGTCGTGTGTTCTGTAGCTCTTTCCATAGCTCGCTGAGCGACTTTGAACTGGTGGACCATTCCCGCTGTCAGTGTCCACGTTTCGGCTTCGTAAGTCATGACTGATAGAAGGCACTGCTACTTGCTGTTCCTAAATAAATAAAATAACAACAAGATAAATTAAAAACCCCCGACAGGTGTATAGTATTCTACTAGTCGAGCCCTTTCATGTGATACCCATATTGAGATACTTATGTATATATATGTAATCCGCCATTTTGTGGCGGCGGCCATCTTGGACCTCCCGACTAATTCACCTTTCAAACAGAAAAGAACACACAGACACGTTAAACTTATAACATCCCTTCGTTTTTGCGTTGGGAGTTAAAAATGAAAGCTTTTAAAAAACATCAACCAAGTATAAACTTTTAGAATCATTGTACCGCTATCGTGTAATTAACCCTCAAGAGCGAATATCAACATAATAGTTTGTATTGTAATGTCAAACTGTCACTGAGTGATAAGGTGACTGGAGGCGCCGTAGGTGTTAGCTAAACAACCCGACGCAAAAACGACGGGTGTTATAAGTTTAACGTCTCTGTCTGTATGTGTGTTTGTACGATGCCACAGGCAGCTGTGGCATCGTAGCTCCCAATCGGATGAAACGATTTTCATTTTGTTTTTTAGTCGGGATTGTTCTTAGCTAGGTTTGATGAAAATCGGTCCAAGATGGCCGCTGCCACAAAATGGCGGATTACATATTTTTTCTCAACTCCCTCAATATGGGTATCAAATGAAAGGGCTTGACTAGTAGAACGCTGGCACTAGTAGAATACTATGCAACTGTCGGGGGTTTTTAAAATTTTAGATGTATACTTGCGTTTAATCAATAAAGTAGAAAACTAGATTTTTATGAGATCACACATTTCACCGCCCTGTTGGCTCATTAGTATTATATGTGATTTAAGAGTTGTACGGGCATGGGTTCGATTCTCACCCAGAACATTTTGTGGTATGAGCAATTTTTTTTTATGTTTGACTAGCTAAACTTACTGTCATTTAAAATTTGTTGTGTCTGTACGTTAATTTAAATCTTTTTATTTGTGTGTGTTTTTTTGTGATTATTCGTTATTGTATCTAGTGTCTTATAAGAAAAAAAATGTTTTTTTTTTATGGTTGACAGGCTAGTTGTTTGACCACAGCTCACCTGATGTTAAGTGAAGGTGTGGTCGAAGATGGTAAAGCACACCTAGCCTGGAATGGAACTGGCTCTCAAGTGAGGCTGCCGGAACACACCGTTAGATGCTTGGCGGCAGATTTTCAACTTGAGGGTGGTAGCTAGCCAGCTGAGCTGCAGCTGTTTTTCTTTCTTTCCATCTTTACGTCAGTTTCAATAGTTCTCATTTCATTTATTTCGGTATACATGAGGATTCGTCGAGATAGCTACTTAAGAGAAATCTGTACAGGATTATTTGAAGCTGTTTACCCAAAGCAGATCGTTTTATCAGTGTGATGTTACAGCTGAAATCAATCCAAACATACCTGAGATATTGGAGATGGTGGGATCCAATTTAGTTTAATCCGAATACTATCATTCTAAGTACACCTAACTCGACCTTTGAATTAATACTACGTTTCCATTTAATTGGGCTGGAATATTGAAATGAATATTTTAGTAAAATTAATATTGTAGTATTTGATTGAATTATTTTGTCATAATTTTACGGTAACAACTTACTTCTAGATTTTGTCGCTACGATAGCTCAGTGGTTAGGGGCCATCCATAAACCACGTTACACAAATTTCAAGATTTTTTACCCTTGTCACAGTTGGTCACATTTGTGAGCAAAAAAATCACGTTTGTTGTACCCTTGAATATTTATTTTATTTTGTTTTTTAGCATTTAATTTTGTTGTTAAAACGGCGACAGAAATACATAATCTGTGAAAATTTCAACTGTCTAACTATCACTGTTCAAGAGCCTGGTGACAGACGGACACACGAACGGAGTCTTAGGAATACTGTCCCGTTTTAAAATGATTGCATTGGACATCCCTTGATATAATATATCCCTGGATATAATTGAACTGATATTATATCCAAGCATAAAATAATTCATATCAATAAATGCAAGATCACCTACACATACCGCACGCAATTTCGTTTGATTTTATTGCAAAAATAAAATTTCTCTCAAGATTCGAATAAATAAAAAGAAACCCGGGCAATCGTCATGGGGATCGACGGAATTGGGTATAAGGTACAATTACACCAAATGGTAGTAAAAAGAGAGTGGGTACCAAGTTTTGCAACCTTGCGGGTAGTACCTACGCAAACTCGAGGGAAATGTGGGGATACCAGGTTTTCCTTTTATTTGTGATGTTTTTCTTTGGTTTTGGCGTCGCATTTTGACCATTTGCCAATGTCAAGTGTTTTATATTTTCAAGTTTCATAAGTTAATAAGTTGCCTCGTAGCTATAGTTATAGTCAAAGTCCAGTGTTGGTCAAGTACAGTCCGTGTCAGTCAAGTCCAGTCATGCTTTAGTAAAGTAGTGGTGACTTTACTATAAAGCTTCGATGGAGTTTTGGCAGCAACAAGAAAAGTCATGTTTCACCACATTATCTCATTTTCCCACACTCCCGCTTGTGATTTGGCACTTTATGAATAAAACACTACTAACTAAATAACTAACACTACATTTTCATTCATAAACACGCGACAAAACACAAGTTTTGGGAAAAAATACAACGGGGCGACAAGACTCTTTCCGCGTTCCCGCCAAAACTCTCTGCGTGTTACTTTCTTTCCTTGAAGGTAGGAATTTTTTTACGCAGACTGCGGCAAACCTACAATCCCATATTCCCCGCAACATAATGGCGCAACGTTCGTGAATTTACTTAACACTCTGCTAGACAGTAAAGGGCGCATAAAATCGGGTATAAAACTGTCATTGAGAGCTGTTTTTATAGCGACAGGCGAGCACGTACGGGGGAGGTGGATATGGAAACGATGCGAATTTTAGGTTTAAGGATTGAACTGGCCCGTTCTCACTGAACGTAATCGACGGTGATATCGGCAGTTGTAAGAGAAACTTGGATTTTGTGACGGACCTGAAATCTGTACTTTCTTTTATGTTTACTTTAAATAGATCTACGTTTGACCACCAACTCGGCTAATGTAAAGCGACGGTGTGGCCGACTCGTACGTCTCATTACTTTTACATAATTTTTTTAAATAAAAAATCTTGAAATTATGCTGACAGAATTCACAAAGTGAGATGCCAAAAACAAGCAGCATGTATGAGTTTTGAACCTACATAATACATCATTTGAACTTACTGTACTATGAAAACTATGGCACTTTTTTGTTTTACCTATGCGGAATTAGGTACTTATATCTGAAACTATGTGACTAATCCCGGATGAGTAAAACAGAAACATTTGAACCTACTTATTAAATCTCACAAGTAAGTACTAGTTAGACTCTATTATTATTTTTTTTGCTTTTAATTAAGTAAATATGTTAGGAGAAAACTTTTGTTTTCAACACAGGTAACACTAGTATTCACTGAAAACTGAAACTGGCACAATGTACGAACGTGCTATGACCAAAGAAAGAAAAAAAAACACTAGTGAAATGTTTTTTTTTTTTTGTTTTTTTTCTCTTTGGTTTTGGCGTCGCGTTTTAGCATTTGCCAGTGTCAAGTAATTATATATTTTCAAGTTTCAAAAGTTAAATAAGTGCCATCGTAGCTAGTTTTAGTCAAAGTCGTCTTTGTCAAGTCCAGTTCGTGTCAGTTAATTCCAGTCATGCTTTAGTAAAGTAGTGGCAACTTTACTACAAAGCTTCGATGGAGTTTTGGAAGCAACACGAAAACTCATGTTTCACCACATTATATCAGTTTCCCACACTCGCGCTTGTAATTCGGCACTTTATGAATAAAACACCACCATTTTTATGCATAAACACTCGACAAAACACTAGTTTTGGAAAAAAATACAACGGAGCGACACGACTCTTCCCGCGTTCCCGCCAAAAACTAGTGAAATGTTATTTTATTATCTGTGATTTAAGGGGGTGTTCACATGCGTATACAATATACGGTATACTTATTTCATGGTGAAACATGAGAAAGTAACTGGTATTGACATACAGTATGTGCTGATGAAGCAGCCGTTACTTTTTATAGGATTTGTGATGTTTTCTAAGTCGATGTAGACTAACATTAAAGATAAGCACTCGATGATAAGAATTTTCACATAATAAAGTTACCCTATCCGTAGCACTATCACAACTTAACTGTCAAATAAGTGTAGAGATCATAAAAGTTGAGCTTTTCTTTGCAACATTTCATACGATGTCAAATCCAAAATGTTTGTTTTAGGGTTCCGTACTTTGACGGGTTTGGATGTTTTAGTTTTTTTTTTTTATAATACATAAATATATTTAGCTGTTACCGGCGACTTAGACCGCCTGGATGAATGAATGAATGAAAGTTGTTCAATCACACTACTTAATATGTATTATAAAGAGGAAAGATTTTTATTTTAGTATTTTCGTATGTAACGAATAAACTTAAAAACTACTGGGCCGATTTCAAAAATTCTTTCACTGTTGGGAAGCTACATTATCCCCGGGTGACATAGGCTACTTTTATTCTTTGTATTCCCACGGGAACGAGAACTACGCGGGTTAAAACGCGAGGCGTCCGCTAGTATTTTAAAGGCGAAAGTTTGTGCGTTGTTACTTCTTTACGCTTAACTAGCTAGACAAATTTTGGTGAAATTTGGTGTGGAGGTAGCTGACACCCAGGATTAACACATTCTACTTTTTATCCTGAAAAATTGTAGCGGGCAACACAGCTAGCTATTGTTTTGCGTGGTCTGTCAGCTGTCTGGTTTCCAAAATACAAGCTTTGCTTAGTTTGAGGCTAAATGGCGCTGTGTGCAATGTCCTCCAATATTGAAATCAATTTTTTCATGTTAAGACTGTGAGCCAAACTACGTCAGAGATATACGATAAGCTTGTAAATACCCACTTTTTGTGTCGAGGGTTAAAAACAGAATCTAAGAATCTTGTTAATTTGTTTTTAGTTCCGAATCGTTGTTTTTTAAAATTGACCCACCGCTGGGCGTGGGCCTCTTCTCATTGCGAGAAGAGTAAAGCCGTAGTCCACCAAGCTGGCCAAGTGCGGGTTGGCAGACTTCGCACATCTTCCAGAACGTTTTTTTAAGAACTTTTGAACATGTAGATTTCCTCACGATGTTTTCCTTCACTGTTTGAAGTCATCAGCAATACTCAGAAAAGATAGAAATAACAGAGGTGCGTGCGTGGGGTTCGAACCCAGGACCTCCAGAATGGAAGCCAGACGGTCTCCCAACAAGCCGCCGAAACTTTTTACATTGGAATACAAGAGTTTAATTTTACGATCTCAGATACTGAATCTTATAGTTCAGAGATAGACATTTTATTTTCTTCGCGTATGGTAATGTTTTTACAACTTTTATGCTTTGCGTTTACGATGGAATAAAGATCGGGGCTTCAAAGCTTCGAAGATTTGTTTGTACGTGGTTTAGTGTAAATTCATAAAAGTTGTTAGTGTTCATAACTATAAAGAATGATAAGATTGTTAATATTAATTGAGAACAAAAAAAATCCCACGTTTGCTCCGCCCATACGCTAATTTCTTATCATAAAACAAAAAACAAAATTGAAAATTTTGAAAATACCCACAACGGTTAAAAATTAATTGTCACCTATCTAAGACAATGTAACAATCAAACCCGAACCCATAACTGAAAACTACATCAAAATGTAGTACTTTTGGAAAAAAATGGCAAATGGATTTGTAAAAACTTATGATCTATCAGTTATCTGGCTTCCATAATACAAGCTTTGTTTAGTTTGAGGTCAGATGGCGCTATGTGTAATGTCTTAAGGTGGTACGATTTCCATACAAATCAATTTTTGCCATTTATGGACAAATGGCGCATAATTTTACAGTGAAACCAAAGCATTTACTTTGGTCTTTATTTGCGGTAAATCACAATTGCTTGAATAAAACAGTAGATTATTAGCATAAAATCAAATTTATGAATTTATGATTTTTGAATAAAACATAGATTATGCTTATAATCTACTGTTTTCATTCAAGCAATTGTGATTTACCGCAAATAAAGATCAAAATAAATGTCAGTAGCTGTGATTTCACTGTAAAATTATGCTCCATTTGTCCTTATATGGCAAAAAATGATTTGTATAGAAATCGAACCACATTAAGATATGTTTGTTTATTCTTTGAAATATACATTTCTCAATACCCATTTCAATATATCCACTTACGTATAAACAAAATAAATTACTTTGGGTTACAAAACCCTCATCAGATTCTCTAAAGACTTTAATTTCAGTCACAAAAACTTTATATTCAAAGAATTATACAAATCTATCAATGTCATTCCCATCTAACGCCAATTTAGAAATATCTAATTGCCAAGCAGAAAACGACTTTATCGTAATGCTATAAAAGTTTTCAAGTATGAAGCAGGTAGTTTGATATTTTACAAAAATGGGGTCGAATTGTGGGAAACTGAGGTGTTCAAATAATTACGTAGTTCTGTGGTTTTGTGAATAAGTTATTTTGTTTAAAGAGGCTACCGTGAAAAATGTTTAAGTACGCATTTGGACCGGAGTATGCAGAAAAGCACAAGTAATAAAATCTAGCTGCCGGTGAAAAACATCGTGAGGAAACCATAGCATGGTGGTAGGATACTTTCTGGTACTCGACTGGTTACTACCACCACTGCTACCACCCTGAAGTTGAAAGTCTGTCGCCAAGCACCTTACAGTGTGTTCCGGCAGCCTCACATGAGAGCCAGTTCCATTTGCAGTGAGCTGTGGTCATAATTCTAAACCTATCAACCAAAAAATAAAACTAAATCTACGTCTTTAGTCTGTATTTTTCAATAAGACCTCATTTCCTTTTCTTAAATTAACACTCAAATTTCTTCCCTGCCTATATATAAATATAAATTTATTTACATTTTTTTTTTGTGATCGCTGCTCAATTTTTGAAGACTTTGTTTTTTTTAATACTTTGTATTAGTACACACTAAGCTTATTATAACTCAAATAATTTGTACATAATCGATTCATAGCACACAGGACAACAGGCTGCTGCACGAGACCCGAAGCGCTCCCCCTAGAAAATAAAATTGTATTTAGTATTTATAAACAGAAATGAAAGACTTCGCTTATCGAGCAGGCATTCTATAGGTCCGATGATATGATGTTACTAAAAACTGTATAATTTTTGTTTATTTTGGATCAAATTAATTAATTAATTGTTATTATTGTATGTAATTTGAATTAATTTTTTATTGTAATTTTTTTTAATCGAATTGACATTTGACGTTTAAAGTAGATACCTACTTATTTTTTTTATTTTTTTTTTAATTGACTTTTAACTTATGCTATCAATTAAATACTATGTCTGACAATGACTAATACATGCCTGAGAAAAGTAGTATGCTTTTATATCCGATACACTGTACCAGTTTGCTATAAAACACAAGTAAGCAGAAAAAGCGATAAAATTTGATGATTTTCGTGTTGTTTCTAAAATTCTGCAAAAATTCTAATAAACTACAACTTTAGTATAACATTGGACGTCTTGTTTGTGACTTTATGTACCAAATAAAATTATTTTATCAACAGATATACATTACACTGGCTGAATGTGTACAATGCTATGGTAATTAAAAAAACGGCTACGGTAAAAACATTCTTTATTATTCTGGCTACGCACGACTTGTGCATAAGCCATCATAAACAAATCACAGAAAAAAACATGACCACCATGACCTGACTTGTTAATAGCTTCATGTTTACATTCACGTTACATTTATGTAATAGATAATAACATTTAGTATTTGCTAATAACTTGAATTTAATCGTATGAACATAAGGAACAAATTGAAAAATACGACTAGAAAATTAAATAAACTGGCAACTCTAGATGTCAGTTCGGTAGCCCCTAGCGTGTCACTCAACTGTCAGCTTAATTTTGGTTAGATAACAAGACTTCTTCTAAATAAGTGTGTCTTAACTATTTTTTGTTGACAAAAAATAATGACGCTATTTTACTTGTAATATAGTGCTTGTTAAATGTATAGTGATTGTAAAGTATTTTATATAAATGCCTCGGTGTCATAATTAAATTTCTTACAATTGTTTTTCTTTTTAATGTGAATAATCAGAACTTGAATAATAGAACAAAGTCCAGGGCGTCGCTGTTTTGGCGCTCATGATTTTCTGACTTTGCATTTTGTTTTTTTGCGGCCGACACCTAATGTCACAATTTCATTATAATTATTACCTGCTATTTATTTTTTGACATTTTATTTCTTATTTTTTACCTGACTGCCAAGGAAGGTTATGTATTTCGCGCGTATTTTGTATGTATGTATATAAATTTATTTACTACCTCGTATGTTTCTTCCAAACGGTCGTATGGATTACGACAATTAAAAAAACAAATTGGTGGATTTTTGGCGCAAAATACAGTTCAATTTTTTCAACAACATGAGTTGGTATAAGTTACTTGAAATAAATAAATTGAAATTAATACTTAAGTCGCAACAACCTGTAACCAGCAGTAATGTTTACAGACTACTACTTGGCGGCAAAATATATGGTACTACCTAGACGACCTACTGCTAAGGATATCTACCACATTTCGGACTATTTTTAAAGCGGATAAGTCCGCGTTTGGCCACCAACTCGCCTGATAGCAAGCGATGATGTCCTCGAAGATGAAGCACTTTGACTTAGAAGATACCTTTTTACTCTGACCTTCAAAATATCTAGATTATATCTCTCAGGAAATAAGGAACTTGTACTTTGTTATTAAGACTAGAAAACTTTGGGTGTTGCCATAATTCAGGCTTTTATAGTAACATATAGAATAACCACAAACCGACAATACACCTTAACCTAGTTTTCGTGTCTAATTTAATTCCTGCCTCTATATGGCATTACACCTAATGCGCGACCACAGTGGAGGTAATTATGACCGCTAGCTCCGCGACTAATGCTTGATGGTGCTATTAGTACAGGAGCTAATGACGAGTTTTTTACAAGTCGAGTTTGAATGTGATTGCCCGGAAATGAGTAATCTATGCAAAGGTTTAGTTTTGACTATTTTGTTTGGGATTTATAATCTTATGTTTAGGTACAAATTATTTGATTAAGGTGGTTCGATTTCCATACAAATACATTTTTGCCATTTATGGACAAATGGAGCATAATTTTACAGTGAAATCACAGCTACTGGCATTTATTTTGGTCTTTATTTGCAGTAAATCACAACTGCTTGAATAAAGCTGTAGATTTTATTAGGAGAAAATCAAATTTATGAATGATTTATAAATTTATGATTTTTGAATAAAAGAGTAGATTATGCTAATAATATAATTAATCTACTGTTTTATCCAAGCAATTGTGATTTACCGCAAATAAAGACCAAAATAAATACCAGTAGTTGTGATTTCACTGTAAAATTATGCTCCATTTGTCCATAAATGGAAAAATTTATTTGTATGGAAATCGAACCACCTTAGGCGATAAATCTTCGTAAGGATATTATTGACTGCCCTGTTAGCTCATTTGGTAAAATATCTGTTTCAATAGTTGTAGGGCGTTGGTTCGATTCCTACCAGAACAAATATTTTTGTGACTATGTTCTGTTGTATATCAGTATTTATTTACAAAAAAAAGTTGACAAATATTCTTTCAGTTATCTGGTTCCCATAGTACAAGCTTTGCTTAGTTTAAGGATAGATGGCGCCGTATGAAACATAAAATAAAAATAAATAGCTACATTTGAAATGATTGTCAAATGATTATTATCCTTGGTGATGTCTTGAAATAGAACGTTACTTTCGCTAAAAAAACCCGCAAGAAATAAACTACTTTCATGTTCTATCAGTTAGTTATCAGACTTCCATATTCTATTATCGATATCCAGTTTTTTTAAATATCAAAATTTTAATAAAATAACCATAACATTATAATATGTATTTATTTAAGTACTTTTTTATATTCTAGTAAATCATTTTCGTACGCAAATATAATTCTAATATAACAATTTTCATTCTTGATTAAACGTCCTGAAAAAAAATCTATTCCTATTAATAGAACACAGTATAGCTTCAATTTATAATGTTTGTGCTACAACTTATTTATTATAGTTCAATGGCATCATCTTGAATGAAAAATAGCAGGGGCGTGGCCATCTCGGAAAACATGGCGTCCCATCACACCGAAAGTCAAAATTACTGTTCATTTTACCAGTTTCATATCGATTTTATCTATTCACCATATTTAGGGTTCCAGTCATGTGATTAAAAACGTGAGCCTGTTTTTTTATGTTAAAGTAATTAAACGAACGAGTCGCTCTCCTGATGGTAAGAGATTACGTCCATGACCATTGCAGCGATACACAGAACTTTGAGTAGCTAATCAAAATCCAAGGCGTTGCTAACTTTGAGACTTTCGATGCTTAGTCTCAACAGCACTAATTTCGATTGACAGCCCTGTTGGTTTATTGGTAGTATGTCTGCTCCAAGAGCTGAATGCCGTGGGTTCGATTCCCACTCAGACCAAAAAACATTTTGTGAATAAACAAATGTTTGTTCTGTGTCTGAGTGTTCTGTATGTATTATAAGTATCTATTTACAAAAAAAAGGTATTTATATGTATTCTATCAGTTATCTGACTTCCAGCACGCAAGCTCTGCTTAGTTTGGGGCCAGATGGCGCTGTGTGTATAGTGCTACGATATTTATTTATTTATTTTATAACTCTTTGTTGTTTTTGTGTGTTCAGTTGTGTTACAAAATAAAACCATTATCTTTAATTATTTTTTATCGCGTCACCATGTACGAAACCCTTAAAACAAAAGCGGGATACCCGCTTGTTCCTAAAATTCGAGTCAAAAACCTCGCTTATCTTAAGATTCCATCTTTCCTTAATAAGCTTTGCCGTAATCTATATGTAATGGGTTCACATGTGCCATAATTATACCCGGGATACACTTTTTGACCATATCTTATGGTACAGTGAGTAATGTGTGGGACAAGGTAAGGTATTAAGCGTTTATAAACAAGCGACGCGTATGACTAAACGCACGAACTCAATGAAGTTTATTAGAATGTAAAATATTGTGCATCTAAAAAATTAAAATCGATGATAGCTCAGTGGTTAGCGTGGTCGGCTTAAATGACGAAAGGCGTAGGTTCAAACCCCAACAATGAGATCGAGCTGCCATAGCATGGTGGTAGGGTACTTTCTAGTACTCGGCTGGCTAGCTACCACCCTCAAGTTGAAAATCTGCCGCCATGCATCTAACGGTGTGTTCCGGTAGCCTCACTTGAGAGCCAGTTCCATTCCAGGCTAGGTGTGCTTTACAATCATCGACCACACTGTCACTTAACATCAGGTGAGCTGTGGTCAAACACCTAGCCTGTCAGCTATAAAAATAATGAAAAGCAATCATAAATTGGAGTTTAATTTTCTACGAAAACATGACCCGCTTCTCCAAAATTCAAAACATTTGAAAGTATTTACAACGCACCACCACGTATGTGTGCTTACTGGTACTGCCGTCAAACACCTAGTCGAGCTAGCAAATCCATGGATTTGTGTGTCGACTAGTGGCGTTCATTAATCGCTCTTTATTATTAGTATGGCGCTGAACTGACGGACTCTATGAACATGACACGTGCGTTGTCTTCCGCGGTCAACTAGTTATGGTAAATTGACAAACAAATCTGGTGTTATTGAAGACGAATAATTACAACTACATACAAACTCTTTCTTTAAGGATGTGACTACACACATTAAAACAGTAATCTGGAGGGGCGGGCCATGTTATCGTAGTTAATCTCTACTTAGTATGTAAATGTACCAATGAAATAAATGTTACGGTAGTAAAACGGCGGCCTTATCGTTTAGTGTTCAAATAATATATACAAAGTTGTGTACAGCAACACCATTATTGTTTGTTTCACGTGTAAGTTTTTGATTTCTTTGTAGATACAGCTAGAATGTACATAAATACATAAGTTTAATATCAACAACATTCAATTATTTATTATTATTTTAGCCCACTTTGTCCCACTGCTGGGCAAAGGCCTCTCTCCCTCCCTTCCACGCCTCTGTTTTGTGCTATTGAGGTCCACTCCTTGTTGTGGGCATCGTGCTCATCTGCTCATCTTCCCACCGTCTTCTAGGCCGGCCTGGTGGCCGTTTAACCTCCGGGACCCAGTCGGTGGAGGTTTCATCATTGAATTATAAAAAAAAAAATGATTTGCAATTCAGAAAAGTTGTGTTAAAACTGGCTCATTTTATCATAAGAAAGCAACTTGTTCTAGGCACTCACATAAAACGCTTCCTCTCCTAACTTGTTTTGTGTTAAAGGCGGAGTCAAAATATTCAGTGGGCGTTATTCTAATACCGGTTAGAGTAGATTTCTACAAATTAGTTTTTATCTAATTGTATTTTTATCTTACCATACCCCGTTTTGGAATTCATACTTTAATTGTGTCTGTCATAATGGAAATTTAGCTTTTTATGAGATTTTTTTTTTTTTAAGATTAGCACCTGCTCCTTAATTAGTTTTAAGATGTTTGTCAGAAGCTCAGAAAGGTTTTTTTTTTATAGTTGAGTTGAGATGCTAGGTGTTTGGCCACAGCTTACCTGATGTTAACTGACGATGTGGGCGAAGATGATGAAGCACACCTAGCCTGAAATGGAACTGGCTTTCGAGTGATGCTCCCGGTACACAATCAAAAATCAAACAAGTACATCAACTCGAGGATGGTAGCTAGCCAGCCGAGTACTGGTAGCTTTATAATAGTACTCTGCTGTAACCTCACTCGAGAGTCAGTTCCATTCCAGGCTAGGTTTGTTTACTATCTTCGACCACACCGTCACTTAACATCAGATGAGCTGTGGTCAAAGCCTAGCCTGTCAACCATAAAAACAAGAAAACCTTCCATAAAAAATATCTAATTGACAGTAAAACCGTTTCAAAATTCAATGCATAGAGAAATGGATAATAATTAACTTGGAGTAGCTAGGTGTGTTCTAGAGTGGGGAAAACGAATCAACAAATTTAGTGTTAGGACGCCCTGGCACTCGATGGAGTGACGATATGGCTGAAACCTAAAATTGGGCTAAATGTTATGTCTTTGTAGATATCTACATCCAACAGACTATGATAAATTTATTGCGATAATGATTGGAATTATAAACAATCCGTTGACAAAGCAAATATTCAATCAAGCAAAACCGAATCATGTACATCGGTAATTCTCAACAATACATCTGAATAACACACGTCTTGTCTCCGTTTCAGGTAAACCTCAGATCAAAGGAAGACCACACACAGGCGCAGTTAAATAAAAATCATTTGACCGCAGTTACGGACCGAGTAGACAATATGTACAGAGTGACGGGTTTCACTGTAAGCACAGAGCAGATAACGTTAGAACGGACACTTCGTCCTCCCACCCAAGCGGGGCTTCCTCACACCGCATCCAATTCTGAGCTGTCGAGGAGCTGATTAGACCATGGGACGCGCCACGTGATTTTTAGATGTCCATTTTTAGTATTTTATGTTAGTATTTTGGTGTATTGTAAAGTTAAATTCTTTACTATGATGCAAGATATATCTTTCGTATTTTTATTTTATTTAATTAATTTATTAGCGACAGCCCTGTTGGTTCTTTAGTAGAATGTCTACGTCAAGAGCTGAAGGGCGTGGGTTCGATTCCCACACAGGGCAAACTTTGTGGTACAAACAAATGTTTGTTCTGTGTCTGGGTGTACTGTATGTATTATAAGTATGTATTTATAAAAAAAAGTCTTTAAGTATTCTATCAGTTATCTGACTTCCATAGCACAAGCTTTGCTTAGTTTGTGGTCAGATAGCGCTGTGATATTTATTTCTTGTAATTTTCGCCAATACATATTTAGGAGTAGTTTCTTTAAACATTTACTATTCAGTGGTAAAAAGCCGGGTCACCTAATGGCACTCCAAGGTAATAAGGGTCCGTATCTTAGTTCACGCTGTGATCGCTTCGGCTGTCCAGACTTCTGTTATGAAGATAGTTCCACTTGTACTTGAGGTGCAAAGAAAAAGATCTAGCGTGCAGGTAACGCAATGGCAATTCTTCTAGTATTTCTGTTGTCTATGGATAGTGGGCGGTGTTTCTTATCTATTCTTATAGGAACTGCTTGCTTGTTCGCCCTCTATCTAATAATAAATCAAGTAAGATTAATGTGTTCTGTGTTCCGGTTTGAAGGGCACTGCAGCTAGCGAAATTATTGGGTTGTTGAGACTAACCATCTAGTCTCAAAGTAGTGAGTGCCAAAGCAGCGATGCCCTGGACGTTGTTTTGTTACTCAAAGTTCTGTGTATCGCTGCAATGGTCATGGACAGGCGTTATCTCTTAACATCAGGAGAGCGCCTCGAGCGTCTCATTACTTTTACATTAAAAAAAAAAAGAAAAAAAAGCAATCATATTCAAAGTTACACCAATTCAAGCTCATTGTTGAGGTTTGAACCCACGCTCTTAAGGAGGCTGGTTAAGGAAACCATAGCGTTGTGGCAGGGTACTTGCTAGCTACCGCCCTCAAGTGGGAAAGCACCTAACAGTGTGTTCCGGCAGCCGCGCTTGTTCCCATGTTAGATGGGGTCGGATCCTGGGTTGTCAGTGGGTCTAAATGGGCCTTATTAATGATTTGGGTCATGCTCGTCCACCAGGTGGCTAGAATCGATTTTTTTTAAATTTCATTTTAAAATACATATTTATTTAATTTAATATTAGCCTGGCCTTATGTGTTACGTAGTGGCTAACCCAACTTTATTATAATTAAATTGCAAGAACGAAAGCTTTTGACTTTAACCACACTCCATCCGAATAGAGAAGGCGGTTCTGCGGCCAGTGGGGCCAGTTTATTGGACCGTAAGTCCAACATTGGGACTTTGCGGGAATCCATTGATCCGACCTGTTGAGTATCGGACCGTTGAGACTTGAGACTTGCCGAAGGACCACGAAGGGTTCTACTGCATTAGACTAGCGAGGAATGCGACACGACAAACCTAAGTATAGCAGCCAATATAAGCTGAAACTCTTACGATTAGTAGGTATATCAACCGCTGTTACTTTCCAGGTTCTGCTTAAAATAGTAGCTAAGTAGTCTTATTGTAAAATCCGTTCGGGAGCTTACGATGCCACAGTCAGACAGATAGACGTCAAACTTATAACACCCCGTCGTTTTGCATCAGGGGTTAAAAGTATATTGGCTGCAGACTATCTGTAACGGCGACGATGAAATTATGTTATCTATCTATACTATTATAAAGAGGAAAAATTTGTTTGTTTGTACTGAATAGGCTCAAAAACTACTGGACCGATTTCAAAAACTCTTTCGCCGTTGGAAAGCTGCACTATCCTCGGGTGACATAGGCTACTTTTTATCGCTGTATTCCCACGGGAACGGGAACTACGCGGGTGAAACCGCGAGGCGTCCGGTTGTCTATACTATTATAAAGAGGAAAGATTTGATTGCTTGTTTGTATTGAATAGGCTCTGAAACTGCTGGACCGAATTCAAAAATTGTTTCACCGTTGGGAAGCTACACTATCCCCGGGTGACATAGGCTAAAACTAGACTATAACTACGCGGGTGTCACTGGTAAAGTCGCTCTTTGATTGTGCGACCAGACAGTCTTGGTATTTGAGACAAAGCTTCGCCGAAGTAGACATTTTGGGTCTCAAATCAGGGTCACTCACTGATCGTATGTCAAATTAGTTTGGTTTGAACATTCCTTTGAAGTTGGAAGGATTGAGGACTCTTAGATACGTATTTTAGATCTAAAACCAATTCATTAGTTGTTTTGATTTAAGACGTCAACGGTCATTATTTAAGTTAGTATTTTATTATTTACCCTCAACGGACCATAATCCAAAATCAAAGAATTCTATGTACCTAAGAGACAATGTACTGGTAACCCAACCGCACGACAGCGATTTCAATGCCGTCTTTGTTTTATAATACGGTATATATTTTGTAATCAAAATTGTATCGTTGTTTGTATATTATAGGATTTTGATGATTGAAACTTATTATAGAATTAATAAAGCATAACATTTCAAGCAATTTGCCTACCCTTCTGACAATGAAAAGAGGCGCGCCCAACAGTGGAACAGTCTTTAAAAACAGGGTTGATTCGAATTTGGAATAGAATACAAAAAATGCTAATTCTGGCCATTAAACTTTTAATGACCAAGATCAAATGCGCACAAAGCTTAATTAATGTTATTATTATTATTTAGCCCATTTTGTCCCACTGCTGGGCAAAGGCCTCTCTCCCCCCCTTCCACACCTCTCTGTTTTGTGCTGTTGTGGTCCACTCACTAATTAATGTTATTCAATTTAATTATTTTTTTTATGGTTGACAGGCTATGTGTTTGACCACAGCTCACCTGATGTTAAGTGAAGGTGTGATCGAAGATGGTAAAGCACACCTAGCCTGAAATGGAACTGGCTCTAAAGTTAGGCTGCGGGACACATCGTATGCTTGGCGGCAGATTTTCAACTTGAGGGTGGTAGCTAGCCAGTCGAGTACTGGAAAGTACCTTACCACCATGCTATGGTTTACGATGTTTTCCTTCACCGGCAGCTCAAGCTCATTGTTGGGGTTTGAACCCACGCCCTTCGGTATGCGAGACTACCGCGCTAACCACTGAGCTATCATCGCTACAAATATAAAATCCTTTATTGTGTTTTTTATCTTAGCAAAAATGTTATCATTAACACTTTCACATCCCATCACGATTTCACGATAAACAATAGGTCCGCTATCCATGCGTTCCGATTTTTATTTAAGCCGTATTTGCCGAAGTAGAGTGCAATTCGCATTCCGATCTGTTTGCTGACTGCCGGCCCGTTGTTGAGTTTTTCCTTCTATAAACATTGACCGGGATATACAGTCACGGGTTAAGTTAAAAATTTATGTATCCTTTTTTTATTCTAAATGGCTTTACGTTTGACCGCCATGCCTGATGTCAAGTAGCAGTGCAGTCTAAAATGGAGCACGTTTACCAAGAAGAATCCTATTTACTCTAGATTTGACATTGTTTTGACATGTAATCAGTGTTTAAAACTCATTTAATGATTTATTTATTTTATATACATTTGATATTTAAATTCTGAATTGACTTGTAATATTGGTGTTATCAATAAAATATTTCTATTTGTATTTGAGGACACCCAATGACACCCATATTGTAGCTAACAGGGAGTACAGACTCCGGCAGAGAGTTTCACAACCTCGCTGTGCGAATAAACGCGTGGAGTCAAAACGCTTTGTCAAAGCGTTCAAATAAATAAATAAAAAAATAAATAAAGCATATCGTTCGTCACGTCGAACTTATTTAAATTAAAAAAAAAAAATTGAACTATTATACAATGTTTTTTTCTACTGTAAATGTAATGAGACGAACGAAAGGCTCACCTGATGGTAAGAAATACATGTCTCATAGATCAGTCAAATTTTTAATGTGGATTATCACGTGATTGTTTAGATTTTCATAATTATTTTTTTGAATTGTAGTATAGTCACGTGATTTCTTAGATTTTGCACACTATCCTACGAAAAGTTCTCTATGTCCTTCTTTGTGGTACGGCGTTTTGTCGTAAAAAAGTTACAAACAGACAAGCATGTCCGAGGTCAAAACAAACACTTTACAAGATCAAACAAAAGTTTGTAAGTTCCGTTGAAATTACGGTGTGTTCTGGCAGTCTTCCTTGAGAGCCAGTTCCCATTCCAGACTGGGTCATCATATTTAATCACATCGTCACTTAACATTAGGTGAGCTGTGGTCAAACACATAGCTTGTCAGTCATAAAATAAAATAAGTAAAATCGCTTAGTTTTGTAACTTATACCTATAAATCAGCCCCACATTAGAAACGGAGAAGAGAGGAACATAAAAAACCGGAAACGGTGCAATGGCGCAGGAATACAAACGAACTTTCAGAATTTTTTTATACTACCCTATTTAGTTGGTAAGGTGAAACTTTTCATTAGAACTTGAGGTAAGTAAAAATAGATCTCTTTATCAATGTAGAGAAATGTATTGTTTTTTGTTGCGGGCTATTTCAACAGTGCTTAGTACGACGATGACTCAGTGGTTAGCTCAGCCGGATCACACGCCAAAGAAACTTGATTCAAATCCCAACAGTGAAATTTTTTCATACTCGACAAGCTATATGTTCACCTATACAGCCGACAATAAAAAAAAATGTCTCTTAGTAAAATATATGCAGCAAAAAAATTTTTCACAACTGACAGAATAAGTGTTTGACCACAGCTCAACTGATGTTAAGTGACGGTGTGGTCAAAAATATTAACTACTGTGTTCCGGTTTGAAGGACTGCCGCTAGCGAAATTACTGGGCTGTTAAGACTAACCATCGAAAGTCTCAAAGTAATGAGCGCCAAAGCAGCGATGCCCGGACTTTGTTTTGGTACTCAAAGTTCTGTGCATTGCTGCAATGGTCATGGACATGCGTTATCTCTTACCATCAGGAACGCGCATCGTTCGTCTCATTACTTTTACATAAAAAAGTTTTTCTTTACCGGCAACTCAAACTCATTTATAGAATATGAGATATGACCACGCTAACCACTGAGCTATCATCGCTACAAAACGTGTAAGCGTATTTTATTGTAATATAACTAAAGGTTTGCCTAACTTATAACCCCAATGGTATCAACATGACGTACGGGACACTATCTGCCATTTGCGGTTACCTCTCGGGAGATAGTAATGTAACAGGGGTAAGGTATAATCTGACAGGTTACTTTGAATCGTAGATACGAGTTAAGATGCAAAATTGTGGAAAAGGTATTGAGAAAATATTGGTTTTACTAATACAAGTTCTTTCTATTACGTTTAACTGTTCGATTATCTTACAATAACGACAAAAAAAGGAATTGTGAAAATTGGCATAATGTACGAACGTGCCATGTCTGAAAAAAATTATAAAGATTAAAAAAAAATAATAATAAAGCGCCATCTAGATTTTTATCTCGAGTAGTGTCGCCCCGTTGTATTAGAGTGTTTATGCATAGAAATAGTGGTATTTTATTCATAAAGTGCCGAATTACCATTTTCCCACACTCGCGGAAAATGATGTACTTAAATGTGGCGAAATGTAACTTTTCGTGTTGCTTTGAAAACTCCATCGAAGCTTATAGTAAAGTCGCCACTACTTTACTTTACTTTACTCATGACTGGAATTTACCAAGACTAGACTTTGACTATAACTATAGCTACAAGGCAACTTATTTAACTTATGAAACTTGAAAATAAAACTTAACACTGGCACCACACCACAAAGTACGACGCCAACAACAAAAAAGAAGAAGAACAAAACTCATTGACAGTCCGTGTAACGAAAAAAAAAAACAAAAAAGAGCGGTAAAACACGCAAAAATAATTTTCCTTATAAACAGGGTGAAAATATGACGCATTAATAATTCGGGAAATCCTCAAAAAGTCATTAAAAATAACACTTAGAAGTTATAATCGGTCGCCGGAGCCGTCCGGCCAAGTTTAAATTAAAGTTGTCATCCTACACTGAGGGTTACTTGCTATTTCTTACAAAAAATAAAGGGAACGGTTCCGTAGGAAATGTAGAAATATTATGTACCTACCTGTCTGCCTAATCCTATATAATACTTCAGTTAAATTTATTAGATAGATAACTTTTGATTTCATTTACTTGGTAGTAGATATCCATAGCCGAAGGTCGTCAAAGTATACCTACTTATTCTTCCGCCAAACAGTAATATGTAAACATTACTTTGCTCGCTTTGAAGGGTACTAAGCTAGCGAAACAGAATCGAAAGTCTCCAAGTAATGAGCGCCAAAGCGCAGCGATGCCCTGGACATTGTTTTGTTACTCAAAGTTCTGTATATCGCTGCAATAGTCATGACCATGACAGGCGTTATCGCTTACCACCAGGACGTCTCGTTCGTTTCATTATTTTCATATTAAAAAAATACAATGATAACAACTTAATACATTTTTTTATGATTGTGAGGCCTGGTGTTTGTCCATAGCTCATGTGATGTTAAGTGACGTTGTGGTCGACGTAAATTCTGGCTTGAGCTTGAGGGTAGTAGCTTGCCAGTCGAGTAGTAGAAAGTACCCTGCCCCCATACTATGGTTTCCTCCGATATTTTCCTCGACTGGTAGCTTAAGCTCATTTTAAGGGATTTAAAGTCACGCCCATCAGCGTGTGTGCCGACCGCGCTAACCACAAATAGTAATTCAAGCATTTCTGCTTCAAGAAATTGCAAACATATTCTCGCAACAAAAATTCTTGTCGTCTAACAAGAATGAGTTTCACCTGACGGAACCCTGAATTCTTCTTGAATATTCTCAGCGTCCGCGACAGAACTGATGCATACGAAATTAGGAGTTTTTGAGGGTAATTCCATTTTGAGGGACCTATTTCCCTCTACGGATCCCCAATTTAATTGTGAACGGAAATCGACTTTTGATTGATGCGTTCCGGCTTCGTGATTTCTAATTCAATTGCTATCTCATTTCTGGGAAATATTTACCTTTTCGATATGTGAAAAAAATGTTGAATTTTAAAAACATTTATCTGATCATTTCTAGTATCATGCTAGCTGTCAAGCGTGATCCATTGTGGACCGCAACTTCTCTGACAGTCAAACGCAAAGAAAATTAAAATAAATAAATGTACAGGATTAACAACTTAGGGGGTGTACTAAGCCCTTTTGTAGGGATGATAGCTCGGCGGTTAGCGCGGACCGTTCACGCGTCGAAAGGCTTGGATTCAAACTCCAACTTGAATTACGAGTTACCGGTTAAGGATGCATAGCATGAGCATAGTGGAGGGTATTTACTAGTACTCGGCTGGCTAGCTATCACCCTAAAGTTGAAAATCTCCCGCCAAGCATCTAAGTGTATTCCGCAACCTCATTAGAGTTCTCAATTTCGATCACAGCGTCATGTAACTTCAAGAAAGCTGTGGTCAAACACCGAGCCACCCATAAAAAATATATGGTCCTGTTTAGAGATCCGCTCCGGGGCTCTTCTTTTTTGCTTTTGGCGTCGTACTTTGTGCGTTTGCTAGTCACAGAAAGTGCCCTACCACTATGAAAATGTCCTGATTTCTTCACAATGACTTTACCGACGATTCGAATTCATTGCTGGGGTATAAACCCACGCCTTTCACAGTGACTGATTCAGACTCGCCAACGACATCATTGCGACAAATCTATGCGGTTTCACAAGAAAGAAAAATAGTTGTGTTTTATTCAAACATACGTACATACATACATTTAAATGCAGTACTTACCTACAATACTTTAACGCTTTTAGTTCTAGGGTAATAAAATTACAAAAAAAACATCAAAGCAATGACGAATCAAATTCGCACCTGAGATACCGATCGCCCCTTGTAACTAACGCCTCTCATTATTAAAATTAATAACTATTATTAAATAGCATAAGATTATTATCTATCATTAACTTTAGACCGCTATTAAGTTATAGTAGTTGTAAAAGGGGCATTAAAGGTGCTCTATCGTAAGAACTACAAACAAGAAAAAAGTTGTTTTTCTGGCGGAAACGCTGACAGATTTTGATTTGGTGGTAGCAGAAGGTCGTCTAGGTAGGTACCACCGCAGTACCAGATATACTGCCGCTAAGGATTGGTGTCTACTGTGTTCCGGTTTGAAGGGTTAATGTAGCTAGCGAAATTACAGGGCTGGTTGAATCGAAAGTCTCATAGTGACGAACGCCAAAAATAGTGGCGTTATACATAAATATTTAGTGCTTTATTTCGAATTATGGGCACGACTTTGACAAAGTTCTAAAATTATGTCAAAGAGTTGCCACTACTTTACTAGGGCACTGGACTTGACTTTTTGACTTACTTTCCGTTACTAGAGTTTTCGTTAATTACTTGAAAATATCCCCCAAGATCACAAGATAAAACTATATTATTAGTATAGTAGGTAGACCTAACAAATGAACTGACCTCAAATGATTTTGTAGAAGTCGAAGCGATATGAATACTAGCAAAATTTCAATAATCTACTAAAATACTTTGGCCTGCCCAAAACAACTATTAATTTATCGCTAAAAAGAGCTTTTTTAGTATCTATTTAAATCAGCGTTGGTAAGATAATATCAAATTTGTTTGGACAGAGAAGGTGAGCATTGCTACGTATGTGAAGGGGCCCTTTAAAGCTTCCCTTCCTAGGTCGCTAGTCTTTGGAACTGTACGAGTTCCTGACATCACAAGGTAAAACCATCGAATAACAGTTTTGCCACTCGAAAATGGCAAAATGCGCAAGTACGGTGCCAAAAATAAAAGACAAAAAAACTATAAACCTACCAACGTAATAACTTTTGAGAATCTGTGGTTCTACTTGACCGGAAGTCAGTTGAATTCCTGTGTTATTATTATAATAGGTAGTTGTTAAATGATTTGCTAGTTATGTAGGCGTAAGCAGAAAAAAACTATTGACTGCTAGCGGTTTTTTTGGCGGGACGCAAAGCAATAATGACACTGAACTATACTACTCTTGGATATTACTTTTCCGTCAGAGAGATTTTTTTTTTTCCTTTAGTTTTGGCGTCGCGTTTTAGCATTTGCCAGTGTCAAGTAATTATATATTTTCAAGTTTCAAAAGTTTAATAAGTGCCATCGTAGCTAGTTTTAGTCAAAGTCGTCTTTGTCAAGTCCAGTTCGTGTCAGTTAATTCCAGTCAAGCTTTAGTAAAGTAGTGGCAACTTTACTACAAAGCTTCGATGGAGTTTTGGAAGCAACACGAAAACTCATGTTTCACCACATTATATCATTTTCCCACACTCGCGCTTGTAATTCGGCACTTTATGAATAAAACACCACCATTTTTATGCATAAACACTCGACAAAACACTAGTTTTGGAAAAAAATACAACGGAGCGACACGACTCTTCCCGCGTTCCCGCCAAAACTCGTCAGAGACATTACTTACAAGTAAGTATTACGAAGTTGTCGAGATGTCTCTTGTTATTTTTTTTTTGTTTTGGCGTCGCATTTTTAGCATTTGCCAGTGTAAAGTGTTTTATATTTTCAAGTTTCAGAAGTTAAATAAGTTGCCTCGTAGTTATAGTCGAATTCCAGTCTTGATCAAGTCCAGTCCGTGTCAGTCAAGTCCAGGCATGCTTTAGTAAAGTAGTGGAGACTTTACTATAAATCTTCTTGATTTTCAATTTAAATTATTTTAAAATTCTTACACAACGTCTTACACGACTTCTTCAAAAAGGACTGTAATGTTTTCAGGGTTCGTGTATGTATATATGAGGTTTTTTTTTAATTTCACTACAAGGTTTAAGAGGAAGGTTTATACATATTATAAACCTTGTTTTTAAATACTTAAATATTTAGGAGTTTTGGCGGGAACGCGGGAAGAGTCGTGTCGCTCCGTTGTATTTTTTTCCAAAACTTGTGTTTTGTCGAGTGTTTATGCATAAAAATGGTGGTGTTTTATTCATAAAGTACCGAATTACAAGCGTGAGTGTGGGAAAATGATATAATGTGGTGAAACATGACTTTTCGTGGTGCTTCCAAAACTCCATCGAAGCTTTATAGTAAAGTCGCCACTACTTTACTAAAGCATGACTGGAATTAACTGACACGAACTGGACTTGACAAAGACGACTTTGACGATAACTATAGCTAAGATACAGCAGAAATAACACTTAAGACAAGGCAGTATGGCTCTATAGCTTTAGCCTGCCCGAAAGGGCAAATTATTAAAAAAAAAAAAAATTTAGATTTACCTAGGATTTGCTATCATGGTGTAGGTTTAATGGGCCCCTTTCGATACGTTCTTTAATAAAGATATGATCCTACTAACACTGCATTCTATACTCTTTCTAGCAATTAATTTATGATGGTTCTTGACGGCTCGAGTTATTATGAGAATATTATTATGTTTTTCGCGGCCGTGTCCAACCCACAACTCACGTTTGCGAGGTGAGTCTCTTCTCATCGGAGTACAACGGCTGTTGATTGACAAACCCCCAATCAATTCCAAAAACACAGTTAACAACTCGACTTCAATAACATATTTACCCGAAGAATTGAAAAGACCTTATCATGTTTTCGATCCCCCGCAAGATATCGATGAGAAAGGAGATATCACAACTGCAATGCGAAGCTTCCCTATGTTTTTACTAAAGAAAACTGACATTTCATACGACTGAGTGGGTGGGTGTTCCCCGTTGTGTTTATTTTTTATGTAAAAAGTAATGTAACGAACGAGTCGCTCTACTGATGGTGAAAGATAACGCCTGCCCATGACAATTGCAGCGATACACAGAACTTTGAGTAACAAAACAAAGTCCAGGGCATCACTGCTTTGGCGCTCATTACTTAGAGACTTTCGATGGTTAGTCTCAACAGCCCAGTAATTTCGCTAGATGCAGTACCCTTCAAACCGGAACACAGTAATGTTTACACACAACTGCTTAGCGGCAGAATAACTGCTACTGCGGTGGTACCTACCTAAACGACCTCCTGCTAAGGAGATCTACCACCAAGAAATCTTCAAGTCGAGAGTGAATCGATATCTTCTAGGCAAGCATGCTCCATCTTAGACCGCATCACCACTTAACATCAAGTGAGTGGCGGGCAAACGTAGCCTATTTCTTATTTAAAAAATCAAACTTACACATACTATATCGTGTAACAACGCGTAGCTTCCCAGTGTAACATCACCCTTATAGTTATCTGGTTTCCGATCCCCCAAAAGATATGGTTATATTCTATTAATGACTTATTTACCCCTGCTCAGTTCCCCTCGCATTGATGTTATCGCTTTCGACCCTAAAGAAATTATTTAAGGTATTTGCTGATGATTGTTTGATGTATGATTACAATTCAGATAACAACTCGACATAGATTGAGTATTGATATATGTTTTTTTATAACACTGTTTAAATAAAACATAGATCAATATTGTAAATGCGAAAAATTAAATAATAATATTACCTACTACTGGAAATATAGTATACAAAAAATGGTACTTCAGCAAATCGGGTTATTTTTCTATTATCAAATTTTGTACATGTTTTAGACTTTTTTGTCTTCCTGATTAATCCATATTCTTCAAAGTATGTTCGTAATTCCAATAAACTAAATGGTTTATTGACAGTATTAGCTGCACCCCGCGGTGTTACCCGCTACACGTTTTCGGGATAAAAAGTAAACTATGTTCTAATCCAGGGTCTCAGCTACCTCCATACCAAATTTCATCCAAATTCGTTACGTAGTTTTTGCGTGAAAGAGTAACAAACATCCATCCATCAATGTTTATAAAAACAGGGCTGATTCGACAGTGAAAGAGGCCGTAGCGTTCAGTTGCTAATGCTGTTTGCGGTCACCAATTTCTGGGAAATTAATCGTGATCATCAGTGATCTTTCAGTAACACCTTGTCAAGCCTCTACAAACCCCACGAGCGCTACACAAAAAACTTATATCAAGTTATATAAGCTATCTACTGCTATCATAGAAAAAATCGTTTTACGTCAAAATTGACAATAAAATTCGATGCGTCTACATTAATGTATCTCATATGAATGCAGAATAGTAATTTACGTATCAAAACTGTATGTAATTCAATCAGTGATGTTATCTAAACCGTATTTAAATCTCTACTTAACATGAAAGCGCGTATTTAACATCTAATACACCCGCATTAATCCGGAGTTATTAACACTTACGCCTACGTTAGTTAAATTTTATAAAATTAGCATATTGGGTCGAATGAATTCTCATTAATGAGTATACGCACGTTGTTTGGGTTGAGTTTAAAGATTCATTTTCAAATTCATATTATTATCATCATCAGATATTTGACAGGCTAGATGTTTCACCACAGCTCACATGTTGTTAAGTAACGATGTAGTCGAAGATGGTAAACACACTGGCTGGCTGTGAAGTGAGGCTGCCGGAACACATTGTTTAGCGGTAGATTGTCAACTTACTAGGTGGTAGCTAGCCAGTTGTTTTCCTTCACCGGCAGCTCAAGCTCATTGCTGGGATTTGAACCCACGCCCTTCGGCGTGTGAACCGACCGCGCTAAGCACTGGGTTATCGTCGCTTAATTTTAATAACACCAGTGTTATATGTCACTGAATAAAAAATGTCTCCGCCGCCTGCCACTTTGGCCGCTATGAATCCCGGAGCGTCGGACTGGCACTCCTCCTTTCCCGCAGTCCCGCAGTCCCATTCGGCTTCTCCACTGTTCCCTCTGTTCATCAGAGGAGTACGCTTAAAGCACATTCGAACGAATGTGCCCGGCCGCGCTCGGCTACCAATGTAAGACTAACCTAACCATGGCTACTTTGAAGATCTTTTGCGAAATACCTAGTCTAGGATCCTAACAAGTATATTTAAGCTTTAGACTGTCCAATTCGCAAATTGACAAGCAGTCAGACATTTCCCGAGTAGGGCGTTTTGCGACGCACCGCGCTAATTTCATTATAATTAAAATCATATTATCTATAATAAACTAGCGCCATTTAACTATTAGTATTTTGTGTGTAAATCAGAGCTGTAACAATTAAATTCTTACAGCATAAAGCTGATTCTGTCCTTTTGACAATAAACATAATTTTTATGTTAATTTTATTTATAAGACGTGTATTTTTTCTGCTTGTTTTTATCTATCTATACTATTATAAAGAGGAAAGATTTTATTGTTTGTTTGTATTGAATAGGCTCCGAAACTACTGAATCGATTTCACAAATTCTTTCACCGTTGGGAAGCTACGCTATCCCCGGGTGACATAGGCTACTTTTTATCCCTGTATTCCCACGGGAAGGGGAACTACGCGTGTGAAACCGCGAAGCGTCCGCTTGTACTTTGAGGAAAGATTTGATTGTTTGTATTGAATAGGCTCCGAAACTACTGGACCGATTTAAAAAAATCTTTCACTGTTGGGAAGCTACACTATCCACGGGTGACAGGCTACTTTTTATCCCTGTATTCCCATGGGAACGGGACTACGCGGGTGAAACCGCGAGGCGTCCGCTAGTGTTTCAATAATCTCTTATTATTTTCTTGATGTTTCAATATGTAATGTACGTTAAATTTATATTATTTTTTGAAGCAATCAAATCACGACTTTGTTTTTGCATTTCCTCATACTTTGTGGGAGATAAAAGACTTTCCTGTTATTGGATGGGTCTACCTCCCGGTCTTACCCCCACTACGTTAGGCCGTCTGCCCACTAATTGAAGCGAGGAGCGTATTTCATCTGCTTCTTTCTCGCACTGGACACTACAGCGACAACTTTCTACTTATTATTATTGTTATAGTTTTTTTATTTTTTAATCATTTATTTGTAGTGTTTTGTTGTTGTTTGATTAGTACCTATTTTTGTAGATTGACATTGTTTAATTCGTAATATCTTTTGAATGGAATATCCGATTTGAGTAATATAAAGGTATTGAAACAATTTTGAATAATAAAATATTAATATAATTTGGATAAGGATTAGTACAAAGGTATAGATAACATGGTCTAATTTTTTGTACGGTATGTCGATCAACTTTTAAGATGTAAAAAAGTAGTTCTAGTGACAACTGCAATAGTTGGAGATATGGTAACGCGGACTTTTTTTGTAGATATTGGTATGAACTTAAACATTGTAGAACATTTTTTTGACCTATCATCAATAGTTTTCGCAGCGCGTGCGGTGTAACACATTTTATGGCAATTTTTTTTCACCTTGGGTTATATTGTTGAAGTTTTAGTTGGGATCTCTATTTTTTTCTAGTAGGTACTGAACATAACTCAGAGATAATATAGCATTATAATGGTGAAATAATTTTTGAAATCTGTCCAGTAGTTTTTGAGTTACACAACATATTCTTAACACAAGCGTTTTGTTCCTCTTATAATTATAGTGGAAAGATTAACTCGCGTGCGAGAGCTGGGAGACAGTAGTTTTGCATCGCTTCGCTCCGCTCTAATCCAGTGGAGATGCAGCCTTGTGCCTGTTACCCCGAGGTTGCGTTTGACGTAGAGAATCAGTAACAATATCAAAGAGACGAGCTGGTAATTAAACATCCCTCGTAGATGATACACACAGCCGCGCAGATTGGATGACTTGTCCGCGAGCATCTTTGTTTAGGCTGAAATAATACATTACTAAATAATAACACGCAAATTTACACGTATTTTTCTTGATCTTGTCATCGTACTTCGTGTATTCTGCCAGTGTCATTCAAGTGTCTTAAGATTAAAGTAAGTGTTTTTTTTCTCTTTGGTTTTGGCGTCGCATCTTGAGCATTTGCCAGTGTCAAGTGTTTCATATTTTCAAGTTTTATAAGTTAAAAATAAGTTGCCTCGTAGCTATAGTTATAGTCAAAGTCCAGTCAAGTCCAGTCCGTGTCAGTCAAGTCCAGTCGTGCTTAGTAAAGAAGTGGCGACTTTACTATAAAGCTTCGATGGAGTTTTGGAAGCAACACGAAAAGTCATGTTTCACCACATTATATCATTTTCCCACACTCGCGCTTGTAATTCGGCACTCTATGAAACACTAGTTTTGGAAAAAAATACAACGGGGTGACACGAACCTTTCCGCGTTCCCGCCAAAACAAAAAAAAAAGTAAGTGTAAATGTATTAGGTTTATCTTCACGTTATGTTTTTAAAATAATGGTCTAAAATGGGCTTGCCAATAAAAAAAACTTAAAATAAATCAGTCTGTGTGTCACGGGCAACGCCATCGTAGACTCAAAGTGCGCTTACTGAATTATTTATCAAAGCGTGATCGAACGGCTTTTGTAGCTAATTGTGTCTCTTCCAGCTTTCGCGTTTTAAATCCGTGGCATTTGCAATGATGATGCGTGTTCTGTAAACACCATTATGAACTTAAAACAGTTAAGATAGAGGCTATTTTAGAGTACAAGAATATAGACTGGCATGTTATAGTGACGTTAATATAAAAGAGATTAGTCTTACGGCATTAGAAACTAAGTTATCGTTTCTCTATAAGTATCTATATAATAATAATAGTAAATAGTATATATGTCGGAGATTTAAAAGGATCTTGGTCCACGTCGATTTCTTCGTCGTCCGCCATGTTTTTATTATTTTATGGTCAGTACACACAGTGGTGCCGTCGGTCGTGGAACGCCGAATCTATCCTATGCCATTCGCGCGCCGACCGAACTACTGACGCATATATCAGTTCACTCGTGAATGAAGCCTTCAACTCGTTCGTTATATTCATTCCCTGTGAGTACTAGGATGCTGGGGCAGATGGCGCTAGTTATAATACCTCGCATATAATTATATAAGTAATAAGCTATTTGAGTATATTTATTATAAAAGTAATAATAAACTATTTAAGTATTCTATCAGTTATCTGACTTCCATAGCATAAGCTTTGCTTAGTTTGGGGTCAGATGGCGCTGTGTGTAATGTCCTACGATATTTATTTATTTATAATATGACCACTTGTTTTAGTTTATACGAGTAGTAGGTACCTACTTCTTTGTCGAATCGAAGTTCCAATTTTTTTTTACTAGCCAGCCGCGTACACCCACCCTACACCCTACCACCATGCTATGTTTTCCTCGCGATGTTTATCTTCACCGGCAGCTCAAGCCAAACATTGCTGGGGTTTGAATTCACACCCTTCGGCATGCTTTGGCCGCGCTTACCACTGAGCTATCATCGCTACAAAGTATATTAAGTCGTCATTCGCAGCTTAAGTTTAAAAAAGGGTGAATTGAGATCCTCAACAGTAGGCAACAATGCCCCGGGTATTGTAGGTGTCCATAGCTAGCGGTGACCACTTGCCATCAAGTCATTTGTTTGCCACTTTTTAATACATATTAAAAAAAAGTTGGGATCTGAATTAAAACTCTGTGGTGTAAACCGTCCACGTTAAGTACTGAGCTATGATTCGTAAGACTTGGCTTTCAAAATGCAGTTGATATCTTCTTAACCCAATAATTTAATAAGCTTTCCCCAACAAATGAAAATAATAACAGCTTCCAAACATTTTAATAACACTAATTGAAATATTTAATTTAATAAAGTTCGCTTATAAATTTGAAGGCAAACGCTAGCAAATATTTCTAAGGCTACATTTTCACGAACTTTTGCGTATTGATAGTAGTACAAGACAAAAAAAAATGTGGTGTTGCTTCTGTGTATTCTGTATTTGTTCTATGTATGTATTTACAAAAAACAAACGAAAGTTGTTAAATATTCTATCTGTTATCTGACTTCCATAAGACAAGCTTTGATTAGTTTAGGGTCAGATGGCGCTGTGTGTCCTACAATATTTATTTTAACACACCGGTAGGCGCTCACAAAAAAGCTATGCGACCGCAAATCGTATTCCCGCGCAGTAATCGTATTCCCGCGCAGTAAGGTTCGCAAGTTCGCAGTCGCGTAGTTTTCTCATGAGCTGGATCTTTATTGCCAAACACAAGAAAAATTAAAAATTCAAAAAGCCCCCGACAAGCGTGTATTATTCTACTAGTCAAGCCCTTTCATTTGATACCCATATTGAGGGAGCTGTGAAAAAATATGTAATCCGCCATTTTGTGGCGGCGGCCATCTTGGACCGATTTTTATCAAACATAGCTAAGAACATTCCCGACAAAAAAACAAAATGAAAATCGGTTCATCCGTTCGGGAGCTACGATGCCACAGCCGCCTGTGGCGTATACAGACACACATACATACAGAGACGTCAAACTTATAACAACTTGGACCGATTTTCATCAAACTTTAAAAGAAAACTGATCAAAATACTCTAACGCTTCAAAAGAAGTTTAACTTCAAAAACAAAACAGCTGAACATCGCTCGTGTAGAGGACGTCTAATTAAAATGCATCTTTCAGATTATAAGGCGAACGCTAGGAATCCAATCCTTGAGTAATTTACTTTATACAACACTGTACTTTGTATAATTACTAATTTCATACTTTGTTCCTTAATACCAAAGAATTGAGCAAAGATTAATGATGTCTTATGCAGATCCAACTGAAGTTTTGTGCCTAAGCTGCCTAAGACTTCATGTGACATAGAATCGATTCCCGATCTCGCAGAAACGTTCCTAAGATTATGTATGGACAATCCGAACTGATTATATTTTTATTCTTGTATTTTCTCCATACCTATACATTTATTGAAAACACCAAAGTTATCGTTTCAAATACGTCAAAAATACGCTCTTTGATGGTAAGAGATAACGCCTGTCCATGACCATTGCAGCGATACACAGAACTTTGAGTAACAAAAAAAAGTACAGGGCGTCGCTGCTTTGGCGCTCATTTCTTTGAGACATTCGATGTATTCCTTATCTGTACTAGTACCCTTCAAACCGGTACACAGTCGTGTTTGTACACTACTGCTTGGCAGGAGACTATCTCGTACAACGGTGGTAACTACCTAGACGATCAACTAAGGAGATCTACCATCTAGTTCTTACTACTTAATGTTTTCACCTTTAATTTATGTTACATTTAATTTTTCAGTTAATACAACAGTCAATTTATTTATGTGAAGATTTGCACCGCTAGTTTGTTTCTCTTTGTTATTCTAGTAGGCGCATCATCTCGACCCCTGTGATAGTGGTTTCTCCTAGTGCAGAGTCCACTAATACTAATTTAACCCCTAATAAATTATACTATGCATTTATAATGTTTTTACCCGTAAGGTTTAATGTACCATGTATTTGATATAGAACTTTTTTATTTAATCTCATCTTCATTCAGAATAAGTATACAGTCAAAATTTAGGAAAAACAACCTCCCCAAACTCCTACGTCTATGTCACTGTGACTTATTTCACATTTTTCGAGCATTTTAATATTTTTACAATGTTTTACGTTTATTTTTCTACAGAATTGTTGTGATTTGTACTTACATCAAAAATGGCAAACGTGGATTATTATGATCGGTGGCTTGCGCTTAAAAAACAAATCAACACACTACTATTAGAAGATGCACGTATTCATGATTATGCGATAAATTATGTCGGTCTCAAACCTCAATCCAATGCTGTGGAAGTAGTCTCTAGAATATATGCTAGGTATTGTGTCATCTACAATCAGTTGTGTGATATATATGATCAAATGGAGCAGGTACAGCGTAGACCTTTCATAAAAGTAATTATAGATGCAATAACATGTCGAATACTCGATCTCAAAGCGTCTCTAGAAGAAATAGAAGTATTTGAATACACATATACTGATAATGGATTACAACAGATGCTCATGTCACCTGTTAATATAGAAATAGTATGTCCATTCTTTTACCCATTTGAAATTAGACAGAAAGAAATGCAGTACATTATTGATCAAATCTTTGCTGGGAACCGCCTCGGTGACCCAGAACCGACACCATCTGAATTAGAAAGAGCAGAAGAAGAACGTTTAGAAGCAGAAAGAATTAAAAACGAAGAAAAACAAGCGGAAATATTGAGAAAGCTAGCCATGGGTGAAGAGATTGTAGAATCTATCGAGGAAAAAGAACTGAATCCTGTAGCATTGGAATTAAGAAGAAAACACCTAGAATATTTGACAAATATTAATAACATTCAAAGAATGGAAAGATGTAGACTGCGAACAAGGGAAATTTTACATAAAAAAAACAAGGATCAAATACTTTATTTAGAATTAGCAGGTCTAAAAAAACCACCCAACAAAGACGAACTTCGAAAAAAAGCTGGGGAGCTTATTGAAGCAGTATATAGAAAGTACATGCAATTAAAAAGGAGACATTTCAGAGATAATAAGGTAAGAACTAAACTTGGAATGGTAATTCCAGCATGGCAAGCACCATCAGCTAAAGTTGAATTAGAAAAGGTGCGAGAAGTAAGGCGAGACTTTCGGCGCAGATATTATGAAGAATGGTTAGAAAAAAATGTCAGTGAGAAAGCAAAAGTATTCCAACTTCGAGAAGGCAAAATAATGGAAGATATTGGTGATGAAATAAGACAGTGGCTTGAAGAATGGTACGGAAAAACTAAATGTTTCGATGAATTCCCTTGGCCTCTTGAGGGCGGGTCCGTGCTGATTGTTGAAGGTCAAACATTCAGCATAGAAGACTACCTGGAATGGAGAGAGGTCGAAGAAAAGAGATTAAAAAAGGAAGCTGGTAATCCAAAAACTAAAGAACAAATCAAACAAGAAAAAGCAGCTGCTAAAGCAGAAAAAAAGAAATTAGAAATGCAGGCAAAAATAATGGAAAAGAAGCGCATAGCTGATTATAAAAAACAGCGTCTTAATCCAGACGCTGATCCTGGAGCGTACGTCTTACCCGATCAAACTTATGAACCTATAGTAGAAGCTTGGGGAGCATATCAGAACCAGTGGAGAACAATCGATCGTGGTGATGCCGACATGGACGTAAAAAGAAGGTATATTATGCAATTAATAACAGAAAATGTTTATAAAGATATCCAACTGGAGCTACGGCCAATAGTTGACGATATGATGAGATTAGAATTAAAGCTGTTGCAAAAAGCATTGAAACTGGATCTTTTACGACAGGAAGAGAAACCGCCGCTGGTAAAAAAACGAAAAAAACCAAAAAAACCTAAAGCTCCCAAAAAAGAAAAGATACCTCCAGAGGTTATGTTTCAAACACTGGTCGATGGAGGTGTAGTGAGGAAGTATCCAAAACGTTCATTGGATGATTACTGGGGTGAACGCAACTATGCAGCTGCTGAACTGAGAGCGATACAATGGACGCCATCATTTCCACCGCCATGTATAGGCGATGTGGTAGAGCAAATTAGAACCAAATGCCTCCTAGCTTTAGGATCTAACTGTCGCAACGCTGTTAGAACACAATTGCTAGTTGGCCACAGGCATTGCGGTAAACGAACTTTAATTTACGGTGTCGCTACAGAAACTAATGCCATCGTAATAGACTTGTCGCCTAAAAACATGTTTAACAAATTTATCGGACCCAAAAATCAAAAGATGATGTTCACTTACGCCAGCAAAATAGCGAAAATAATGCAGCCTACCATCATATTAATCAAACGAGCTGAAAGAATGTTTTACAAAAAAACCCCTAAAGAAGAGAAACTATTCGACCCAACGAGATTGCAAAAAGATTTCTATAAAGAAATCATCAAGCCGATTGCAGCGGAAGATAGGATTTTAATTTTGGGTACAGCTAATGAACCTTGGTTGGCGAAAGCAGCTGCGATGCACAAAATCTTCCCCAACGTCATTTTGATTCCAAGAACAGACTATTCAAGTATATCGTATATTTTAAATCGTATGCTGATGAAGTATCATGGGATTTCTCGCGAATTCAATCTTCACAGCGTGGCGCAAGTTTTGAAGGGGTATGACATCCAATCAATAAAGAAAGCTGTAGAGACTGTGTTGTCAGCAGATCGTGTGGGAACTTTGTACCACAAACCTTTACATCCTCAAGAAATAATCGATTGTATTTTGGACATGCCTGACGCTATTTGTGTTGATGCCTTTGATAACCAGGTTTATGTAGACTGGTACAGAAGCTATACACCATGGGGAGAAAAGTATCTGGAGTTCATGATCGTGCTGGAGTCCCAGCTCCAGTACACGCTAAAGAAAAACAAGAAGAAGAAGCAGAAGTAACTTCCACCTGTTTTATGGCATCGCAAAATTATCGGTGGATATTGCTGTGTGCTCAATTATTAATGATAAATCGTTAGTAATACAATTTCCAAATAAATTTTGCTGTTTCAGAAATAATGACCAAAAATAATTCGTTTTGTTTTAAAAAATTGTACTGAAGTTATGTCGATCAATCAAACGGATCGCGCATATATGCAATTAATTTATGACGTATCCTAGTAAACATGTTTAAAAAAACGACAAAAAAAACTGATTCTAAAGTTCGAAACTGACGTATCAGTGCGTTTTGGCGGAGTTTTAATTAGGAAACAGTCGAGCAAATGATGCGAATGCATCTTTATTTGATGGAAATGTAGTTATCAAGGCGTAGGACCCAATTGTTTTAGTAGCTCAGTTTCTAATTACCAACATCATAGTTAAAATCTTACCAGATAGAGGGGAATTTAGTGGCATACATAGCTGTGGTCAACACCTAGCTATAAACAAATAGTAGGCTAAGCCTACCGTTTTCAACGCCAACGTAAATTACAAAAAAAAAACAAAAACTGTTATTAATAACAATCATTTAAAGTTGATAATATTGTCACGGAAAACTGCGTCGAAATTAAATTAGAATCACTTTAACGGCCGTTTAGATCGACACGGAAGTGCGTAGATCACGCGAGATGGCGTTGGCGGTTGGCGGTTGGCGGCATGACATACTAGTGGTTTCGCTATAGCGCTATTTATAATTCGCATTAGCAGTATATTTAGCAGTAGCATACATACATTTGTAGGTATGCAATAGCAGTTAATTCCGGCTCAGCCCTGATTTCATAAACTCCCACTGCTGGGCGCAGGTCTCTTCCCGCTGTGAGAAGGGGGAGGCTTAAAATCATAAAAAACTGTTATAAATTAACTGTTTAGCATGCTAATAACATTTAGCAATAGCTGTTATTGCTACGTTGCTGGGCGTAACGTACAAATCAAGTCAGTAGCGCGTCGGCTGTCAGAGGGAGCGTGTGTTGTTTATGTTGCATTCTGTAATAGAAATCAACACGCGAGGTTTCTTTTTAAATTTAAGTGGGAATAGACAAACTTTTTTTCTGTAAAGTAAAATTATTTGACAGCTTGTTCGCGTTCCTTGTAAATTATGTCGGTTATTTATTAATGTAGCGTAAAAAACATATGTATCTAAGTATTTTCTTTGTAGAAATTATTAGCTACACGCTGAGATTTCTATAGACAAAACTTTATTTGGAACGTAAAATGAATTTCATTACAGTCAACAATACACTTGCGTTTCTGAGATAATAAGTAGTCTACATCGAGGGTATATAAACTATCTCGATTCCAAATTTTATCTAAATCCCTATAGCCGTTTCACATGAAAAAGTAGCAAAAATACAGACAATCTTTTTGTAATATGTGTTAAAGTAAGTTATTAAAATAAGCATGCAAGTGAGCAAAAAATATATTTTCATAGGATAAAACACGATAGGAAATATACTTTCCTATCGTGTTTTCCATTCCTGGTTGCAGAAGAGATCGTTCTTAGCAATAAGGCTGTCACTTGTGGCACTAGATATAAGTTTTTTTTTTATTTTCTATTAAATGTTAACAAATTATACCTATATCAATTTATTGGTTGCATGTGATAAAGTGCCCGCAATTTCTAATTATAGGCACTTTTACTCGCGTTATCTACTGAGCGGGCCTCAATGTTTTAAATTCTAACGAAAAGCATAACATTTTAAAATATTCCGCGGCGCGCCAATACGTCGGGACTGAGTGCGGGCGCGGATCCCTGAATTAATGTGGACTTTTGAACATAAAATAATGGGATTCAAGGCTTGGCAGCACTGTGAGCGAGACGCGCGCGTAAAATAGCGGTGTTTTACCGCTATGTACTCGTACTCGTATGTGATTAGTTAGGCCTAGTTCATTTTTTAATTATTTCCCTCAAATTTTGTATACTTATCTCGTAATGTTAATTTATTTATATTTTTTACGTATTTAAATGCAAGATTGTGAACATACAATTTAAGTCCAACCATATTATCACATCAGTGACAAATACAAATATTTTATTGATAGCACTAATGTTAAAAGTCAATTCAAAATTTCAAATATGTATTTTAAATCATTGATTATATATTATGTCAATGAATAAAAAAAAACACAAATGTCAAAATAAGGTATGTCAATACACAAACGTGCCAATATGCCGCCAGCATTCTGGGTTAGCGGCAGATCTTTAACTCGAGGGTGGTAGCTAACCAGCCGAGTACTAGAAAGTACCCTACCACCATGCTACGAGTATTCCTTCACCGGCAGCTCAAGCTCATCGTCGGGGGTTGAACCGACGCCCTTAAGCGTATGAAGCGACCACGCTAACCACTGAACTATCATCGCTACCAAACAACAACTAACATTTCGTTTCATACATCGTTACATACAGAAGAAAAATAGACTTTACTTGGTGGTATCTTAGCAGGAGGTCGCCTAGGTAGGTACCACCAATTGTGGTACCTACCAGACCCGGTATTGACCAGATATCCTGCCGGCAAACAGGAGAGCAGAGCAGAGCTCTGGAGACAAACTATCGAAGTCTCAAAGAAATGACCGCCAAAGCAGCGATGTTCTTAGTTTTGTTACTCAAAATTCTATGTAGATAGGCGTTTCCTGTTACCATAAGGAGAGCGTCTCGTTCGTCTCATTACATAAAAAAACATATATTAAAAAAAATAATTAAACACATTTTTGTACTGAACAACAAAACCCCAAGTTAGTCACGAATCCCTCTTATTCTATTTCATAAATCACTTTCCCCTGGTATGCAAAACATTTTAATTTTCTATATTGCTACTGGAATCAAAAATAACCTTATATGATCAGTGCCGTTTATCGCCGTCAGTGTGGCCACGCCTTGCGACAACTTTATTATGAAACAAGGTCTGCACCCCACAACACTGCTTGCAAAGTAGGCGTCGCAGTAAGGGACCTTTTACCTTACGCTAGATCTCCGTAACAGGAGATCGTCTAGGTAGATACCACCGCAGTATCAAATAATCTACCGCCAAGCAATACTGCAGTTGGTGGATTTACCAGCAGGCTGAGCTTAGGGTGGCAGATTTTAGGGACGGCAAATTTGGGAATTAGTATTTAACGCTACTACTCGTTGTGGTCAACTATTCGTTAGGGTCTGCAAATTGAGTAGTGTGCGTGCCTATTTAGTATTTCATATTAGTTAGGTATAAATTGAATTAAAAAATATACCAAAAAAAGTATTTTGTTTCAAAATATTTTTTTCGTTTTGAGCGGTTCAAAAGGTTAAAATGATAAATATTATTAATTTAATCTATTTTAGTTTCATGTGCTGATATCGTCTGTCGAAAATGTACTAACTTTAGGAATAATTGAAAACTGTTTGTTATGGAATTATACACTCATCATCATCATCTAACCTAACCTAACGAAGAAACATAGGCCTCTCCCAAGACACGCCACTCAGCCCAATCTTCGGCTTTTCACTTTCATTGTTGTTCCTACGTATAACGTCACTCTATTTAGTCTCAGGGCGTCCTACGCTACGTTTGCCAATTCACGGTCTCCACTCAAAACGTCTACCCCAGCGGTTAAACTAAAACATAAATAAATTTAGAGTTTTACTTGGAATTTTAAATAAATAAATATCGTTCGACATTTCACACAGCGCCATCTAGCCCCAAACTAAGCAAAGCTTGTACTATGGAAATAAGATAACCGATCGAAACCTGATTTTTTTGTAAATGTATACTCACTTATAATAATACAAACAGAATACCCAGCCACAGAACAAACAAATGTTGGTTACACAAATGTTAGTCTTGAGTGGGAATCGAACCCACGCGCCCTTCAGCTCTCGAAGCAACCCTTCACCGAATAAGCTAACAGGGCAGTCAATTAAATTGTTGAAATGTAAAAGTAATCCCACGGATCCTGATACTGGATCCCACGACGCAGGTCACCCTAGTGTGGGATCCAGGGCGTACCGATATATCATATTATCTGTATAGTAATTATTTTTGTGTTTCTTTGCATTTTTGTTTTGTTATTATGTTTTTGAACAAATAAAAATTTCATTTCAATGTCGAGTCTATCCAGCTCCTCGACAACACGGATATAGTAAGAAGACTAAAAAGGACAAAACCTTTTGAGTTAGTGTATTAAGTTAGTAATGTCAGTGCAGTGAGTACTACATATTATAGAACACGTGAACAAAGTGTCTTCCTTCCTTCCTTAATAGAGACAGTAGGAAAAGTGTTAATGGACGCATTCTTCGATTATACTCTACTTAGCAATTTAAGTTATATTAAAATTACTTATTAGTCTCAACTAGTTAACTACAAAGTTCTTTATTTAACATAAATACGTACACTCACATACAAACTAAACACAGTTTAAGGATGCACGTAACAGATCAATACTTGACAAAATCAGGCTGATGCCACCTACATACTTGTCTTTTAAAAAAACTGATACAAAAAAAGTTTAAAATTACCACTTTGTAAGACTGAATTTTACATATTAATAATAGCTAATAAATTTGAAATTAATTGTTGCTGAGGTCAAACCTTTGCAGGTTTGATTTTTTAAAAGGAAATTTAGTTAAAGTAATTTTATAACACAAAATTATAATAAGATGGTAAGAGACGACATTCGCAAAGAAACTAATAAACATTTAAAATGTGAGGGCAACAATGAGGTATCTAACAAAACAGATACATCATTAGTAGGGGGAAAAAAATTCAATCCAAAGACTGAGAATTGATGGGGGCGGCAAAAATTTAACACGGTCTAGATAAATTTTGAAGTATCCCATACTGCATCTCCGTGTATTGCAGCTACTTACCCGCTCATTAACGGAATGGCCCTTGTAGAAATGAAATATTTTATTTGGCTGTATCGCAGCCAATGATCCGTTATTTTTTTATAGCGGGGAGGTATTTAGGAGGCGCTGTTGTTTGAAATGTAACGACCTGACACTTTTTATGCCAAAAGTTATGGACTAGCTATGGGCTTTACTTGTTTTCTTTATTATTGACAGGCTAGGTGTTTGTCCACAGCTCTCCTGATTTTAAGTAAAAAAAATAAAATATCGTAGGACATTACATACAGCGCCATCTGAGCCCAAACTAAGCAAAGCTTGTACTATGGGAATAAGATAACCGATCGAATACTGATTTTTTTGTAAATAGATACTTATAATACAAACAGAATACCCAGCCACAGAACAAACAAATGTTGGTTACACAAATGTTAGTCCTGAGTGGGAATCGAACCCACGCCTTTCAGCTCTCGAAGCAACCCTTCACCGAATAAGCTAACAGGGCAGTCAATTAAATTGTTGAAATGTAAAATGTACTATAGAAGATAAGTGATAGAATACTTAAATACTTTTTTTTTTAATAAATAAATACAGTACACCCAGACACAGAACAAACATTTGTTCTGTGTATGTGTGTAAGTGACGGTTTGGTCGAAGATGGTAAACATACCTAGCTTGAAATGAAGCTGGCTCTCAAGTGAGGCTGCCGGAACGTACAATTAGATGTTTGGAGGTAGAAGATGAAATTCGGTTTGGAAGTAGCTGACACCCTGGATTAAAATAAGCTAGTATTTATTCCGAATGTAGCTTATAACACCGCAGAGTGCAGCTCGTCTTATACAAATTAAAATGATTTATAAATAACACCCTAGTTACAAGTCAATCATTATTTAAAAAAATATATTGACAGTACAAAATGACAACACTTTATTTGTAACATAATTTCAACATAATTACCAACAAACATAAAAAAAGGAAGAAATACATTTTATGTCACAAACCGGCCTCGACTCAGCATAATGCCGACTAAAAAAAACAAAAATATATTGATATAGGTACATTGACTGCTGAGACCATAGCCCTCATTTTTGCGCTGTCGGGTAATTAACTCCAGAAATTAAAGAGTTAATTTCCATTACAGGCGGGAATCGAATCGAGTGCGCTATATCGATTATTATCGATTCCAGCTCGCGTCATCGTTACGACCTATCGATGTTTTGCCGCTGGCCATTAAATCGATGCAGTGCCGGCCATATAAAGTGGCACGCACATAAAAAGCCGTTTTGAACTCACTAAGAACTTAAGTTTTAGGACTTTGCAGATGAGATTTTTTAAGTACAGTACTTTATTTACGATCAGTGGACTGTTGTGCTGGTAAAAGTACAAAGTGAAAGAAAACTTGAAAAAAAGTTAGAATTGTTGCTATAATGTACTCATTTGAACAAAACTGATAGTTTTAGACCTTAGTCCATTAAAAGGATTGCCTAAAAATCAAAACAACATTGTTTCTAAATTAAAAACTAGCAGCGAATATACATTACGTTACTTTGCCGAAGTCCGTTTTGAGTATACAAGAGATATTATTTATAGTGTTTTTCCACTTAAATCTATTCAGAAAACTATTTATTTATTTAGACTAATACGGGAATCGCCAATTATATGTATGAATTATAAAAAATTAAAAATTACACCTAATTAATTGTACAGGTTCATAAATTAAATAAAAAAGTTCGTAATATTAGAATTAACATAATACAATCAGAATTTTCTAAACTACAAAATAATAATTTAAAATAATGTCAATAGCTATAAATCCTATCATATCCTATCCTATACTATCCTATTCCATCCTGTCCCATCCTATCCTATTACATCCTATCCTATCCCATCCTATTCTATCCTTTCCTATCCTATCATATCCTATCCTATACTATCCTATTACATCCTATCCTATCCCATCCTATTCTATCCTTTCCTATCCTATCATATCCTATCCTATACTATCCTATTACATCCTATCCTATCCCATCCTATTCTATCCTTTCCTATCCTATCATATCCTATCCTATACTATCCTATTCCATCCTGTCCTATCCTATCCTATTACATCCTATTCTATCATATCCTTTCCTATTCTTTCCTATCCTATAGTGGAACCTACATAAACGATCTACACCAAACACCACTTAATGCTACCTAATCCTACCCTAAATTATTAATTACTAAAATATCGCATAGATCACAAACATTGTCCTGTGTTATAAAAGCCGTGTTATAAAATATTCACTGTCGACAGCTGGGATCGTTTTGTAGGTAATGTTCGTTACTGCGGCCACAGTAAAACCATACTACGATATACTGCAGTTCTACTTCTATCGTTAAACTGACCTGTCATTTGAAATCATACTTCGACATGGACAGGCGTTATCTCTTACCGTCAGGAGAGTGTCTCATTCGTCTCGTTAATTGTTACATTTAAAAAAATGACCATACCATACCATGACAGCCCCGTTGGCTCATTGGTAGCATATCTGCCTTGAGAGCTGTAGGGTGTGGGTTCGATTCCCACTCAGGGCAAAACATTTTGTGATTAAACAAATGTTTGTTCTGTGTTTGGGTGTTCTGTATGTATTATATCAGTATATATTTACAAAAAAAGTATGTATGTATTCTATCAGTTATCTGACTTCCATCACACAAGCTCTGCTTAGTTTGGGGCCAGATGGCGCTGTGTGTATAGTCCTACGATATTTATTATTAAAGCCGTATCCAGAACTATGAATAACTAGTCACGGTCGTTCTTGCTTTGACGCTAATTATTTTGAGACATTCGATGGTTAGTTTTAATAGCTCTATAACATCGCTGAAACACTGCGAACCGGAATACAGTAACACTACTGTTTGGCGGCAGAATATCTGAAACTGCGATGGTATCCAGACGACCTTCTGCTAAGGAGGTCTGCCACCAACTGAACATTATATTAAAATTAATTGAGTTAAGGCGCCTTAGCTGTTGTTTTCCAAATTCACAACAAAAAATGTACGCTACCCCTGTATTATTCAAAACGTCAAGGGTGGATTTTTAGTAATAATTCACTGGGAATCCGAGGGATTTAATTAACGATTATAAGCACAAAACTTTGGGGTTGCAATGGTGTTTTCCTTGGGCGGGGGGTGATTTATGAAGAGGGGTGTAAGTTGTGTTTTTTTATAGAAATAAATAAAGTTTACCGGAATATTTTTCAAATTTTGCTTGGAAGTTGTTTAATCAACCACCACAAAAATAAATATCGGAGGATATTTCACACAGCGGCATCTAGCCTCAAACAAAGTAAAGCTTGTACTGTTGAAATCAACATAATATAAACATACTTTTTCTGATTTTAAGTGACAGTGTCGAAGATGGTAAACACACCTAGCCTGGTTCTCAAGTGAGGCTGCGGGAACACACCGTTAGATGCTTGGCAGCAGATTTTCAACTTAAGAGTGGTAGCTAGCCAGCCGAGTACTAGAAAGCGTCTTACCACCATGCTATGGTTTACTCGCGATGTTTTCCTTTACCGACAGCTCTTGCTCAATGTTGGGGTTTGAACCCACGCTCTTTGGCGTGTGAACCGACCACGCTACCAACTGAGCTATCATCGTATAATATATGCCACAACACGTGCTGTATTGGGTTCGATTCTCACCCAACCTCAAGACAGGACAAACATCTGTCTTTGTCCTGTCTTGAGGTTCTGTATGCATTTATAAAAAAAAGTGTAAAAGTATTCTATCAGTTATCTGGTTCCCATAGTACAACTTTTGCTTAGATTGAAGACAGATGGCGCTTTGTGAAACGTCCTCCGATATTTGATTTTACTTGTTTAAGGATCAATTTTGACATTTTAGAGCAAGCTTTGTGGTATAAGTTCTTATATACTATGATATATATATATATATAGATATATATATATATATAAGACAGAAACAAAAAAAAATACGTTCTAAAAGTCCCTAATTCTTTAACTCATATGAGATTTATAACATAAGACGCATAAAAAAGTTTATTTTAAAAGTTCAAAACGAGCGCGTAACTGATCTCTTCTTGTTTTCAAATGTGACATTAGCAAAAAAGATACCATTCCACGCGAATTCCGCAGTGTTAGGCAGACGCCGTAAGGTATACGATTCGAACCTACGCCTTTTGCGACTATGCGATCCTGTAACATATTTCTTATGAATTGTTGTTGTTTTGATTTACAGAAGAAGATGTTGTTTTCTTTTTACAGTCACAGAAAATATCTGTTTCTAGACGTCGGCGTCGGTTATGTTTAATATAACATTTCCTACGCAAAACGATAAAACTGGGTGACACAGAAACTCTATACTGAACGTCCGGCGATCAAAGTCGTTTTGTTCTAACTGCATCTGAAATAGACTAGAACTTGCACTAGGGTGGATGTCTCAGTTCGCGTTTCGCGTTCGCGGTTTTTAATTCAATTCGAATTTAATTAGCAGTTATTTGTTATACAAGAGTGCAAAGTTGCTTTTTAACCGCGTGCTCAATTTTGATGACCGAGCAAGCGAAGGGTTCTAAAGAGCACGAGGTGAAAAATCTTTGCACTCGAGTGCAACACGTAACTTTTCATCCCACCCCAGCGAGGAAATGACTAAATGCAAAAAAATCTTTTACAATCACAAGATACTTTTGTTTCAGTTTGGGTATTAACTACTACATTAACAATATGACGTGCTGAGATGACGTGAAAAGAAAAGTGCGCGCGCAAAGCAAATTAAAAAAAACGAGTCCGAGTTTTTAACAAATTAAAAAAAGTTGTATGATAAATTCGGCACAATGGAGGTAGAAGTAAATAGGTTTAATGATGTTTTGAATTTACAAACTTAGTGCACACGCTGGTCTAAATTCAAATTTACTTTATCCTCTAGCGGATAAAAACGACTTTTGCACTCAGATATCGAAGAGCAAAAATACTCTTTCCGAGATGGGGGGGATGAAACATATATTATTTATTTGTTACAAAGATTTTAAAATTTTAATCTCAACCTTAATGCAAAGATCAATTTTCTTATTTTGTCGCTCATGATCTGTATAGGGGCATGGCCAAACGTTCGGGAGGCTCAGGTGAGGTTATAAGATACAAGCTGCACCCCGCAGTGTTACTCGCTGTTCCCACGTGAACGCGACATCTTTTCGACAATAGACATATACAAAAGTAGCCTATTGTTTATTTTTTTTTGTATGTATGTATTGTAAATTATGTTGAAATGTGTTTTATGTCATAAATAAAGTGTTGTCTATTGTCTATTGCCTATGTGTTAATCTATGGTGTCAGCTACGTCCATACCAAATTTCATCAAAATTGATCCAGCCGTTTGAGCGTGCAGAAGTAACAAACACTCACAAACTTTTGCCTTTATAATATCAGTGTGATACATCTGTTTTCCTCCACATCTTTCCCGAATGGGATCTTCTGCGCAGAAGGTCTGAGGATCATTGTTAAGTCTCTGACCGGTTCTCTTTGTGTAAAGTTATAATGACATTATTAAGGGTATTGTGAGACTTTCATTGAAACACGGGTTACTGTGTTGTGACTCATGTCTACATAATATTACACTTAAGTGCGAGTTGAATTCGCACACGCAGGGTTCCGTACTACAAGATTGTATATTTAAGGTGATGATTCCATATTATAAATAAATAAATAAATAAATAAATAAATAAATAAATAAATAAATAAATAAATAAATAAATAAATAAATAAATAAATAAATAAATAAATAAATAAATAAATAAATAAATAAATAAATAAATAAATAAATAAATAAATAAATAAATAAATATCGTAGGACATTACACACAGCGCCATCTGGTCCCAAACTAAGCAGAGCTTGTGTGATTGAAGTCAGATAACTGATATAATACATAAGTACTTTTTTTTTTGTAAATACATACTTATAATACATACAGAACACCCAGACACAGAACAAACATTTGTTTATTCACAAAATGTATTGTGATAGCCCCGTTGGCTCATTGGTAGTATATCTGCCTTGAGAGCTGTAGGGCGTGGGTTCGATTCCCACTCAGGGCAAACATTTTGTGAATAAACAAATGTTTGTTCTGTGCTCTGTGTTCTGTATGTATTATAAGTATGTATTTACAACAAAAAAAAAAGTATTTATGTATTCTATCAGTTATCTGACTTCCATCACAGAAGCTCTGCTTAGTTTGGAGCCGGATGGCGCTGTGTGTATAGTCCTACGATATTTATTTATTTATTTATTATGGGAGATATTTTTTTTTAATTTCAAAATTTTAAATATGCAATTTATTTGTTCAAAAACATAAAACAAGTAGGTAGGTATAATAATTTACTGTTTTATTCAAGCAATTGTGATTTACCGCAAACAAAGACCAAAATAAATGTTAGTAGCTGTGATTTCACTGTAAAATTATGCTCTATGTGCCCATAAATGGGGAAAAAATGTTCGTATGGAAATCGAACCACCTTAACAGGGGTTTATCAACACGGTTTGGACAGAACCTTAAAAATAAAAAATAAAAATCTTGGAAAAGTATACCCTACTCCGACAATCTCTAAGAATGTTTTGTTCAATACAATGTTGCACAGCCTTTTGAAAAACCATAATAAACGTTTTACTTTTGTGTAAAAGTGTTTGAAGGGAAATTATCACACCTCCAGGCGAGGCGACCCTAAAAAAGGACAAGGGATGACTCTATTATATGGATGAATCACCAGATCAAGACAATTTTTTCATACGGACAGCGAGGATGTGGCATCTGCCAGAATCTCTATTTCCTGTCAAATACTATTTGGGTGTCTTTAAATCTTGAGTAAACAGGGTTCTTCTGAATGATAGCTCTATCAAAAACAGAACCTGATATCGATCAACTGGTTCAAAAAATTCAGACGCAAACATCCCATTATAATAATAATCAAAAGTCGAGTCCAACATCTTCAGAGACTCTCGCTAGACGGTTGGGTCAAGGAACAGCTTCAAAGGGCAGCGATCCTTGACACAGTGCGCATTTGAGGAGGTTCCTCACTCTGCAGCCCTAACCACCGGCAGCTTGAGCTCTGCCCCGCTGCTGGCGGCACCCTAGTTTTTATGTTTTATATATATGTAATGTAATAAGAAATAAAAAGACAAATAAATACCTAAGATTTATTCAGACTCAAAAGGATATAATTACAGATTTATAAACTTATGTTAACGACTCTGGTAAGTCGATGACATCGACAACTTCGTCTGTTTGCCCAACATTGGCAAAGGCCTCCATTTCTTTCCACTCTGTACGGTTTTGAGCTTTCCTTGTCCATAGTTTCCCTGCTATCGTCTTTATCTCGTCTTCCCACCTCCGAATCTGTCTGCCTCGTTTCCTTATTTTATTTCTAGGGTACCACGACATTATGCATTTGTTCCATTTTTTGATGCCTCTTACTATATGTCCTGTCCATTGCCATTTTAGTTTCCGTATTCTAGTTGAAACATTTTGTATCTTAGTGCGACTACTGATAGGTTTCGTACTCTGTCTGATTTCCTTAAATTTAGCATGATTCTCTCCATAGCTGTCTGGCAAGTATCCCATTCAAACATCCAAACATGTGTTTTTTATTGAAGCAATGAAGAAAATTTAGGGCATATTTTTTTTTATAAACAATCACTATGCTAAAAATGTTGTGAAACCCTGGCGTTACAGCATCATCAAAGGCTTTTTTGAAAGGCTATTGAATGTGATCCATCAATGCAAATAAAGGTTTAAACGCCGTGACCCAATTGGCAGAGTTCTGCATGTATCGGCGATTACAAGCGATCAGTTTAACCCTGCACTAAAACTGCCCCAAATAGTTCCATTAGCCGCTGTTATGGGCTGAATCTGGCGCCGGGGCCAAGCCCGGCGGGCTCGAGCGAGCGCCAAGCGGAGCACTCACATGGGTTAAAGAAAATTTCATAAAAGTATCTAGTTAATCCCACTAACATTATAAATGGGAAAGTTTGGATGGATTGATGGTTACTCAATCACGCCGGAACGGCTGAACGGATCTGAATGAAATTTGGCACAGAGATTATCTGGAATAGCACATAGGCTACTTTTTATCCCGGTAATATGTATGGATCCCGTGGGATAGTTTTTTTTATGGTTAACTTGGTAGGTGTTTGACCACAGCTTACCTGATGTTAAGTGAAGGCGTGGTCGAAGATGGTAAAGCACACCTAGCCTGGAATGGAACTGGCTCTTAAGTGAGGCTGCCGGAACACACCGTTAGATGCTTGGCGGCAGATTTTCAACTTGAGGGTGGTAGCTAGCCAGCCGAGTACTAGGTTAGGTGTTCCAGGCTAGGTGTGCTTTACCATCTCCGACCACACCTTCACTTAATATCAGGTGAGCTGTGGTCAAACAGCCTGAGATTTCACTGCCCCGCGTATTTCATGAACTCTGAACAGAATCTCGGAGTACCGTAGTGCAATCTCTGTCACAACCTTCACGAAAGTTTTTAACTGTCAAATTATGAGTTCCTCAAGTTGTGAACAGTTAAGAACAGTTACGAATTTACGGGCGTACGGATCATTAAGTTTAATCTGCGAGGGATTTAATTGTCGGAGTTGACAGTTGGATAAAGTGCTGGCAGTCCTCGGTCGATATTTCTTTCAATTTCTTTCTGCTACTGCTAGTAGCCCTTTACCAGGCTGGAGTGACGACATCCCGATTCTAAAGTTTTCGTGTTACATGTTTTTAAAATAATACTACTAGCTGACGTGACTTCGTCCGCTTTAACTTTAAGTTCCGAGAGAAATGAAACAAGTAAGTAACTCACCTATTACTACATGGTATAAAACAAAGTCGATCCCCTCTGTCCCTATGTATGCTTAGATAATTAAAACTACGCAACGGATTTTGATGCGGTTTTTTATAATAGATAGAGCGATTCAAAAGGAAGGTTCATATGTATAATACTTGCATATGCACCATATTAGTATCTACATTGCATCCGTGCGAAGCCGGGGCGGGTCGCTAGTACTATTATAAAGAGGAAAGATTTGATTGTTTGTTTGTTTGTATTGAATAGGCTCCAAAACTACTGGACCGATTTCAAAAATTCTTTCACCGTTGGGAAGATACACTATCCCCGGGTGACATAGGCTACTTTTTATCCCTGTATTCCCACGGGAAGGGGAACTACGCAGGTGAAACCGCGAGGCGTCCGCTAGTTATAAATAAAACAGTAAATAACTCTTTCTTTCTATGTATTTACAAAAAAAAGTATGTACTTACAAAATATACATATATATGTAAGCGACGCCAAAATTAAAGAAAAAAAAGGCATAACTAAGGACAGATTGATATGGCAAAGGGCCTTAATTTGTCAGTCATCAGTCAGTTGATTAGATAAGGTTAGCTTAAGGGCCAAGTCCTCGACCGTGGGAACTTCTGCTTGAACACCTACATTGATATTTTCCACTCACATAGACGTACATACGTCTGACGTTAGATTTGAATACATTGACGTCACGCTAAAATAGATAAGGAGAGTTAAATTACTATAGCCACGAGCAAAAAGGAGACAGAATGTTTATTCCTATTGCCGGAAGCGGATTTTACATTGATTATCTGTTACATTATGACAGAAGTTTTTTTTTTTGTTTTGGCATCGCGTTTTGAATATTTGCCAGTGTCAAGTGTCAAATACAAAACGGGCGGGAAGCATGCGCGCGGTGCTCGGTACCGCCGCCACCGCGCGCCCACCTCTTGCGGCCTCTCGTGACGACCACGAGGCTCGTGACGTTAGATTGTCAGATTCAGAGATTCTCGATGGTTTGTAGCGCCTACCAAAATAAAACAGCAACAGACGTAACGCAGAAAAGAGATTTTCAGCAGGCACTATCAGAAATTTTCATCAAACTATCCGTACTTATCTGCTAATAGAATAAACAAAACGTACAATAAAAGGTCTAAGCCTTAAATGTATCTGCATCAAAGTTAGCATCTATAAAATTGCGCCTTTCCTATAATTATTTTGATGTCAAGATTACGGATTAAAAATAATTTGGCCATATTCTATTTCATAATTTCAAGAAACGAAAAGCGTTTGAAACTATTTTTTCTCCAAGCATAATAATTCAGGATATGTACTATAGTATTCATTAATTTCAAACTTCCACATGATGTATAACGGCACAAAAATGTTGACAAAAACACATCGATTGCCTTATTTCACAAGACTTGCCCGTTAATCATTAGGGACTGCACGTAACAAGGCTCCGTGCAAATGCAATCATCGTACGCTGACATGCGTGTACTTATCAATCAGTATCTACGGAAGCCCTAAATTAACAAACATGGGATCCACTACCCACGTCAAGCGTATTACATGTCCCACTAATATAATAAACTAGATACAAATAAGTACGTAAGTATCGCAGGACATTACACACAGCGCCATCTGACCCCAAACTAAGCAAAGCTTGTGCTATGGAAGTCAGATAACTGATAGAATGACAGCCCTGTTAGTTTATTGGTAGAATGTCTGCTTCAAGAGCTGAAGGGTGTGGGTTCGATTCCCGCCCAGGACAAACTTTGTGGTATAAACAAATGTTTGTTCTGTGTCTGGGTGTACTGTATGTATTATAAGTATGTATTAACAAAAAAAAAAGTATGTTATCTGACTTCCATAGTACAAGCTTTGCTTAGTTTGGGGTCAGATGGCGCTGTGTGTAATGTCCTGTGATATTTATTTATTATTTAGAATACTCAAATAGTTTTTTTTTGTAAATACATAGGTACTTATAATACATGTGCACTTACTTGGTGGTACATCTTTTACATTTATAAATGATTTGTATATAGAAAAAAACATTGCTTACTTACAAATTAATCAAAAATACAATCATGTTTGTTTTTGTCAAATAGGATAAGTAATTTGTTTTAAAATGATTGACAGGCTAGTTGTTTGACCACAGCTCACCTGATGTTGAGTGAAGGTGTGGTCGAAGATGGTAAAGCACACTTAGGCTGGAATTAAATTGAAATGTATGTAAAGATAAAATAAATAACTAAAAAACCGGCCAAGTGCCAGTCGGACTCGCGCACGAACGGTTCCGTACCATCATCTATAAAAAACGGAAAAAATCAAGTTTGTTGTATAGGAGCGCCCTTTCTTGTTTATTTTATTCTGTTTTTAGTATTTCTTGTTATAGCGGCAACAAAAATACATCATCTGTGAAAATTTCAACTGTCTAGCCATCACCGTTTTTGAGATACAGCCTGGTGACAGACGGACGGACGGATAGCGAAGTCTCAGTAATAGGGTCCCGTTACCCTTTGGGTACGGAACCCTAAAAACATCATAAAAATGATGATGAGCATCAGGTATGCTCATCCCGATATGATGGCACCATGAACAAAGATTCAGGGTTATAAACGTGGGGCGTTCTCATCATTTTGGTGAACTTTCGAGGTACCACAAATGCATTAACAGTTTGTACATATTTTTATATATGATTGTACCTACAGCGCCAGCGGTGCTAACAACAGTTAGTGCTATACAGAGTGCTTCAGACAGTTACTGTGTGTATACACTATACAGGGTGCTCGGAACATCTGTTATACAACAATGTTTGCTGCAATTATTGTGCAGTCTTAGCAGGTGTTCTGGACTGGCCTAATTTTGAAGAAAGTAGCGTTTTTTGTGTATGTTTCATATTAAGATGAGACGAGGAACATGCTTGGGCTGGACAGCAAGATAAGATGAGTAAAATCACTGAAGCCAACAGAAGAATACAGTTGGGCTGGGCAGCATTTGGAAAACTACGTCGTCTTCTCGTCATCCATCCCGCAAAGTCAAAAGACGTAAGTCTTCAAAAGTTCTCACAGCGGGAAAGGTCCGTAAGTTCAAAATCGCTCAGCGAGCTATGCTTGGAAAGAGTGGCATTTCCCTGAGCGATCGTATCCAGAACGAAGTAATTCTCCAGAAAACTTAATCCACAGACATAGCTCAGCGTATTAGCAAGCTGAAATGGCAATGGGCTGGACATATCAGTCGCAGAACGTCTACCCCAACGGTCATCGGTACTGCTAGGGTAGACGAGTTCTATAGTGGAGACCGCAAATTGGCAAACGTTGCGTAGGACACCCTGAGCCTCAATGGAGTAACGATAAACGACTTGAAAGCGGAAATACACTAAATATATATCTTGAACATTCTATCCTACCTAATATTATAAATACGAAAGTTTGTGAGTATGGATAGATGTTTGTTACTGTTTCACGCAAAAACTACAGAACGGATTTGGATGAAATTTGGTATGGAGGTAGCTGAGACCCTGGATTAACATATACACTATTTTTTATCCCGAAAACATGTTGCGGGTAACACCGCGAGGCGCAGCAAGTAATACGAGTACATATAATCGATCGACCTATTTTTCCCACGTTTTCGCTACAACTTCCGGAGTATAGTACCTACCTGCTTGGTACCCGATGAGGTAGTTTTGTTGACAAGCTCTCCGTCTAATTATACTTCGGGTCTCAACCGAAGACGATTACATTATTTACTTGCAGCAGTACATGGGATTGTGCTGTCTTCTTCATGTACTGCTGCAAGTAAATAATGTAATCGTCATCGGTTGAGACCCTCGCATAATTGAAATCAAACTTCAAGGCAAGTATCGTTTGATTCTTAATTATACGAAAAGACAAAATATTAACCCGTCGAATATCGCGTGTCACTTGCACCATACCCGAGGTCTACCGAGTCCTCTGAAATTATACTAATTAGGTACATTAGCGCTCAGAAACGACCAAACAAACAAAGTCTGCCGCGGTATTCTCGCTAAAAATACTCTTTTGTATGATATTAGCGCAATTTTAAACATAGCAGTCGTTCACGTTTTTATGGGGCTTGAATTTTGGTTAGTGATGGGACGCTTAAGAATATTTTTTAAAACAAAATTATCGTATTTTTTTATTTATTATTTTGTAAAAAGTAATGAGACGGACGATACGCTCTCCTGATGGTAAGAGAAAACGCCTGTCTATAACCATTGTAGAGATGCACAGAACTTTGAGTAACATATAGATAGCTCAGTGGTTAGCGCGGTGGGTTCGCATGCCGAAGGGTGTGGGTTCCGACCCCAACAATGAGCTTGAGCTGCCGGTGAAGGAAAAACATCGTGAGGAAACCATAGCATGGTGGTAGGGTACTTTCTAGTACTCGGCTGGCTAGCTACCACGCTCAAGTTGCAAATCTGCCGCCAAGCACCTAACGGTGTGTTCCGGCAGCCTCACTTGAAAGCCAGTTGCATTCCAGGCTAGGTGTGCTTTACTATCTTCGACCACACCTTCACTTAACATCAGGTGAGCTGTGGTCAAACACCAAGCCTGTCAACCAAAAAAAAAACAACAAAGTCCGGGGCATTGCTGCTTTGACGCTCATTACTTTGAGACTTTCGATAGTTTGTCTCAACAACCCAGTAATTTCGCTAGCTGCAGTACCTATCAAACCGGAACACTTAACTAAAGAATGACTGGATTTGACTGACACGGACTGGACTTGACCAAGATTGGAATTTGACTACTTTTTAACTTATGAAACTTTGTAATATCAAAACACTTGACACTGGCAAATGCACAAAATGCGACGCCAAAATCAAAGAAGAAGCATAGTAGTAGTTTTCGCAGTAAAATAATTATTTTTTTTTATGATTTTTGTGATGATCTGTATAACGTAATAAATTAAATAAAAACTATCACACTTTACATGTATTGTATTGTTTATCAATCCCACTAACATTATAAATGTGAAAGTTTGGATGGATGTTTGTTACTCTTTCACGCGAAAACTACAGAACGGATTTGGATGCCATTTGGTATGGAGGTAGCTGAGACCCTGGATTAACACGTAGGCTACTTTTTATCCCGAAAACATGTAGCGAGTAACACCACATGGCGCAGCTAGCCATAATTAGAATAAAAATTATACACGTCCTGAGTCACGTTCTTCCAATACTTGTTTAGGAATGGTCAAGGTATGACAGAACATCATGTAAGGACAGTCACTTAACATCAGATAGTGGTCAACTTTTATGCTGTCTGCCGTAATACAGGAGTTAATCCTAGCTCGGCAGCAGCCATTCACTTAATTCTAAACTACCTCCAGTTGCAGATTTATTAGATTTATTACTTAGTCAATTTAAATGTTTTTTATGTTCTCTGTATTATGTTTAGATGTGATAAATGTGTGTAATAAATAAATATGTGTGTAATAATAAATAATAAATAAATGTCCAAATTGGTAAATGTCCAAAATTGGTAACTTAAAAAAAAATTGCAAATCGCTCAACATTTTGTTCGGATTAGTCGAAAGCTTCGTGTCCCATCTCTAATCGAGAAATCTGGAACGCGCACGGTCAGTTCGCGGCATTAGTGGTAAGCTGACAATTCAGCTTACGCGCGTATTTCTCACGCATAGCGTGCAAGGGGTTTAATGAGGGAAAGTGGAAATGGTCTAAGAACTTTGTTAGACTGAATTAGGAGTGAGTAAGTCTTTGTTTCTTTCTTTGAGTTTATTAATCAAATCAATGAATGTAGTTATATTTATGTTACAGTTGTGTATGCATATCCTCTTTATTGGCACACACCGTCTTTTTCTTCCTCTGATCTCTTCCTAAGGTCGCACGGAAGAGATTGCTTTTAGCGATAACGTCGCAAGTTGTTACACCTGTTAATTTAGTTTATTTCTTCTGTATTGTATAATTTTTTGTGTAAAGAGTTAATCAATAGACAATATATATACAAAACTTTATATACAATGTTTTGTATATATATACTTTATATATATTTATATATATATATATATATATATATATATATATATATATACAAAACATAAATCAAACCAATTTCAATTACTTACATAAACAATATAAATTGAACACGAAGAACGAAAAGAAAGAAATATAAGATAAAACTCTTTATTGTGCAAACCATGAACAGAAAAAAGTACAGAGAACAAAATAACCTTATGAACTAGTGCCACAAGTGGCGGCCTTATCGCTAAGAGCGATCTAGAAAGATACAAATTTTAAGTCACAAATCGGCCTCAACAACAATCAATCAATCAATCATTCTTGACCTCAAAAGGCGCAAGTATAGTACCCTGGACAGTGGGTACATATTTGAGCCTTTTGGGGTTGAAACTTTGGGACAGTGGGGACCGGGTACAAAAAAATATTTAAAGAATTGTCATCTCGTTTGGTCGACGCCACACGTGAACAAAACGCTGGCTTTTATTTTGCTCAGCGTTTGAGTATTGCCATACAACGCGGAAATGGGGCGCGTTTTGGGAACTATTCCCATTGATAGCGGCCTTTTAGATTAGTTATTATTTTACATGTTACATTTGTCTTAGTTACTTTACTTATTTATACCTGTAAATAAAATCATTGTAGATATATTGACACACACCGTCTTTTTCTTCCTCTGACCCTTTCCACCCTAAGGTTGACTGGAAGAGATCGCTCTTAGCGATAAGGCCGCCAACAGCTCTTGATTCCCACTCAGGACAAACATTTTATGGTATAATCAATAATTAAATACCTTCTTATCTAACCATATTGAAGTTTGAAGAATCTTAGAAACTTATTGTATTAACAACTTAAATTTCATGCCAAAGATAGTGGTCGCTGTAGTACAGTTTCTATGTGAGCCGTAGAACTAACAATTTCGTGCGTACTTTTTCTATCAGACAGTAAAGTGAGAAGAGATGATAAAGGTTAAAAGCGTTCGTGTGTTTCCTGTACGGGGGAAGAATAATTGGCTCTGCTAGCAGTGGCTGTGTATAGCACATAGAGCAGATACAAAATGGAGATGGTATAGTAATATTTTTGGTCGTGATCGTTATGATTGGTCTAGTGATAAAAGATTGTATGTGGAATCTGTACTATATTTTTTTTATGTAAATAGTAATGTCATGGACGAGACGCTCCCCTGATGGTAAGAGTTGACGCCTGTCTATGACCATTGTAGCGATACACAGAACTTTAAGTACCCAAACAAAGTTCAGGACATCGCTGCTTTGGCACTCATTACTTTGAGACATTCGATGGTTAGTCTCAACAGCCCTGTAATTTCGCTAGCTACAGTTATACTTGGTGGTAGATTTCCTTAGCAGGAGGTCGTCTAGGTAGGTACCACCGCAGTACCAGATATTCTGCCGGCAGCAGTAGTGTGTAAACATTACTGTGTTCCGGTTTGAAGGGTACTGCAGCTAGCGAAATTACTGCGCTATTGAGACTAACCATCTAATGTCTTAAAGTGATGAGCGCCAAAGCAGCGACGCCCTGGGCTTTGTTTTACTTCACAAAGTTCTGTGTAACGCTGCAATGGTATCTTACCATCAGGAGAAAGTCTTGCTCGTCTCATTACTACTACATTTAAAAAAAAGTAAGCGCTGTGAAAAAATGTGCACTAATTCAACTAAAAAAACTAATTAAAAGTTGGCTTCATAAACCGATACGAATGTTAAGAACTATTGATATACAAGAAAAGTGACAATTAACTATGTAGGCACAACTTGCACGACAAACAATTAAGCCACCTCCATTTTATATCTTATTCATGGCGCTACTAATGTTTAGACGGCTCTAATTGGCACATGAATTGATTTCAAATGCAGTGGAAATTGAGACTTATATTGCTTATAGTTTGATATTTAGCGTATTAGCGTATTTTTAAACAAACCTTTTTTTTATTATAGTTGACAGGCTAGGTGTTTGACCTCAGCTCATCTGATATTAAGTGAAGGTGTGGTCGAAGATGGTAAAGCACACCTAGCCTGGATACCGTAAGACTAAATAAATATCGTAAGACATTACACACAGCGCCATCTGACCCCAAACTAAGCCGAGCTTGTGTGATGGAAGTCAGATAACTTGATAGAATACACAAATAGTTTTTGTTTTGTAAATGCATACTTATAATACATACAGATGGAATGGATGGAACTGGCTCTCAAGTGAGGCTGGCGGAACACACCGTTAGATGCTTGGCGGCAGATTTTCAACTTGAGGGTGGTAGCTAGCCAGCCGAGTACTAGAAAGTACCTTACCACCATGCCATGGTTACCTCACGATGTTTTCGTGTTTGTTTGTTTACCATCTTTGATCACAGCTGTACTTAACATCAGGTGAGTTGTGGTCAAAACACCTAACCTGTCAACCATAAAAAAACTGGTTTTAATTTATCCATAGTGTAGGCAAAGTTAGTAAATTGCCGACAACGTAATTTTCGCTAATTCTGTTCCCGAACGGAACGAAGAGCAGAGCATAATATTAACGCGCTTTATGCATATAGATTGCACTTTATAACGATAATGGGATATCGGAGTAATTTTGGAGCGTCATAGAAACGGTGTCATTTGGACAATTTTGTTTTAAATGTATTTATAGTAAATTAGTTACATGTCCCGACTTAGCATGTGTGCAATTTATAAATAATGTATATAAACATACATTAAATTAATAAATATCGTAGGACATTACACACAGCGCCATCTGACCCCAAACTGAGCAAAGCTTAGCTTAGCAAGTGGTTACTGCAGCGAGAAGAGGATACAAAGACTTGTGGTTATTTTATTTTAATTTGTTTTAGTTTTTAGAATGGAACTGGTTTTCAAGTAAGGCTGCCGGAACACACCGTTAGATGCTTGGCGGCAGATTTTCAATTTGAGGGTGGTAGCTAGCCAGCAGTAGAGTACCCTACCACCATGCTATGGTTTCCTAAGTCATGTCCGAGAGTTCATAAAAAAATGTTCTGGAAGTTGTATGCTCTGCCGACCCGCACTTGGCCTGCGTGGTGGAATAGCCTTACACTTTGTACAATGAGAAGAGACCCGCGCCCAACAGTCTTAATCGACTGTTTCTTCCGCGCGCCCGTCTTATGTGGAATGGCTTACCACCTTCGGGTTTTCCGCCGAGTTTCAATCTACAGACCTTCAAACGAAGGGTGAATTGGGTCCTTAAAGGTAGGCAACGCACTGGCAATACCCCGGGTACTGCAGGAGTCCATAGGCGGCGGTGACCACTTACCATCAGGTGGCCTCGCTTGTTCGCCACTTGTTTCACATAAAAAAAGGGGGAAAGGTCATAAAAAACAAGGCTGATTCGTATACCAAAGAAACATGTCGATGTTATCGCCCTCGGGCGTGGCGTTCGTTCAGTTCGTTAATTATTGGAAATATCGCATTCCGCTCAATCGAGCTGCGACCGGGAGGCAACAAGATTATTTTCACGTTAATTAAACATATCGACGTTTTAATTTTAAATTTCGGTAGCGACCCCTGTTTGATGCATAAGGGCTGCTACTTTTTTAACATCGTATTTAAATAAATGATAGCTTAGGAGCACCACGGCAAGTTAAGGTGGTTCGTTTTCCATACAAATATTTATTTTTCCTTTTATGGACAAATGGAGCATAATTTTACAGTGAAATTACAGCTACTGGCATTTATTTTGTTCTTTATTTGCGGATTGCTTGAATAAAACAGTAGATTTATTAGTATAATCTACTGTTTTATTCAAGCAATTGTGATTAGGCTGTAAAAAAATGTCTGTATGGAAATCGAACCACCTTCATTAAACTTGTTATTTTTCTACAAGACATTTGACCAGCTGTAGGACTTCATAGGTTTCAACAATAACTGTCTTAAATAAATAATACATAAATTTACAATTTAAAAAAAAACTGACTCCATGACTCTTACTCCATGGCCAACTAAACTCACTGCTCCAATGAAACAGCGATGTTTGGGAGTAATCGAAAATGTCATCGATGTATACAATTTTTAGATTTTTGTTGCTTTTTTAAAAACCGCTCAATCGATTTTGATACAATTTATATGGGACCACCTCTGAAGTGATCTACCAAGCGAAAAATAATCATCGAAATCGATTCATTTTATTCGCGGAATTATCGCGTAACATACGTACAAAAAAAAAACAAATTGAGAACCTTTTTTGAGTCGCTTAAAAAAGAATGTTACTAATAAAGAATTTGAATTTTGAGTTAGGAAATGGGATGTATTCGTTTTTTTTTTATTAATTTTCCCCATCGGGCAGGCTAAAGCTGTAAAGCCATACTGCCTTGTCTTAAGATAGATAGATAGATAGATAGATATAACTCTTTATTGTGCATCTTAAGTTGGGATGTATTAGGAATAATTAACATACTGTCACTTAACGTCAGGTAATCTGTAGTCGAACACCTAGCCAAGCATAAAAAAATGTAATTATGTTCTGTTTTGCACTTTTGTCAGCCCGTGTACGAGTGGGCTGGACAACGCCTCACGGGTAATTACCTCACGTGGGGTCGATATGTGCCAGAAACATTTTAAACGTGTCGAATGCAGCTGATTGATTAATTTTCAACCCTAATTGTCGATTGTTTTGATCGAATATTTGATTAACTCGCCTTTGTTGCGATATGGATCACAACTTGTTAATATTTTATCGGAAAGTTTCGTTATATGAAACATAAAAAATTGTTCGACGCCAATTACTAAAACCGCTTCGAATTTTTGAAATCGAATTGAATTTTTTGCGAAAGCGGCTCAAAACAATGTCTATATTTTCTGGAGCTTTGAAATTATTTTTTTCTCTTTGGTTTTGGCGTCGCATTTTGAGCATTTGCCAGTGTCAAGTGTTTTATATTTTTAAGTATCATAAGTTAAATAAGTCGCCTCGTAACTATAGTTGTAGTGAAAGTCCAGTCATGCTTTAGTAAAGTAGTGGCGACTTTATAAAGCTTCGATGGAGTTTTGGAAGCAACACGAAAACTCATGTTTCACCACATTAAATATCATTTTTCCACACTAGCGCTTCTAATTCGGCACTTGATGAAAATGAAACACCACCATTTATATGCAAAAAGACTGGACAAAACACTAGTTTTGAATATGCGTTTTTGCGTCAGCTAGTATACTGCAAAAAAAACATTTGTTAATTTTTTCTAGTCGTCTTAGAGTACCTAATCTAGGAAAGTACATATTATGTATATTTATAACAAAATATTGTGACAAATTAAGAACCTTCTCCTTTTTTTGAAGTCGGTTAAATACGCTCACTTTTGCTACGGGGAACGTCTTAATTTGCTTAGGCTCAAACTATAAAACCAAAGTTTTATAAAATACTTATAAAACTTTGGTTGTGGCACAGTTGTGAAAAATTTATTTGAGTGCGTAGTTAAATCAAAATTTTAAGTCTCATATACAAGAATTATAAGCTACACATTTATTACGAAACATACTCAAATTAAACTGAAAACAATTCAACGTTTCTAGTTGAAGTGTAATTGTAGTTGGCGCCGCTCTTTAATGCCACTTTTTAGTCGGGCAATTACTGCACGTGAGTGTACGTAGATTATGAAAGAACAGAAGGAAAAATTAATAAATTGATCTTCCTAAGAAGGTCCACACTACTGCTTATTTTAAATGTAGATGTTATAGACGAACGAGCTCTTTTGATGGTAAGAGATAACGGTTGTCCATGATCATTGTAGATAGATAGATAGGTAGATAGATAAATATAACTCTTTATTGTGCACATTATAAATAGAAAAGAATACAGCGAACAAAGAACCTTATTACTTAGTGCCACAAGTTATAACATTGTACACAATGTTAGTCAGAGAAAAGTTAGATTTTTACATTTTCTCTACTTTTTTTTATATTCTTTATAAAAATCAAATAATGTATGTTGGTAAGCGCATAACTTGAAAATGTCTGAACCGATTTAACAGAAACTTTCTATAAAGTGGGCGTGATATTTCGAATGAGATTTATACATGGTTATATGTATAAATCTCATTCGAAATATATATTTTATGATACACGGTTATGTGTATCATAAAATAGGTGCTTGAAAATAACGAAATACCGCTACATGTTTTCGGGATAAAAATTATATGCCTATGTGTTAATCCAGGGTCTCAGCTACCTCCATACAAAAATTTGATCCAAATCCGTTCAGTAGTTTTTGCGTGAAAGAGTAACAAACATCCATCTATCCAAACTTTCACATTAAAATTTATAATATTAGTACGAAGTGGGAATGGCAAATGCACAAAATGCAATGCCAAAAAAGAAAAACGCATAAACAGTTCTGTCATATTCTTAATCTGTAACACTAGCATGAGGGGTTGGGTGTTTGTTACATTCCAGTTGGTTCTAGTGCTTAATTTTTAAGCGAGGTTTTAAACTGTGTTTAATTATTGTTTTTGTATAGTTTGTACGAATGAAGTGGGTACAAAGTATTACGGTTTTTTCCTAACAACATTTAACTCTACACAATTCTTAGCGCTTATACATCTATCTATCTATAAATATAAAAATGTATGTGTATGTATGATCTCCATGGGCTTCAAAACGGCGTGACAGATTTTGTTTTTTTTCAGCTCCCCTGATGTTGAGTGACGGTGTGGTCGAAGACGGTAAACACATCTAGCCTACAATGTAACTGGCTCAAGTGAGGCTACGTCACTTTTTTGGAGATTTTGGTGAAAAAATCTATTTGTTGCATTAAAGTTTATCCCGAGTGGGAATCTAACCCACACTTTGCAACTCATGAACCAGTGGTACTACCAAACTGACAGGGCAGGCAAATAACAGCCAAGGGAAATTGTAGACACCTTCACACATGATTAAATAATGAGACACTTGGAGACACTGTCGCGACACCCACATACACCTGACACTCGTTTATGCTATCGCGACACTAGTCTAGTGAGCAATACCATAGATTTAAAGGATTAGAAAAAGAAGAATATTCAAGAACTTTATAGCAAATGTTTATGGAACCTGATCCATATATGAGCATTCATACATTAATGAGCATTAATAAATAAATGAGCATTCATGAATGACTGGTTGAGCATTCATGGGCATGGTCTTTATCCCGTGAGCTGCGGGCGAGAGTGCACAATATAGTTGGCGCTATCACTAGAGATGTGGAGTACGTGAGCATTGACGAATCATTATAGTGCTAGGGATACATAGGACGGACAAAAAGCCGGACACTACAATTTATGTTCTTCACCGGGACTTAATCCCTCATAAGGAGAATACTAAACAATATTAGACAACGGCAAAAGAATAATATTTAAACTGTCCGTCTGTCCATCTGCCTGTCTTACGTTAACCTTTTTTTTCTAGCTTTGAGCTTGATCTCTGTCGACTCAGCAAGTTATCATTAGGCTTAAGAATGTAATGTTTCTTTATTTATGATTTTATTTTATAATAATAGTCAGGTTTACGTTTGCCATCTCATCTGATTCATGCATCGTACTGCTCGAGTACGATGCATGAACGAACTTGTGTTTAATACAATATGAGCAACTGTTCTGACATGAAGTACCGATACTGAGTTTTTTGCAGCCAATCGAGCCTTGGACCCAATAAAAAAGCCAAGTTGAAATCCAAGTAACGCCCAAGAGTTCAAGGGTGTCACTTATCGGCACGGACACATATCGGAAAATGGGTGTCCGTTCGAATGGTCTCTTTTTACTAATGGTTTATTTCTTAGTAACGTTTTTGTATAGAAGCCACCGAGCTATACTGATCACTCGTTCCTGTAATTACGTTATCTATTCCCTAAGTCATTGGAGAATGTGACTCACTGAGTTCTTGCAGTGTTACATAATTAATACACATCAATACAGTAATTACGGCGAGCTCTTTAGCTTAATGGGGAGACTGGGGCGGTGGTTTAGTTGAGGGGAGGAGCGGGTAAAATAAAGATAGATGAAATTATAAAGAAATCTTTGTCTAAGGAACTCTGAATAATATCTAATAAGATTGTATATCTATCCGTTCCATCTTTGAGGGTATGTATCTTTTGAATAGTAAGAATTGGTGTCCCATTCTTCTTAAAACATGGGACAGAATTGTCCCATTTTTGTCCCATGTTTGTCCAATTTTTGTCCAATGTCCAATTCTATGCCATGTTTTAAGAAAGCAATTTATGTTTTTAGTGCTAAGAGTAGAAATAGTAATGTATAGAATAGAATCGAACTTTATTGTTCGAGAACACATAACATACATATCAATAACAAGACAATTACTGGGCTGTTGAAACTAACCATCGAAAGTTTCAAAGTAATGAGCACCAAAGCAGCGATACCCTGGATTTTGTTTTGCTACTCAAAGTTCGATGTATCACTGCAATGGTCATGGTCAGGCGTTATATTTTACCATCTAGAGAGTCTCTATCGTCTCATTACTTGTAGAAAAAAAAATGTAATATTAATTAGCGGTAGTACAACGGCGGTCTTATCGCCTAAAGAGGTTTCATTCAGGAAGACTGAATGCACAGCATTTTTTTTAATGCTTGACAGGTTAGCTATTTGATCACAGCTCACCAGGTGTTAAGTGACGATGTGGTCGAAGATGGTAAGCACATCTAGCCTGCAAATAAACTGGATTTCAAGTGAGTCCGTCGGAATTACTGCTAGGTGCTTGTAGCTAGCCAGCCGAGAACTACAAAGTACCCTACCACCATGCTATGGTTTCCTCACGTTTTTACACCGGTAGCTCAAGCTTATTGAGGGGGCAAGTTGGGGTTCGAACGCACACCACCGACCGCGCTAACCACTGAGATATAGCTTAAAGCAAAACTCTTCGCGCACTAACCCCGCTTCCTCCCACAACCCAACCCTCTCCTCCATTTCCCTCACGCGCCGCCGATAAATAATCCAGCTACAAGTCGATATTTCACACCGGGGTAGCTGCTCCCTTAATATCTTGCCGAGATGTGACTCCACACGCCCTAGCCTACACATGTTTCCGAAACTACACGCTATAAAATACCACTACAACAATTAACGGATAAAGTAATAAGACGAGCGAAGCGCTCTTCTGATGGCAAGATAAACAGATATTGATATGTCCATCGGGATGTTCACTTGGTGGTAGGTCTCCTTAGCAGTAGGTCGTCTAGGTAGGTATCACCGCAGTACCAAATATTCTGCCGCGAAACAGTAGTGTGCAAACATTACTGTGTTCCAGTTTGTAGGGTACTGCAGCTAGTGAAATAATAAATATCATAGGACATTCCACACCGCGCCATCTGACCCCAAACTAAGCAAATCTTGTACTATGGGAGACAGATAACTGATAGATTTTTTTGTAAATACATACTTATAATACATACAGTACACCCAGACACAGAACAAACATTTTGTTTATATCACAAAATGCTTGTCCTGGGTGGGAATTGAACCTCTGTTGGAGCAGACATACTACCAATGAACCAACAGGGCTGTCAAATTACTGGGCTGTTGAGACTAACCATCGAAAGTCTCAAAGCAATGAGCGCTAAAGTAGCGATGATAAGCAACCAGATTCTATCTATCAGGTAACACCCACTTGGGCAGCAAATTCCATTGTTTAGCGGTTCGTACAATGAAGGTAGATTCGAACCGTTTAGTTCGAGTCTTTGGAATATCGAGAATGAAGCGGTGTCGCTTCTTGGACCTCCTGGTTGTCCGATAGTAGAATGGGCAGGGGGGAATATGGTCATATGTAGACTCTCCCGAGTGTATCCGGTAGCAAACCGACAGACAAGCAACTTTAAAACGATGTTCAAAGACCAACAGAACAATCCAAACGATTATTATTTTATTTGACCCAAAATATTCTATTGTTTCAAAATTTTATGTTAAAAACCTTGCAAAAGTTTGGTAAAGCGGGTCCTAATGACCTCCCTGAAGTTTTATCGCTTCGAACAATGTGGACCGTCATTTGCATAATGATGTAGTTTCAATATAGCTATGTCATCGTATTTAAAACCATCCTATTAATGCAGTGAAGCTTGAAATCCAGTGATAGATCCATTAAGTAATTAAAACCAGAATTTGCTGAAATACTCTTTGCATCTTGTAGCAATGATAGCTCAGTGGTTAGCGCGGTAGGTTCGCATGCCGAAGGGCGTGGGTTCAAACCCCAACAATGAGCTTGAGCTGCCGGTGAAGGAAAACATCGTGAGGAAACCATAGCATGGTGGTAGGGTACTTTAGTACGCGGCTGGGTAGCTACCACCCTCAAGTTGAAAATCTACCGCCAAGCATCTAACGGTGTGTTCCGGCAGCCTCACTTGAGAGTCAGTTCCATTCCAGGCTAGGCGTGCTTTACCATCTTCGACCACACCTTCACTTAACATCAGGTGCGCTGTGGTCAAACACCTGGCCTGTCAACCATTAAAAAAAAAAAAACTGGTTTTGATTTACAATAGTTTTTGCATGTTACAGCTTGCCTGATGTAAAGTAATGGTGTGGTCGATTATGGTAAACACACATAGCCTGGAATGGGACCGGATCTCGAGTGAGGCTGTTGGAACACACTTTCAGATGTTTGGAGGCAGATTTTCATGTTGAGGGTGGCAACTATCTAGCCAAGTACTAGTAAGTATCCTACCGCCATGCTAGTTGTCCTCCACCGGCAGCTCAAGTTTATTGCTGGGATTTGAACCCAGGACCTCCAGAATTGAATCCGAACAACCAGGTTGCCAAAACCTAAAAGAATTGCTGAGAAACTACTAAGGATATCTACCACACTGAAACTACTTGGTGGAAGATTTCCTTAGTTAGAAGTCATTTAGGTAGGTACCACCGCAGTACCAGATATTCTGCCGTCAAATAGTAGTGTGCAATCATTACTGTGTTCCGGTTTGAATAGTACTGCAGCCAACGAAATTACAGGGCTGTCGAGATTAACCATCGTAAGTATCATAGTAATGAGCACCAAAACAGCGATGCCCTAGACTTTGTTTTAACACACCGTTAGGTGCTTGGCGGCAGATTTTCTACTTGAGGGTGGTAGCTAGCAAGCCGAGTACTAAAGTACCCTACCACCATGCTATGATTTCCTCACGATGTTTTCCTTCACCGGCAGCTCAAGCTCATTGTTGAGGATTGAACCCACGCCCTTCGGCATGCGAACCTCCCGCGCTAACCACTGAGCTATCATCGCTACAAAAGTACTACTCAAAGTTACGTGTTTCGTTGCAATGGTCATGGCGTTATCTGTTACCATCAGCGTGTCGTTCGTCTCATAACACTGACACAAAAAAAAAACGACTAAGGAGATCTACCACCAAGTGAAAATAAAAAGTTGCTTAAAATAAAAAGTTATACACTCATGTAAATATGCTTCGAAAGATATCGTATGTATTCTATGAAGAATTCGGAGTGCTCAGACCTTAGACCCTATTTGAATGTGAAATGAGTATGTGTCCGGTCCCAACGGGTTTACTGAGTGATTCCCATTAGGCGCCGTTTCCACTAACGTTTCGTAATTTTTAATTTAATTACAGCAAGATCACACTGCCACGATACATTTACTATAACTTTGTGGTAGATCTCCTTAGCAGGAGGTCGTCTAGGTAGGTACCACCGCAGTACCAGTTATTCTGCCGCTAAGCATTACTGAAAATTCAAAAAAAAAAAAATGTAAATATTCTATCGATTATCTGACTTCCATAGTATAAACTTTGCTGAGTTTGATAATAAGCTAGAGTAGAGAAGAAACTTATACACAAACTAGCAGCTCGCCCCGGTTTCGCACGGGAAAACAAAACTCGATTACCAATATAAATATAAACTATGTCACCCAGTGGTAATGTAGCATTTTAGTGATGAAATTTGGGGTCAGATGGTCATTATTTATTTTATATTTCTTATTTTTTATGTGTGAATCGCTCGTGGAGACGTCTCCTAACGAGCCGGTCGCGTGAGTGATTCCCAAGCTGTTATTAGTAATGCTTAGAGGCATTCATTAGGATTAAGATTATGAGATAAGAGGATTTGTTCTAATGTTACGGTAGCTATTGCTTCTCTGCTACTTTATATTTAAACCTAGCTTCATATTTACTATTCCCTTTGAAAGATGAATATTTAAATATTTTTTTATCCTTGAGAAGCTAGGTACAGTCGACTCGAAATACTAATGAGACGAACGAGACGCTCTCCTGATGGTAAGAGATAACGCCTGTCCATGAGTAACAAATTGAGTAACAAAACAATGTCCAGGGCATCGCTGCTTTGGCGCTCATTACTTTGAGACATTAGATGGTTAGTCTCAACAGCCCAGTAATTTCGCTAGCTGCAGTACCCTTCAAACTGGAACACAGTAATGTTTACACACTACTGCTTGGAGGTAGAATATCTGGTACTATAGTGGTACTAGACGACCTCCTGCTAAGGAGATTTACCCCAGGTAGAATTATCCTATATATACTAGAAAGTATCTTACCATCATGCTATGGTTTCCTTCACCGGCAGCTCAAGCTCATTGAATTCATCTCGCTCTAACATTTAATCAACACACCTTGTCAGGAAGCTGTTACATTCTTACACAAGTTATATTGAAAAAATCAACAATTGTACATTATCTTAAATCATAACACACATAAACGTTGCCTGCGTGTTGGCCTGTAGGAGAATGTGTGGAACCGGTTTGGGAAACTCGCTCCGGGGACTTCTGCCGGGCGTGAGGAAGCCATTTGGTGTATAAGCGACAGCGGTTAATCACGTGGTTTTAGCGATGATAGCTCAGTAGTTACTTCAGTTCACGCGCTGGAGGGCGTGGGTTCAAATTGCAATGTGCTGTTGGTGAAGGAGTGCATCGTGAGGAAACCATAGCGGTGTGGTAAAGTACTTTCTAGTACTCGCCTGGCTAACTACCCTCAAGTTGAAAATCTACCGCCAAGCATTTAATAGTTTGTTCCGGAAGACTCACTTTAAAGTCGGTTCCATTTCAGGCTAGGTGTGCTTTACCATTTTTAACCACACCGGCGCTTAACATCAGCTGAGCTGTAGTCAAATACCTAGCTTGTCGAGGATAAAAAAAATATTTAAATATTGATCTTATACGCTGTCACTTAACATTAGGTGAGTAGTAGTAAAACCCTTAGCTGTCAATCGTAATAAACGTTATGCTTTTTAAAAACTTGAAGTTAGGCTTATATATAAACGTTATTTAGGTAAAGATAATTGAAGTGCTCTTTCAACTTCTCTCAGAACTAAAACATGGCGAGTGAAAATGAGAGCTACTTTAAACATAGATTTCAAAAATTTTATGGAATCGCTAGCAAATCTAAAACAGCAAAAAATAATCATTACACACATTTTGTTGAAGAGCAAATGAAATGTTCAGTTATGTATTTAACCGAATTTGTTGTTTTTTTATGGTTGACAAGCTAGGTGTTTGACCACAGCTCACCTGATGTTAAGTGAAGGCGTGGTCGAAAATGGTAAAGCACACCTAGCCTGGAATGGAACTGGCTCTCAAGTGAGGCTGCCGGAACACACCGTTAGATGCTTGGCGGCAGATTTTCAACTTGAGGGTGGTAGCTAGCCAGCCGAGTACTAGAAAGTACCCTACCACCATGCTATGATTTCCTCACGATGTTTCCCTTCACCGGCAGCTCAAGCTCATTGTTGGGGTTTGAACCCACGCCCTTCGGCATGCGAACCTACCGCACTAACCACTGAGCTATCATCGCTACAAATCATCGCTTCTCCATTTTAGTTGAAATAATTGTAATTCTTATAGCTGACAAGCTAGATGTTTGACCATAGTTTACCTGATGTTAAATGGCTTAGTAATCGGACATGCCAAACACACCAAACCTGGATAAATAATAGTGAAACTTGTTTAGATTTCTAAGATTCAAACTCGCTTAAGATTATTATTATTTCGGGAAAAAATTGATTTTGATATTTTTTTTCTATGTCCTTTTTTGTACCCCTGAAAACGTGTATGCAAAATATCATTATGATCGGTTAAATAGTTATATTGTACATATCCATCTAAATATTATTCTAGGTTTGAATATCTAATGGGCAGAGTTGAATCCCCCGCCTGCTCTCTCTGCGGGAGCCCTGAAGACGTTTTTCACCTCCTGGTGGAATGTGGCCGGACCAAGACTGTGAGGAGAAATATGTCGCTAAAATATGGTGTTAACCCCCGAGATGTTGGCATGTTTCAAGGTATCCTGGCCGCACCCACATGTGATGCGGCGAGGGCCTTATATGCCGGCATCTCGGAAGCACTAGCCAATCGAAGTACAGATGACATATTATAAATATGTATTACATATTTATAATATGTATTACATATTTATAATATGTAAATACATATTTATATGTATTTACATATTTATATATATGGGGCGTTCTACTTTTCTACCGACAATGACGTGTCTCCTCAGGAAAAAAAAATCTGTATCCGTCCTAAATTGCAGTTTCTCAAATTTTATTGTCACAAGATTTTTTGGACCATATAGTCATTATAATAACACTAAAATCCCGTTTTTATTGTTTTTGCTTTTTACAAAATTATTGTGACATAGTATTCGAAACGTGTGACAGAGGTGTTTTACATACAAATAAAGCGTGTCCCTTTACGCTGCCTAATGTTACAAAATGATGTCGCTTAAAAAAATCATATAGGACCCTATAATATAAAATTATTTATTGAAATGCTGAAATATTGTCTTTAGATTAATAAAAATATAATAAACGTAAAGGTTCATACTATTAAGCAAAAAAATATTTTATCCTTGGGTACGGCTGCATATGTTTTTTCTTGCTATCTTCCGTCACGCATTTCGCAAAACAAAAAACACGCCTTAGCTGTTTGATCTTCAACACTAAACAACAGCACGGTTTCCTTCTCCTCTCGGCTTTAAGCCTTGAGACCCCACCCTGGAGCGAGCCGAGTTAGGCGCCCGCTGGTAGTGAACTAGAGGTGCGTGTGTTTATTCGGCGACCGCTCTGTCACGTAAGTTACTACTTTAAAATATTATTGTAATTCCCATTTATTTACGTAATATTATTATTTCCCAGTATATCTGTCATATTTACTCACTTTTACGAACAATTTGTAATTTTATGAACGTTGAAATCCTCGAACACTGTTATTTTACACCTCTGTCACGAGGCACCTCTGTCACAAAATAGCTGTGACGGGAGTAGTATAGCTCGTGACGGAGTGGTATTTTTTGTCAGAAACTTTGCCGTAATTGATTTTCACAATAGTTAATTGATATCTTTTGTATTCTATATATTACATTATCAATTATTTTATTCATTTAAGGTATTATCATCAGGGTAATTAAATAATAGCGTTATCTGCGACGGAAAAGCAGTGACGTTGTCGTGAAAAAAGGAAACAGGACCCTGAAAAAGTCGTAGAAGTGAAATGATAAGACTTAGAAAGATACCATGCTTGCAAAAAGCTAGTCAAAGATCTGACACCAAGAGTACACAGACAAATGAAAATAAAATGGCAAGTTAGAAACAAAAAGAGAACAACAGAAAGCTTTGCAGAACGTTCTAATGAATACTCGACTTCCACACCTGTTCCTTCAAACCCCAGGTTACTCCTTTAATTCCTAGATCTCGTTCACTAACTCCAACCTCATCCGCTGCTAGAGCAAGGGGAAGAGAAAGAGTTAGCCGAGACAGATCGAAAATTTATAGGCAAAATATGAAACTTCAAGGCCATGTAAAATTAATTATAGAAAAATACGAAAATACAAGGAAAGACTTCATCGCCAAAAAAATTAAAGAAGACAGCTTATTACATAATATACCCAAACCAAAAAATTAAGATAAATTTAAAAGCGCCGAATAAAGAAGAAAAAAGAAAATACATATAGTATTTTGACAAATGCCATTAAGGAACATTACAAAAACATTAAAAACAAAAACAAAATGAAACACTGCTCCAAAACAATCCTATCCTTTCCTACAAGACACAACAATTAACCGTTCGGGACTAAAACTTCAACTGTTTCAAGAGACTTTGGTAATAAAAAAATGCTGCACAACAAATATTATTTGCTAGCTTTATTTTTATTAAGTTGCTCTTTATAAAAGTAAAGCTAGGTAGGTAGTTAAGCCCAACCTCAGATTAAAAAGAACCATTGGCTGATATAAATAAACAACATAATAATTAGAGCTCCTACAAAGAGATTTTATGAGACTGTTGTATAACATTGTATCATCTTCATCTTATGAAGTAGTATTACTACTTCAGAAGATGATCAGCCTCTTCAGCCTCTCGTTAATCAGAAAAAACCTGTGCACATAAAACCAGGTGCTTCATGTGACCTATCTGGAGACCCATTATTAATAAAAAATGGTATTATGTCAGTAAAAGTACCCAGTAGAAACTAAGTGGAGTACACCTACTTAGGAGTTGAAAAAAGTTGTGTGGATGCAGATGGAGATGTTCAGGTGATATTTTATAAAACTGTTGTTGACACTGACAAAATATTTAAATTAGTAAAATCAGATGTATCAGATGTGATGTTTGAAAACTTGATAAAAATGATTACGGTTAAAAGAGGAAGGCGTGTTATAGAAGTATTTGAAAAGTCGAATAAGAGAAAAGAAAAGATTAGTCTGATTTTACGTGCACCAAATAATGATTATACCAAGAAATAATATCTTATGTAGCATTGTAAGAGAAGCCTTATGTTTTGTTATCCTTTTTAAAAACTTTCAAAACCTTAAAGGATTAAGTTTAAATGTTGGCCTATTAATATCTACCATTCTGTCATACTCTAGCACAATTTTGTCCCCCTTGTAATTAAGCATTAAAGCAGCATATGTTCAGTTTATTGAAAACATATACACTAAAATAACGTATTATATTATTATATATTGACCATAAAAGGTAGTAACAGAATTTCAGCTATGTTTATTTCAATTATTTGCAAAATATTTCAAAGTTTGTTGTCTTAATGAGCAAAAATGTGACAGAGTGGTATTAAATGTCATTTTTTATATTATATTTGTAACAAGAATTGGGATAAATCGTGTTCGATAATAATAAATGCTTGTATTCTAGTTATGCCAAGTTAAAAAAACTGTAAATTTGATTTGACATAATAATTAATAAATATATTAGTTTGTGACAGAGGTGTTTATTTTTTCCAACTATTCCGATAAAACTTAAAATAAATAAAAAGTAAATAACAAAACTTCGATGCACTATACATATCTGAAATCTTCGATAACTGGACAATAATGTAAAAATACATTTTTTTGAAGAATTACACTTTTATTTTTTTTTGAAATCTAAAAATTTATCACTCAGATTGTCGGTAGAAAAGTAGAACGCCCCATATATATATTTTTTATTCTTATTTTTATTGGGGGCTTTTATCGCAAAATAAGAATAAAAAAAAAAAAAAAATATTATTCGTATCGTAGAACATTACACACAGCGCCATCTGCGCTCAAACTAAGCAAAGCTTGTACTATGGAACTCAGATAACTGATAAAATACCTTTTTTTTGTAAATAAATATTTATACAAATTACAGAACACCCAGACACAGAACAAACATTTCTTTATACCACAAAGTTTGTCCTGGGTGGGAATCGAACCCACGCCTTTCAGCTTTGGGGCAGATATTCTACCAATGAACCAACAGGGCTGTATTAAATGTATGTTCTTCATATTTTAGATTCATTTGTCCTAGCAATAAAATCTGTCAGAATCGAAGGCTATATTATTAGCTATACTTACGGTAGGCGGTGTATATCCCCACCACCACCTATGAAAGCAAGCGCTCAGTCGAAGGCAGGATTACTTGCTGCTCAGTCGCTAAGGTGGTTGGTTTTGGCGCTGCTTACAGTAAGTTCGTTCCATATTTTCCTTTGTGGTCATTGCTGGCAGATTGTGATAATTATTGTGTGGTAATTTTTTTTTATATCATAGGACATTACACACAGCGCCATCTGACCCCAAACTAAGCAGAGCTTGTGCTATGGAAGACAGATAACTGATAGAATACTTTAATACTTTTTTTTTGGTAAATACATACTTATAATACATACAGTACACCCAGACACAGAACAAACATCGATGTTAGTCACACAAATGTTAGTCCTGAGTGGGAATCGAACCCACGCCCTTCAGCTCTCGAAGCAGACACACTACCAATGAACCAACAGGGCTGACCAATTAATGGCTGTTTCTCTGTTTCTATGTTTCTGTTCGAGATTATGTTGATTCGGTCTGTTATCGTTGAAATACCTTAAATTTGGAATAAATGGTACTTGTTATGTTTAGATGTTTGTTTGTTTTTATTTTAACACTTCTGATTCCTAAAAATACTGTTTTCAACTCGCTATCGCTCCCGCTTGTTACCTTGTTCCAGCTTTACAGGCAAGTCAGTGACACCGGCGCCCGCGCAGCCTTCAGACGAACTTCCACTAGATCACAAGCCCATTCTCAGAGAAATGCTTTTACTATTTCATCATCATCATCATCATCATCATTTCAGCCGTAGGACGTCCACTGCTGGACATAGGCCTCCCCCATTGACTTCCATAAAGACCGGTTGGAAGCGGCTCGCATCCAGCGCGTTCCTGCGGTCTTTACTAGGTCGTCTGTCCACCTTGTGGGTGGACGTCCTACGCTGCGCTTGCCGGTCCGTGGTCTCCACTCCAGAACTTTGCAGCCCCACCGGCCATCAGTTCTGCGTGCTATGTGCCCTGCCCACTGCCGCTTCAACTTGCTAATCCGTTGGGCTATGTCGGTAACTTTGGTTCGTCTACAGATCTCCTCATTCCTGATTATTCCTTTTACTATTTATTCTCTTTGAATAGACAAACTTATGACATCGCAATCGAGGTATCCCCAATCGTTAAAAAAGAACAACAAATTAATTACACCTGCTGATACCAAAATATTTCAAACTAGCGGACGCCTCGCGGTTTAACCCGGGTAGTTTCCGTTCCCGTGGGAATACAGAGATAAAAAGTAGCCTATAAAACAAAAGTAGCCTAGGTGAATATTTTTTTTGAAATCGGTCTAGTAGTTTTTAAGTTTATTCGTTCCATACAAAAATGCAAATATTTCCTCGTTATAATATTAGTATAGATTCCGCAAATCGAAAAAAAAAATCTACAATTTTATTTTCTTTTTTTTTTGCACATATCAAATTTTCCCTGTCACTTAACATCAGATGAGCTGTGGTCAAACACCTAGCATGTCAACCATAAAAAGATCGTAGGGCTTCTTTTAGTCTTTACTGAAATTAGGTCGGTTTTTTTTTAGAAAAATAATAATATTTCTTCTCAACGAAACGATTGTCTATTGCCTATGGTTTGTGATCTTGTTATTGTTGTCAGGCTAGGTGTTTGACCACACCTGATTTTAAGAGACGGTGTGGTCGAAGATGTTAAACACTCCTAGCCTGGAATGGGACTGGCTCTCAAGTGATGCTGCTGGAACACACCTTTAGGTGCATGGCGACATTTTCAACTTGAAGGTGCTAGCAGCCGATTACTAGAAAGTACACTGTACAAATCACCGCCAGCTCAAGCTCTTTGTTGGCGTTCGAACCCACACCCTTCGGCGTGCGAACCGACCGCGCTAACCACTGAGCTATCACCGCTACAAAGACAACTCTATTTGAAGGTTAAGTGGATCCACTTTGTAAGTAAACAGTTTTATAAGGAACTAGCCTCGCCTCGCGGTTTCACCCGCGTAGTTCCCGTGGGAATACAGGGATAAAAAGCCTTTGTCACCTACAGATAGTGTAGCTTCCCAACGATGAAAGAATTTCTATTCAATACAAATAAACAAACAATCAAATCTTTCCTCTTTATAACAGTAGATAGATATTTATATATATTATAGTATAGATAGATATAGATAGATATAGATATATATAGATATATATATATAGAGATAGATTTAATTATATATATTGATAGATAGATAAATCCCGTGTCGAAGCATCTTTGCTAATAATTCAATATAATCTGAGGTATGTAGTGGCTAGAGTGGCTGGCAGAGAATGTGAGAACAAAGGCTGCCGCAGCAAGGAAGCGGAGATCGTGACTGCGTTATCTGCCGCATGCCGCGCGATACCATCGGCTAACGGTCCTGGGATATTGTACCAACCTTCCTAACCCAGTATGGGGACTACATTTTTTTTTGAGTGATACAATTTTTTTTTATATTATAACTGCATATAGCTGCTTTAGCTGTTGCGAGGCCCGGGGCGACAGATCATTGTGAGACCCCTTTTCTTCGAGTCCGTTTTACTAAAAAATTTGTTCGAGTGCTCGAGTGGCCGTAACATGCTTGCACTTATAATGAAACCGTGCGTTCAGGGGGGGGGGTGGGTTTGTTAAGTGCGAGACGCGAGATACATGTACATGTAAAATATGGTAAAGACTTTTTTCTGCGAGGACGAGAGGCTCCGGGCGGTTGCCCTGCTTGACACCCCCTAAGGCCGCCACTGACGAGCTGCGCCCTGCGGTGTCACCTGCTACATGTTTTTGAAATGAAGAGTCTCAGCTACCTCCATACCAAATTTCATCCAAATCCGTTCAGTAGTTTTTGCGTGAAATTATAACTTACTTGATGGTAGATCTCCTTAGCAGGAGGTCGTCTAGGTAGGTACCACCGTAGTACCAGATATTCTGCCGCCAAGCAGTAGTGTGTAAACATTACTGTGTTCCGATTCGAAGGGTGCTGCAGTTAGCGAAATTACTGGGCTGTTGAGACTAACCATCTAAAGTCTTAAAGTAATGAGCGTCAAAGCAGTGATGCCCTGGACTTTGTTTTGTTACTCAAAGTTCTGTGTATTGCTGCGATGGTCATGGGCAGGCGTTATCTCTTACCATCAGGAGAGCGTCTCGTTCGTCTCATTACTTTTTACATAAAAAAAAAAAACATCCATCCATACAAACTTTTATAATATTAGTGGGATATTAGTCGGATTTTTTTTATAATTTATATTAAATACAACAATGTCAAAATAATGATTACTAGCGGACGCCTCGCGGTTACACCCGCGTAGTTCCCGTTCCCGCGGGAATACAGATATAAAAAGTTGCCTGTGTCACCCGGGGATAGTGTAGCTTCCCAACGGTGAAAGAATTTTCGGAGGTTCAGTAGTTTTCGAGTTTATTCGTTTCACCGTTGGGAAGCTACACTATCCCCGGGTGACATAGGCTACTTTTTATCTCTATATCCACGGGAACGGGAACTACGCGAGTGAAACAGCCTTTTCGGGGTTTGACAGCCCCGTTGGCTCATTGGTAGTATATCTGCCTTGAGAGCTGTATGGCGTGGGTTCTATTAGTAATATCAAAATATTCATGTATGCTACAAGTAGCGACATCTGTGTAACCATGTATGTGAGAGATCAATAAACGTCAGTCTGTTGTTGGAATGCACACGGTCGTTTTATTAATAGGTTATGGGACCAGAATTTTGGCCATAAAACTAGTTTTTCGCGAAGTAACTTGTGTTAAAAAGTTGCAGCTCGACACATTAGTGTTTTTCGCAGTTAGTCAGACTAGTTTCCGCGTATTAGACTCTGAATTTGTTTGCGAACAGTTTGCCGGTTGCTATTGCATGTCACCGTAATGGCGACTAATTATATAGTTAATGTGCCTAAGTTACGAGGAAGAGAAAACTATGATGACGCCCACTCATCATATCATCATTTGCAGCTGAAAATTTCCTTATACTTGAAGGAATGATGAAGTGCATCAAACCAGAGTTGGACGCCGGTGGTGCGGCCATTATTGCATCGGCCGCGGATGACGCCAAGACAAAGGCGAAACTGATTTTAACGATAGATGCGTCTGTTGTTTGAATGCACACGGTCGTTTTATTAATAGGTTCGATTCCCACTCAGGGCAAACATTTTGTGAATAAACAAATGTTTGTTCTGTGTGTATTATAAGTATGTATTTACAACAACAACAAAAGTATTTATGTATTCTATCAGTTATCTGACTTCCATGACACAAGCTCTGCTTAGTTTGGGTCCAGATGGCGCTGTGTGTATAGTCCTACGATGTTTATTTATTTGAAACCGCGAGGCGTCCGCTAGTGTATTACAAGTATGTATTTACAACAAAAACTAAAAGATATCTTTTATATAAGTCCACAAAAAAAAATTTAAAAAACTATAACCCGACTACAGAAAACTAACAAACATGTACTTTGTGAACTTTCCATACTGTTGATATGGTCAATAGAAGTTTGAACTTGAGTTTAATGTTAGGCAGGTGTTCTTTACGGGCAGATCAACTCGAACGGATAAAGTATAAATACAGGGTTAAACAGAAATGGCATGGTAATCCGAAACGGTATCATTGCAACATCAATTATATTTAGTGTCAAATTTATGTACAGCTTTAACTTAGGCATAAAATAGTACTTACTAAAAAGTAGTTCCATATTAAATGTAAGTATATTATAATTATTGTATACTAGCTGATGCCCGCGACTTTGTACGCGTTAACTACATAGAATTAGGTTCAGAGAGAAACATTTTTATGGCGAGATTTCAGCAACTGCCTGTGAAATCTTTTTTTAGCAAAGACAAAAACTATCGACAAGGCGTGATTATAAACGTCACTGAACACTGGTGTAGAAAACGTAGCAATTTCGATTAATTGTCGTCAATTTAAAAAAAAAAAGCTTAGTTTACGAGTACCTATGGGAAATGATATAATGTGGTGAAACATGACTTTTCGTGTTGCTTCCAAAACTCCTTCGAAGCTTTATAGTAAAGTCACCATTACTTTACTAAAGCATGACTGTACTTGACCAAGACTGGACTTTGACTATAACTTTAGCTACGAGGACACTTATTTAACTTTTGAGACTTGAATATATGAATATATAGAAATACCTGACTCTGGCAAATGCTCAATAGCCGACGCCAAAACCAAAGAAAAAAAGGAGCGTTTAATTAATATTGACATACAAGCCCCCAAAATTCTTACTTCTCCATATAATTCTTCCCCTAGCGCAAGGGCGCGACCCCCTGTCGTGGCTGACCTATGGTGACAAACTGACAAACATCTTAACTCGATTGAACTACCCCATTTCATAATTGACTTTCACAATTCACCCCCTGCCACACCCCTCAGATGGACATATGTCTAAGGGGATGTCAGAGTTATACGCCGTTTCTACCGTAGACATATTTTATGGTCAGTGTTATAACTCATAAAATTAGGAAGATTAACTGACTACAATAAACGAATTTGCTTTTCTGATTTTGCCACTCAGTTACAACTTGACAAACCACGTAGTTAAGTAATTACTTCCGTGTAGCATAATGTCTAATTTGTAATTTGTTTAAAGCCGGCAAAAAATGCCATCTCCAGAATGTCCCATTGTCAAAATGTCGTATAATCCCACTAACTTTAATTGTGTTTTTGTTTACATTTATTTATTATAGTATCAAAGTGGACAGACGACCTAGTAAAGACTGCAGGAACGCGCTGGATGCGAGCCGCTTCCAACCGGTCTTTATGGAAGTCAATGGGGGAGGCGTATGTCCAGCAGTGGACGTCCTACGGCTGAAATGATGATGATGATTATAGTAGACAATAGACAACACTTTAATTATGTATTATAGTATTATATAGTATTAATGAGTCATATTCTAAAGGGTTCTAAAATAAAGGTATACAACGTCAAAATTATTGATAAAAATAAAACAATCTAGGACGGTAGATACACACTACACAAAATAACAAAAATGACAAAATAAATTAATGTGGTTCGATTTCAATTAAAAAGAAATGGTTGCCATTTATGGACAAATGGGGCATAATTTTACAGTGAAATGTCAGCTACTAGCATTTATTTTGGTTCTTATTTGCGGTAAATTACAATTGCTTGAATAAAACAGTAATTACCTACTTAGCAAAAAACAAATTTCTTTATTAATTTATGATTTTTGAATAAAATAGTAAATTATGCTAACAATCGACTATTTTAATCAAGCAATTGTTTTTTACCGCAAATAAAGACCAAAATAAATGCCAGTAGCTGTGATTTCAGTGTAAAATTATGCTCCATTAGTCCATAAATGGCAAAAAATTATTTGTATGGAAATCGAACCACCTTAATATAGAAATACAGAAGATCAAATTGATCGACTTATTCGTCATTAACCTTATCCGCTTTTCCCCCACAGTAATACAAGTCATCATGACGGCAAATACACAATGTGCGACGCCGTAATGTTCTCAGACGAAAAACAAACAAAGATAGTTTTTAAGTCATTCAGACAAGGTTTAAATCTCCACAGTAATCAATACCGAGTTAATAGATTCAGCTGCAAAGGGCTTCTGAGGGACTCATTAGGACAACTTCTGTACATTTAAGATCTGTAGCGATAGCAAATAAACTAATCTTATTTGAAAAGGTAGCACTGATAGCGCAGTGGTTAGCGCGGTCGGTTCACACGCCGAAAAGTGTGGGTTTAATCCCCAACAATGAGCTTGTGCTGTCGGTGAAGGAAACCATAGCATGGTGACAACAAAGTGATCCTATAAAGAGTACTTTTTTTTTATTTTGACGTACGGAAAACTAATAATAAAAGTTTACCATTAAAAACACCGACTCTATGACCCTTAGGCCAACTAAAAGCACTGCTCCAATGAAACGGCGAGGTTTCGGAGTAAACGAAAATGTCATCGATGTATAATTTTTTTTTAGATTTTGTAAATTTTTTAAAAACCACTCAATCGATTTCGATAAAATTTACATGGTACCACCTCTTTTTTTTTTTTTTTTTTTTTTTTTTTTTTTTTTTTTTTTTTTTTGTCCAGGGAAAATACTTTGTGTATACCACCGGCCCTGGGGCGGGCACGGTGGTTATGTGGGACTCTCCGTCAAACGACGGCCTACCCACTAAAAACCCTGGAGTGTTCCACCTCGGCGCTTTGTGTTGAGGCTGCGGGCACGCTTTCGCACTCCACCGCGGCCTCGACAGCGCTTGTCCTCGCGGACCCGCCTCGGGGAGCCCAAGCTCACCCCGCAACAATGACGATGTGTCCGAACACCAGACACATCGTCATCCACCTCGGAGACCAAACCAGCAAATGGGCGTCGGACAGCCCCATGTCCGTACGCCCCTGGTCTCCATGCGGCGGGTCAGATAAGTGGCCCCGCCGCCTGCCACTTTGGTTGCTGGAAATGGGGATCGCCAGACCGGCACTCCCCCCATCCCGCAACCCCCTCCCGCTCGGCTCCTCCACTGTGCCCTCTGCTTATCAGAGGGACACGTAGAGAGCCCGTCGCCAGACCACCTCCTGGGGTCGGGTCCCTCTTCTTGCCGTCGCGACCATGCCATAGCATGGCTTGTCGCGACCCACCTCGAGGACCGATAACAACTGGCGCCAGACGACCCCATGTCTGAACGCCAGCGGTCCTCATGCGACGGGTCAGATGAGTGGCCCCGCCGCCTGCCACCACGGCTGCAGAGGACAGGGAGAGCGGCACAACGCAACACCGACACTCCTCTTCCCCTGCAGCCCCACCGCGTCCGCCATCAAACGGTGGCGGCCTCGTTAAGGCCGCGGAAGATAGGGAAAGCGGCAACGATACACCGACAGTCCTCTCCCGCCGCGGCCTCCAGCCCTCAGCCGCAGTGTCTCCCATTCGACACTGCAGCCCGCCTCAGTTGCGATACCGCCCACACAGTCCGCAACCTACTTGGCCGCTTCTACCAGGCCCGGGGGAACACCCGGAGAAGCAGCCCCACCTCGGGTTCCGCTTAGTTTCACCGTGGTGACCAGTCACGGTTACTCAGCCCCCCCGCCACGACAAGGCGGGAACCCACGGGGGGGATGGTACCACCTCTGAAATATGATCTACCAAGCAAAAAAAGAATCATCGAAGTCGATTCATAATTGGCGGAATTATTTATTTATTTAATTCTTTGTTGCACACTTTATAAAAATATGTACAAAGGGAGGACTTAATGCTAAAGCATTTTCTGCCAGCCAACCCCTTAGTAAAGAACAAGGTTGTAGGCGCGCATCAAAACAAACATAATATTTATATATATATTATATATAATATATCAGATTATGTATAAATATATAAATAAAAAAATACAGTAAACAAATAAATATGATATACTACTTAATATAAATAATAAACATCTAAAAAATATACAAAAAACCTTAAGATATAAATAAATATGTACTTACATCCATGTCAAATGACGAATCAATAGCAATTATTGCGTTATTAATTTGAACAGCCCTGTTAGTTCATTGGTAGAAAGTCTGCTTCAAGAGCTGAAGGGCGTGGGTTCGATTCCGACCCAGGACAAACTTTGTGGTATAAACAAAGTTCTGTGTCTGGGTGTACTGTATGTATTATTAGTATGTATTTACAAAAAAAAAGTATTCTATCAGTTATCTGACTTCCATAGTACAAGCTTTGCTTAGTTTGGGGTCAGATGGCGCTGTGTGTAATGTCCTGTGATATTTATTTATTTATTTAACAAATATTTAAAAAAATACAGTCGAGTTGAGAACCTCCTCCTTTTTTGAGTCTGTTAAAAATGTATCTGGGCTTAGTTAATATTGTGATTGTTTGTTTGCGCACCGTACTCAGGTATTTTACAACGAAATTAAATTCTGAACTACACGACCGTCTGTCTCTGTTACGTCGTGTACTTCATTACGTCGTATCGTGAAGTAGTTTGTACAACTTCTGTACACCTAGGCGCTTTGACGACTTACTGCGCTTTGATACTACTACCGTACTACCGAAAGTGTTTCTTTATTGTAAACATTCTATAGATAGTAAAAATTGGTAGGTACATAATACAGACAATATAATAGATTTTACTTGGTGGTAGATCTCCTGAGCAGGAGGTCGTCTAGGTAGGTACCACCACAATACCAGTTATTCTTCCGCTAAGCAGTAGTGTGTAAACATTACTGTGTTCCAGTTCGAAGGGTACTGCAGCTAGCGAAATTACTGGGCTGTTGAGACTAACCATCTAAAGTCTCAAAGCAATGAGCGTCAAAGCAGTGATGCCCTCGACTTTGTTTTGTTACTCAAAGTTCTGTGTATCGTTGCAATGGTCATGGACAGGCGTTATCTCTTACCATCAGGAGAGCGTCTCGTTCGTCTCATTACTTTTTACATAAAAAAAAAGAAAGATAATCCCACTAATATTGTAAATGTGAAAGTTTGAATAGATGGATGTTTGTTACTCTTTTACGCAAAAACTACTGAATGGATTAGGATGAAATTTGGTATGGAGGTTGCTGAGACTTTTTATCCCAAAAAAATGTAGCGGGTAACATCACGGGGCACAGCTAGAATAAATACCAATGGCAACAAATAGTTTCGCGTGTACAAGAACAGCTTCCGAAAAAAGTCTTTCGCTTTTTGAACTGCTTTAGGGCGCTGAAAGATAGACTAGCACACTTTGTTAAGTTTGGGTTTTGTTGGTCAGCATCAGCTGACCTCGTTGTTTCATAGCAGTGCGTTTAGTTGGCCTAAGAGCCGTGGAGTCGGTTTTTTTATTGTAAATTTGTATATTATAATTACAAAAGAGTGCACTCGTATATCATTATTAGAAGAGATGCCTATGCTCAGCGGTGGGCGATCACGGACTGATGATATTATTACTACTATACATCTAGGAAGACGAACGAAACAGGACAGATGACGTCTTAGGAAATAGACAAAAGGGGAAAGTGGACCATATCGTTATCTGTGTAATCAAACATCGAGTATCAGACTATAGATTACATGTTTCTGTGTAGCGTGAGTCCATCCGTCAATATGAGCCGTGGATTACAGGCGGGATCCGGGATTATCGTGGCTGACATCGAGACGGGTTCGATTGGACCCCAAACGGGGTCGGCGGATCTACTGGCGGGAAACTTAGGGGCAAGGTCAAATGAGAAATTGACATAAAACGTAGTAAAATACTTGATGGAAAATGGTTTTAACCGTAACTGTTCACTCGACCTCAAGAAAGGATATTCGAAACACGATGAGGTGCTGTGCTGAGACAATTTAATAGAAAACTTAAAAATACTTATTTTACCAACAAAACAAAACGTTACCGCGAGCTAACTCGACAGTTACTCCATCTAGGAATCTTACGGAACTATTCTCGATCGGTTAAATTTTTAATTATATAGAATTCTAGGTGAAATCACGTACAGTAGCTTGTATGTTCTAAGTTAAGAATAAAAAAGTTTTGCCTTCGGTTTCAAGTCCCCAAATCCCAAAAGGAATTTTGTATAACGACAAAAACAGTTATAAAAGATTCGTGAACAAATAAACCAGAGGACATGTCACAACTTGAAGTTTACATGGCTTTTTTACACGCACCGGTTGCTTTTGACATTTCTTGTCCGTGTTGAAATGACAGATACGTCTCACAAGATTTTGTGTACTACAATACTAGGTGTTCTAGTGTGTAAACATTACTGTGTTCCATTTTGAGGGTTACTGCAGCTAGCGAAATTTCAGGGCTTTTAAGACTAACCATCGAAAGTCTCAAAGTAATGAGCGCCAAAGTAGTGATGCCCTGGACTTTGTTTTGTTACTCAAAGTTCTGTGTAACGCTGCAACGGTCATGCACAGGCGTCATCTCTTACCATCAGAAGAGCATCGCTAGTCTCATTACATTTTACAATAAAAAAAAGTGTATCGATAAATATATACATAAATGAACATGATTTAGGATGTTAATAATAACGCAGAAGTGAGCTGAGATGGCATAATATCTCATTATTTCTAAAATATATAGATATAGAGTAACAGGAATGTAGGACTATAATTTAAATACCTTAAATATGTTTTGTACATACATAGATAGACAGAAACACTGTATTGTGTATACAAAAAAAGAAAGAAAAGTACAGAAAGCAAAATAATCTTATGAGCTAGTGCCACAAGTGGCAGTCTTGTCGCTAAGACCGATCTCTTTCAGGCAACCAAAAATGGAAAACACAATATACATCTTAAGAAAACGCGCTAATCAATGGAATTTGCTGCCCGAGTGAGTGTTCCCTGATAGATACAATCTGGGTGCGTTCAAGTCGCGAGTGAATCGGTTTCTTCTAGGCGAGCGTGCTCCATCGTAGACCGCATCTTCGCTTAACATCTGGCAAGTTGGCGGTCTATTTGTAATAATGAAAAAGAAAAAAAAACGTTGCCAGAGTATCAATGTCATACTTACCGGACCGTTTCGTGTCCCAATATCCATTCGTCCAAGTATAGGTGTTATTTTTGCCAAGATTACCTTAACCCTGGCTATATTGGAATCCAATTGAGATTGTTTCAGCAGTCAAACCTTTATCAGGGTTTGTATCAAGGACATTCCACAGAAAGCGTCTTCACGGGCGTTCTTTGAAATTAGGGAATTAGAGGTTTTTTTGACGCCTCCCCTGTCCTTGTCACAGCTGGTCACACTTGTAAGAAATACTTAGTGCGGTTTCACATATTTTGCAATATTACATTTATAAATTTATGAAATTTGATATAAAACATTAGTATTTTGAAAAAATTTGATGTCACAAAATTTGGGGCCCCTTAACGTGTGACGTAATTTATGGATGGACCCTTATAAGCAAAATTACTCTTTTAGCAAATCTTGTACCACTACTGGGCAAAGGCCTCTAATCTTCCTCTTTTCCATGCCTCTCTATTTGCTGCCATTGAGCACCATCTTGATCCACCTTGATTAAAATCAAGGTGGATGAAGATGGGTTCGATTCCCACCCAGGAAAAACATTTCGTGGTATAAACAAAATGTTTGTTCTGTGTCTGGGTGTTCTGTATTTATTATATGAAAAAAAAAAGTATTTAAGTGTTCTATCAGTTATCTGACTTCCATAGTACAAGTTTTGGTTAGTTTGGGGTCTGTGTGTAATGTCCTACGATATTTAGTTTATTCCCGCTTAACAGTCACAACAGTGATGAGGACTTTTACAAGTCTTTACATCCTCTTCTCGCTGCATTAACCACTTGTGCCGACACGTGTGTCGCCTCTACACGAGCCATCCTCAGGACGTGTTGACTCTTCGAGCGCTTGGTCGAGACTGACTTTTATTAACATAAACAAATATCATAGGACATTACACACAGCGCCATCTGACCCCAAAACTAAGCAAAGCTTGTGCTATGGAAGACAGATGACTGATAGAATTTTTTTATTTTTTTTTGTAAATACAACTAGCATTTGTTTATGTTTATATCCCCATTATATGTATATCAGGTGTAAATGCTAACTTAGACGATAATAATATATCAGTTTTCTCAGGGGACTGACATGAGGCGTGAGGCGTCAGAATAGAAACCCAGTTCAAGCTTCGCCAATATTTCCATTCTTCATACTGCTGACATTTGGGAATACGGTGTGATTGAGGTCAGAATTTAGTAAAATGATTCCCTCCTCTATAACTATTGATACTGGGCTCAAGTAGCCGCTGCAGCCCTTCAAACTACGCGCGATTTCAATCTATCTTTTTTGTTGTTTGTAAACATTAGTTTTGGTTCTACTTTCGAATCAGCCCAGTTTTTATAAATTATCCCACTTGTGGGTGCTCTCATTGTGAAAGGTAAGGTTTTTTTGTATGACAGCCTTGGTGTTTGACCACAATTCACCTGATGTTAAGTGACAGTGTGGTCGAACGTGATGAACACATCTAGCCTGGAATGGAACTGTCTCTAAAGTGAATCCGGCAATTTCACTTGAGAGCCAGTTCTATTCCAGGCTAGGTGTGCTTTACCAGATTCGACCACAACGTCACTTAACATCGGGTGAGCTGCGGTCAACCATAGCTTGTTAATCATAAAAAAACTCGCCTATTTAGATTTATTTAAATATCGTAGGACATTACACTGCGCCATCTGACCCCAAACTAAGCAAAGCTTGTACTATGGAAGTCAGATTTAACTGATAGATTAACTTAAATGTTTTTTTTTTTGTAAATAGTAGCATCATTATCATTATAAAGCAAGTAATTTCGGCAACTGTCCTGTTGGTTCATTGGTAGTATGTCTGCTCCAAGATCTGAAGGGCGTGGGTTCGATTCCCACCCAGGATAATCATTTTGTGGTATAAACAAATGTTTGTCCTGTCTGGGTGTTCTGTATGTATTATAAGTATGTATTTACAAAAAAAAAAGTATTTATGTATTCTATCAGTTATCTGACTTCCATCACACAAGCTCTGCTTAGTTTGGGGCAGACGGCGCTGTGTGTGATCCTATGATATTTATCTATTTTATAATAAATACAGAACACCCAGTCATATGATGGCTACATAGAGTGTATTGTGTGGACAACAAGACAAACTAACCAAAGTCGAGTAATTTCGACGTTTAAAGGAGTTTGACGTTAAATCGAGTGACGTTCAAAGCGACACCGCTTCATGGTTGATGTTCCAAAAGCTCGAACTAAGCGGTTTGATTCCACTTTTTTCATGCGTACCGCTAGACATTGGAATCTGCTGCTGCCCGAGTGGGTGTATGAATATAGTCTGGGTACCTTCAAGTCGCGAGTGAATCGGTTTCTTCTAGGCGAGCGTGCTCCACCATAGACCGCATCTTCGCTTAACATCAGGCGGGATGGCGGTCAAAGCCTATCTACCATAAAAAAAAAAAAAAACGTTACATGGAGTTTACACTGTATACCTTGAATATTCAACAACATAGGTACTTATATTAGCTACAGTATATCCCCCATTTTACACCAGTATTCTCAAAAGCAATCGCATAATATTATTTTACAAAATCACTTAACAGTTACCAGCATCCCTTGATAGTAGAAAACAGCTCGGACTTAGATCGAATGCAGTTTTATTTTGTAAAATGTCAGTTTATGTATATGCATGTATAGTAGAGGGTGTATTACTTATGCACTTGCATAATATTTGGTTGTAGAAACGATCTGTGGTTGGTCTAAATTGTAAACTTAAGCGACGAGATTTGTCTGGCAATTTTTATTATAACCTATTTTTTTCTTGTAAGGAAAAGTTTTGTATTCTTCTTTTTCTTCTTTCTTTTGTTTTGTATTTTTGTATATTTATTATTTTTTATGTTATTAGATCTAAGATTCAAGATATTTATTGCTTCCATACAGTACAAGACAAAAAAATTGTGTAGGTATTTGTATTGTTGTGAATATTATTGCATTCTGTTTTGTATGTTATGGAATAATTAAACATTATCACTGAGTATTGTTTACCCGTGCGAAGCCGGCCCGGCCTGCTAGTATTCTGTAACTTGCACCACACTAGACAACGTTAGGTAAAGTGGCTTAGTCATATAGCTGATGCATACATCCTGCCAGTTCCCATATGCTGTCTGCTCTCGAATGTTTTTGTATCGCAATTTTATGGCAATACTACTACAGACTGGCATACTAATCGCTTGTTTGTCCTTTCGACATCGGTTGCATTCTATAGTTCTGAGTTAAACTGTTTGGATAGGACACAGAAAAACAACAATGAGTAAACAAGAACTCCATTTTGTAGCGATGATAGCTGAATGGTTAGCGCGGTCTTTTCGCATGCCGAAGGGAGTGGGTTCAAAACTCAATGAGCTGCCGGTGAAGGAAAACATCGTGAGGAAACCATAGCATGGTGTCAGGGTGCTTTCTAGTACTCGGCTAGCTAGCTACCACCCTCAAGTTGAAAGTCTGCCGCCAAAAATCTAACGGTGTGTTCCGGCAGCCTCACTTGATAGCTAGTTTCATGCGTTCGAGCCAAATCGCTATTTATAATATATTAAATTCAACAATAAATATTGCTATTTATCAATAAAAGATTTGTATTTTTTTTTTTCTGCAAGTCTTGATGAAGTTTTAGAAGCAACACAAAGAGTCATGTTTCACCACATTCTATCACTTTCCCACACTCGCGCTTAGAATTCGGCACTTTATGAACACAACTAAACACACGACAACAACGCAACTACTTAGAAACACTCGCAAAAATACAAATTTTTTTAAGAAAAAAATACAATAGGCGATTACTTTTTTAAACGACTAAAAAATGTTTTGGGAAATATATTGTAACAACGTGATGTTTTTGCCAACACACGAAATTCTTTAGTTTGAAAATCTACTGAAATGATTTATTAAATACAACTACAATAAAATCTTGCTTTTTAAAATAAACTCACTCCTTATTTTGTTTGGCTATGTTCTTCATTTGCTAACAAAGGTGGTATCTTTACCTTTCATTCTTTCTTTAAAGGCATGTTTCGTTAAACAGAGAATTCAAATCTTTTTATATTAGTTTTCTTTATTATTAAGAATGTTGTACTACAGAATTTCAATATATAACGTGATTCATTGAGGCAAAGCAATCCTTATGGATTTTAAATGGTGGTGTTTTATTCATAAAGTGCCGAATTACAAGCGCGAGTGTGGGAAAATGATATAATGTGGTGAAACATGAGTTTTCGTGTTGCTTCCAAAACTCCATCGAAGCGTTATACTAAAGTCGCCACTACTTTACTAAAGCATGACTGGACTTAACTGACACGAACTGGACTTGACTAAGACGACTTTGACGATAACTATAGCTAAGATACAGCAGAAATAACACTTAAGACAAGGCAGTATGGCTTTATAGCTTTAGCCTGCCCGAGGGGGCAAATTAATAATTTAAAAAAAAGTAGTTTTTGTGTGAAAGAGTAACAAACATCCATCCATCCATCCAAACTATCACATTTATAATGTTAGTCGGAATATTCGTGGGATTCAGTTTTATTCGTATCTTTAGCTACGATCCGCACAACTGATACAGAAAATAATTAAATTAACATTTCTTATATCGCGAGCTAAAATTATCATGTTAATAAAACGTTCAACAGATCGACTCGAGTAACTCGATACACAATCTCGATACAATCGAAAATCGATTTTGAAAATAAAATTAGCATCGTCTCGAAAATTACTCTATGGTCAGAGCTAATTTATTACTTTGACCATCGAGTAAATTTTGCCGCGTAAAATGATTGGATCTCTGAAATTCGTCCCTGATGAGTTGATCCGATTTCCAATAATTATACAGTGTTTTTTTTTGTAATTTTGTTTTTTTTTTACGTTGATGGTACGTGATTGATTTTGATACCGTAATTATTGGGTATTGGAAACGTTGTAACGGGAAATATTAACCCGTTATATTTAATTGATGATAGATTCCATTAACAACATATCAAACGAAGTTAGAAAAACAAATAATAATTGGGAAATCATCAAACTGTAATATGTTTTTTTGTAGCGATGATAGCTCAGTGGTTAGCGCGGTGGGTTCGCATGCCGAAGGGCGTAGGTTCAAACCCCAACAATGAGCTGCCGGTGAAGGGAAACATCGTGAGGAAACCATAGCATGGTGGTAGGGTACTTTCTAGTACTCTGCTGGCTAGCTACCATTCTCAAGTTAAAAATCTGCCGCCAAGCATCTAACGGTGTGTTCCGCCAGCCTCACTTGAGAGCCAGTTCCATTTCAGGCTAGGTGTGCTTTACCATCTTCGACCACACCTTCACTTAACATCAGGTGAGCTGTGGCCTAGCCTGTCAACCTTTTTTTATGGTTGATAGAATTGTAGAACATTTTATTATGCACTAGCGACCCGCCCCTACTTCTTCCTATATTTTCGTGCCTATTTTTTTTTCTTAACAGCCCTGTAATTGGAATGTTGAAAACATGACATAAAATTAAAGTTATTTACTATATAGACTAGCACGGTTTCCCATCATATCTGTTCTTCCAGTTTTATTCTTAGGTCACATTTCGAAATTTTCGTGAAGTGTTTTGCATATCTATCGAACAGATCCCAATTTTAGGAAATTTCCCGTATGGGCGTTTTGCCTCCTGATGGCAGATACGTGAATTATTATGAATCATACACCTTCGAAGTTGGAAATATCCGATTCCCGGTACCTGTGACGAATTTCGCTTTTTTTAAGATGGTTTTGCTAAACGTGATCATATTTTGCATCTACCTGCATTGGTTCATTCATAACTAATAGGTATAGATTTTTTTTTAATGTATATATAATTGTATGTTATTATATACATATTTTTTATAGATAATTATTTAACGTTCACTTTCTTTCTTCTTTTGTTATTTAAGTTATCTCAAAAAGTAACTTTAGTCGTAATTATAAATCTTATGTCAAATCTTTTTGTACGTCCCGATGAAAAAGTTTCATAATTGTCAACAATATTTTTAATTGTAGTACTTGGCGCTGGTACAATGAACAAAGTGCGATGCCAATTACAAAAAAAAAGAAAACATGTCATGTATGCTCATTTTTTTGTTTCAGGTACTTGGACCAGAACACAAATAGGAGAACAAGATACTGTCGCCCAATCTCGTTCGTGGTCATTTCAAATACATACTTTTTAAATTAACGAATACGCTTGCGTTTGACCGTCGCCTCGCCAGATGTTAAACGATGACGCGGTCTACGATAAAGCACGCTCGCCTAGAAGAAACCTATTGACTCTGAAGACACCTAGATTGTGAACACCCACTCGGGCAGCAAATTCATTGTTAAGCGGTTCGTATGATGAAAGTGAAATCACGGAGTGTTTATACAAATATAAAAATAGTAGTATTTTAATTATAAAGTGCCGACTTACGCGAGTGAGTGTGAGAAAGTATGGTATTGGGTTATTGTTACTGTGGTTTTACCGCATCACTAATGTTAACAATTAACTAGGTCATCACTAGTATATGTTCGTTCTCTCTGGTGTGCTATGAACTAAGATTGTGATATTAATAAAATAATTAGTTATATTAATAAAAAATAGTTTTTATATAGGCGGTCGTATGGTTTTTATCCTTATTTGTATCCGACCAGCTTTCTCCTGGGTTGCTTGGGTTACAGCTCTCTGAAGGTTCGGCGAGAAAGAAATCAGATGACAGTTATGTGCAAGATTATTCGTGGTGTGATTGACGCTCCCAACCTTTTGAATGAGCTTGTGGCCTGCGTGTTCCTGTTCTAGGCAGCTGTGCGCGTCGTGCAAGTTATAGACTCTTTGCGGTTCCGCATTGTCGAACCGTGGCGCGTGGTTCCTCTCCTATTCCACATGTTCTCACCGCCTTCAACTCTCTCCTGGCCAGGGTGCCTGATTGTGATCTGTTTGCGGGTGAATGGAGGAGTGTCATGTCAGCGTGTCTAAAGTATTGTGAGATGAAAGCGTGCAAGGATAAAGTGATTGGTGATAGTGAACTTGAATACCTATTTTAATATTATTTTAATTTTAGATGAGACGTGGAAAGTTCAGGAGAACGTTTCCATTTCAAAAACACAGAGAACATTGTATAAATCGCGCTGCCGGATTTTTTTCTTTTGTTTTTTGGCATCGCTATTTGAGCATTATTCCAGTATCGGACACAATAACACAAAATGGTTTTGTCGAGAATATAGAACAGCCAGACAGAACCAAAATAGATGACAAAAACACTTTATTGTGCACACCAGAAATAGAAAATGTAATAAAAAAACATAAATGTAATTTTTGCAGCATATTTTTTTTTTTTTTTATGTAAAATTAATGAGACGATCGAGGCGCTCTCCTGATGTTAAGAGATAACGCCTGTCCATGACCATTGCAGCGATACACAGAACTTTGAGTAACAAAACACCGTCCAGGGCATCGCTGCTTTGGCACTCACTACTTTGAGACTAGATGCTTAGTCTCAACAGCCCAGTAATTTCGCTAGCTGCAGTACCCTTCAAACCAGAACACAGTAATGTTTGTACACTACTGCTTGGCGGCAGAATATCTGGTACTGCGGTGGTACCTACCTAGACGACCTCCTGCTAAGGAAATCTACCACCGAGTAAACGTTTTAAAAGGTTTTTTTAAAGTTTTTATAACTGGCTTGTGTTTGACACCCCTCTCTTCTGATGTTAAGCGAAGATGCGGTCTACGATGGAACACGCTTTCCCAGAAGACACCAAAATGAAGGTTTGTCCCGGGACATATATTAATACCTATAATAGAACTATTTAAATGCTACTTGTGTATATTTTTCACAATCTTTATACACACGCTTTTTAGTTTAATTGCGTTACGATCTAAAATACTCTCCCGTATGTTTTTATAACTTCAGATGGAATACTAATTGCTTAAACTCTAAAGTATGCAGCTGTGAGTGTATTGCGTTATTTGGTTGCAATATTATTTTAATTTGAATATGAAAAACCCAGCAAATATTTATCGTCACAGAAATGTTTGTCCTGGGTGGGAATCGATCCCGCGCCTCACAGCTCTTGAAGCAGACACACTACCAAGATAGTAGAGCAGTCAATTGATTTATATACCTTTTTGAGGGAGCAGGTGAAAAGACCCCCGACATGTGTATAGTATTCTACTAGTCAATCCCTTTCATTTGATACCCATATTGAGGGAGTTGTGATAAAATATGGAATCCGCTATTTTGTGGCGGCGGCCATCTTGGACCGATTTTCATTAAACATAGCTAAGAACACTCTTGATTAATTCACCTTTCAAAAAAAATCAGAATCGGTTCATCCGTTTGAGATCTACGATGCCACAGACAGACACACACACAGACACGTCAAACTTATAACACGCCATCGTTTTGGCATTGGTGGTTAAAAATGTATGCAATCTAATTTTAACCCCTAAAAATTACACAAAGCAGTGGAAAGTATCAAAGCATTAAAATGTGATGCGAGTACCTTACGTATTCTCTATGGGGAGACACTAAGCTTATCCCTGGATCAAGCGACAGGAGCTATCACAGCGGCGTCAGTGACAGCGGAAAGCGGAATTAATAAACAAGTATAAATTAAAAGTTTAAAACACCCCAGTAACAGCATCCAAATTTCGATTCAATCAGACCTGTAGAAGATGCTCACATCTTTTCATAATTTGAAATTTGTTATAATGTATAGTATTCTACTAGTCAAGCCCTTTCATTTGATACCCATATTAAGGGGGTTGTGAAAAATATGTAATCTGCCATTTTGTGGCGGCGGCCATCTTTGACCAATTTTCATAGCTAAGAACACTTCCAACTACACACACACACACACACACACAGTGCAGTACCCTTCAAACCGAAACAGTATTTATGCCTTGGCGGCAGAATATCTGGTACTGAGGCGGTACCTACCTAGACGATCTCCTGCTAAGGAGATTACCTACCACTTTGCACCTAGTATTTTTTTTAATGTAAAAAGTAATGAGACGAACGTGACGCTCTCCTGATGGTAAGAGATAACACCTGTCCATGACCATTGCAGCGATACACAAAACTTAACAAAGTCTAGGGCATCGCTGCTTTTTCGCTCATTACTTTGAGACTTTCGATGGTTAGTCTCAACAGCCCAGTAATTTCGCTAGCTGCAGTATCCTTCAAACCGCAACACAGTAATGTTAACACACTATTGCTTAGCGGCAGAATATCTGGTACTGCGGAGGTACCTACCTAACCGGCCTCCTGCTAAGGAGATCTACCAATAAAGTATTAATAACTGTTATATCCGCTACGAGTACGGCCACGCCCTTTCCCGGTATCATACCGGTAGCCGTCCTGTGCTATAAGCTCATTGCGACAATGTACTTGTTAACAATGTTAGGACCGCTTGTGTTACCGCCATTTTTGTTGAGTTTGGGGCAGAAATAACATTCATTTTAATATTTTTATTTCGGACATAAAAAGACTTGTGCATTTTAGGCGTTATCGAGGATGGGTATGTTTTGTTTTTAATAATATAGGTTAAAGTTTAGATTGCGTATTCAAATGTGTACTAAAGTGTAGGTACTTAGGTTTTATTAGTGTTAAAGATTACCTAGTTTTGTCTTATATCTTTAGGAGGTCAATCGTACGCCTAGCTTTGTAAAATTATATAAATTTGATAAAGGGCGACTTAGATTTATGCATTTGAGTTTGACATTAATTAATTTTTATTTTGTTCTTAACTCTATAGTGATTATTATTGACATATATTGTAATTTGACAGCCCCGTTGGCGACATTACTGGGCTGTTGGGACTAACCAACTAACCATCGAAAGTCTCAAAGTAATGAGCGCCAAAGCAGCGATGCTCTGGAGTTTATTTTGTTACTCAAAGTTCTGTGTATCGCTGCAATGGTCATGGACAGGCGTTATCTCTTACCATCAGAAGAGCGTCTGGTTACCCGGCTTTGATTTACATGTATAGATAGACTAAGCTAATAAATGTTTAGCATGTATTAACTTCAAAAACCTTGAATAAACAAATGAAACGTTACCAAAACACTTCTGCTATAAGATCCAAACGGTATAAACTAAAATAATCATGAACAGTACGACTCTCGCATAATAAAACCATCAAAAGATAAACAGACGAGCAAAGCAGCGTCCTTTAAGCTGCGATTACCATCTGTCCGAGCCGAAAAATACCCAAATATCGAGGAATATCTAGTATAAAAGGTCCCACGCACACTTGCTACTTTAATCTATACTATTATTAAGAGGAAAGATTTGTTTGTTTGTTTGTATTGAATAGGCTCCGAAACTGCTGGACCGATTTCAAAAATTCTTTCACCGTTGGAAAGCTACACTATTTCCGGGTGACATAGGCTACTTTTTTTTTCTTTGGTTTGGCGTCGTCAAAACCCATACCTTTATAGGTTTTAGTATATATATACCTGTATTGGTTTTGGTATATATCTGTATAAGTGTTGGTACATAACTTTATAGGTTTTGGTATATACCTGTATAGGTTTTGGCATATACCAAAACATATACATGTTTAAGTACATACCTGTATAGGTTTTAGTATACATCTGTATAGGTTTTGGTACATACCACATACCTTTACAGGTTTTGGTATATATACCTATATAGATTTTGGTACATACCTTTATAGGTTTTGGTATATACCTGTATAGGTTTTGGTATATTCCTGTACAGGTTTTGGTATATACCTGTAAAGGTTTTGGTATCTATATATCTGTAGCTGTATAGGTTTTGGTGTGACGACGGCTTTAGCCTGCGAAACTCGACAGAGTATCAAGTGTGCGTTATACATGTTTCTGAGCGACCCTAAGCCCAAAACAATAATCCCGTCGATTCTATCGATCATAACTTGATAATACTTTATTCCGGTCTGGGGATTACTATGCGAATGTATTGGTAATACTTAGATTTCCATACTAAAGGGGGCTACTAAATATTCTCATTTGGCGCAAAGATAACTCACTGGTTAGCGCGGACGGATCACATGTCGAAAGCCGCGAGATCAATGAGCTTCAGTTGGTGAAAGAAAACATTGTGAGGAAATCATAGCATGGTGTTAAGGTACTTTCTAGCAGCTGGCTAGCTACCACCTTCAAGTAGAAAATTTGTCGCCAAGGCCGTAATGATACACTCCGGCAAGCTTACTTGAGAGCCAGTTATATTCGAGGCTAGGTGTGCATACGATCTTCGCCACTTAACGTCAAAAAAATCTCGCCATAATTCTGAACATTTCCCAGGACAAAAATGTTGTGCTATAAAAAAAAGTTTTTTCTTTGTCTGGGTGTTCTGTATGTATTTACGAAAAAAAAAATCCATCAGTTATCTGATTTTCATAACTACAAACAACTTGTACAAAGGTACAAATTTTACATAGTTTGGAGTCAGATGGCGCTGTGTTCCAATATTTATATTTATTTACTAGCGGCGCGTCCCTGCTTCGCACGGGTGGACATTTATTTTTTAATGAAATTCTAGTAATAAATATAACTTATGCTACTCAAGGAAAATGTAGCATTCTAATGACGAAATAATTTTTGAATCCGGCCCAGTAGTTTTTGAGTTAATTCGTTACAAACATACAAAAATACAAATCTTTCCTCTTGATAATATTAGTGTCATCATCATCATCATCAGCCTATAGAAGTCCACTGCTGGACATAGGCCTCTCCCAAGACACGCCTCTGAGCCCGATCTACGACTTTTCGCTTCCATCCACCGCCAGCTCTCCTACGTATATCGCCACTCCATCGAGTCTCAGGGCGTCCTACGCTACGTTTGCCGATTCGCAGTCTCCACTCCAGAACACGTATTAGAAGAAAATAAGTGTGTTATTAAAAAATGTATTTACTTATGTATTCAATCAGTTATCTGACTTCCATCACACAAGCTCTGCTTAGTTTGGGGCCAGATGGCGCTGTGTGTAACGTCAAAAAAAAGTGTAGATTTAGATATATGCAAGAGAAACTTCAACGCTGAAATAAAAGAGCACCATTTTCAAATTCTTGTCCCGTAAAAATCGTAAAAACGGGACTATACAGCATAGTGCCGTCCTAAATTATTTCCCAGCACTTCGTTTCGACGCGACTCGAAGTGACAAAAACGAAAATAAAATTAATCAACGAAACACCGACACAAATACTTTACGACCCCCTTGTTGGTATTTTCAATTAAATTTACCGACGCTTAAAAATTATACGGAAAAAGTTATTTTTTCGACAATAAAGCTAATTTAATTTTAAATCTTTCGCTATTACATCACACATAAAATTGTGTATAACACCGGAGACTTTTATTTGGTGGCAGATCTCCTTAGCAGGAGGTCGTCTAGGTCTACCGCCAAGCAGTAGAGTGTAAACATTACTGTGTTCCGGTTTGAAGGGTACTGCAGCTAGCGAAATTACTGGGCTGTTGAGTCACAAAGTAATGAGCGTCAAACCAGTGATGCCTTGAACTTTGTTTTACTACACAAAGTTCTGTGTATCGCTGCAATGGGCATGGACATGCGTTATCTCTTACCATCAGGAGAGCGTCTCGTTCGGCTTATCAACATCAACAACACATATAGGTAAACACACAAAACTAACATAATAATAATCGATTCAGGCGTTACTTTGCAGAAGTTCGTTTTGAATATTCAAGGTATATATTTAGTTTATTTCCGCTTAACAGTCGTTTCAGTTACAACAGTGATGAGGACTTCAATTTAACTAACTAGACTCCAATTTGATAATGAAATAAATGAGCATTGTAAGGAGGTTCCTCACTCTGCAGCCCTAACCCCCGGCAGCTCGAGCCCTGCCCCGCTGCCGGCGGCACCCTAGTTTTTAAGTTTCTCATATTATTTAGATACTTAGCATTTCCCTGAGAGATCGTATCCGAAACGAAGTAATTCGCCAGAGAACTAAAGTCATTGTAGCGATGATAGCTCAGTGGTTAGTGCGGTAGGTTCGCATGCCGAAGGGCGTGGGTTCAAACCCCGACAATGAGCTTGAGCTGCCGGTGAAGGAAAACATCGTGAGGAAACCATAGCATGGTGGTAGGGTACTTTCTAGTACTCGGCTGGCTAGCTACCACCCTCAAGTTGAAAATCTGCCGCCAAGCATCTAACGGTGTGTTCCGGCAGCCTCACGTGAGAGCCAGTTCCATTCCAGGCTAGGTGTGCTTTACCATCTTTGACCACACCTTCAATTAACATCAGGTGAGCTGTGGTCAAACAACTAGCCTGTCAATCATATAAAAAAAAAAGTCATTGACATAGCTCAGCGTATTAGTAAGCTGCAGTGGCAATGGGCTGGACATATCTGTCGCAGAACCGATAACTGCTGGGGTAGACGTGTTCTAGAGTGGAGACCGCGTATTGGCAAATGTAGCGTAGGACGCCCTGAGACTCGATGGAGTGACGATATACGTAGGACAGCTGGCGGTGGATGGAAGCGAAAAGCCGAAGATCGGGCTGAGTGGCGTGTCTTGGGAGAGGCCTATGTCCAGCAGTGGACTAATATAGGCTGATGATGATGATATTATTTAATGTAAAAAATAACGAAAATAAAGAATAATAAATTATTACTATTATATCATTTGATTCATTCTTTTTTTTTTGTGCTGAGTTGAACCCCTATTTTGTAATTGTCTGTCTCTCTTTGGTTGTTTTTGTGCTTGTGTGCGGTTGTGGTACAAAACAAGACATTTCTTTCTTTGTTTTTAAAAACTGAAACGACTGTTAAGTGGAAATATATCTTGAATAAACAAAACTCATTCTAAGTTATCATCCTGTCAGCCAGACGGTGTCCAAACTAAGCTATACATTATACAAATTTGTTGAGATTGTTTAATATCAAAGGAAATAGCAGTGTGACCTCCATATAACTCGCCTAAGTCACCGTCCCCCATAACGCAAGTTACACAAGTAACGCGCAAGGAACGAGCAAATCCTGTGAGCCAGCCTAGTATGATGACATACGCCCGACGCGTGTGGGCTGCGGGTGAGGTGATGGGCGGCAGCGACAGCGGGAATATCAGACACTACTCACTGTATTGTGTCATTATTTTAATTGAAAACCATCTATATCCTACCTATCTTCTATGTATCTATCTATTCTATTATATAGAGGAATTTGTTTGTTTGTATTGAATAGGCTCCGAAACTAATGGATCGATAAATTTATATTGTTAATCCAGTTTTGTTTTCCCATGCGAAGCCGGGGCGAGCTGCTAGTACTATTATAAAGAGGAAAGATTTGATTGTTTGTATTGAATAGGCACCGAAACTACTGGACTGATTTCAAAAATTCTTTCACCGTTGGGAAATTACGCTATCCCCGGGTGACATATGCTACTTTTTATCGCTGTATTCCCACGGGAACGGGAACTACCACTAGTGGTAGATTTCCTTAGCAGGAGGTCGTCTCGGTAGGTACCACCGCAGTACCAGATATTCTGCCGCCAAGCAGTAGTGTGTAAACATTACTGTGTTCCGGTGTGAAGGGTACTGCAGCTAGGAAAATCCCTGGGCTGTTGAGACTAACCATTGAAAGTCTCAAAGTAATGAGCGCCAAAGCAGTGATGCCCTGGACTTTGTTTTGCTACTCAAAGTTCTGTGTATCGCTGCAATGGTCATGGACAAAAAAACATTTGATGGTTAGTCTACATAGCTCTTTTTTAAAATTCAATTTCGCTAACACGAGCAACTTCTCAGTCAAACATTTGATTATAATTAAACTGGTTGATTCAAACCCAACTGACGTGTTAAGTCTAAATTATCTATCCAATTACCTTTTTTGTCGCACTGGACACTACAGCGACAACTTTCCACTCATTATTATTGTTATTTTTATTTTTCTAATCTTTTATTTGTAGTGTGTTTTTTGTTGTTGTAGTGTTGTGTGTGGCAAAATAAATGTTTTCTTTCTTTCTTTTCTTTCTATCTCATTATTAGATTTTATTACTAGCAATAAATTGTGATAACAGCAGAATATCTGGTAGTAGATATTATATCATGAAATCGACTGTAATTTGTTTTGATCTGAAGTTAAGAATTGTAGAACTTATTATTATTATTTTTTATACGAAATAGGTTCGCGTTTGACCACGTCCTGCCTAATGTTAGACAGCATGCAGTCTACGATGAAGCACGCTTGCTCCGAGAAAAAAAAACCAGTTTACTCTAGATTCGAAGACACCCAAATCGCACTTCGCGGGAAAAACTGTCGCCGGCAGAGAGTTCCACATCCTCGCTGTGCGTATCAAGAATGTAGAATCGAAGCGTTATTTGATCGCTGTCGCTCCGCTCATCACCACCTCCTCACCCTATTCCTCTATTGCACATTCCTAACCTCAGCACGCGCCGCCCTAAGCGGGCACCTTATTACTCCCGCGATTTGCAACTCAAGTGACAACCCTGTATCACACGCTGTTTAGTAACACGTGCCATCCTTAGCTATATTGTACTCACGATTAGGTATTGGTGGCAACCCTATTTAGAATCAATTTTTAATAAAATAATTAAGTACAAATTACAATGTACAATTTTTAGGTATTAATTTAAGATTTTTTATTTTGTTCAATATATGTTGGAGATTTTTACTCCAGACTTGTTATATGCAATTTTCTTTTACGATATTTTTCTTTAGTACGTATGTAAATTTTAATAAACTCATTCTTAAAATTTTGGTAGGAATGACAAGCGATGTCATCGAATTGTACTATTTTCTAAAACTTGTGTTTGTTTTATAAATATTTACACAAAATAGTGATGTTTTTGTCAAAACGTGTGTAAAGTGATATAATGTTGTGAAACATGACTTGGTTTTGGTATTGCTACCAAAACTCTAACAAAGCCTCTTAGTTAGGTCACAAGTACATAATAACGGCGTGACCAGACTCGACCAGGACTTCCTTAGTGTGGCTTTGACGCAAAGTGCGACGCTAAAGAAACTAACTCGGTACAAAGCTGGAATCAAACCTAAACCTGCCATCAACGCGACTTTCTTCAAGCATAGTTATTTCTAAATGCAAAAAAAAACATATTTTACAAACATACATTTAAAAGCACAACATAAATGCTCGCATAATGTCCAGATCTCATAAAGACTAGATACCAAATCGTCTAAACTTCAATTGTACTGCTACTATTTATGCCAACCTAGCTGCGCCCTGCAGTGTTACCCGCTACATGTTTTCGGGATAAAAAGTAGCCTATTTTCTAATCCAGGGTCTCTGCTACCTCTATACCAAATTTCATCCAAATCCATTCAGTAGTTTTTGCGTGAAAGAGTAACAAGCATCGATCAATCCAGACTTCCACATTTATAATACTAGCTGCGCCCTGCGGTGTTACCCGCTACATGTTTTCGGGATAAAAAGTAGCCTATGTTCTAATCCTGGGTCTCAGCTACCTCCATAGCAAATTTCATCCAAATCCGTTCAGAAGTTTTTGCGTGAAACAGTAACAAACATTCATCAATCCATCCAAACTTTAACATTTTTAATTTTAGTGGAATTAAATGAATAATATATTTATTTAATTATATTTATATTTAACACTTAATTTAATTATAATAGAATTTAATATCGTAGGACACTGCACACAGCGCCATCTGACCCCAAACTAAGCAAAGCTTGCACTATGAAAGTGAGATAACTGATAGAATACTTAAATACTTTTTTTTTAAAATAAATACTTATAATACATACAGTACATCCAGACAGACACAGAACAAAAATTTTTTATACCACAAAATGTTTATAGGGATTATAGGGGTAGGGATCGAACCCACGCCTTCAGCTCTTGGAGCAGACATACTACCAATGAACCAACAGCGCTGTCAATAGTTCTCTATATTAAAAAATTAAACCCACGAAACGCCAATAAAGTTTAATTTCGTACAGTTCCACCCGCGCCTTATACCACGGTATCAAGTATCAAACACAGTAATAAAATAAATAAATAAAATAAACAATTTCCAGGCATCGGATGTGTAGAGCTTACAATAAATTATTGACCACCTTCATGAGTTGTGCCGGTTTTCCTTTGGTTAAATTTAATTTAAGTTAAGAGCCATCTCCACGAGCTTTCCTCTATCATCATCATCATCATCATCATTTCAGCCGTAGGACGTCCACTGCTGGACATAGGCCTCCCCCATTGACTTCGATAAAGACCGGTTGGAAGCGGCTCGCATCCAGCGCGTTCCTGCGGTCTTTACTAGGTCGTCTGCCCACCTTGTGGGTGGACGCCCTACGCTGCACTTGCCGGTCCGTGGTCTCCACTCCAGAACTTTACAGCCCCATCGGTCATCAGTTCTGCGTGCTATGTGCTCTGCCCACTGCCACTTCAACTTGCTAATCCGTTGGGCTATGTCGGTAATTTTGTCGGTTTCTTCTATAGGTGACGAGAAATGAATAAATAAATATCGTAGGACGTTACACACAGTGCCATCTAGCCCCAAACTAAGCAAAGCTTATACTATGCGAGCCAAATATAGAATGCTGCTCACAGCCCAGTTGGTTCATTGGTAGAATGTCTGCTTTAAGATCTAAAAGGCGTGGGTTCGATTCCCACTCAGGACAAAAACTTTGTGGCATAAATAAATGTTAGTTCTGTGTCTGGGTGTTCTGTATTTATTATAAGTATGTATTTACAAAAAAAAGCATTCAAGTATTAATATCTACATAATTTAATATCTACTATTTTATCATTGACTTTTTATCGCTGGCTCATTGGTAGTATATCTGCCTTGAGCGTGGGCGTGGGTTCGATTCCCACTCAGGGCGAACTTTTTGTGAATAAACAAATGTTTGTTTTGTGTCTGGGTGTTCTGTATGCATTATAAGTATGTATTTACAAAAAAAAAAGTATTTATGTATTCTATCAGTTATCTGACTTCCATAGCACAAGCTTTGCTTAGTTTGGGGTCAGATGGCTCTGTGTCTAATGTCCTGCGATATTTATTTATTTATTTATTTATTTATTTAGAAAGTCAACATAATCCTATCTTATCCTACTAATATTATAAATGCGAAAGTTTGTGAGTATGTTTGTTACTCTTTCAAGCAAAAACTACTGAACGCATTTGGATGAAAATTGGTATGGAGATAGCTGAGACCCTTTTTTTATTTAAGTATTCTGTCAGCTGTCTGGTTCCCATAGTACAAGCTTTGCTTAGTATGGGGCTAGATGGCGCTCTGCTAAAATGTCCTTCAATATTTATTTATTTATAACTGTTTGTTTTTGTGTTTGTATTATTTCCAAAATAAAATCTTTTTCTTTCTTTCAAAACTCTTTTGTTTTGTAACGTTTTTGTAACCGCTTTAGTAAAAATAACTCGTGGAGATAGCGCCTAAAAGAACAAGTAATTTCGGGAATTCAAATTAAAAAGAAGAGGTATGGGTCACGAACAGAGGCCGTATTAGTTTAAAGAGGTATTTTTAATTGTGTTTAACCAAATAAGAGCAGGATATCGGCGTGATAGTCATCGCTACATGCGATGTTGCGTTTTTAGTTTACTTAACTGTTGTGTTGCGTTTATAATTAGCTCTTATGTAAAAAAACTGGTACCGTCTTTTTACCTGACTGCCAAGGGAGGGTTATGTTTTTCGCGCGTATTTACCCAAAACCTCGTAATTAAAATCAAAGAGCGATGTTAAGCAACGATACGGCCCGGCCGGTTCGCACCGAAGGGCGTGGGGCCAAAACCCAACAATGAGCTTGAGCTGCCGATGAAGGAAAACATCGTTAGGAAACCACATGCAACCTAACCCTTAAAACGGCAGCCAAATAATTATATAATAATAATAGCATCGATTTAATAATAATATTGCATCTATTGTAGTTTTGTTGGAAATTTCATCGCGAGCCAAACAATACACCCCTAACTCCCATTAAAAGGTTCGAACATCATATTTTTATGACAACCCTATTCTTCGTATAAGTTTACTTGTGGGGTTAAAAATTATTCATACAGTTTTGAACTCTGTCTATTTCTATATAAAATACAAAATTGTATAAAATCTAAATGTATATAGAGATTTTTACATTTACGCCACTTTCAACTTTACGTTTCTCAGATAGAAACGAAAATTCTTTGATTTGAAATTTGAGTGTAATTTGTACTAGAAGATTAAAATATCAATAATAACTTATTGTTAATTTTCAATTCAATACGATATTAAGTGGTATTATTTTAATATTAGATTTTTTCCGACAGATGTGGTTGAAAAGCTACCGCAGGGCATTTCGATTGTTTGATTTAAATTGATAGATATATTTATAAACATAGCGACCCGCCCCGGCTTCACACAGAAGCAATAATACACATAAACCTTCCTCTTGAATCACTCTGTCTATTGATGGAAACCGCACTAAAATCCGTTGCGTAGTTTATAAGATCTAAGCGTACAGACGGTGGGAAGCGACTTTGTTTTATACCATGACTAGCGGACGCCTCGCGGTTTCACCCGCGTAGTTCTCGTTCCCGTGGGAATATAGAGATTAAAAGTAGCCTATGTCATCCGGGGATAGTGTAGCTTCCCAACGGTAAAAGAATTTTTGAAATCGGTCCAGTAGTCTCGGAGCCTATTCAATACAAACAAACAACTTTTGACCAAAGTAGATGCCAGCATTCTGGTCACCTGAAGCCTCCTCTAAACGTTTACTAAATTAACTCTTCCTTTAATATTTTAAAACGGGACTGTATGCGTCTACGAATGCTCAACTAATCCATTAAAAAGGGTTTAAAAGTCGCTGCAGGAAAGATTGGTGTGAATGCATGCAAATAACTAATTATGCCGCACGATACTGAGGTCCATTCTAAGTGTCGTGCACACGCGACAGCTAGGGATGTGACATCTATCGATCTATCGATACTTTTCTATAAAAAAAAATATAATTACCACACGCGTACGTACACCCCTTTAATTCTCTTATTCACATGAGATTCTATGCGAAAACGCGTATGACGTTTATTTCGTTAAAAGTACAAATAATTAATCAATGACATAATTAGCTCTTAAATAAATTCTCCAGTGACTTTTAATAAAAATAATATATATGTGGGTAATTATAATGCAGCTAGACATACATAGTTTTGGAATGTGATACAGATCTGAAAAATGTGTATTTGTATTGAAATTAATATTAATGTATTCTGTTTTGTGAGTTATGTAATAAATAAATAAATAAATACTACCTAAGCACGAATTATTATTTTTAATGACATGGGGGGTGGGGGGAGCTGAATTGTGATAAGGTCACTAATCCCACTAATATTATAAATGTGAAAGTTTGGATGGATGGATATTTGTTACTGTTTCACGCAAAAACTACTGAAAGGATTTGGATGAAGTTTGCTATGGAGGTAGCTGAGACCCTGGATTAGAACATAGGCTACTTTTTATCCCGAAAACATGTAGCGGGTAACACCGAGGGGTGCAGCTAGTAGATAAATAAATAAATACTACCAATGCACTTTAGATTGGTCTTTGTTGCGCTAATTTTTGATGACATGGGGGATGGGGCGGGGGGAGGAGGGAGCTGAATTGTAATAAGGTCAGCAATGTCAAATAAATTATGGTGTTTGTTTATTTACCTCGTTACTGGCACACCTAAGCACACTTCTACTTGTTTTTAAATCCTTTCGATATTTAGAAGGTATGAGGAGATCAGTTTTACCGAAAAGGCCGCTATTTATTTTTATTTATTGTTCATCGACTAACTAATTCGGCACAACATGCCAATTACAATTTAAAAAAAAACATTATTTGTAAATTTTTTTTTTCCTTCTAATGATGTATCTGTTTTTTGTTAGATACCTCATTGTTATTACAATCTAGCCTAGTTGAGACTAATAAGTAATTTTAATATAACTTAAATTGCTAAGTAGAATATAATTGAAGAATGCGTCCATCGACACTTTTCTTACTGTCTCTATTAAGGGGAAGACACTTTGTTCATGTGTTCTATAATATGTAGTACTCACTGCACTGACATTACTAACTTAATACACTAACTCAAAAGGTTTTGTCCTTTTTAGTCTTCTTACTATATCCGTGCTGCCGAGGAGCTGGATAGCCTCGACATTCACATGTTGATGAAGTCTATTTTCATGGGCTTCAGCGTAATTTTTAATGATGGTTGCGACCATGTTGCATGCAATTGTAAAATTATGTACACTACTCTGCGTTATTGCGCATTTGTGATGCATATCACAAAGCATCGATACTAATCATTTTGATTTAACACTCTTTTATTCGATTTTTACTAAAATTCTTTTTAAGTAATCGATACTAATCATTTCAGTATTTTTCTACACCCTAGTTCTACAAGTACATAGATACTTCGTGAGTTGTATGTACCTAGAGGAGTTTTGGCGGGAACGCGGGAAGAGTCGTGTCGCTTCGTTGTATTTTTTTCCAAAACTAGTGTTTTGTCGAGTGTTTATGCATAAAAATGGTGGTGTTTTATTCATAAAGTGCCGAATTACAAGCGCGAGTGTGGGAAAATGATATAATGTGGTGTTTTGAAACATGAGTTTTCGTGTTGCTTCCAAAACTCCATCGAAGCTTTATAGTAAAGTTGCCACTACTTTACTAAAGCATGACTGGAATTAACTGACATGAACTGGACTTGACAAAGACGACTTTGACGATAACTATAGCTAAGATACAGTAGAAATAACACTTAAGACAAGGCAGTATGGCTCTATAGCTTTAGCCTGCCCGAAGGGGCAAATTATTAAAAAAAAAAAAAAATAGATACTTCGTCATCGATGTCAACTCACTTTCTTATTCGTTATTTTACTAAAATTCTTTGTAATCGAAACTAATCATTTTAGGACTTTTCTACTCCCTAGTCATAGTCATCGTTATTAACACACTTTTCATTCGTTCCATATTAAAAATGTTAGTAATCGATACTAATCATCGATTCATATCACCTACTCATAAATTGTTATTCCAGGTCCTAGGTACAAGGTTCATAAACTACAGAGGCGATGTCGTGGGCACGCTTCGACGATATAATAGTGTTGAGCATTCAAATTGTCGATTATTGGAAGGTAGACAAAGGATGTTGAACGTCATAAACAGTGCACGTTGATGTTAGTGATGGGACAGTGACGACAGAAATGTTAAATGAAATAAATAAATATTAAAAAAGTTGTCATAAAAACAAGCTTTTATATGTGCAGCCAGGTAATGGTGCAATTTAAAGCGGGTCATTAAAATTTGATGTGAATACAAAATTGCGTGTTTATTTATGCTGTTGACAGTTGAAGAGCTCTTTAGTCTGAAGGTGATCCCAGAGTATTTCATAGCAGAGCAGAGCAGTTCATAGGTTAGTGCGCGGCGCTGTTGCATTTCACCAGAATTCATTTGGTGGGAAACATATCTCCTTAGTTTACTTATTAAAAAGTTATGTTACTTTAGAATAGAATACAATACAACTTGCAATCAAGCATTAAATACATATGAAAAAACAGAAACAACACAAATTAGCGGTAATACAACGGTGTCGTTATCGCCTAAAGCGATTTCTTCCAGGCAACCTTGGATGGATAGGTAAGAAAGTACAGCTAATCTGGTTGGCGGTGTAAAAATAAATAAATAAAGTAACAACAATACTTTAAATTAATCAATAAATATCGTAGGACATTACACACAGCGCCATCTGACCCCAAACTAAGCAAAGTTTGTATAGTGGAAGATAGATAACTGATAGAATACTTAAATACTTTTTTTGTACATAGGTACATAACACCCAGACACAAAACAAAATGTGTGGGAATCGAACCCATTTTGTAATGTACGGCTCCGGCTCCGGTTCGTTTCTGGTGCAGAGGTTGGCTATTGCCGTTCAGCGCGGGAATGCGGCGAGTGTGATGGTCACCTTCGCACCGGAAAAGGTCAGGGGCGGGTTATTTTAGTTTAATAAAAAATTTGACATATTGATGATTTTACAATAAAATACATAAATTATTTTTTTTAAATGTGAAAGTATTATCATTTATTATTGACAGGCTAGGTGTTTGACCACACCTCACCAGATGTTAAGTGAAGGTGTGGTCGAAGATGGTAAAGCACACCTTGCCTGGACTGGTTAGGTTTAATTTATTAAATTAAATCTAACCAGTTTAGATAGGACCACCTTTTTTTTAAACCTGAGAGATTGGATCTATCTACGTCAGTGCTTGAAATATAACTAATATCGATATGTCTTCGCGAATTTATCGACATTGTCCCATCCTTTCCTTCTTCACAGCAGAAATAAGAACACGGCTGCAACAGGCTGTCCAGTTTTTTTTTTCTATTTTCCGGTGGGGCGGGTTAAGTACGATCTTCATAGCTTTATGCGGTATTATGCGGGATTTAGTATTTAAATAACGCCTTCTAAAGATGCAGGGAAATGGGAACTGAGATTTATAAAAGGTTCCACTGTTGTTTTTTTATCAATGTGGATGACATTTATAAACTTATAAACTATAAACTTATCAATAGTTATGTGTTATTTACTTTGTTCAAATTAAATAATAATAAATATTTTTTTATGTTTTATAATTAACTTCTTGAGTTAAGTCTGTCTACTTTTAAAACTAAAGCAAATAAACTTTATTATTGGTGGCATATTCAACTGTAAGTCTGTCTTGTTTAAACTCATAAATCAACTTATAAAACTTACTATTTATTTTTGTAGGAAATACACTCAACTCGGATTTGGTCTAGGTTCAATTAAACAATAGCAACTTCACATTAACAGCGTCCGACACAAACTGACATCAGTCGGTGTTTGAACAAAGAATAGAATAGAATATAACTTTATTATACACCAGAAACACAGACTGTGAAAGACTGTGTGAGAAACACATAAAAATGAAAAAGACCGATATTGTGTAAAGGTGGTCTATTGACGCAATTATGATGTTTTTCCAAATTCATATCATAGATGGCATTAAAAGAAGTCTGCGTCTATACGTAACTCATTTTTGACCTAACTCCTAATCGGTCAGTATTTGATTATGCGTGCGATAAATTAAAAAGTGGTCAAATTCCAGTCTTGGTCAAGTCCAGTCCGTGCCAGGCATTTAGTAAAGTAGTGGCGACTTTACTATAAGCTTCGATGGAGTTTTGGAAGCTATTTTTTATGAAGTATAGGCTTGCGTTTGATCGCCATCTCTCCTGATGTTAAGTGAAGACGCGGTCTACGATGGAGCACGCTCGCTTAGAAGATACCCAGATTGAATAGTCATGTTTTACCACATTATATCACTTTCCCACACTCGCGTTTGTAATTCGGCGCTTTATGAATAAAAACCAGTATTTCTATACATAAACACTCGAAAAAACACACGACGTTTGCGTCGTTCCCGCTAAAACTCAACCTTTATGTCCAATGAAGTAATGTTTTTTTTAGTGGTCAGGGATTTTTAAACGGTTTCATTTAGCTTGCCATGTTTGTTGTTGATGTTTTTGGGTCCAATTTTATCATTGAAATTGTACCCCCTTCCTGTTGGCATATCTATCTGAAATTTGTTACGTACCGTCAGTTCTGATGACAATACATAATTTTCAACAAAACCGTTTGACTTAAAATTAAAAAAAAGCTTTAAAATATTAGATATCTGGTTCCTATAGTACAAGCTGTGATAAGTTTGGGGCTAGATGGCGCTGTGTGAAATATCCTACGATATTTATTTATTTAATTAAGAAAGAAACAATGGGGAAAGAAAGAGTCTTCTTATCTTCTGTGCTAACGTATAAATCACCTAGCGCTGCCAGAATGGCTCGTGTAATTAAATCTATATAGATATAGAAATGTGACAGAAATGAACATAGTCGAAAGTTGATTCTCATTGCATTCATTACGTTGCCTTGTGGAACAGAGTTATATGTATTTCCCGTGAACTACCAATTTGGATGTCTTCAAATCCAGAGTAAACTGGTTTCTTCTGTAAGCGTGCGTCATCTTAGACCGCATCTTGCTTAATCGGGCAAGGTATGGTCAAAAGCAAACCTTTTAAATAGAAAAAAGGTAAAGTGGTGTAATCAATGGCGTAACGTAAATTTCTGGTCCTTGGAGCTACATGCTATCTTAGTTAAGTAATATTCAATGTAATTTGAGGAAAAACAAAATGTGTTTTAAGATAATGTAGAGCTAAGCAAAACTAAGTTTTTGTCTTAATTTTACTGCAAATTTTAATAAGAACGAAACGCACTCTTTCCCTGTCCATGTCCATTGTAGTAGTACCCAGGACTTTGAGTAACTAAACAAATTTTTGTTTTACTTTTGCAGGATAACTCATTTTTAATATAATATCTACTATATATCTAGGATACCCTACTATAGTTTCAGCCACATCCAGCGACCTTTTTCAAGGAATCAAGGCAGAAAAACGAAGTTTTCTCAAGGACTCTGTAACGTTCAAGTTAGGTTAGGTGAAATAATTGTTAAAGTTCGAGATATTTTTTTATTCTCGCACATAAATATGTTTATCGCGGTAAGTCAAGGCTTTGCAAAAATGGATAACACACAACATGCAAAAAAAATGTACTACTTAGTACATAGTCCATCTTCACTTGGTGGTAGATCTCCTTAGCAGGAGGTCATCTAGGTAGGTACACCGCAGTACCAGATATTCTGCCGCCAAGCAGTAGTATGTAAACATTACTGTGTTCCGGTTTGAAGGGTACTGCAGCTAGCGAAATTAGTATGCTGTTGAGACTAACCATCGAAAGTCTTAAAGTAATGAGCACCAAAGCAGCGATGCCTTAGACTTTGTTTTGTTACTCAAAGTTCTGTGTATCGCTGCAATGGTCATGGACAGGCGTTATCTCTTACCATCAGGAGAGCGTCTAGTTCGTCTCATTATTTTTCACATAAAAAAAAAAAATCTACAGTGATACCTATCACTGTAGATTTTGTACATCTTGCCGAGTACTTTTTCCTGTCTTTTTTGTAGATACGTTAAAACAAAGGCCATTTCTAATAAATCCTAACTCTTCGCCTCCTTTACACAGCTCCCGTTTCTGAGGCGTCCTTAAAGGAATGTTTCTATAATTATTTAGGCTCGAGTTAATTTCACGCCTCGCTTGTATCAATTAAAACTTATTTTAATTAGCGATTGTTGCCAAAATATATCTCAGAATGTTTTGTTTGTAATATAGATAAAATAAATAACGAAGAGTACTTAGGAGCTGGCAGAAGTTTTTGGCGGAAACTGGAAAAATCATTACCAAAACCATATTATTTACCAAAACTTGTAATTTTTGAATAAATTACTGAAGTACATTTGTTTATGTAGAAAAGTGATATCAAGTGGTGAAATGACATTTTCGTGTTGCTACCAGAACTCCATCAATGCGTAAAATCACTAATTCAGGACTCGAATTTGACTTGCTCTGTGTGACTTTGACTTCTTTAACTTTATTTATCACTAGCGGACGCCTCGCGGTTTCACCCGTTTCCAGTTCCCGTGGGAATACAGGGATAAAAAGTAGCCTATGTCAGCCGGGGATAGTGTAGCTTTCCAACGGCGAAAGATTTAAGAAAGTAGTTTCGGAGCTTATTCAATACAAACAAACAATCAAATCTTTCCTCTTTATTATAGTATAGATAGATAATACTGAATGTTTATTTTCACTGTATTAATTGATGGAGGATTTTGGTAAATTAGTTAAATTTAATAGACTTGAAAATATTGAAATACTTTACATTTACAAATGTACAGAGTACAATGCCAAAAACATAGTAGATCAATGTTTTGTCTATGGGACAAGGAAGAATGAGGTCCATTGAGATATCAAAGGTTCTGTTGCGTACCTATAAAAAGGAGCGTTTAATTAATGGGTCTGGACTAGTTAGTGTTTGCTTTTTTTGTCTCTGTGCCTTTTAAAACGTTCCTTTTAAACAGTTTATTACACACAAAATAATTAATTACTAGCTCTGAATATGTTCAAAATTTACAAAGCTTGCAAAATGATGTCCACTCAAATTTAATTAATATACATTTATGCCATTGACGCAAAACAAGGCTTTCCAAATAAGCATGTTTATTATGTATCGGTAGTTCAGCTCAATTTAATTATAAATGGTCAAAATTTAGACGCAGTTTACCGAACCAGGGTTTACCAAACGGTCTAATTTATCTGGAATGAATGAATTAATGCATTAGAATTTATTGGTCTTATAATACTTTAAATTAACATCAAGTAACGTCATACGAGAAATTCGCAATCTCATAAATTCGTTTAATTAATAAAAGGGATTATATTTATTTATTTGCATGCCCGTATTTTAGGTATTTTTTTCTGTGCGCAGACAATGTCCGGGCAGTTAGACTGGGCCTATAACCTGCTCCTTTGACGAATTAAAATTAATAAAAAAAAATACATAAGTTTATTGTGGCCAATTTCCGGTTTAAACATTTATTACACATTAGTGCATGTATGCACTGTCCTGAAACCTCATTTGGTAGTAGTATTTGGTCTACATGACTTCGTCTTCGTGACGTCAGCTTCATGAGCTCTCCGGTGTTGGTTCAGTTCCCACTCAGCGTAGTCATATACGTACATATGTACGCATGTTACATGTGTCTGGGTGTTCTGTATATGTATTTTTCTTTACTGAAAATAGTAAGTATTCTATTGTCTAGTAACTATAGCGAAAGTTTTGCTTAGTTTAGGGCTAGATGGCGCTATGTGAAATATCAGGTGGTACTTCCTTGGTGGTAGATCTCCTTAGCAGGAGGTCGTCTAGGTAGGTACCACCGCAGTACCAGTTATTCTGCCGCTAAGCAGTAGTGTGTAAACATTACTGTGTTCCGATTTGAAGGGTACTTACTGGGCTGTTGAGACTAACTCTATCAAAAGTCTCAAAGTAATGAGCGCCAAAGTAGTGATGCCCTGGATTTTGTTGTGTTACTTAAAGTTCTATGTATCGCTGCGATGGTCATAGACAGGCGTTATCTCTTACCATGAGGAGAGCGTCTCGTTCGTCTCATTACTTTTCACGTAAAAAAAAAATCCTCAGATTTCATTTCGAAAAAAATATACATGCTAATAATGTTTTTATCTCACGCTGTAACTTTTTACCATTATCCACTCTAAACTACCAAATAAACTAACAACGCAATCAATTAAAAGATATTATCTGGAACATATTTCAGCTAAAAACCGAATCGAAAACCTTTCACACTGGGCCGATCAGTCAGCACATTCGCTCTATTAAAAACAGCCAAAATACCTCCAATGGAATTGCTACAAATTAATTTCAATTTGCTAATTGAAGACTGGTCTAATTCGCAATGGATTACGCGTTTGTAGTGTTATTTTTTATTTTTTTATTTAAAATAAGTTTCGCGTTTGACCATACTCTGCCTGATGTGATGCAGTAGTGTGGTCTAAGATGAAGCACGCTTACGAAAAAACCTATTCACTCTAGATTTGAAGACACCCATATACCTAACAGGGAACACGGACTCCGGCAGAGTTCCACAACCTCACTGTGCGAATGAAAAATGTGAAATCAAAACACTTTGTGCGAGCATGGGGGACATCCACCTTGTACGGATGACGTTTTGGTCGCGTTTGTCTGGCCGGCTGGTAAAAGAAAGGTGTAAATTTATTAAGTGTTCTATGACGATTGCGTAATTTATATATTTATTTATGACATGTAAGCTTCTGCCATCTCGCCTGATGTTGAGCGAAGACAAAACGCATTTTTCATACGCACATCGAGGATGTGGAACTCTTTTACCCGCGAAGTATAATTTAAGTGTCTTCAAATCTAGAGTAAACAGGGGTTTTTTTCTAGGTAAGCGTGCTTCATCTTAGACTGTATCATGCTTACCAAAAGCGAACCCATTTCGTATTAAAAAAAAAACAGGATGGTGGCACGATGTTTAAAGTTACCATTCCAACTCTTTTTTTTTTATGGTTGACAGGCTAGGTATTTGACTAATGCTCACCTGATGTTAAATGACGGTGTGGTCGAAGATGGTAAAGCACACCTAGCCTAGAATGGAACTGGCTCACGAGTGAGGCTGCCGGAACTCACTGTTAGATGCTTGGCGGCATATTTTCAACTTGAGGATGGTAGCTAGCCAGCCGAGTACTAGAAAGTACCCTACCACCATACTATGGTTTCCTCACGATGTTTTCCTTCACCGGCATATCAAGCTCATCGTTGAGGTTTGAACCCACGCCCTTCGGCATGCGAACCGACCGCGCTAACCACTGAGCTAGCATCGCTACAAATCAACTCAATTTCGATTTCAAGTTGGTCAGTTCGTTCTAGCCACCAGCTGAAAAACTATCAAGGAACATGACGAAGCAATTAAAGCGCTGCGTTCGCTTTGTTTTGCTCGCACCGTTTCCGAGTGAAAATCGTTTTGTTTAGAAATGAGACGATTGGTATCGATATAACTTAAAAGATAATAATAATAATAACATAACTCTTTATTGTATACACCAAATTACAAAAAAATATATAAAAATAAAGACTTAAAACTAATGTAACAATTGGCGGCCTTATCGCTAAAAGCGATCTCTTCCAGGCAACCATAACACGGAAAAATATTCTAAACTAAGGACGGGGTGTGTCGATAAGAAAAAAAAAATTGATAAAAAGAAAAAAGATTAAATAAAATAAAAAACATTTTAACCATAATACATAAGCATATACATATATATATATATACCTAAATATATTATAAAATAACAATACTTAAATATCTTATGTAATATACACTTATAGACATACATAAATACGTATAGATATACATTTACATAAACTATACAATATACATAAACATTAAACATATAAGAAGAAGACAGCGAATTACAATTTTAATAGATGCAGCTTAACTTTACTTTTGAAAGCGTCGAGCGTTTGACTCCTCTGTATTTCTACAGGGAGCTCGTTCCATAACTTGACAGCTTTCACAGTAAAAGAGGAGCTATAGAAGGAAGTTTTATGTATAGGAGTAAAAGATAAAAAAAAATAAAAATATAACTAGCTGCGCCCCGCGGTGTTACCCGCTACACGTTTTCAAGATAAAAAGTAGCCTATGTCTTAATCCAGGGTCTCAGCTACCTCCATACCAAATTTCATTATGAATCCGTTCAGTAGTTTTTGTGTGAAAGAGTAACAAACATCCATCCATCCAAACTTTCACATTTACAATATTGGTAGGATTGGGATATTGGGATGACATTTCTTGACTTGACTGCTCTGTTGGCTCATTAGTAGTGTATCTTCTTCAAGAGCTGTAGGGTGTGGATTTGATTCCTACCCAGGACTAACAATAATGAACATAAGTATTTGTTCTCTGGGTGTTCTGTATGTATTTCTATTTATAGGATTATTTATGTAAAACGTAATGAGACGAACTAGACGCTCTCCTGTTGGTAAGATATAAACGCCTGTCCATGACCATGACAGTGACACTTACAGGGGCACGTCTGATCTACATTTTAAAATTTAGGAAATTAAATAAATAAATATTGTAGGACATTACACACAGCGCCCCCTGACCCCAAACTAAGCAAAGCAATGAAACTCAGATAACTGATATAATACTTAATTACTTTTTTTAGTAGTATAGAGTTTTAAAATATCATATGCTATCCCATACGTATCTCTTTTAAAACAAGGGCCCATTTCGCCCAAACCGGTGTTATCGATGAAAAAAGTCGATAAATTGAATCTAACATTGATCCCATATCGATATAAGTTTCATCCCTAATAAAGTGGCGAGGGGTCAGTTATATTGGCAATCAAGCGGCTTTAGTGCCGTTTGGCGTTACCCGTTTTTAGGCGCAGAACAAAATAATTTGATTTTAAACTGATCACTTGGGCGTGTCTGAATGGAGTACGGCTTTTTTTATGTAACAAGCGAATGAAGTGGTCACCGGATCCCTATGTGTCCATGACCATTGCAGCGGTACTCAGAACGATCCTACTAACATTATAAATGTAAAAGTTTTTTGTGTGATTGTTAACTAAAACATGCAAAAACGGCTGAACGGATTTGGATGAAATTTTGCACATATAGTATACTACCTAGATTAACATATAGTAAATGAAAAATGTAAAGTTCCTGTGGAAGTATCGAAAAACGAACGAACGATGTTACAATTTTTTAAATTTTTTTTTATGCCACAGGTGGCAATCAAGCTGACGGGTTGCCTGATGTTAAGCAATCACCGTCGCCTATAGATATCTGCAATACCAGGGGTACTACAAATACGTAATTACTTAACTACTCACAATGTCAATATGAGAATAAAAATTAAAATCAAATAAATGAACACTTGGCAACGAATGAACAGATAAAGATATCAAAACTTACAATTGTACACAGCCGTGTTACCCGCTACATGTTTTTGAGGTAAAAATTAGACTATGTGTTAATCCAGGGTCTCAGCTACCTCCATGGCAAATTTCATACAAATCCGTTCAGTAGTTTTTGCGTGAAAGAGTAACAAACTTTCGCATATATAATATTAGTAGGATAGGATAGGATTCTTATTCTTATTCTTATTCGAAGTGGGGGCGATAAGTCCTGCACTGACGTCCCGCTTGGGGTGGATTGTGCATTTCCCCCCGCCAGCGTTTACCCGAGCCAACCCAGCTCCTTGAAGTATCGGAGCGAGGCTCTGGGCCGCTGGCATAGTAGCTCCAGTGATTTAGGTGACAAGTTCAATGATGATGACATGAATGATAGCGAAGCAGTTTCATGCAGCTTAGTAGCAACTCTAGTACCTTCTGTGGCTTTGCAATGCAAAAGCACATGCTCTACAGTTTCATTTTCTTGCAAGCAGCCACGACATAGCGGACTATCCGTGGCTCCTAGTTTAAAGAGGTGACTATTCAAGTTGCAATGACCGGTTATGAGGCCTACTAAGAGACGAAGGTCCTACTAAGAGACGAAGGTGGATAGGATAGGATTATGTCTTTTGACTTTCTGTGAGCAGCATTTTACATCTGGTTCCCATAGTACAAGCTTCGCTTAGTTTGAAGCTATTTTTTTATTTTTTTCAATGTAAAAAGTTATGAGACGAACGATTCGCTCTCCTGATGGTAAGAGATAACCTGCCCATGACCATTGCAGCGATACACAGAACTTTGAGTAACAAAACAAAGTCCAGGGCATCGCTGCTTTGGCGCTCATTACTTTGAGACTTTCGATGGTTAGTCTCAACAGCCCAGTAATTTCGCTAGCTGCAGTACCCTTCGAACCCGAACACAGTAATGTTTACACACTACTGCTTTGCGGCAGAATATCTGGTGCTGCGGTGGTACCTACCTAGACGACCTCCTGCTAAGGAGATCTACCACCAAGTAAACCTATCCACCACCAAGCGATCTACCACCAAGCTAGATGGCATACAAATCCGTTCAGTAGTTTTTGCGTGAAAAAGTAACAAACATCCATCCAAACTTTCACATTTATAATATTAGTGGGATAGTTAATAAACAGACGTCAAATCACGCTAGGATTTCACACATTTCATTCGTCTCTCTATTCAATAAACCACAAATTTTACGAAGCGATTAATTAAAACTTATTCCAACGAAACATCTACAAGTTAAAGAACTTCATACAATTTTCAGTCGAATAAATCGGTTCAGTTGAAATCCACTCGAGTCACCATCAATCTTGCTTTGAGCACTTCTAAATCATTATAAGTTTTCATATTAATTAATTGTGAACTGTGTGCTGCTTTTGTTTTCAACCGACACTGAAAAGGAGAAGGGTTTTCAGCTTGGCATTTCTCTGAGGGATCGGATCCGAAACGAAGTAATTCGCCAGAGAACTAAAGTCATTGACATAGCTCAGCGTATTAACAAGCTGAAGTGGCAATGGGCTGGACATATCTGTCGCAGAACCGATAACCGCTGGGGTAGACGTGTTCTAGAGTGGAGACCGCGTATTGGCAAGCGTAGCGTAGGACGCCCTGAGACTCGATGGAGTGACGATATACGTAGGACAGCTGGCGGTGGATGGAAGCGAAAAGCCGAAGATCGGGCTGAGTGGCGTGCCTTTGGAGAGGCCTATGTCCAGCAGTGGACTAGTATAGGCTGATGATGATGATGATCATCTTGATCCGTGTTTTTAACCGACTCCAAAAAGGATGGAATTCTCAATTCGATTGTATGTTTTTTTTTGTGTGTATGTTACGCGATCATTCCGCCAATTTTGAATTGATTTTGATGATTATTTTTTTGCTTGGTAGATCATACTTTAGAGGTGATCCCATATAAATTTTATCGAAATCGATAAAGCGGTTAAAAAATCAACAAAACATCAAAACAACAAATTGTATACATCGATGATATTTTCGTTTCCTCCGAAACCTCGCTGTTTCATTGGAGCAGCGCGTTTAGTTGGCCTAAAGGTCATGGAGTCGGGTTTTTTAAATTGTTAATTTTATATATTATTTGGTAACTACTACACAGGGACGCCTGTCCATAGTGTCCATGACCATTGCAGCGACATACAACACTGAGTAGCAAAACAACCACTGAGCTATAGGTACTACTAGTTAAAATAAAATGCTTAACTATCTACTCACGAGTTACTCCACGAAGCGTCACCTTCGTGGAGTAACTCGTGCGTTGCTGTTGCGCTTATGTAGACGTATATCGTCACTCCATCAAGTCACAAGGCGTCCTACTAAACATTAAAATTTGCTAATAACTTGTATTGTTTTTAACGATTTCCGATATATATCTATCACCAACAGCAAGTCATCAAAGTATTTTTGATCCGAACAACCTCGATATAAGATATACCTCGGAAAATCTCATGGGTATTACAAAATCACAATACAAACCGATTAGATATCCCATAAACGTTTTACATCGCGATGTTCGGTGTTACGCCACAAATCGACCTAGTTTCGGAATTAAACCACGAACCCGCTGTACTAAATTTACAGCTCGGAACCTACAAGTGAAAAGATTTTTCGTAACCGACTTCAAAAAAATAAGAGGTTAGCAATTCGTCGCAATTTTTTTTAAATTAATGTCTGTTACTCGAAACCGCCTGATCCGATTAGGAAAATTCTCTTTTAGTTTCAAAGGGATGGATCTAACTGTTTGTTCGTGTTCACGTTGCAAATAAAATCTTTTTCTTTCTTTCTTTCAAAGTCGAAGATCGGGCTGAGAAGAGGCCTATGTCCAGCAGTAGACTTCGATAGGCTGATGATGATGATGATGATGACTAGAGGGAAAAATAGTTAATTATAATAATGTTTCGTAAAGCCGGCCCTGGCTAGCCAGTTTTCCTGTAGTTTTTCCATCGGGACCGCGGTTTAACGATAGCACAAATATTTACAGTAACCGCCAGTAAATTAGGTTAATCGACCTTTTATAGAATAGTGTTTTGGCACGAACTTGCGTACTTCAGTTAATTTTTTGTTTATATACCAAAATGGTTAAGTACTTACCGAATTCTACGTACTATAGAACTCAGATTAATACAGTCTGAGCTATAGAAGAAATCTTCATAAGAAAAAAATGTAAATATAACGGTCTCAGATAACGGTAAACCAATCTGCGTGGTTTTTGTGACAGCTCGGAAATTGTGAAAAGTCTTCTGCTTTTTTTTTCTTTTGTTTTGGCGTCGCATTTTTAGCATTTGCCATTGTCAAGTGTTCTATATTTTTAAGTTTCATGAGTTAAATAAGCCTCCTCGTAGCCAGTAGCCGTAAGTCCAGGAATGCTTTAGTAAAGTAGTGGCGGATTTACTATAAAGCTTCGATGGAGTTTTGAAAGCAAAATGAAAAGTCATGTTTCACCACATTATATCATTTCCCCACACTCGCGCCTGTAATTCGGCACTTTATGAATAAAACACCGCCATTATTAAGCACAAACACTAGACAAAACACTAATTTTGGAAAAAAATACAACGGGGCGACACGACTCTCCGCGTTCCCGCCTAAAACTCAATCTGCTTTCATTTGGTCAAAGATAAAGTTTTTTATTTCCTAATTTCTAATGATGAAAAAGTTATCCATAACAACGACTATTCGGCCTAGTGCACCCCAAGTTTATTTTCCCTAGGATATACTGACGGAAAAGACTAAATACACAAACTTTTCAAACCTCCATTGAAGCTCGTAATAAAAACGCTACTTTTTACTAGAACATCACTGGACTCCAATATTATTTACTGTGCGTAATCATGACTGTGAATTACGTATTATTATTATTTATTACACACAATTTTTCATAAAATACTTTAAAATATGGAAATACTTGGACACTGGCAAAATGCACAACAGTACGATACCAGAAACAAAAAAAAATGCGCAGACTGTGACGCCAAAAATACTCGCGCTGTCACCAACGCCAATTCAAATGTCACTCACTTTATTTTCTCTATCATTAATCGATGGTCCCTAAGTAAAGTATCGAATTTGCAAAACTGCAATTTTTTTTTATTACATTATTAAACTATCAATAAAAGTAATTTTGTTAAACCGAGATCAAAAATTTAAAAAATAATTGTTTACACGTTTTTTAGAAACGTATTATATCGAAACGTAATAACCTATCCGGCGTATAACAACGAATGTTAACTTTCGAGAGTTTACGCCGCGTCGTCGAGTGTTCGAAACGGACGAAACTACCCCTATCGCGAGTTTACGTCGCAGTGCGTGCGCGCTCGCCTTTGCGACCACGTAATAATGGTCTTATAGGTATTTTATTAACGTTTTTTTCTAGATATATTGATATATAATTAAAATACTGTATGATAAGTCATTTACCCTTAAAAATGTATTCAAGATCGAGGAAAATTGTTGAATTAGTGCAAATAAACAGTGAGAATGAACAAAACAAAACTTTGACACATAATTAGTTATTTTGAATGCGGGTAAGTTACAGTACTTTAATTACTTTTATTTAGCTAACACGTAATTGTATCATAAATAAATAAGGCTGTTTTTTATTTTAAAAAGTATAGTTTACCTAAATTATGTATTATTAATAGATCATACTTGCATTAACAAAGTTTCCCGCGTAATATATCGAATCGGGTAGATTCGATTGCTTATGTCGGGTTTTCATATTCTTAATAGTAAGAAAGTGGCAGTTCCGATTATGTACGTGGTTTTCTCATATGGTATTTCTATCGAAAGTGACAATTTCGATACTTTACGTGGTATTACAAATTCAAATCTATATCGAAAGTGGCACTTTCGATTCTATTGGATGAATTTTATTAATTTTTTTATTAAGATTCGATAAAAGTACTCATATAAAAATGAAACTACTTACTTTTTTGTTTATTTTAGTTATTTATTTTATTTTTTTCTGTAAGTAATAAAGCTGGATTATTTAAAATGAAATTAATTTTATAATTATTTAATGTACCTTTTACGTTTTTTAGGGTCACTGCTACCCACGAATTGCGCCTTCAATGAGTCTGATTGGAATAATTTAAAGGAGTTGGTGGATGATGAACTCTCCTCGAATAGAAATTTAGCATAAGAGGAATGCCACAGTTTCATCATCTCATCCGTGAGATTATGCATGACGGTTATCATTGAAAACAGTGACCGAAATTAATCTATTTTGATAAAAATCTAACAGTGACCAAATTTTGATTTCGGGTTCCCCATACAAGACATTGGGTACTATCTTTACCTCAAGTCAAATTAAACGTTAACGTTATCGGATAATAGGGGCAAACACTCAAATCATCCAAACGTAGTCGATTTTGCAGTGATTAAAAGTGTCATAGTTTTTTAACAACTCATCTCCGACAAAGAAAGAGACTCATGTTAAATACTTAAAACATAAGACAATAGCTAGAGAGATAAAGAATGACAAATAGCATTTCACAGAATCACCAGAAATTGTGTGTGACTTGACTTTGACTTTCCGTAGGTAAACTTTCTGTGTTTAACTTTAACGTTCTCGATGTAGCTTTAAAAGAAGGTTCATAGGACGGACATACGAAGGACGGAATGTACCGTTAAAAGAGGAGCTAACGAAGTAAGTAGCTGTTTGATGCATTTTGTAAACGCAAAGATCAATCAGAGTGCTAAGAAAATCTTATTTTGATCCGATAATAATTGTACGGGCCAGAATATGAATAGAGTCGTATATTCGTTGGGCATGTACTTCTCAAAACGTTTTGGCGTAGATATTACTCATCGTTTCTTAGAACACGGCCATAGTCAGAATGAGGGCGATAGTGTACATGCCTTCACAGAGAGAAAATCTAAAAGAAAATTAATTTACACTCCTGACCAATGGCACGCATTAGTACGATGGGCAAAAGATTATGGGAAACCTTACAACGTAGTAAAAGTAACCGAGAGTGATTTTTATGATTTTAAAGTTTTATTATACAACACAAATTGGAATAAAGATTATAGAAATGAAAATGTGAAGTATGTATTTTAAATACGATCTGAAGGATGATAATTTCTGTGTTAATACTACTGTAGAAACAAGAAATTGCTAAAAGAGAAAATGTCAGTCTACCGAGTTAAAAAATTTTATTCGGATTCACTAGCTTAACCAGTACAACAATATAAAAAAAATCATTTCTTTATATCATTCAAGTGCAATACCCAAAGAATACCATAGGTTCTAGGTTATTGTTTTTGCGTAACGAGTTTTACTATTTTTGTTTTGTATAAGTAATGCTTTGTTAATAATTATGATCTCATTCTAAAATTCTAAAAAGTTCCTATTATTTTATCTTATTAAGTACTCACAGTTTGCATCCTACTAATATTATAAATGTGATGTGTGGATGGATGGATGTATGTGGATGTTCGTTACCCTTTCACGCAAAAACTACTGAACGGGTTTGGACGAAATTTGATATGCAGGTAGCTGAAACCCTGGATTAACACATAGGCTATTTTAATCCCAAAGACATGTAGCGGGTAACAACGCGGGGTGCAGCTAGCTTGTTATAACTTAAGTGAAATTAATTGAAATTTATAGTATATACTATGTAATACAAGTAAACTAATACTATGGAAATATATACTATGTATTCTTTAGTAATACAATGAATACGTGATCTCAGTTTTTTACAGTTAGTTAAGGTAACAAAGACTGATTTTAAATACTTGTTGTAATATTTAGATTAACCATTTATATTTTTTTCAATTTGTAATACATTTATATTAATTTATGTTACTTGTTTTCGAGTTATTTTATTAAAAAAATAATTGTGAGTACAAGCAATCTACGAAATAAATAATCGAATGTGACACTTTCACTAAAATATTCCTGACATAAACCAACGTAGAATATCGAAATAGGCAGATCCGATACATTTGTGTTCATGCGGTTCCCTGTAAACAATCGAAAGTACCAGTTTCGATTCATAAAGCAAGTTGAGTTACGGACTATACTATCGATACTGAGTTTTCTCGAAAACTATTCATAATTATTGATTTTTGCTGCGACGTTTTGTTCGTAATCCCAAAACACCCGTGAATCCAACTTTTTATGAAGATCTAATCATTAATGTCAAAGTTATGCAAAAAATAAACTTCAAATCGCTCTCCTGTAAAGTAGCATTTTTCACTTTCGATACTTTACTTAGGGACCATCGATTTGCGCATGGGATAAGTTATCTCATTAAATTGTATCCTTATTCCAGAGGCAATAAGTCTCGAATTATCATAAATCTGTCGGTGTGGTTAATAAGGCGAGACCCCATAATAGCGCCACATGCTCAGTTTGCTTCACTCAGACCGAATAATTTGATACACACCGCATTATAGCAAGCCCACGACTGGCTATGAGTACACGTGTACCCGATAGCTCTCTAACATGTATATATATATATATATATATATATATATATATATATATATATATATATAAATCTATCTATATCCACATAATAAACCTGTATGCTTAGAGGAATTATATGCCTAGAGAGAGTCTCGTACTGTTTATGACCGAAAAACAACATGCCACTTTTGTTTTTTTTTTAATAATTTATTCTGGCCATGGATGAGCCACTTTTGTTATACTAGTGTGTTGCCAGGTACGTCTGACATTCGCGTCGCGTCGTTCTCTTAATTCTAGTGTGCGTGTATAATGATACCAGTTATTGAAAAAATTCCAATAAAATGGGGAGAAAATGTTTTTTTTTAAATGATATTTTTTTTTGCCCGTTTCCAAAGTTCTTTATCACGACTTCTTCGTATTATGTTTACCCATCTGCTTCTCGATGTGCATTCGATTGGTATTCTACAAACAAGTTATATAATTATGTATTAAGAAGAATGAATGACAAACCTCATTTTCAACTTGTGTTTGTGATCGGAAATAACATTTCAGTTTGAAATATCACTCTTGTAGACAGACGGTCAGTCGTTCATTTTACTTATCATAAACCTATTAAAATGTCCACTAAAAGTAAACACCATCACAGAAAGCTATCTCCAGAAATAACCGGTTAAAAGCAGTTATAACCGCTTTTAACGAGGATTCATTGGACGGTTTTAAAATCGTTTTTAATGTAGGCGCATAAAAATATTGAAATCATACTAAATGGACGGATGCGAGCGTAATTTTGGTCGTAAAATGTCATCGTAGTATGGTGGCCATGATTACAATGATTTTTAGGATTGAATTTAAAAAATACCTTATTGTTAAAATATCTGTAGAAAAAACATTATATATTAGAAAAGCTGCCATGCTAAAGTGGGACTGGGCTGGACACGTCTGCCGAATGCCAGCGTAGCTATGGGCGGAAACCACCACAGACTGGAACCCAGAGGTTAAACGGCCACCAGGCCGGCCTAGAATGCGGTGGAAAGACAAGAAAGAAAGAAAAACCTTTATTTTTTTCCCTACAAAACACTGGACACAACAACAGATAAGTATAGACAACACAAACAAAAACACGCACGACAGCCCTGTTGGTTCATTGGCATGTCTGCTCCAAGAGCTGAAGGGCGTGGGTTCGATTCCCACCCAAGATAAACATTTTGTAGCATAAAAAAAATGTTTGTGTTATGTATTTATTATAAGTATGTATTTACAAAAAAAAAGTATTAAAGTATTCTATCAGTTATCTGACTTCCATAGTAGCTTTGCTTAGTTTGGGGTCAGATGGCGCTGTGTGTAATGTCCTGCGATATTTATTTTTATTTAAATATCGCCCACACACTCCTGCGTGACGTCACGTCATGACGACCTCGATGGAAGACCAGCATCGGCTGGATACATCCTGAGGCCGGTTTGTGACATACAACTTATTTCTCCCTTCTTTCAAATAAAAATTAAATTGTTGTTCAGACTCCATGGTCACCCTATGTCTGCGGTAACCATACACCGAGCCACGGTGGTCGCGTGTGGTCAATCCTTGCTATCGCTCCATGATAAAGAAAACCTATGTTTAAAACACAGTTTTACAATTAGTTTTTAGGGTTCCGTACCCAAAGGGTAGAACGGGACCCTATTACTAAGACTCCACTGTCCGCCCGGCTGTATCTTATGAACCGTGATAGTTAGAAAACTGAAATTTTCACAGATGATGTATTTCTGTTGCCGCTATAACAACAAATACAAAATACATATATTTTATTGATAACACCAATGTCACTCAAAGTCACTTCAAAATTTAAACATGTCATTAAATGAGTTTTAAAACACTGATTACATGTCAAAATAAGGTATGTCAATATCCAAATATTGACAATAAATAAAATCAAATTTATGAATGATTTTTGAATAAAACAGTAGATTATGTTAATAATCTACTGCTTTATTCAAGCAATTGTGATTTACCGCAAATAAAGACCAAAATAAATGCCAGTAGCTGTGATTTCTCTGTAAAATTATGCTCCATTTGTCCATAAATGGCAAAAATTTATCTGTATGTAAATCGAACCACCTTAAGGAAAGAGATATTAGGATTTGTATTTTGTATTTGATAATACTACACCAAACACCCTAAATTTGTCTTTTATCTAAAGTAATTCGTTAACGTTCACTAATTACGTAGTTACGTACGAAATAACGTTGATTTATTTAGTAGATTCCACGAGAGAATTCATTTCCTCACCTCTCGTTACACATAGTATACAGCTCTATCCTCCCTAGTGTCAATTAAGTCGTAGGGATTCAATACCCGTAATTCTCCGGTAATTTATTCCGGATAGTTTTAAAAAAACAAATCTCTAAAAATTATCCTGTTATCTTCTTTGGTAAAGTTGTTCTTCGAGAGCTAAAGGCAGTGGGTTCGATTTCCACTCAGGACAACATTTGTAAGACTAACATATGCAGATGTTTGTTGTGTATGTGTTACTAGCTTCGCCCTAGTAATACATACGCTACATGTTTTCGAGATAAAAGTAGCCTATGTGTTAATCTAGGGTGTCAGCTACCTCCATACCAAATTTCATCCAAATCTGTTCAGTAGTTTTTGCGTGAAAGAGAAACAAACGTCCATCAATCCATTCAAACTTTCACATTTATAATATTAGTGGAATATTGGAGGACATTTGCATACAACGCCATCTAACCCCAAAATAAGCAAAGCTTGTACTATGGGAACCAGATAGCTGACAAAATACTCTAATACAACATGGTCTAATTCCTCTATGCCTATTTTTCTATCGGACAGCTAGACGCTCAAAAAAGCGACATCGTTTCATGGTCGATGTTCCAAAAACTCGAACGATTTGATTCCAAGTTCATTGTGCGGACTGCTAAGATGGATATTTGTTACTCTTTCACGCAAAAACTACTGAACGAATTTGGATTAAATTTGGTATGGAGATAGCTGAGACCCTAGATTAGAACATAGGCTACATTTTATCCCAAAAAACATGTAGCGGGTAACACCGCGGGGCGCAGCTAGTGTATTAATAATCTCTGTTAGATTACAACATTTTTGACGGGTTTACACTTTATATTTCCAATCGATTAATTACACCGGTTACTACTACCCCATCCCTATTGAATGTTGACATAGCTAATAACTTACTCGGTAGATATTTGCCGAGCAAACTGCGTCCTTGTGAGTCAAACCACTCATTTTCATAGGATAATACTGGCTATCAGGAATGGGGTCTTATTAGAAATTGCGGTCTTTTTGTAACCTATCCAATTTGTTACCTACTAGCAGCTCGCGCCAGCTTCGCACGGGAAAACCAAACTCGATAATAGTTAGACTTATGATATTGCGGCCTTATTTGTAGCTGTCAGTTTGCTCTATGGCAGCCCGTACACGTAGCGCGCGATCCGCGATCCGCGATCAATGATCGCGATCCAGACTGATCGTGTACGAAGCGGATTGACGGACTGATGCTCCGGATCGCAAAATATCTAGAAATTTTGAAATCATGATCGCGGATCGCGGATCGCGGATCGTGATCATGATTGAACGTGTAAGGCGGCCCTATGAAACGTCACTTTATTCTATTGTCAATAGTTTTCGCAGTGCATGCTAAGTAAGGGTTTTTCGGTAAGTTTTTCACAGCTCGGCTTACATTATTGAAGTTTCCATACGGATCTGTAACTGTTTTTTATGGTGTATGGTTTATAGTTTTATGAATTTATTCGTTAAATATAAATTTAGTAAAAATATCAATTTCTCGTAAAATTCATGCTATCACGTTTGTTCTTTGCTGCATTGAATTTAACAGTCTGAAACCTAATTTAATATGCAAAAGAAATTGCCATTCGAATTAATACAAAAATAATTCACAACGTGATGTCCAACTGCATTCAAATTGATTTTTAGGACACAGTGTAAACTTACCAGTGGGGAAAGGTGTGCCAGGAATCTAATATTCCATACAAGGAAGAAAAAGAAAGGAAGAATGAGAATGCATGTGTTTTATAAGGAAGAATAAATGTTTTTCTTTCAAATGATTCCTGATAAATGTAATTTAACTCAAGTTACTAGTTCTGTTCAAGGTGGACAGACGACCTAGTAAAGACCGCAGGAACGCGCTGGATGCGAGCCGCTTCCAACCGGTCTTTATGGAAGTCAATGGGGGAGGCCTATGCCCAGCAGTGGACGTCCTACGGCTGAAATGATGATGATGATGATGACTAGTTCTGTAGTAATAAGAGTGAAAGTAACTTTCACATGACAAGACAGTTGTAGGGCGTGGGTTGGATGTACTGTATGTATAGTAAGTATGTACCTATTTACAAAAAAAACAAGGTATATTTGGTTTATGTGGTAGGGTACACTTAAAATCTTGGTGTTTTTTGATATTAGGGGAGTAAACTCAAGAATTGGCACAACGCACGAACTCGCTTTGTCGAAAAAGAAAAAAAAATCGGTGGGCATTTCACACAGCGCCATCTTGCCCCCAAACTAAGAAACTCAAGGCTGATACTCAAGGCCGTCTTTACCCGGGGGTTCAGGGGGTGCGTTGCACCCGGGCGCAGAGTCCTGGGGGGCACAAGGTGCGACCGCCATTTTTTTTACTTGAGATTTCCTTTTATATTTTTTTTCTTTTTTTACTTTTTATAATTATATTACGCATTTTTGTTTTAATTCTTATGTTGTCAAAATTTGTGAGATTGTGATGTAATTGGCTTGACCGTTTCCTATCTCAATAAATAAAGTATCAGTTAAAAGTAGAGTTAACCTTCTGAATATTTTGCAACACAGCCAGTTCTGTATTCAAGCATTGAATTATTTTGCTGTCAGCATAATTGACAGTACCTTTGTCTGCGCGGGCGCATCCAAGATGGCTGCCGGTGAAATGCGTTCCAAATTGAAAAACGAAATCTTTTAAATTATTTAATTGCATTTCTTGTGGCCTGGGTACTTTGAATTAAATCATTTAGATTTTTTTGTTTGGATTTTTGGTTAGTAAAAAAAAAATTAACGAAATATCTTCTTTCGTGTTGTTTCCGAAACTTTTTTTTTTTTTAATGTTTGACAGGCTTGGTGTTTGACCACAGCTCACCTGGTGTTAAGTGAAGGTGTGGTCGAAGATGGTAAAGCACACCTAGCCTGGAATGGAACTGTAGTACTAAAGGTAAGCGTTACTTGGACGTAACCGTGACTATCTAAGTATGACTAAGATAAAGTTTTTTTTTTACTTCATTTCTCATCAAATTCTTGAAATATTATAACAATTCTTCTCTGAAAAAAAACTTGACTCAGGCAAATACGCAATGTGCGTCGCCATACTCAGCTGCAAAAGGCCTAATATTTAAAAACAGCGGGAGACAATCAAAGCGAAAAAAAAACCTACTTTAGTTTCCTTTTTCTTTTTTAGTAAAATTAATGAAAATATTTTAATATGCGCCCAGTATCGGTGTTGTTTCGTTCATTTTGTTTTTTGATGTTTTTGGTTTTAGCCGCGGCATGTTTGCGCATTTATCCAGCTGTCGTCAATGACGAAACCGATGCAGAAATGTTGACAAGCCCTGAATGAGGCGGCTGCCTTTGTAATTGGTTGTACTTGCTGTATTCTTATTTCCATTAAATGTAAATCTTATTTTTGCAAATAAATTCTTTATTTGAAAGAAATGTTTCATAGCGTTTGTTTAAATTGATTATTGACTATTTTCCAATTGATTATAGTGATGTGAATGGACTAATAAATTATGAGCGCTTTTTGTAGCGATGATAGCTCAGTGGTTAGCAGGTCGGATCATATGCCGGAATGCGTCCCGGAGCCAACGAGCCGGTTTAAATTTGAACAATGAGTTCGAGCTGCACTTAAAGGAAATAAAGTAAAAGATGTATGAAAATAAAATATACCCGTAATTCATGATCTCTTTTTTATCAATAGAGTCAACTTCACATGAGAGCCAGTTCCCGTCAATTTGATATATCGTTTACCCTGGACTATAATACGCTAGTAACAGATAAAATAAATAATAATAAATATCGTAAGACCTTATACACAGCGCCATCTGACCCTAAACTAAGCAAACCTTGTGCTATGGAAATCAGATAACTGATAGAATACTTCAATAGTTTTTTTTTTGTAAATACATACTTATAAATAAATGCAGGACACCCAAACACAGAACAAACATTTGATTGTACCACAAAGTTTGAACTTTGTTTTTTTGAACAAAGTTTGAAATTGAACCCACACCCTTCAGCTCTTGAAGCAGGCATACTACCAATGAATCAACAAGGCTGTCAAGCCAAATAATGTGTCTAACAGTGATTTAGATAATTTTAAACAATTAAGTAGGTATCCGAGAAAGAATTTAAACGCGTGCAATACTTTGCCTAAATGAGTGTGTTGGTTGACGCAAGAAAAGTATTTTTATTTATGCCCATTCATAAATTCACAAAACTAACCTTAATTAGGTACTACGGAACAGCGGCGGTTAATTCTCGAAATAAAGTCACAGAGACATAACTTGGTGGTAGATCTCCTTAGCAGGAGGTCGTCTAGATAGGTACAACCGCAGTAACAGTTATTCTGCCGCCAAGCAGTTGTATGCTTTTTTTTATAGCTGACAAGCTTGGTGTTTGACCACAGTTCACCTGATGTTAAGTGACGGTGTGGTCGATGATGGTAATAACCTGGAATGGAACTGGCTCTCAAGTGAGGTTGCCGGAACACAACGTTAGATGCTTGGCGGCAGATTTTCAACATGAGGGTGGTAGCTAGCCAGCTGAGTACTATAAAGTACCCTGCCACCATGCTATGGTTTCCTCACGATGTTTTCCTTCACCGGCAGCTCAAGCTCATTCTTGGGGTTTGAACCCACGCCCTTCGGCATGCGAACCGACCGCGCTAACCACTGAGCTATCATCGCTACAAATCGCTACAATGTAAACACTAGCTGCGCCCCGCAGTGTTACCCGCTACATGTTTTCTCAGCTATCTCCATACCAAATTTCATCCAAATCCGTTCAGTAGTTTTTGTGTGAAAGAGTAACAAACATCCATCCATCCATTCATCCATCTAGCCATCCTTCCATCCAAACATTCACATTTATAATATTAGCGGGATTACTCTAGTTTGAAGGGTACTACTGCAGTTAGTGAAATTACAGGCTGTTGAGACTAACCATTCAAAGTCTCAAAGTAATGAGCGCCAAAACAGAGATGCTCTAGACTTTGTTTTGCTAATCAAAGTTATTTGTATCGCCGCAATGGTCATGCATATGCGTTACCTCTTACCATCAAGAAAGCGACGCGTACGTCTAAGTACTGTTGAATAAAAATTAAAAAAACTATGAATGTGTTTTTTTTTTCTAGCAACCGAATATGTTTTTTTTTTGTTTTGGCGTCGTATTTTGTACATTTGCCAGTGTCAAGTGTTTTATATTTTCAAGTTTCATAAGTTAAATAAGTTGTCTCGTAGCTATAGTTACAGTCAAAGTGCTTTCTTGGTCAAGTCCGTGTCAGTCATTCTTTTAAAATAAAGTGGCAGCGACTTTACTATAAAGCTTCGATGGAGTTTTGGAAGCAACACAAAATGGCATTATATCATTTTCCCACACTCGCGCTTGTCGTTCGACACTTTATGAATAAAACACCACCATTTGGTATACCACCATATGGTATACCAGGGTAATAAGCTTTTGTGTTAAACGCCTATAACACTCTTATCTAACTCCTAAACGTCGAGAGAAATTTTGATGAAATTTTCTGGCAATCTTCGATAGCAATCAATCCAACGGAGACCAGGAAGATAAATTAAACAATAGTTGTTAATCTGTGCTTTCATATGCATCAAGTTAACCTTGTAGTTCGCAGTTAGTTTCGTGTTACTTGCAAGTTTCATGTTTTAAATACAAATTACTACAACGATAGAATGTTACACGCCCCTGACATATGTTCTCGCGTGTTACTTTATCGTTAATATTTTGTTTGCGTCATTAAAATTAGAAGTTTTTTAGCGATGATAGCTGAGTGGTTAGCGCAGTCGGTTAGAGCCCCAACAATGAGCTTGAGATGCCGGTGAAGGAAAACATCGTGAGGAAACCATAGCATGGTGATAAAGTACTTTCTAGTACTCAGCTGGCTAGCTACCACCCTCAAGTTAAAAATCTGCCACCAAGCATCTAACGGTGTGTTCCGGCTGCCTCACTTGAGAGCCAGTTATATTCCAGGCTAGGTATGCTTGACCATTTTTGACCACACCTTTACTTACCATCCGGAGAGCTGTGGTTAAAAACCTAGCCTGTAACCAAAAAAAGAAAAAGCTTTACTATTGATATAAGAGCGAATTTAACATGTGAGTAAATGTCGAACTTTTAAATAATTTAATTTGAAATTTAATTATTAAAAATTAAGTTTTTAAATTTTTTACGATTTTTCCAGACCGCGTTAAATATTTCTCTTCGATATTTTTCCCCAATTTCTAACTTAGCTGATAATTAAGATTATGCAAACGACCTTTATCCAATATCTATTCGGAACTGTTATTCCTCCATGGAACCCAGCTTGGATAGGCGATAACATCTTAATAGGGTTCCTTGCGCAGATTTAGTACACGAAAAGCTATTTTGTAAACATGAAAAAGTTTAAAATACAGAGTAATTTTTAGTGGACTGGTCACCTCACAATATTACAAGAGGTAAAAAGCATAGTTTAGGGTTATTATTAAAGCAGTGTCAGTATTAAATACAATGTCAAAATACAAATACAAGAAAGAAACAAAGAAAGAAAATTATTTTTATTCGGTAACACCTGTGTTATGTACACACAAAAACAACAAACAGAGACTAACAGTTTCAAAATAAGGGCTCACCTCAGCATAATACTGGTCATACTAATTGGTCTCTATCTAAACTAATTTAATATTGACATGTTCTCATGAATACTACTGCACATGGAAACTGGCATGCTTATTTCTAAAATTACTTGTAAAATAAAATAAATTATAAAAAAAAAGAATTCTTTCTTTCTAAGGAGATCTACCACCAAGTAAAAATTGTAGTCCTTTTTGTCACTATAAGTAGAACTTATGTCATCGGGCCTTCCTTCATCGGTGGCGCGTCGACAGAAGCCGACCCGACTGGAGAAACGCCAACCAATTATAGATTATGTTCAGTGTTTTGTTAATGGCTGAATGACTTTTCAGCGCGATTCTGGATTAGAAATGTCTAGAAAGTGTGATAATTAGATTGATTGTTTAATTTTGTTTTAATTCCTGTAGCTATCGTGCGATTCGACTAGTTTGGATAAAAGCTGGGTGTCTTCATGTACAAAGTGAATCGGTATGTTCTAGGCAAGCGTGCCCCATCTTCGATCATACTTTTTTTTTATGTGAAAAATAATGAGACGAACGAGACGCTCTCCTGATGGTAAGATATAACGCCTGTCCATGACCATTGCAGCGATACACAGAATTTTGAGCAATAAAACAAAGTCCAGAGCATCGCTGCTTTGGAGCTCATTACTTTGAGACTTTCGATGGTTAGTCTCTACAGCCATGTAATTTCGCTAGCTGCAGTACCATTCAAACCGCAACACAGTAATGTTTACACGCTACTGCTTGGCGGCAGAATATCTGGCACTGCGGTGGTACCTACCTAGACGACCTGCACCACCAAGTAAATTAAAATACTGGCATGCGTTATCTCTTACAATCAGTAGAGCGTTTCGTTCGTCTCATTACTTTTAAATAAACTAGTTTTTCCAATTTCTTGATTTCATCTCACCCCTGTTGGCTCATTGTTAGTATTGTTAGTATATCGGTTTTAAGAGATGTGGTGTGGGTTCAGTTCCCACCCAGGAGAAACATTTTGTTAAATGTATTTACAACAAAAAAAGTATTCTACCAGTTATATGACTTCTATTGTACAAGCTTTGCTTAGTTTGCGGTCAGATGGCGCTGTGTGTAGTGTCCTATAAAATATATATTTATTTATTTATTCATTCCTTAATTTCACACCATCCTTACAGGGTTTCCCTAATGCGATATATTTTATGCCCTATATTTTTATTTAGATGTTTTTGATACTACACCTCTAAAAAAACATCATTTCACAATAATTTCCATTGCAAATGACTTACGAGTAGTGTACGGTGGACCTTAACGTATTGTGTCATCTTTTTTTTTTCTTCTTCGGCCGTGGCACATTCGTGCATTGTGCCAATTCTCAAGTTTGTATTATTTTTAACTAATAAAAAACGGGGAAACACAATATTAAATATTATAACATAAAACGAAACAGATCAGATAAGTTTACAAGTACGTACGAAAAGAAATTGTTTCATCTATATGCATTGCAGGCTAAATATTTGGCCACAGCTCACCTGATGTTAACTGATGTCGCGGTCGAAGATGGTTAAGCACACCTAGCCTGGAATGGTACTGGAGCTCAATTGAGGCTGCCGGAACACACCGTTAGATGCTTGGCGGCAGACTTTCAACTTGGCTAGCTACCACCCACCCAGCCGAGTACAAGAAAGTATTCTACCACCATGGTTTTCTTCTTGGTTAGATTCTGGTTGTTCAGAGTAGATCGCGTTCCATCCAAGTCAAGGATATGTCTAAAGCTTCCGCACACATGGCGACGTGCCAGACACGTGCTTAGTGACGTCACTCTTATGCTAAGCCAAATCTAGCTTTAGATTTTAATCTTAAATGCGGCGGGATAAAGTTCTAACGCAATAAGGCTTTTTGAATATTTTTTTTTTTAATGGTTGACAGGCTAGGTGTTTGACCACAGCTCACCTGATGTCAAGTGAAGGTGTGGTCGAAGACGGTAAAGCACCCCTAGCCTGGAATGCAACTGGCTCTCAAGTGAGGCTGCCGGAACACCCCGTTAGATGCTTGGCGGCAGATTTTCAACTTGAGGGTGGTAGCTAGCCAGCCCAGTACTAAACTACCCTACCACCATGCTTTGGTTTCCTCACGATGTTTTCCTTCACCGGCAGCTCAAGCTCATTGTTGGGGTTTGAACCCACGCCCTTCGGCATGCGAACCTACCGCGCTAACCACTGAGCTATCATCGCTACAAATGAGCTATTATGCTGTCATTAGAAGTAGCGTAAGTGTTTTTTTTTAAATGTATTTGTCTTTTTTGTTACTATTGGCATCGCATTTTGTTCATTTGCCAATATTTTAATATCTTAAAGTACTGTGTGATAAATCATCACATATTATAAAAGCGAAAGTTACTTCTTGACGCTGAAACGGCTGAACCAATTTTGATGTAATTTGGTATGGAGGTAGCTGATACCCTAGATTAACACATAGGCTACTTTTTATTCCGAAGAAATTAAGTGTTCACGTGGGAACAGCGGGTAACCACGCGGAGCGCAGCTTGTGTGAAATAACTTCAAGTGTTTGTGGAAATCGATATGTCCGAGAAATCTCGGAGTTGGTACTCGGCAGAACTGTTCCAAAGGTGGCAGAAACATTCCACACGTGCTCGATATAATGCAAGCAGCTGCCCCGGTGTGAAATATCGCCTATGAATGAAAGATGTCCAGTTATTTTTCCGTTTTTTTTAATATTTTTTTCTTAGCAGAGATCTGTTAACAAGCAGGTATTTGATAAATAAATAAATAAAAATCGTGGGACTACACACACAGCGCCATCTGACCCCAAACTAAGTAAAGCTTGTGTGATGGAAGTCAGATAACTGACAGAATACATAAATACTTATTTTTTTTGTAAATACATACTTTTAATACATACAGAACACCCAGACACAGAACAAACATGATTGTGTTTATTTACAAAATGTTTGCCCTGAGTGGGAATCGACTTTTAAACACCCTCCAATAAATCTAAAAATCACAAAATGGAACACGCCTCGAAGCTAAATTTTAACAAATCAAATATGTATTAGTAAAAATCTTCGCCCAAATATGAAAAAGGCGTAAGTGCTAAAATCACAAATTCACTCTGGAACCAATGCAAATGATTCGCGGTGAAGTGAATTCATTAGTCGGCGATGTTCGCATTTGACCAGTTATTCGTTATTCGCAATTTAACGTAGTATTGGGATATGCAGCTGGAATTTTAATTATTAATACTGAATTCAAAATATAGTAAATTGGAATTTCAAAGCTAAAGTTAACTATGGAAGAGTTATTTTATTGTAAAATAATTTTATTTCCGAGCTTTACTCTTATTAAAATAATATAATAGACAATAGACATATTGTATTTTGTGCTAAGTAAATGCCAAACTAAAGACCGCAGGAACGCGCTGGGTGCGAGCCGCTTCCAACCGGTCTTTTTAGAAGTCAATGGAAGAGGCCTATGTCCAGCAGTGGACGTCCTACGGCTGAAATGATGACGATGACGATGATGATGATGAAATGCCAAACTGACATAAACGGACGAATGTTTACCGTGACACAAATTAGTTATGTACCAATGTTTGGCCGTCTGCCTTAATATTGCATGAACAAATTAAAAGTTGTATTAACGAAAACAGATATCTATAATTAAATAGAAAGAAAGAAAGAAAACATTTATTTTGACACACAACAAAATAAAAAGACTATAAAAATAACAATAGTAATAAGTAGTTAAATAACGTCGTTTTGAGGTTTAATTTTGCTGTTTTCTGCTGCCAAAGCACGGTGACAGATTCTGGTGAAGTTAAGCATTGTGACTGGTCAAGTGCAAGTTTACAAACTTGACACATCTTCAAGAACTTTTTCTTTTTTGAGAAATTATTATCTCGGACATGAAGGTTTCCTTGCGATGTTTTCCTTCACCGTATAGTTTTTATTAATCAGTAGGATTACGCACATAACTTAGAAAAGACAGGTACGTACTGTCTTACTGACGGTCTTCTTACTAGGTGGCCGAAACTTAATTTGTCGAGTAGGCATAGAAACATCTAATTCCCTCATATTGCTACCCGAACTTCCATTCTGATCCAATCTTAACTCATACGTGCATCCAGCATAATGTAAACAGTAATTTGCGTATTCTCCGTGCCAAATGCACTTGGCACGCCGCCAATCCGGCCAGCGTTGGACCCGATTTGGGCCCTAAGTCGGACCGCTGAGCGAGTACGAAATCCACAGAGAAACAAATTTTAAAAGCACTGTAAATAACTCTTACCGAAATGAAAGGTAAACCGGATGGAATTTAAGGTATCCCGAAATATTACAAACACACATTTGGAGAGCATTAGTATTTTTTGTGTTAGTTTTTTTACGCTTCGCAGACACTGGGGTCCGTGACCTTTGTCAACTTTAGTTACATATTTTTTTTATTTTTTTTTTTTACAATTTTACATTACAAAAAGAGGAAGGTTACGTTAATAATCTTAATCTAAGGTTAAAGTAGGTACTAGATTGTGTGTACAATTGAAAGTGTTTTTATTTCATTTTATTATGTTTACGGCAACTAATTTTATTTCTTGACATTTTTAAAACTAATTTGTATACATGCTTTTAATTACGTTCTACATATACCAAGCTGGATGGCAAAGCTTAGCTTTTGACCAAAGTAGAAATTAAAATCGATTAAATTTGATGCGAAATGAGCTCGTTTAAACACTTAGCTGTATGCAGAATCCTTAGTGCATGATAAAAGTCTATCAATTATATTTGTCATACTTTTTATTTGCATTAAAATTTCATCAAGATTGACGTTTTTATACCTAGTCTCGACCGTTTTCACGATAAAGCAAAAGCACAACAAACCAACTTACCAAGTTTTGTTAAAATTAAAGCTAAATATTACTCAAATAGATGACGTATTTGTTGTCATGCAGTACGTTTTGCTCAATAAACGCAACATTACATAAATAAAATTTGTCATACAAAATAACACAATAAACGTTCAGAATAGAGTTCAGAAAAAGACACATTTGTATAGCATGTATGTATGTGTGCTATAAAAAATTTTAAAAAAAGTAACAACCAACAACCTAACAACTGTGTTCCTGCAGCCTGTTTACCATCTTCGACCACACCGTCACTTAACATCAGATGAACTGTCAAACACCTAGCCTATCAACTATATAAAAGTGTAAAGGCAGGATAAATATGGTATTATTTTCATTAAAACTATAGTGTGGGTTTTACTTATAAACATTGCTTAAAGTTAACATATGCTTACAGTAACCAGTCTTAATTTTGCGCGTAATATTTCATTTCGAAGAGAAATCAATAAAATGTTTAAGCCTCGGTTAACTTTAAGCCAGGTTTATGTAAAAAATTCTGGGCTATTTTAGCAACTGATGTGATTTAGACACGTATGCCAAAACAATTTAAAAAAAATTAAAATAGTTTTGACAATCAGGTCTCTGTGTATTATTTTTTTTTATCTGTATTATTGTCTGGTTGTACTGGATCTATTATAAGTATGTATTAACAAAAAAAACCTATTTAAGTATTCAATCAGTTATCTGTCTTCCATAGTACAAGCTTTGCTTAGTTTGGGGGCAGATGGCGCTGTGTGTGATGTCCTATGATATTTTTTTATTTTATTTATTTAAATATGTAAATTTATGAATTGTGTCACTTAAAAAGGCATTGCCCAATTTCACTGGCCATTTATTAACTTCCAAATACAGAACGCTACACGAAAGACTGATAGCTTACGTCCAAAAAGGTCAAGAGAGTAATATTAACAAAAAAAACAATATATCTTACAAAAACTTGAGATCACACCCACCGTGACGAAACCAAAGTAAATACCTCCTTCAATATGAGTAAATACAATTAATAATACCTGTACAGAGTTACAATTTGATCGAGAGGAGAGTAGACCACAGAAGACAGTGATTGATTGCCTTTAAGACCTTACCTTGTATTTTCACAATCTTATACTACGCTCACAAAAAATACCGCTTCGGAAACGTGAACTGTATTTTGTGAAAAATAGAGTTGTGTGGTTTTGTATTCCGAGTGACGATAAGCTTTCAATTATGTGGTGGGAGTGAGATGCAATCAGTTTTGTTAAATACCGTAATTCTATTTCATTTATGCATGTTAAAAACTTAATTTCTTTTGTTTTTGTTAGTTTTTTTTGGTTTTTGTGGTGGGGAGGTAATTGTTTGACACGTTTGTTTTTTTCGGGGTTCCGTACCCGAAGGTTAAAACGGAACCCTATTACTAAGACTCCGTGATAATAAAATAAAAAAATATTTGAAAATGATAAAATAAAATAAAAATAAATTATAAAATTACCTGGATCAGATTGGCACAGGACCGAGACAGATGGCATGTAAAGAAAGAGGTCTATACCCAGCAGTGGGATAAAGAAGGCTGTGGATGATGATGATGATGAAATGATAAAATTAAAAAAAAATATTTTGAGGCCTAAAAAAACGTGATAATTAGACAGTTGAAATTTTCACAGATGATGTTGTATTTCTATTGCCGCTATAAAAACTAAAAAACAGAATAAAATAAATATTTAATGGGCTCCCATACAACAAACCTGTTTTTTTTTTGGCGTTTTTATAGATAATGGTACGGAACCCTTACGGACTCGTACTTGACTGGTTTTATTTTTGTTTAATATAATAATGTTCATGTTCGACAACACCCAGTCTTTTGTTAAGCTGTTGTTAACATGGCTCAGTGGTTAGTGCGGTCGAATCACACGTTGGTGGACGTCAGTTCAAATTTTAACACTGCTCGTGAGGAAACCATGTCATGGGATGATAGGGAACTTTCTTGTCTTCAGCTGGCTAGATATACCAACAAGCAAGTAACACGTGTATTCCGGCAGCCTCATGTGGGCCAGTTTCTATTCCAAGTCAAGTGTGTTTACCATCTATGATCAAACACTTAATCACCTATAAATAGAGCCCCTAAGGGTACCCTAGGTTTTTTATGGTTGATAAGCTAGATGTTTGACCACAGCTTAAGTGAGGTAAATGAGGGTAAATACACCCAGCCTGGAATGGAACTGAAGCTGTTGATTGTTATATAATTTTACCTCATATTAATAGGACAATATTGTGTTTTCAAAAGCCACATCGTTGCTCCAAAACCTACTGTAAATATTATGTAATGCTTCGTCGCAGATTGACCCATGGTAGCAAAATGACCAGTTGTTGCAAAATGCCCCTTTCGCGAAATGACCCCCATCGCAAAAAGTCCAAATAACTTTACACAAAGAAGGCTTATGTCCAATTCTGACAGTACATGGCGGATGCTTTCTGAAAAAAAGGGACAATCCTCTTCGGTTTGTCCTTTTTGAAACATGCCCAAGTAAAGTGTTAGAAAACTCTTTAGTATTTTCAAAGCATAGCCGTTATCAAAGTTTCAAGTTCATTAACTTTGAAACACCTAGAAACTGCTCTAATACCCTTGCTAGGTGACTTGGTAAAGCTATTTAAACTTGAGGAATTTTCATAGTTAAACATATGTAGGTACTAGCTGCGCCCCGCGGTGTTACCCGCTACATGTTTTTGTGATAAAAAGAAGCTTATGCCTTAATCCAGGGTCTCAGCTACATCCATACCAAATTTCATTCAAATCAGTTTGGTTGTTTTTGCGTGAACGAGTAACAAACATCCATCCATCCTAACTTTTACATTTATAAGATTAGTGGGATAGCAGTATTTACTTGAGACAGTGTTACTAAGAATGCGTGATTTATCTTTGATTACATCATCGCTTATCGTCGGATGAGACGGTGATCGAACGCGGACTTAGAGGCTGCCGGAACACATCGGTGTTTGGAGACAGATTTCCAACTTGAGGGTGGTAGCTAGCCGGCCGAGTACTAGAAAGTACCCTACCACCATGCTATGGTTTCTTCACGATGTTTTTCTTCACCGGCAGCTCAAGCTCATTGTTAGGGTTTGAACCCACACCCTTCGGCGTATGAACCGACTCACTAATCACTGAGCTATCATCGCTACATAAGACGTTAGCTGAGTGACGTGTCTTGGGAGATACCGATGTCTAGTAGTTGAGTATGATAGGTTGATGATGAGGAATGCTGTTCAAGATTCCATAGACATTTTTTACGATTGCTGTTAAACGACTGCCTCCGGAAAATTTAGATTAAGTAGCGCTAGTAAATTCCACTCACGGTCACATAAATCAGAAGACCGATTAAGTCTCTCAAACTAAGAAACCGTGTGCAGTATAAAACAAATCAATAAGTACACGAATTCAACGAATCTACTTACACAACAAAATCCATTAAAATCCTGCCACAGATTCCACCTGTTGTTACTTTAAAATCTTAACTAAAGATGCTGTAAGCGCCAGCATTACTTGGATCCAACTTACTCGTTCAACTTAACCTCTGCTTAACTTAAACTGTGGTTTAAGTAGAGTCAAAGTTTAGAAACTCAACCACGCACCTGCACTTACTCTGTACACTTTTGCATGGGACTTAGTGAATCCAACCGGTTTAAACCGCTCCGAACTGGTTCGTACCAGTTCGTGGCGGTTCTTAGCTCTGATTCTAGCTGGCTAATGGAATGGAGTTTGGAAGTTAACTGGCCGGTGGAAACAAGGGAGTTTTTCACGCGTAGTTTGGTTTGCTCTTGTTTGAAAGTTTGCAGTTTGTCTTAATGCTTAATATTATAATTTTGCATCCATCTTTATTATTATCAGGTTTCTATGCTAAGTTATAAAAACAAGACTGATTTTTTAAATAATTATAAACTACTAGCTGCGCCACGCGGTTTTACCCGCTACATGTTTTCGGGATAAAAAGTAGCCTATGTGTTAATTGAATGTCTCAGCTACCTCCACACCAAATTTCATCCAAATCCGTTTTGTAGTTTTAGCGTGAAAGTGTAACAAACATCCATCCATCCAAACTTTTACATTTATAATATTAGTGGGATAAAAAATCTTGTTGTAGCCGTTTTTTTGTTGAGTAGTTAACATCAGGTGTTATGTGGTCACACTAGCCTGACCAGTAAAAATAACGTTGTCCTGATAAAGAAGAAAACGCTACAATTTGGACGTTCCAATCACACTAATAAAGAGTTTTTCAACAAGAACTTTGTTTTATAAATCAAAATAAAACAATAAATTTAGATGCCAATGATTCAAACTTGTATTGTACTAAAAAAAAAGTGTGTGTTTTTTTTTTTTTTTTAATGTAAAATGTAATGAGACGAACGAGACGTTTTCCTGATGGTAAGAGATAACGCCTGTCCATGACCATTGCAGCGATACACAGAACTTTGAGTAACAAAACACCGTCCAGGGCATCGCTGCTTTGGCACTCACTACTTTGAGACTAGATGGTTAGTCTCAACAGCCCAGTAATTTCGCTAGCTGCAGTACCCTTCGAACCGGAACACAGTAATGTTTACACACTACTGCTTAGCGGCAGAATAACTGGTACTGCGGTGGTACCTACCTAGAGGACCTCCTGCTAAGGAGATCTACCACCAAGTTTTGTGTTTGTGCCACAAGATGTTTATCCTAGACACAATCTAGATCTTTTCAAGGTTAGAGTGAATGTATAGTATGGCTTCATCTTCGACCACATGATCACTTACCATCAGGCGAGTTGGTAGTCGCGGACTTATCCGTATAAAAAAAATCGTCTATATTTTCGAATACCATTCGCGTATTACTAAAACAGCAGGAATCGAAATTCGGTCCATTATTAACATAATATAGACGTACCCGCAATATCGAAATTCGTGGCCGGATGTCCGGTCGGGACCCGCCCGGATTGTGCCGCCCGTGTCCGCTGAATATTTATCGGTCGCAGATGGCTGAAGTGTGACTGATTTTGTTATGTGACACATCAAGTTGCGGGGTTTGATCGTGGCCGAATGGAAAATCTGTGCGAAGCCAGAAAAACGTTAACCATGTTCCCGTTTAACTAACTAACATTGTTGGCGCAGTAACCTAAAATACTCAAATGCTTCAAGTACTGAAAAGCGCCATGTTTTGAAACTTAAACTTCTTTATGACAAGACTGGCTTCTAGCTATTGGAGATCTTTAACTATTTCAGCTCTACATCATCAGTTAATTTTTAGAAGCGATGATTGTTCAGTGGTTACCGCGGTTGGTTCACACGCCCAAGGGCGTGGGTTCAAGCCCCAATGAGCTTGAGCTGCCGGTGAAAGAAAACATCGTGAGGAAACCATAGCATGGTGATAAGTTTCTAGTGCTCAGCTCGCACTCAAATTGAAAATCTGCCGCCAAGCACGGCGTGTATCGGCTGCGTCACTTCAGTGCCAGTTCAATTCCAGGCTAGTTGAGCTTTACCATCATCACCTACACTGTTACTGAACACCAAGTGAGCTGTGATCAAACACCCAGCTTGTTCAAACACACATAAAAAAACTTGACCCGACAGGTCTTTTGCCTTTAGATAGTCTGAGATACGCTCTTTTAACGGCGCGATCTTTCTCCATCCTTTTGAGGTGTATTTTGTATTAGAACTAGCTGCGCCCCGCGGTGTTACCCGCTACATGTTTTCGGGATTAAAAGTAGCCCAAAAACTATACTCCACACAGCCACCTTTTTTAAGGAGTCAGAGCAGAGTACAAAGTGCGCGCGGATTCGTCTTGTTTTGCGCTCAAAAAATAGGATAGCAAAATTCGGCTATATGTTTTTAAACCTACTTTGCTCAACTGATGATTGCGGGGTAAAGTTTTTCATGATGTCGAATGCTTCTTTCGACTTTTCGACCGATTCGTGTAAGCCCGTAGCGCATACTTTCCTCATCATCATTTCAGCCGTAGGACGTCCACTGCCGGACATAGGCCTCCCGCATTGACTTCCACAAAGACCGGTTGGTAGCAGCTCGCATCCAGCGCGTTCCTGCGGTCTTTTTTAGGTTGTCTGTCCACCTTGTGGGTGGACGTCCTACGCTGTGTTTGCCTGTCCGTGGTCTCCACTTCAGAACTTTGCAGCCCCATCAGCCATCAATGCTATGTGCCCTGCCCACTGCCACTTCAACTTGCTGATAGTTTCCTAAATATAACATACTTATATATACCATCTTTAAATAAATGAAGTGTAAGTACATCTTAGACGAGACAACAACGTACTGACGATCCGTTAAGCTCAAGTTAATTTGCATCTAACACCAAAATTCAATTACTATTTCAATGGAGTCTCGTGACTCCATGATTCGTGAAAATGTTAGGATGCGGTTACGTGATAATTAAATTAAAATTAATTTTAAAAATAAGCCTGTAATCAGTTAGTACTTTACTTATAAAGCTATTGGTTAAAGCTTGCTTATGATTTAGATTGGAAATAATGCTAATAGAAAAGTCCAAAAATGTACGGGATTGACATAAATTGTTGATATGTCACATGGACACCTCATCCTTATTATAACCAAATAAAAAAAGGTTGTACCCCAGAAATCAAACTTCAGAATATCATAGTACTTTTATACTTTATCTTATTTATTAAATGTTTTAATTGTTTATTTGCCACGTTCATGCGCAAAGGAATGGCTTTTTCTTATGGTTGATAGGTTAGATAGATAGATATAACTCTTTATTGTGCACATCATAAACAGAAAAAAATACAGAGAACAAAGAACCTTATGAACTAGTGCCACAACTGGCGACCTTATCGCTAACAGCGATCTCTTCCAGGCAACCAAGAAAAGAAAAACACGATAGAAAATATAAGAAACAGACGGGAAAGTAGGTAGGTAGTAGTTAGACCATAGCTCACGTGATATTAAGTGACGGTGTGGTCAAAGATGGTAAACACACCTAGCAATGGAACTGCCGGAATACATCGTGAGGCTTTTTAACTTGTAGAGGGAAGCTAGTCAGGCGTGTACTAGAAAGTAACTAACTGCCACGCTATGGTTTCCTCACAATGTTTTCCTTATTTGGTTTGTTTGTTTCCGATAAAATTAAACGTGAGAGAATCCCGCATAAGTAAAACAAAAAGGTGTCAAAACAACGACAGTTTCCATAGTAATTTTGATTAAGTTTTGAGTGTATACGTTTATGGCATCAAACTTAGTGTCAAAGGGTTCACTGACAGCCAACCGTGCTAACCACTGAGCTATCGTTGCTACAAAGAGCTATTTATCTCGGGGTGGCAAGACTGCTGGTCACCCTACTAGAATCAAGAAATGCAAGCGTTATGTTTGAGCGCGTACATGCCTCGAATGGTTAATGTTACTAATTTTGAGAAAGCATTCCTAAAATTATCTCCAAAGAGCTCATTATTAATTATAGGCTCAATTACATTGTGAATTTAAATGGAATTTTATTAGTTTGTTTATGTTACTTATTATTCTATCGACACATTGGAAATGAGGTAACGTTAAAGTTTATGATTATTAGTTCTTTTAAATATATATACGTTAACTAGGTGTTGTTATCTCTTTAGCAGGAGTAATAAATAATTAATTAAATAAATAAATAATTCAGGTGTTATTTTATTTTATGTATTGAGACGAACGAGATGCTCTCCTGGTGGTAACAGACAACGCCTGTCCATGACCATTGCAGCAATACTCAGAACTTTGAGTAGCTCACGTATTAAGTTAAAATTTAAAACAACCCTTAACATTAGTAATACCAAAATACCAAATTTTGAATCGATCAGTGGTAAATAAATATACATAGACTTTCTTGAATCATATAGTTAAGATCACTTTCGATTAATTGTAATTCAATTAGATGTAATTCGCCATTTTGTCATGGCGGCCATCTTGGATTTGAAATTTATCGTCTACTATTTCTACGAGTCAAGCCTTTTCATTTAATACCCATATTAAAGGAGCTGTGAAAAAATGTACATCCCAGTTGGTTCTTTGGTAGTATGTCTGCTCCAAGAGCTGTAGGGCTCGAATTGAACCCACTCACTACAGCTCTTTAAGCATATACACTACGCCAAATGAGCTACCAGTCAGTCAGTTTACAAATACAGCTCACAGTTTTAACAGTATTCACGCTAATACGCTGTGAAGGGACATCTAGCAAATGTAAATGGCTACCGGGCAAATTCGTTATTCACTTACAAGTTTCATCTGAGTAGACTATAACTTTGGTCACATGAATATAAAGAACATGGAAGGAGCAATTCTTTCTTCTTTTAATAACGATAAGTCCGTGTTTGTGCACCAACTCGCCTGATGGTAAACGATGATGTGGTCAAAGATACATTTGACCTTGAAAAGGTCTAGATTATATCACAGGAAACAAGGAAGCTGCAACTTGTTCCATTCCGTGGCCGTACGGATGAAAACGTTGAGTCAAAACGTTTGGTACGTACCCAAGGAAATTCCTCTATGTATTTTAATTCTATGTAGGGAAATTCTCTAAACCAAAAAAAACGATGCCCTGTTTACTTTTTTTTATTGTTTATATTGTAGGTATTTGACCACAGCTCACCTGATGTTAAGTGACGGTATGGTCGAAGATGGTAAAGCACACTTAGCCTGGAATGGAACTGGCTGGAAGTAAGGCAGCCGAAACACACCGTTAGATGCTTGGTGGCAGATTTTCAACTCGAGGGTGGTAGCTAGCCAGTCGAGTACTAGAAAGTACCACCACCATGCTATGGTTTCCTCAAGGTGTTTTCCTTCACCGGCAGCTCAAGCTCATTATTGGGGTTAACCCACGCCTTTCGTATGCCGAAAGGCGTGGGTTCAAATCCCTTGCTTTTAAGGGTAAAGTTCTATTCTAGGAATATATAATTAGTTGTAGGTATATGATAGTGACAACTATCACAATGGTCACCGTCGCGGGTCGAACCTGGACCAGATTGGCTCAGGACCGAGGCAGATGGCATGTAAAGAGAGAGGCCTATACCCAGCAGTGGGATGATGATGATGATATGATAGTGCCACATCCTGATTATATTCAGGTCTGTGTCCAACGTTATCTAATTTGTCTGGTCTGGGCTAGGTGGAGCAAAGTTCAAGCGACAAATTAAGCTCATGTTTTGCAGTACACTAATCTATTGAAGGAAACAAGCGGTTACCGGCGGAACTATTGTTAATCTTAGAGACGTTGAACGGTGGCGGGAATCTATTACACCAGCTATACTCAACCTATGGCCCGCGGACTGCATGCGGCCCCTTTAGTTCTTAATTGGTTGGTCCATCCAGTGTTACTATATTTACAATAGCTGCGTCCCGCGGTGTTACCCGCAACATGTTTTCGGGATAAAAAGTAGCCTATGTGTCAATCCAATTGTAGTCAATTGTAGCGATGATAGCTCAGTGGTTAGCGCGGTAGGTTCGCATGCCGAAGGGCGTAGGTTCAAACCCCAACAATGACCTTGAGCTTCGGGAGAAAGAAAACATCGTGAAGAAACCAAAGCATGATGGTATGGTACTTTCTAGTACTCGGCTGGCCTCCTACCCTCAAATTGAAAATCTTTCGCCAAGCATCTAACAGTCTTATAAAAATCTTACTTGAGACCCAGTTCTAATCCCGGCTAGATCTTCAATCACACCGTCACTTAACATCAGATGAGCTTTGGTCAAACACCTAGCATGCCAACCATACCTTCGAACCTTCGAAGTCTGAACCAGCCGCGCTAACCACTGAACTATCATCGCTAAAATGAATCATACAAAATATATCATTGCTTGTTTAATTATGACATTTTTTTTTCAATAATATTAAAGAGTACATCGTTAATTTGCAATTACGTTTTTATTAAAAACTAAGTTACAGCTTGCGGCCCGCAACACCATGACTGGAGCGTGTTTTGGCCCCTTTAAACACAAGTCTGAGCGTAGCTGTATTAGACGCTAGGCGAAAGCATATTATATACTAGTTATATACAATACTGGGTGTAAAAGGATTGGATATTACGTGTGTAGGATAGGTTTTTTTATAACATAGGTTTGCGTTTGACCACTGTCTCGGTTGTCGGAGTATACGTTATTATACGTGAGTAATTCCGCATAAGTAAAACAGGAATGTAACCACGTCAGTTTCCAATGTAAAATGCTAAGGAAAGAATGTGTTTTTGGAATTGTATTGTGAATAAACATTTCAAGAACACTTTAGTAAAAACTGACCACACTGGATGCGTCAGAGAGAATGTCACCAGCATTGCTGCTTCGATGACTCAGTAACCCAATGAACGCCAGAAGGTTTGACAAAGACTCGGTTACTTGGTGGTAGATATTGTATAACAGAAGATTGTCCAGGTACCACCGCAGTACCAGATATTCTGCTGGCAAGCAGTAAGGTGCAAACGGTACTGCAACTAGTGAAATGACGGCAATTTTTTTGTAAGTCTGTAATTTTTGTAAATAAATTAATATTGGATGACATTTCACACAGCGCCATCTAGCCCCAAACTAAGCAAAGCTATTGGAACCAGACAGCTGATAGAATACTCTTATTTTATTTTAATTAGTTTTTTTTGTTTAATTTTTTAAGTTTATGTCAAATTTTAGTTTTAGATACAAAGTAAAATTTGGGATGAGTTTTTAATTTTTAAATTGTTGTCTATTTAGTTAAATTTAAACTCTCATCACTGTTGTAACTAAAACGACTGTTAAGCGTAAATAAACCAAATATATTATACATTAAACAGTCAAAATTAATTTCCGCGAAATAACGCCGGAATCAATCAATTATTATTATTAATAATTATTTAACTTACACAATTTTATGAGACAGGAATAGTAATTAAGTTTGTTTACAAAACCAATGATATTACAATAGAATTAACGTCGTTGGTCTGTTTGTCACGTTTTCAGATTAAAACAAACATTCCATCAATGCAAAGTCAAAATTGAAGTCACAACTTGTTTGAAAGAGTCTTTTTGAATCTTCTTGACTCTTCATCCACAGCCTTCTTTATCCGACTGCTGGGTATAGGCCTCTCTCTTTTAACGCCTCTCTCTTTTCGGTCCTGTGCCAATCTGGTCCAGGTTTGACCCGCGACGGTGACAATATTGTCGCCCAATTTTGCGGCTGAACGACAAACGCTCCGCTTACCTTGGCTAGGCCACCACTCTGTTGCAACCTTACTCCACCTGTCATCACTTCGTCAAGCCACGTGTCCTGCCCTTGTCTTGAATGTTATGGACTCCCAATTTATTTTTCCTCACATGGACCCCGTGTCGGTCAATGACTCCTGGGGTCGATGTAGAACACTTTGGTTATTATCGCCCTAAATGCATTTTTGCCTCTAAGTGCTCGACACTTCTAACTAATCGTTTATCAAGAATAAGTTAAATAACATTGACTTACCATCTTCAGACGCCCCTATCAGCCTTTTATCATAAACAAATACATAGCATTTCCATTATATGGCCCCCTCTTATGGCGGCGTCACCTCTTGTTCCTAAATGGCAGTAGGTGATGTACTGACAAAGTAGGAAATCGACTTCGGGTCTCCGGTTTTTGAGAGAAGAAATCGACTCTACATCTCGGGATTCTTTGAGGTAGAAATCTACTGCAAGACTTTTTTTGTATTTTTCTTTATAGTAATTAAGACTACGCTACTTACGTTCTCCTGATGATAAAAGATAACGCATATCCTTGACCATTGCAGCGATACACAGAAATTTGAGTTGCAGAACAAAGTCCGGGGCATCGCTATTTTGGCGCTAATTACTTTGAGACTTTCGATGCTTAGTCTTAACAGCCCAGTAATTTATCTAGGAGCAGTGGCCCTTCAAACCGGAATACAGCAATGTTTTAAACACTACTGCTTGGCGGCAGAATATCTGGTACTGCGGTGGTACCTACCTAGACGACCTTCTGCTAAAAAGATCTACAACAAAGTAAGTAGTGTATCGCTGCAATGGTCATGGTCAGGCGTTATCCTTTACCATCAGGAGAGCGCCTCGTTTATCTCATTACTTTTACATTCAAAATAATTAAGCTACCGCAACTTCTCCTATAGTTAAAATTAGTGCAGAATATCCAGTTCAAGATGTTTTCAGGTTCCATTTGGGTAAAAAACTTAACATGATTCTCTGTACTTGTGACTCCACTGTCGTCAGAATTTGACAGTCAAATACAATGTTCAGAACATTTGCATTCTCGCGCTCTGTTTGCACTAAACTCGAAAAAGCAACTTCTTAATCCTATACTCGTGTACGAAGCGCATGTCACACCGTTAGCTAGATTTCATGTTATTTTCAAATACAGATAAGTCGTTTTGACCACCAACTCACTTGATAGTAAGCGATGATGCGATAGAAGAAACCTATTCACTCTTACTTTGAAAAGCTCTAGATTATATCTATCAGGAAACAAGGAAGCCGGCAGCTTGTTCCATTCTTTGGCCGTACGGATGAGAAACGTAGAGTCAAAACGTTTGGTACGTATCCAAGGAGATTTCACTATGTATGTGAGGTAGTGTGCCGTCTTTCTTCAGAAAATTCATAACAAATATCTACAAAATACAGCGTAAGATAAAATAAAATAAATATCGTAGAATATTACACGCAGCGCCATCTGACCCCAAACTAAGCAAAGCTTGTACTATGGAAGTCGTATAACTGATAGAATACTTAAATACTTCTTTTTTGTAAATACATACATACTTATAATAAATAAGATATATCGATAATTGTCATAGCAAAAGCAAAGCAATGGACGCAAAAAGCTGTCGAACGAGCTCAGTGGCGTGCATTGGGAGAGGCCTACGTCCAGCAGTGGACAGCAAAGCGCTGATGATGATGATGATGATGATGATGATGCTTTTTCAGAATCAGAATTACAACATTTTCAATACCTGCAAATAAAAACATTTTTCATATTAATATTACTTATTTGCGTATATGGGTGTACAAAGTAGTTGGAAGGAGTACATTAATTGAACGCCATATTCTACCTTTCGGCATGCAAAATGTTTTATTGATAACACCGATGTTAACAGTTAAAAAATATGTACATGTTATGTGTTTGTGTTCTACTTTCAATACATGTTCGTCGGTTGTGATAAGATGCTAACCAACATAAACCCCTTGCTACGTGCCAAACTTCGGTGTAACAGAAACCAACCCATACAAACGTACCAACAAACCAAACATTTCAGTGTTGCCAACCGTCTGGCCTGAATTATGGGTGTATTAACTGCTCTGTAAGAATACTCGGGACCTCTAAATAGCACGTGAGGACTCATTACTTATGTTCAATGTATTCTTGAATAGTTGCTTTGGAAATGTCTGGCATCCTACACAAAAGAGTTTTTAAATTCATTTTATGACTGCGACTCGCCATCGAATGTCTGCAAAAGCAGCTTTGAAAAGAAAAGAAAAAGATTTTATTTTGCAACAAATACAAACACGAAAACAAAAACGAACAAACAGAGACAAACAGTTACAAAATAAGGACTCACCTCAGCATAATACTGCGCTGGTCTTCCGTGTGTGTTTGTATATGTGTGTGTGTGTCTGTGTGTGTGCGTGCGTGAGTGTGCTTTGTGTTTTAGCTTCGTGTACACGGCCGTGTACGTAAAGTGTACGAGTGTATAGTATAGAGTACGAGTGTGTGTAAAAACGTGTAGTTTTTTTGCACAGGACTTCTTAATCCTTCGGATTTTAAGTGGTATAATAATTATATTTTGTATATGAATGATAAATATGTAATTAAATAATTAAAGTCAAATATATTTTAATTTTAATTTTGTCATTATCAGTTTTCTGAATTGCCTCCCATTGAGGAAACTAATTTTAAGACGTAACACTTTTTTTTTTAAATAAAGGATACGGAACTATAGGAAACCTCGCACGAAGCCTATTGGCTGTTATTTTTAGCAAATATTACAAGTGGTCAGGTAAAAAGCTTATATAATATTTTTCAACAATTTTTGCAGGCAAACATATAGCGGGAAAGTATTTTAACCAATAAATTGTAGTCCGTTGTTAACCCATATCGCGGTCGTACATTGTTGAAAAGTTACGCGTTGTTCTGCGATGACACAATATAATGAACGCAGTATGTCAACTTACTGCAAAATTGAAATTTAAAAAAATAATTGAACTCAGTTCGCGCTGGCACAAAATTCTTGGAGCTAGAGTTAATGTAAATATATGCATAAATACTATTTATTGTGCACAGCATAAATAAAAATGAAAAAACACTTGACATGCCCAAAAAAAAAAGAAGATTTTTGGCAGATTTACAACTTCAGGGTAGATAACCTAGTACTAGAATATACCCTACCACTATGCTATGGTTTTCTCACGATATTTTCCTTCACCGGCTGTTCATATTTGGGATCTGAACCCATGCTCTTCGGTGTATGAACCGATCGCGGTAACCACTGAGCTATTTTCGCTACGTTGGTCTCGACAGCTATGTAACTGTGCAGTCATTACAGCGTTTATAAATATATGCCAAGCTAAAATCATCTCTATATCTAAAGAAGCAACAAGTTTAGTAACTTTTTTAAGTTTGTTAACTAAATTTGCCGCTGTTTCGTAAGTCACAACTAAATTTTTTCATTTTGACAATCAATTTGCGACATTTACGCTGTGCAAAAAAGCACTCTAAACAAAGATCATATAAAAAAAAATTATTAATTCGTTTGAATTGATTATTATCTGAAACTATTTTTATTATTAATTTCTAGTAAATAGTAACTATATTTATAGCTAATTATTTATCAAAGTACAAAATTCATATGAGCTATGAATGAATATACAATTAATGATTAACTAATACCAGCCAAAACAGCATGTTAATAAATTATTCATAACTAAGAAAACAGGAATTGTCCATACTGCTATTCAGGCATGTCAACGCGCGATCAGCTAGCGGGTCGCAGGCTAAGTTTAATAGACTATCAACTAATCTAGCTTGCGAACCGAAACAACGCGCGGCTGCAATTTTGTACGTGCGCGCATTGAGACCTAATATTGCTTCGTTACCAAGTTTGGGTTGTTTTAGAATTTAGATTGGGAACCAATGTAGGTATACCAGATTGTGGCATTTTGCAATGTATTTAAGGGTCAATGCAATGTATCTATATTCATACTATATTGATCTGAAGTAAATTTATTGAATTCTTATTGTACTTGACAAGCTAGGTAAATAACCACAGCTCTCCTGATGTTATGTGACGTTGTGGTCTAATGTTGTACACATACCTAGCCTGTGTAAACTGTGGAACATGTGCTTCTGCACTGCAAAGCCACAGAAGGTACTAGAATTGCCACTAGGCTGCATGAAGCTGCATCATCCATGTCGCCGCAACACCTTGAATGCTTCTCGTCATCAATGCCTTTAAATATTCCACCCATCTCACTGGAGCTACTATGCCAGCGGCCCAGAGCCTCGCTTCGGGACTTCACGGAGCTGGGTTGTCTCGGGTAGACGCTGGGGAAATTGTAGCGATGATAGCTCAGTGGTTAGCGCGGTAGGTTCGCATGCCGAAGGGCGTGGGTTCAAACCCCAACAATGAGCTTGAGCTGCCGGTGATGGAAAACATCGTGAGGAAACCATAGCATGATGGTAGGGTACTTTCTAGTACTCGGCTGGCTAGCTACCACCCTCAAGTTGAAAATCTGCCGCCAAGCATCTAACGGTGTGTTCCGGCAGCCTCACTTGAGAGCCAGTTCCATTCCAGGCTAGGTGTGCTTTACCATCTTCGACCACGCCTTCACTTAACATCAAGTGAGCTGTGGTCAAACACCTAGCCTGTCAAACATTAAAAAAAATAAAAAAATGCACAATACACCCCAAGCGGGACGTCAGTGCAGGACTCAGCGCCCCCCACTTTGAATAATAATATCTAGCCTGGAATGGAACTGGCTCTGAAGTGAGACTGCCGGATGCCGGATATCCTACGACCACGCTATCATCTCCTCTCATTCTCTCTCTCTCTTCAACATCAACTTCATTACAAGCAATCCATTTATTATGAATCAAATTATGTATGGGTATAGAATTCATCCAGCCAAAATTAGTGGCGATGACAATACCACTGTTTTTAGATTGCTGTCTTTCATTTGTCCTGTTATTTGTGGATTTTACACTAAAAATGCAATCCATTTTCCAGTAACTGACAACTGACTTATTGGTTTTTCTCTACACTTTTCTTAAAAATAATCTACATACTAACTATGCATCTAAAATTAGTGACGATGACAATATAATTATTTTTGGATTGCTCTTTTTCATCTCCTATTTGTGATTTTCTAGTAACTGACACCGTGTTCACTCACTGTTGTTTCTCCGTATTTTTTTTAAAAATATGCTCCTAGAAAGCAAGGTGATTATAGGGGCATCCTATAACTGTATTGATAGATTCCAAAAACTGCACAAAAAAAAACTAGGCATTTGCAATCATTCACCATATTACATTTACCGTTTTTAAGCATTATAGTAAACGAATATCAACCTTATCACTTTAATATAAGACACAAGATGCAGTTTTCGAAATAATAGAGTTCTTCCCACACATGGCCATAGAAAAAAGGGACAGGACGCAGGTAGAAAATAAATACAAAAGATAAGTGCGTTCCGATTCTTCTGAACTTTATACTGCCATCAACAAAATGATTTCTTTTCTTATTGCTTTTGAAATAGAGTTAAAACTCCACTGTGATTCTGTTTTATAGCTGTCAATGATGGAACAAGTCCAAGTTCCTTTGAAATGAGTATCGGCGGTCAAATTTTTATGTTCCGTCGTTCGGGACGTAAATGCGGTAATTTTTAGGTTAGTTGCTTTCCTTTCGCGCTTTCGGGATGATGTTGAACTGATGTTCATTCGTTTCTTATCAACGACAGTAGTGCTCTATTTCCAAATATCTATTTATTCGTGTATTGTTTTCGGATTCCTGTCATTCCGGATTGTGTTGTGTCGCTTTCGGTTGATCTATTTATGTGGTGTGTGTAAACAGATGTGTTGTGCTTACTGTTTTTCTTTGCCTTTGGATTGCTTTTGTTTTGAACGTTTTGTTTCTTCTATCAAGGTAATGTTTTAGTTGAATTTATATGTTTATCGTATCGGTGAAACTTCAACTATACTCTATGGTAGAGCTTAGTTACAACAGTAGAGTATCTGACTAGGGTTTCAATTAGAAGTTTTTTGACGGTGAAGGTGTGATCGAAATGGTAAACACACTTAACCTGTGCTCTGCAATGGAACTGGCTCTTAAGTGCTTACCGTGCGGGCGGCAAATTTTGTTTTGTTGTTTGTTACTCAATCACGCAAAAACGACTAAACGAATATGGATAAAATTTGGCACACATATAATCTATTACCTTTGGAGGAGGCCTTCACCCAATATGGGGTTCCTACTCATATTAAAGAACACTAAACTATAATAATTATTATTGGCTAATAAGTAAAAATGTAATGTAAAATGTAAAGTAGGAAATAAAAGGCTTTTTATTTTTATTTATTTATTTATTATATAATCTATTACCTGGATTAAAATATAGGATATTTTTATCTCAAAAAAAGTTTCCACTTAAAATTTGGTATATGTACGTGTCTTATGGAACATTATTTCTGTATAAATGTGTATTTTTGTATGTAACGAATAAACTTAAACACTACCAGACCGATTTCAAAAATTCTTTCACCGTTGGGAAGCTGCAATATCCCCGGGTGACATAAGCCTATGTCACCCGGGGATATTATATTATATAAGTGGTTAGCGCGGTAGGTTCGCATGCCGAAGGGCGTGGGTTCAAACCCTAACAATGAGCTTGAGCTGCCGGTGAAGGAAAACATCGTGAGGAAACCATAGCATGGTGGTAGGGTACTTTCTAGTACTCGGCTGGCTAGCTACCACCCTCAAGTTGAAAATCTGCCGCCAAGCATCTAACGGTGTGTTCCGGCAGCCTCACTTGAGAGCCAGTTCCACTCCAGGCTAGGTGTGCTTTACCATCTTCGACCACACCGTCACTTAACATCAGGTGAGCTGTGGTCAAACAACTAGCCTGTCAACCATTTAAAAAAAAAATTGGAGGACATTTAACACAGCGCCATCAAGCCATCTACACATCTAGCCCCAAACTACTTAATACTATCCTACATCCTATTCCGACTAATACTATAAACGTGAAAGTTTGTAACAATGTATGGATGTATGTTTGTTACTCTTTCACGCAAAGTTTAAATTTCAAGGTATAAATAAGTAAAGTAACTTAATACTTAAATCATTTTTGTTTTTGTAAATATGTAGGTACATACTGTACACCCAGACACAGAACAAACATCGATGTTAGTCACACAAATGTTAGTCCTGAGTGGGAATCGAACCCACGCCCTTCAGCTATCGAAGCAGACATACCAATGAACCAACAGGGCTAACCAAAAAGGCAAAAGCTAGTAAGAATATTATAAAAGCCTGTTTAAAAGTGTACACAAAAAAACGTATAAATGTGTAGGTACGCGAGACAATGGGGCACGGTGCAAATGACACCAAGTCTGAATGAAAAAATAATTTACAAATCGTAAAACATAAAATATAGGAGACGCCCATCAAACCCCTCGGGAAAGCGTGAAATCGTGTTCCGAACAAATATCATCCCACTTCCATAAAAATAATGATCGCGACCCGTAGAATATCGGTTCTTATTCTGTCCTGTCCAACGCAGCTAATCCCTGACCTCTTTTAAAGGGGAAGAATATCTAACTGGGACGTATTCAGAATTAGGACCCCCGTAACAACTTGTTGGGGGCCCGCAGAAAATTCAAGGCTATCTAACTTGTTAGGGATTATTCTAATATTTTTGTTCTTAAGCATTCATGCTCACCATCGGACGCTCTTTACGGCGGCGTCGTGTGTCGGGTCACTCTTTTTCCTCAGATAAAAAAATAATTAAGATTATCTTAGATTTTAATACGATTTAATTATGATATTTTATATATTTTTTGACTGAACAATTGACCAATTAATTATTATTATTTTATTTATAATTTCTAAAATCCTAATTATAATCTAACGACTTTTTAAAAATGTAATTGCAATGCACCTAGGCATGCATAGATTTGGAATGCAATACAGGTAAAAAAAATTGTGTAGGTATTTGTATATATTGTTGTGAATATTATTGCATTCTGTTTTGTATGTTATGAAATAAATAAATAAATAGATATGGTTGACGAGGGCGATGATCGGTTGCTGCTCGCGGTATACACACAAACTAGTACCGACTTTAACCGTACATTAAAAATAATTTGACTATTCCTTTTCCTATATTAAAAAAAAATAAAAATTCAAGTTGACAAAGGTCACGGATCCCAGTGTCTGTGGAGCGTATACAAAAACTCGCACAAAACGATTCGATTCCACGTTCATTGTCCGGTCCGCTAGACAGTAAAATGCACTGCCTGAGTAGGTGTTCACCGTTGGATATACGAATAATCTGGGTGTCTTCAAATCGAGAGTGAATCGGTATCTTCCAGGCAAGTGTGTTCCATCTTAGACCGAGTGAGGTGAGAAGGCATGCCGGTCAAACGTAAGTTGCCTATCCTACAGATCCAACTGATATTATAAATGTGAAAGTTTGGATGGATGGATGGATGTTTGTTACTCTTTCCGGGGAAAACTACTAAAGTTTGGTATGGAGGTAGCTGAGACCCTGGTACTTTTTATCCTGAAAACATGTTGCGGGTAACACCGCGGGGCGCAGCTAGTATTATAAATGTGAGAGTTTGGATGGATGGATGTTTGATACTCGTCCACAGAAAAACTACTGAACGGATCTGGATGACATTTGGTACGGAGGAAGCTGAGACCCTGAATTAACACATAGGCTACTTTTTATCCCGAAAACATGTAGCGAGTAACACCGCGGGGCGCTGCTAGTTTTTATATAAAAAAACTAATCTTAGCTAGCCCTAGCTAAATTTATATACTATACTTGGAGTTGTAAAAAGTACACTAGATTCGTACTTTGAAAACAGAGAGGTCCTTTGTTTGTTTCGCATGAACCTTGCTCCGCCTCTGCATTTAAAAGGCAAGAGGAAAAAGATATCTTTAGCAAAGAAAAGAGGCCGCAACAATCTTGATGTGTGAGAAGTTACGAAGTTCCTCCGAGTTTGAGCTGGAGATTGTGAACTCGGCAGAACTTGGCTAAATTTATAATGTCGAGGATTTGTGATATAAAATTCGTGAGGAGGTTAAAGAGCTTATTTCTTAACATTTGAGGGAGTTTTGTGAATTTTTGGGTAGGAGGAGGTCGGATGTTGGCATGGATTTAAGTATTAATATGCATGTTTGTTTTGGACAAAATTAAGGTTTTTGGGTTATTTTAGAGCATAGGTGTGTACACCACACACCTATGCTCTAAAATAACCCAAAAACGCATATCCTACTAAGATTATACATGTGAAAGTTTGGATGGATGTTTGTTACTTTTTCACGCAAAAACTACTGAACGGATTTGGATGAAATTTGGTATGGAAGTAGCTGACACCCTAGATTAACACATAGGCTACTTTTTATCCCGAAAACATGTAGCAGGTAACACCGCGGGGCGTAACTAGTGTAAAAATAATTTTGATTAAATCATTTTCGTACTGTGTCATGTTGCGTACTGAACCAGGTGAATACACTACTCTGCAGTTGTGTAGGACGAAGTCACATCAGACGAAATATCTGTACTTTATTTGACACCTAGAATCATGATAATTACTTCATCATCGCAGCTGTACTACCTACATATTCTACCGCCAGTAGTAGTGTGTAAACAACATTAGTGTGTTCTGGTTTGAAGGGTACTGCAGCTAGCGAAGTTATAGGGTTGTTGAGGCTAACCACCGAAAGTCCCAAAGTAATAAACGCCTAAGCAGCGATGGACAATGTTTTATAAGGTGTTAGAATACTTTCTAGTACTCGGGTGGCTAGCTACCGCAAGTTGAAAATCTGCTACCAAGCATCTAACAGAATATTGCGACAGCTACACTTGAGAGCCAGTTCCATTCCAAGCTAGGTGTCTTTGCCATTCGATAACACACCACATCAGGTCAGCTGTGGGTAAACACCTAGACTTTCAACTACTAAAGAAAATGCTACTCAAAGTTGTGTTTCGCTGCAATGGACATGCGTTATCTCTTACTATCAGGAGAGCGTCTCGATTGTCTCATTACTTTTAAAACAAAAGAAACGCTCTTGAAGTTCATTTGTAAACACTAAAAAGTATTTTGGATTTCTTTACTTTAAGGCTTCTCTCAACTTAACACATTCTTTGTTTAGTTAGCTATCTAGTCATGTATTAATTTAATTGGTTCCAACCGGTCTATATGGAAGTCAATGCCCTATAAAATGAAATTAATTAATATTATTAATTAATAGAAAGAAGGAAAGAAAACATTTATTTTGACACACACACAACACAACAACAACAAATAAAAATGAAAAATAATTATGTAGAAAGTTGTCGCTGTTGTGTCCAGTGCGACAAAAAAGGTTAGTTCTCAGCATTAGTGCTGCCGATATACATAATAGGCTATTTGACTACTATTGGGAAATAGTTTTAAATAATTTCTAATTATATTTACTGCACATCACGTCTATATTTCCTTGGGATCTGTCGTATTTTTGCTAAAAACGATATGCAAGTTTTAATGAGAAAAAAAACGCGCCATAATGCAATTTTGATCATGACCCTGGTCACGTGACACATCTGACGTCACACCAAAGTAAACAACAAGCTAAACGAGACGAAAGTTTGTTTGTTTTCTTGAATTTTTACTTTGGTGTGACGTCATCAGAGTTGCTACCAATCACAGAGTGTTTCACATCACGTGACCAAAACTCAAAATAAATAAATTTGATTGTCGTTTTTATTGCACAAAATAAACATATTTTAGTCTTAAAATACATATATGAATATGCTTTTTTACGCTGCAATTTATTAGGATTATATCAAATTGTACCATATTGTTAATGGAGTATAGCCTATTACGTCATTATACACGTCTATACAATAATTAAATTCCGTACTTCACACTCAATAGATTCTTTATTAACTAATCACAATATCAGTTCGAATATTCTATAAACACAGATAAACATAAATCGCATTCATCGAAATTAAACCTCAATTAAAAATCATCAAAGACCGTTCCAATAACCATTTAAAAAGATGTTTGCCCAAGGAAAAACGTAGAACATTAATAGTGATGTGACGCGCTCTTCTTTATAATTATCGATAGATTTAAAGTAGTTCACTTCTCTAAACTAGCAGTTCTAGCTCTAACGTATTTGTCAAAGTTTTACATAATAATTGTAATAACAGCTGTCTTTTACTTTCCTGTATAATAACTATGCGTGCATCAACATAATTATGGTATATAAATACTCGCATATCCGATTAATACTTTTAACAATACTGAGAGATGATTGCACAATGCACAATGGATACTTTCAAAAAATTAATGTACGATATTTAAAGATATGTTTTTATTTTGTTTCATTTCAAAAGTGTACTTAAATAGTGTATGTATTTTGATGTTGTGTTTTTCCACAATTTAATATTCATTATCTTGGAGTAAATCTCTGTTTGTCCATAGTCTAGTTTAAGAGGGAGATCACGGTGAGTAGTCGGGACTATTTCTCGTGCGCAAGATACAATAGTAGGATCAAGTATTCAAGTATTGCATTCTCTACGGAATCTTAATATCGTAAAAACGTATTAAGTAGACTAAGTTGTCAACTTTAGTGTCAGAGTTAAATTACCGATCGAAGGTCTTTAGCATGTCTTGACAGTTTAATGGTCATGGTTGTTTGTTTTATATATCTTTAACAAAAAAAAACTTATTGATTTTTTTATATAAAAGTAATGATACGAACGAGACGTTTTCCTGGTGGTTAGAGAAATAACGCATGCCCATAACCGTTGCAGTGGTACACAAAGTTTTTAATAGCAACACAAAGTTCAGGGTATTGCTGCTTTAGCGCTCATTACATTGAGACATTCGATGGTTAGTCTGAACAGCCATGTAATTCCGCTAGCTGCAGTACCCTTCAAACCGGAACATAATAATCTTAAATAGTGATTATAATGTTCTCTAAAATAATGTGTATCGATTGCTGTTTCAGTATAAACTATCGATATACATTTATCCATATCGTCGCACCCCTACACATTAGAATTAATCGAGATTCCTCGTAATTAGGGAAAGTAGAGGTTTATGAGCATAGTTTATGTATTTACTTAAGTAATTGTTTATGTTTAACTGTGACTTGTGACTGCCCTAAAGCGGTTCGTACAACAGCTATAATGACTTTGTTATTTATAGTAATTGGAAATAAAATACAAAGCGAATAGTTTTGTTGTTTATTTTTCCGTGATAATCTTGTTCATGTTTCTCAGAAAAGTGATCTCAGAAAATGTATCACGTATCTTTTGTATATTACCTTATAGGTAAATTCTGATTGCTTACCGATATCGATAAAAGAGGGGTTGAACTGTCAAATCTCTTTTTGCTGATTCTTGTTGTGGGGTAGCTTATAAGTGGCACCAAGAATGCTGAGACTCGATTTTAAATTTGGGAAGAAAGTGTTAAAGATTTAAAAATTGATACTGAATGCTTTTGATGAAAATGATTATTTGACATAAGGTGACTTTGTAATACGTTGTAATATTTTTTTCTCTTGACATTGAATATTTTTGACATTGTATTTTGTAATTATTATTGTTATTGATTTGATATATTAATTTTTGTATGCCGAAAGGCGGGATATGGCGTGCTATGTTTTTAATTTCTACCAACTGTATTTTACCCATATACGCAAACAAATAAATGATAATGATTATGATTTTATTTGGGAAGTTTGAAAAGCTTGAGACACGTTTAATCTAGGTGACATTGTAGTCGAAGATGGTAAAACATCTAACCTAGAATGGAAATCGGTTTTTATATGAGATTGCTGGAGGACACTGTCAGATGCTAGGCGGTACTTTTCAATCTAAGGACAGTAGCTAACTTAAGAGTGCAAGATATACTCTACCATCATCCTAAGATTTCCTCACAACGTTTTTGTTCACAAGCAAAAAGCTTTTTGTTGTCATTTTTACCTACTTCCGCAATCCGATCGCATTAACCACTGAGCTATTATTTCTAAAGATTTGTGTACATAGTTGATTGGGTCCTTCAAAAGGCATATTAACATAATCTTAAAAAGTCGGTAACGCAACGCTTCTTGTATTATCAGAGAACCCGTCTGCTAATTTGTCACCTGAAATAAAATAAAACAGTTATGACTAGGATCTGACTTATACTTATCGTCGACCTCAATTTTTTTTTTCTTGTTTCAGATGTTTCTACCTCCTAAAATGTAGAGGTGGTCCATGATGGTGGCGGGCATTATCTCGCGCTGCCTCTTGCTGGCAATGCTCGCGGTACTGCTGGACCGCGCTGCCGGCAAGCAGATCAGCGAGACCCTGCAGCGGGCGCTGTCAGCAGGCAGGGGACCCAGCCCGGGAGCAAAGAAGCTGCTTAACATTCCTGAGGATGGAGGTACATTAACATAACAATACACCATAATTTAGTTTTTATTATTGCATTTTGTGTGATAAAATCAAATCACAGTCAAAGTCACAATCAAGTCTAGTAGAGTAAAAGAGTAGTAAACCATTATTAGTTACCATCTGACTGGTTGGTGGTGAAACGCCGACTAATACGCGATAAAAACTGCGATTGATAATTGTTCTTGTTGAGAATTGAAACTGCATTTAAGAGTTCTGGCTGGAACGAAAATTATATTGCGACATTGTATTATTTTAAAAACTTTTATTTTTAGGTATGTATTTATTTTTTAGATATAGTGGTGTTTTAATTGTAATATGTGGAATGATACGCATATATATTTTTTTATTAAAAAAAATGCAACTACTTGGCAACTTATATAATGCGATGAAACTTATCTTTTCATGTTGTTTCAAAAACTCTACAGATGGTTTTAGTAGTCACCTATACTTTACTAGAGCATAGACTGGACTTGATCATGTTTTACTTTATGTGATTTTGATGTGACTTTGACTTATTTCACTTAATTATATCATGTAACTTATTTAACACTGACAGAATGCACAAAGTGCAATCCCAATAAAAGGAAATAAAAGCTTGTGCGTAGAAATAGAGACTGCTTGTGAATTTAGCTCGATGACGTAAAGAACAGAACGCGCCACGTTTACGTAACGCGGTCGAATTCTAAATTAAATAAACTCGCGTAAAACAGTACTCTCTATGCCAATTTCTAAAAAAAAAACACGACGTTAGTGTGTTAAGAGCTCGTTATGAACTATCAAAAGTAGCTTTAAATAATAAACTTTATGAACGCTGTACGCGTTTTCGACAAGGAATTTCATATGAGTTAGAGAATCAAGGGCCAGTAGCCTTCATACCTTTAGCAAAGCGACTGAACATGAAAACGTTGGTACTTACCTTAGTCCAAAGCATTTCGGGAAAGTTGATCATGTCTAGTGGACGAGAAAAACGTCGCGGCGCCAAGTTATCCCGTTTATAAAGACGGCCAGGGTAGATGTACGTGCCCTGCCATCCCTTGGGAGCAGAATAGATTCTCAGGAAGTTTACCGCTTCATACGGCGTAAAGAGAGACAGAGATTACTCGGAATTAGTTTTCTCTTTCTTTAGAATTTTATCGAAAATTAAAAGCGAGTTTGACTACACTTAAAAATCTGTTTATACGGTACCTTGATGTCTAGTTTACATTTAAAAAAATTAGTTCTTTTAAAAAATTATATTCGACATTTTGCGATTTCGAAATGCTATTAAAATTTACCGCGAAAACGGCAATAACTGTCATAGCTTCAGGATGACGTCACGTGAATGTTAACAACAGCAATGACGTATCGCACGGTGTGACGTAACCATCTGTTTGGTGCCAGTCACGTGACTGTATGCCTAATTTTGTCGAACTTATTTTCCAAAATAATGGCATTTTTATAATACATTTGTTTCTTGTATACATTTTTTTTTACTTTTTGCCACTCGAGATGATGTCGGGAATTTGAATGCCTCATACATCAAAATCTGTTCATGCATCAAAATTATCATGGAATAAAGAAAATCACGTACATAAAGTGTGCTTCGACATCCTCACTTGAGAGCCAGTTCCATTCCAGGCTAGGTGTGCTTACCTTCGACCACACCATCACTTAACGTCAGATGAGCTATGGTCAAAATACTTAGCCAGTCAAACGTTAAAAAACGTTCCAGTCCTATTTTTGAGCAGTCGTGTCAAAAAATGTTAGTCAAACTACTGAGTTGGCGTCCAGTGTGACCAAACTTCTCCTATATTAATTAAGAAACTCCTACAATTACTGGGCTTGCTCTTTTCTCAAGAAACTTGGCGTATCGCGGATTTTGGGCCGTTTCAGGATATTGTTGGGGTGTATTATGAGCTTTTATGAAGGGAGCCTATGGATTAAATAAAGAAGTTTTAATAAGTTTTTTGATGACTCACATGACTGAATTAGAATAAATATTATTTTATTTTAATCTAAGGTACACAAATTATGATACTAACTTTCCACAAGACAGTTTTCATCCATTAAAATGTTACATTTTTGGGCTAAGCGTGCATTTGGCAGATGACTTCTTTTATACTGAAAATTATTCCTTTAAAATCCTTCTATAAAAAAATGGTTAGATATATTTTGTTTTGTAAAAAGATCAAAAAAGGTAATACACTACATATATACGTTAAAAACTTATTTATATTGGTCATTAGTATTTTTTAATTTTCTTAATTAGGATTGTTTAATTAATTATACCTATAAACTTTATTGTACATATCTTCAAAAAGAGAAACCACTAATGAATGAAACGATAAGCTAACTGTCGTACAACGACAACCCTATCACCTAAAGCGATTTCTTCCCAGCAACCTTTAATTTATTAATTATTTATTATTTATTTATTGAGAAAGAATACGGTAAATCAATTAAATCCAATCTCACAAAATTTTGACATTCCACAAAAACAAAAATCTAAAATACAATTACAAAAATTAAAAAAATAAAGATGTCAAAGTACAAAAAACAAAGTAATAATAATATTAAAAAAAAAAAACGAATTACAAAATGTCATAAGATTTAAAAACTAAATGTCTAGATTGAGATCGGAGCCTGGATTAGTATTTTTTTTTTTTCTTTAGTTTTGGTGTCGCGTTTTAGCATTTGCCAGTGTCAAGTATTTATATATTTTCAAGTTTCAAAAATTAAACAAGCGTCCTCGTAGCTAGTTAGTCAAAGTCCAGTCTTAGTCAAGTCCAGTCTGTGTCAGTCAAGTCCAGTCATGCTTTAGTAAAGTAGTGGCGACTTTATTATAAAGCTTCGATGGAGTTTTGGAAGCAACACGAAAAGTCATGTTTCACCCCATTATATCATTTTCCCACACTCGCGCTTGTAATTCGGCACTTTGTGAATAAAACACCACCATTTTTATGCATAAACACTTGACAAAACACAAGTTTTGGAAAAAAATACAACGGAGCGACACGACTCTTCCCGCGTTCCCGCCAAAACTCTCTGGATTAGTATTATAGCCTTTGGATTTAAAGATAAAATAAATGAAGCCTATCCCAGCTGTGGGATAAAGAAGGCTATATATGATGTTGATGTAAAAAAGTAGTCTAAACTGGAATTAGAATCACATAACTTGATATTAAATTTACTCGTGGAACCCTTATTCAAGTAAGGAACGCTAAGTTACTGCAGCCGATTAGATTGGCTTCCAAGCACAATATACTAATCGAGAACTTAAGCTACGTTCGAAAATTCACTTGACTTTAGGTCATAGATCATTAAATAGTTACTTTGAAGTAAGTTAATATTTAATCCTATAACCGTGGTGGTGATTATTTGGAGATATTCTTAGGTAGATTGTATTTAGTACGGAAACGAATAAAACGATGATTGATTGATTGATTGTGTTATTAGAGATTTACTACGAAAACATGAGCCGCCCCTCCAAAATTCAAAACATTTGAAAGTATTTACAACGCACCACCACGTATGTGCGCTTACTGGTGCTGCCGTCAAACATCTAGTCGAGCTAGCAAATCTATGGATTTGTGTGTCGATTTGTGAGTAGCGTTCATTAATCGCTCTTTATTATTAGTATGGCGCTGCACTGACGTACTCTATGAAAATGACACGTGCGTTGTCTTCCGCGGACAACTAGTTATGGTAAGTTGACAAACAAATCTGGTGTTGCTGAAGACGAATAATTACAACTACATACAAACTCTTTCTTTAAGGATGTGACTACACACATTAAAACAGTAATTTGGAAGGGCGGGCCATGTTATCGTAGTAAATCTCTACTTTTACCAAAAAAAAAACTAGTTTTCTAAAAACATCGGCGCGTTGTTTTGTCTCTCATTGAACACATCCTTTTATTGCTGTCGGTGCTCTGATTTTGTATTCTCGAGGTAAAATATCAAAATATGACACCTTAACCTGTTTCAAGACAATATCTAGAAAAGTTGCATTCATTCTACTCGATGAAAACAAAGCAGAGTTAAAAGTACGAATAGAGCCATCTTCCTCGTTCTCCTTCGGAGTGTCGACGATTGCCACCACAAGCAAAAGTTGCAACTGATCTTCAATTTCGCACATTCTTACCACTGGTTTCACAATCACAAAAAACGGATCTTTTTCTGAGCAGCAGCCGTCAAGGATTGCATCCTTAAACGTAGAATCCTTCACTGATGAAGCGACTCCTTCAAATAATGTCATGTTTTGAGCTGTGCCTCTTTGTCCTACGAATCTGATGTATTTGTATTCTGTGCCACTTGGCATGAAGTAGCAGAAGCCGTCCCAGGAGTCGCTGGCATCCATTTCTTTTACATTGAAATATACGCAGCGGTCCCCAGCTTGTCCAGAGTTAGCTGGTCTCCGATCGCCGTTGTCTGATGCTGCTACGAGCCAGGTGGTCTTCGGATCGATGAGGACATCCATAGTGCTCTCAGGGTCTTGGTAATAATTACCGCGATATCCAACGCCGATATGAGCTATGGTTAATATGATCAAAAATTCAATCATTTCACAGAGTAGGTTGTTCGTGAAGGGAATCTTCGGAACGAATGTTTTTGCATCATAAAACGTTTGGGTTTTATAGTTTAAGCAATAATGGCTAATTGTTTTGAAAATAATTCTTTATTATAAAAATTTGTTTGTGTTTTTGTACGTTTTACGTCCATTCATTGAATAAATACAAGTATTATTTATTTATTTTTTGTATTGGGTGTAGTTTGTGGTTTGATTTATTAAATAAATACGTTGCGATACTGAATATTTATCTTAGAATAAGAAACGTTTGTATTGACTCTTTTATAGTTGACAGGCTAAACGTTTGATCACAGCTTCTAATGTTAAGTGACGGTGTGGTCGAAGATGTAGCCTGGAATGGAACTGGCGAAACACAGTTAGGAGCTGGTGGTAGATTTGCAACTTGAGGGTGGTAAAGATAAACTATTAGTTATTTCACGGATCAAGAGACGAAAAAAATACAAGTGTTCATTATTTTATCTATAGTTCATTAAATATCATCAATGTATACAATTTTTTTAAATTTCGAATTAACCAAGACGCGCGGAGAGTCCACGCGCGCGTTGTGTCCGGCTTTGTCTCCATAAAGAAGGCCACCGGATGTGACCAAAACTATAGTCGGAGTATCCAATATAATTAAATTAAAATTATATATTATTATTTAATTTTTTATTACTATCGCTTAATTAAAAAAAAAAATTTTTTTAATATTTTTCCATTCCAAGCTATGTGTACTTTACCATCTCCGACTTCACCTTCAATTAACATCAGGTAAGCTGTGGTCAAAGACATAGCCAGTCAAGCAAAAAAAAAAACATTTTGTGAATAAATAAATGTTTGTTCTGTGTCTGGGTGTTCTGTATGTATTATAAGTATGCATTTACAAAAAAAAAGTATTGATGTATTCTATCAGTTATCTGACTTCCATCACACTAGCTCTGCTTAGTTTGGGGCCAGATGGCGTCCTACGATATTTATTTTTTTATTTATAAAAAAAAATTCACCCACATAAGTAAAACAAAAACGAGTCAAAACCACGTTTCCAAAGTAAAGAAACAAATGATTACCTAGTTACGGTTTCTAATCCATACGACATCACTCTAAAACTTTTGAATAAAATTAACCCCTGATTACGCCATCCTTTTTTTAAGCCAGTCCATTCTGAAAATGTCAAGTCGCTTGTTACCTCGAATTTGTCAGAAACTTTGACGCGATTATGTCCAAATGTAATAAAACTGGAGCCGACTTGACAGCGATCCATTTGTTGTCATTATTCATCTAAAATGAGAAAAGAATAGAATTTAAATATTCGTTATATTAAAAAAAAAATCTTCTATAATAATTCGTATTTCAAAATGTTCTTGACGCCTCGCGGTTTCACCCGCGTAGTTCCCGTTCCCGTGGGAATACAGGAATAAAAAGTAGCCTATGTCACCCGGGGATAGTGTAGCTTCTCAACGGTGAAAGAATTTTTGAAATCAGTCCAGTAGTTTCGGAGCCTATTCAATACAAACAAACAAACAATCAAATCTTTTTGTGGCGATGATAGCTCAGTGGTTAGCGCGGTCGGTCCGCATGCCGAAGGGCGTGGGTTCAAACCCCAACAATGAGCTTGAGCTGCCGGTGAAGGAAAACATCGTGAGGAAATCATATCATGGTGGTAGGGTACTTTCTAGTACTCGACTGGCTAGCTACCACCCTCAAGTTCAAAATCTGCCGCCAAGCATCAAGCATGCAACTGTGTGTTCCGGCAGCCTTACTTGAGAACCAGTTCCATTCCAGGCTAGGTGTGCTTTACCATCTTCGACCACACCGTCACTTAACATCAGATGAGCTGTGGTCAAACACCTAGCCTGTCAACCATTTAAAAAAAAAACTTTCGCTCTTTATAATAGTATAGATGAACATAAATCTAGTGAGCTGTTTTTTTCATGTTTAACAAGCTAAAAATAGACAAGTAGAAAGTCTACTTGAAACATTCATAAGTCATTTTCCTTTTTTTTTTTTTATTCAAAGTAGGTTCGCGTTTGACCACACTCTGCCTGATGTTAAACAGTAGTGTGGTCTAAGATGGAGCACGCTTACCTAGAAGAAACCTATTTACTCTAGATTTGAAGACGCCAATATTGTACCTACCAGGGAACACAGACTCCGGCAGAGAGTTCCACAACCTCGCTGTACGAATGAAAAATGTGGAATGAAAACGCTTTGTGCGTACATGGGGAACACCTTAAACCTAGCCCTATCCTAATCTTACATTTGATACCAATCGTAATTATTATAGTTACATTTTAGTTAAAGCTGATTTTTGGGTTAACTGTATCAGAAAATGAACTATGAGTGCATTAGGTAAAAATTTCCCAAATCAATTTAATTGTATCTTTGGTCCATCATCTCTTAAGATATAGGTCACAATATCGATGACAGTACAGAAAAAAAGTCGAACAGAACCTTCGCAAATTGCGGGCCAAATGCTCCCAAATTCGTAGCTACCGCTGATGAATAAATTGAGTAGATAGAGCAGCCCATACAAAAATAACATTGTTACTATAAATACATACAATTTTATTAACAACACCAAAGTTTTAGGTCATTTTTTCTTTCATATTTAAAAATATCGTGTATATGTATGAGTATATACTAAGGACACAGCACCATTTAGTTCCAAACTAAGCAAAGCTTGTACTATGGGAGCCAGATAACTGATAGAATACTTTAAATACTTACAGAACCACACAGACACAGTACTAACATGTATTTAACACCACAAATATTAGTCCAGGAAATCGAACCCATACTCTACTGCTCTTAAAGTAGATTTACTTTGACAGCCCTGTTAGTTCATTGGTGTTATGTCTGCTTCGAGAGCTGAAGGGTGTGGGGTCTGATTCCCACTCAGGACTAACATCGATGTTTTTTCTGTGTCTGTGTGTACTGTATGTATTTACAAAAAAAAGAAGTATATAAGTATTCTATCAGTTGTCTGACTTCCATAGTACGAGCTTTACTTAGTTTAGGGTCAGATGACGCTGTGTTAAATGTCCTCCAATATTTATTTATTTTTATTTATACTACCAAATGAGCAGACAGGACTACCAAAATATGTCAATGTAACAAAATGCATTCATCTCTGCATTAACGCTTACTAGTCATGACTTTGAAACGTTCGATAACGGCGAGTATCATATTGTTCTTTGTCGACATATCTACTGGATCTTCTTCATCCAGTCCGCTACCAAATTCATAGTAAACTAATTATGGGCAAGTCACGACCCAAGACGCCCTGAAAGGGCTTTTTATCTCGGAGACTGATTGCCGAACATTAGTCAGCTGATTTTTTGTCTCGCGTCTCCTCGATTTACTGGCAGTAAGTTCCTTTTAATGCTGGGTGCCCGGAGCAATTGATGACCCCCTGGGGAAGGAGTTTAGTTTGAGTTATGAAATATTTTGGCAAAGTTAAAGGGTTTGTAGTTTAGTATTCAGAATCTCGGTGGAGTTTAAGAAAAATCTCATTTAACCTCTTTTTAATTCTTAATAAGCTCAAAGTAGCACGACTAGTTATGGAGAGGGTTCGGAGCTTCCCTACGATATCGAATCAGAAATTAGGAGATCCGTAGACGAACCAAAGTTACTGACATAGCCCAGCGAAATAGCAAGTGACAGTGGGCAGGGCACATAGCACGCAGAACTGATGGCCGATGGGGCTGCAAAGTTCTGGAGTGGAGACCACGGACCGGCAAGCGCAGCGTAGGACGTCCGCTTTTTAGACCACCTTCCTGGTGTAAGAACTACTGATGTGTAGAACTCGTTGCCAGCGTCTGTTTTTTCATTTATTTAAAAAAGTGGCAAACCAGCGACGGCCTACCTGATGGTCCCACCGCCTATGGACACCTACAATACCCAGGGCATTATCAGTGCGTTGCCTACCTTTATGGCATCCTTTATTTGAAGTGAGGTAGATCAAAATTCAGTAGTAAAACCGAAGGTGGTAAGCCATTGCAATTGAGTACAACCTGGGGGTTTTCAAGAAAAATGTGGATAAGTATTTTCTAGACTTTGCTCCATCTTCGGCCACGTCGTCGTTTTCCATCAGGTGAAGGAAAACATTGTGAGGAAACCATAGCATGGTAGTAAAGTACTATCAGCACTCTACTGGCTAACTACCCTCAAGTTGAAAATCTGCCGCCAAGCACATAACAATGTGTTCCAGTAGCCTCACTAGAAAGCCAGTTCCCTTCCAGGCTTGGTGTGTTAACCATCTTCGCCCGCACTATCATTTAACATCAGGTGAGCTGTGGTCAAACACATAGCCTGTCAAAGATAAAAAAAGCATGGCTAGTGCAGTGTAAAACAAAATCCCTTGAAATAAAAGTTGCAAATTGTCTGCCTTTTCCTAAACAGTGTGGGTAGGCAGCAAAATCGCTGGTTACAAAAAATGTTTTAAACAATTTTCATTTCAGCACCGCCGTGAAATTGGCTCGCTCATAACGTTTTAAAGAGGCAGAAAGGTGCTCGAACAATGCGTAGAGAGGGACAGCATAATTTGCAAGTTATTCAAATTTGTGGGACAGTAACTATTCAGACGGTGGAGATTTTGGACGTGACATACGAGCGGAAACTTTAGGATTCTCAAATAAGCTTGCGGAAATTCTCCATACTTCTTTGTGTGAAATGCAATTCACACAAACCTACTACCAAACAACCTTCATTTTACGAACCGCCAAACAATGGAATTTGCTGTCCGAGTGGGTGTTCCCTGATAGATACAATCTGGGTGCCTTCAAGTTGCGAGTGAATCGGTTTCTTCTAGGCGAGCGTGCTCCACCGTAGATCGCATCTTCGCTTTACATCAGGCGAGTTGGCGGTCAAACTCAAGCCTATAAGTAATAAAAAAAAATGCAATTTACTATCGAAACTGACGTGGTTTTGACCCGTTCTTGTTTTATTTATATGCGGGACTACGTATCCGACTATAGTTAGTTATACCTCATCATCATATAGGTCTTAAGTACCAATCATCACACCACTCAACTAACAAACCAAAGCACGCAATTCTGTCTGTCCTTGATTCTGACCATCTACTCTGAGCTTCTTACCATTCAGAATTGACCTTTCTGTAACTAATAACGGGATAATTTCGCGTCCCGAAGCTAGACACTGGGATGGAGCAGCAGAAAATGGGGCAGTCCCGTTCAAAACGGGACGGTATAGGCCTCTTGTTATGCCGTCTGCATCGGTCCTGTGCCGACCAGGTTCGACCCGCGACGGTGACAATATAAAAAAGAAAGAAGCGTGTAGCCTAACGGTGTGTTCCGGCAGCCTCATTTGAGAGTCAGATCCATTCCAGGATAGGTGTGCTTTACCATCTTCGACCACACCGTCCCTTAACATTAAGTGAGCTGTGGTCAAACACTTAGCCTGTCAACCATAAAAAGCCCTGAAAAAAATGTTTCACTTACTCCAAACGATCCGTGTGTCCACTCATCGGACCACCTGCTCGGGCAGACAAGATCCCAATTTATACATTACCGTCTCGCCACCATCCTTCTAACGAGACCAACCCATAATCCTCGCAATGTAAACGCAACGGTTACTCCAACCGAATTTACATGTAAAATGGTACAGTCAGAGTTATGCAGATTCTCAGGAAGTCTCATGGAAATTAAGTTGTCTGAGTTACGTTTACTTGCGAAGTTTAGTGAGATTACTCGCTAGTAGATTGCTATTAGAGAAATCTTATGCAATGTATTTTATTAACCCTTTTATAAGTATTTGTGGCATTGACGTATTTTTCTTCTTTTATTTCATCCTATACCTGGAAGAGATCGCTTTTAGCTTTTTAATTAATAGACAATAGACAACACTTTATTTGCGACATAAAACACATTTCAACATAATTTACAATACATACATACAAAGAAGTAAACAATAAACATAAAACATAGAAAAAAACTTAAAGGAAATAATACAAACTAAACTTTACTTTACTTAATTAGCTCAAAAGATTCTTGTGTGTATTTTCGTGTTCTCTTTTTATATCTTCTTACCTTTTTTGGGTGTCAGGAGGATAAGTAAAACAATCTAAAAAGATTTTCAACTTGCAGGTGGCTAGCCAATCGGGTGCTAAAAAGTACCGCACCACAATGCTTTGGTTTCCTTCACCGCTCAAGCCAAGTATCAGCTCGAGGCTCTGGAGTCGATCGAGAGGCTTGCTAGGAGACTAACAGGCGACATTACTCTGGCCACGTCAGAGTTACAAAGCCTTGAGCACCGACGTAGAGTGGCTTGTTTGTCTGTCTTCTACCGGATACATTTCGGGGATTTGGAATTGCATAATTTGGTTCCACCTGCTTCTATTACCGGACGTCTAGGCAGACACGACCTAAGCACTATCCTTACATGGTGGACATTCTCAACGTAAGGATTAATCTTCCACTCCACTTCATACGTGCAGCGAGGATGTGGAACTCTCTACCAGCGTCTATTGTTCCCGCGAAGTATAATTCGGGTGTTTTCAAATCTAGAGTAAACAAGTTTGCTCTAGGTAAGCAAGCTTCATCTAAGACTCCATCCTACTTAAAATCAGGAAGGGTGTGGTCAAACGCTAACCTATTTGGCATTAAAAAAAACTCATAACTTTACCCAATGATAATGAGAGAGAGAGTAGAGAGCTCGATATCAAAGCTAACCATGAACCTACACCTATGCAAAATTACTTACTTCTTTTCATCAGCAAATAATTACATATGAGACTAGCATATTTTCATTAAATGTAACTTTCGGTCATCCATTAATTACGCTCATTACACAATGTCACGATCTAGATTCCGAAAAGCCCGTTAAAACAGTAAACCAACAGTTTATAGCGGTACAATTATCACGCCACGATAAATCCGGCTCGAAGGACCAATAAAATGGCGGCCGAAGCGCGAGAAAACCGAACTGTTTGTTGGTTAAAGAAAGTATTGCTTACCGCATACTAGACAATGTTTGTTTTGGTTGCATTACTTTTGAGTTTACTCAATAATTTGGTTGGAGTCAAAGTTAGTATTTGCAAATATTAAAAGATCTAAAATTAAACTAATTTTTTATCAAATACTTAAAAATATTTAAATATTTGACACTTCCTTAAGTGTGATGCCAAAAACAAAGAAAAAGTTAATAATTGTCGAACTGTGGTCTTCTTCTTATTCGATTTTGGCATCGCATTTTGTGCATTTGTCAATGTCAAGTGTTTTGATAATTTCAGATGAAATTATTTATAGTATTATCCATTCATCAAGAATTGAGTTGAATTGAATTGAATTTATTGTGAACACCAAAGAACTTAGAGCTCGTGCCATCACAATGGAAAATTTAATTTTTACGTAAAAGTAATTAGTTGAAGTGATTTACTGATGGTAAGAGATAACGCCCACTGTTGCAGCGGGATCCAGAACTATGAGTAACAAAACTAAATCCAGGTCATCACTGTTTTGGCGCTCATTACATTGATGGTCAGTCTCAACAATTCTGTAATTTCGGCAGAACTGGACACATGATTACACGGTGCGCGGTGGCCGGATATCTGATCTGATACCAAAATGACCTCCTAAGAAGACCCAATAATCTACTACTACATATTTTTGCGTGAAAGAGTAACAAACATCCATCCATCCAAACTTTTACACCTATACTATCATAAAGAGGAAAGATTTGATTGTTTGTATTGAATAGGCTCCGAAACTACTGGACCGATTTCAAAAATTCTTTCACCGTTGGGAAGCTGCACTATCCCCGGGTGACACACTACTTTTCATCCCTGTGTTCCCACGAAAACGGGAACTACGCGGGTGAAACCACAAGGCGTCCGCCAGTTTACAATATTAGTGGGATAACTGAAAGTTCCAAAATTCTAAAATTACGATCAGTCGAGAAAAGGGCCGGTCTTAAAACAAACACTGAAATTTATATTCCCATCTCATCTTAAAACAACCGATTAACCCTTTAATCATAGCCCTACAGGCCTTAAACAAACCTTTAATACACCTAAACCATAATAATTTCAACATTTTCAACTCCCGACTTCATCTGATCCTTAAAGGGTATAATTGCTTACATTATTAAACGAGGGTAGAAAGCAAAATTCTCGTATTACTAAGATGGCCCTACCGAGGGCCCTTTGAACAACAACTGTGATACAACTTTTTGGTAAATTAGAGAGTCGGGTCAAAAGTTTTTTCTTACCTTTCAGGTGAAGTTGTAAAGGACTCTACTCCACTAGGTCGGGTCAAGTGCCGCGCGTTTCTAACTTCCTTATAAATATCTCTGTTACCACTAATTACGGTTTAATAACAAGCTTCGTGTTTCCTTTTCTTGGTTGCCTGGAAGAGATCGCTGTTAGCGATAAGGCCGCCACTCGTGGCACTGTTCATAAGGCTCTTTTGTTCTCTGTACTTTTTTCTATTTATGGTGTGCACAATAAAGAGTTGTATCTATCTATCTGTCTTTCTATCTATCTATCTTAATCCTACTTCCTACTCCTATTAGTATTATAAATTAGCTGTTACCCGCTACATGTTTTCGGGTAAAAAAGTAGCCTATGTGTTAATCTAGGGTGTCAGCTACCTCCATACCAAGTTTCATCCAAATCCGTTCAGTGGTTTTTGCGTGAAAGAGTAACAAATACACTCACAAACTTTCGCATTTATAAAACTAGCCACTACTACCAGTATACAGCAGCTATATATATCGACAGCCCTGTTGGTTCATTGGTAGTATGTTTGCTTCAAGTGTGTTCGATTCCCACCCAGGACAAACAGTTTGTGGTATAAACAAATGTTTGTTCTGTGTCTAAGTGTACTGTATGTATGTATGTATTGCAGCTAGCGAAATTACTGGGCTGTTGAGACTAACCATCGAAATTCTCAAAGTAATGAGCGCCAAAGCAGTGATGCCCCAGACTTTGTTTTGCTACTCAAAGTTCTCTGTATTGCTGCAATGGTCATGGACATGTGTTATCTCTTACCATCAGGAGAGCGCATCGTTTGTCACATTACATTTACATTAAAAAAATATATGTATGTATATATAAAAAAAAAAGTATTTAATTATTGTATCAGTTATCAGACTTCCATAGTACAAGCTTTGCTTAGTTTGGGGTCAGATGGCGCTGTGTGTAATTCCTACGATATTTTTTTTTTGTACAGTACACTAGTGCGTCGTCCAATAATTTTTGTTGACACCAAATTCTCGCTTCTATTTGAGGAATAGATTCTCTCCCTTTCTCAAAATACAGTTTACCTCAATGATTTTGAGAATGTGTTTTCTTTTTTCGGCGAGGGCAGAAAGCCCTCGAGTTCGGTGAATTTCGACCTCGCGTGGAGTAGAATGCTTGAAATAATTTCTGGGGTTGGATCTGGCAGTCGAGGATTGTAATATAAGGGGTTTTGTACTTTAAAAGGTATGATAATAAGGCTTTTATAGATCGTCTTCGGCAGGTTTTCATATTAAAGGCTCTGTAATATCGTACTTATGATGAAAGGGTCTCTGACCTTTTCTACTTGACGTTTTTACAGGTTTCAAAGGTTGCAATCTGGCTGTTCAATTGACTTTTTTTTTATGTAAAAAGTAATGATACGAACGAGACGCTCTCCTAATGGTAAGAGATAACGCCTGTCCGTGACCATTGCAGCGATACACAGAACTTTAAGTAACAAAACAAAGTTCAGGGCATCACTGTTTTGTTGTGTTAGTCTCAACAGCCCTGTAATTTCGCTAGCTGCAGTACCCTTCAAACCGGAACACAGTAATGTTTACACACTACTGCTTAGCGGCAGAATACAGGCTGGCAGGGTTGTAAGCTTGGGGTGTATTAAGCTGAAAGGGGGTTAATGCCCACATAAAAATAATCATGGGCACAGAGAAGATATGAAATTGTAAAAAATCTGCTCACATCTTCAGATGGTTCAATGAACCAAACAGCCCCGTTGGCTCATTGGTAGTATATCTGCCTTGAGAGCTGTAGGGCGTGGGTTCGATTCCCACTCAGGGCAAACATTCTGTGAATAAACAAATGTTTGTTCTGTGTCTGGGTGTTCTGTATGTATTATAAGTATGCATTTACAAAAAAAAAGTATGTATATATTCTATCAGTTATCTGACTTCCATCACACAAGCTCTGCTGAGTTTGGGGCCAGATGGCGCTGTTTGTATATAGTCCTGCGATATTTATTTATTTGATTTTTTTATTTAAATACAAATATTTCATTGATAACATCAATGTTTCAAGTCAAAATTCTACTCCTTACTAATATTATAAATGCGAAAGTTTGTGAGTATGGATGTATAGATGGATGTTTGTTACTCTTTCACGAAAAATCTACTGAGCGGATTTAGATGCAAGAGGTAGCTGAGACCTTGGATTAACACTACTTTTTATCCCGAAAACATATAGCGGGTAACATCGCGCGGCGCAGCTTGTATAAAAATAATGTCAATACAAAATATTACAATAAATAATGTCAATATAATACAATGTCAAAAAAATCATAAATTACTTACTTTTTTTTTGTAAATACATACTTATAATACATATAGAACACCCAGACACAGAACAGACATTTATTGATACCAAAAAATGTTAGTCCTGAGCGGGAATCGAACCCACTCCCTTCAGCTCTTAAGGCAGATATACTACCAATTAGCCAACAGGGATGGAAGGTCTTCCCAAGACATATTGTTCCAGTTATCAATATTGTTTGTAAAACATTGTATTCGATAGAATCCAATATAACCCAATGTGTGCCGTCTTTGTGTGAATGTATGGCTGACACGTCACCATGCCAAAGGGCTATAGAGAGCAGGGTCATTGTCTATATTCCATGTCTCTATAGAGACCTTTAGGTGATAGCTAGCTTTAACATACTGGTACTTGCATATTCAAAGTATACAGCATGACTGGTGGACCTTCGATACTCGAGGACGTCATATTTGGCGATCATATACGAAGAAAAATAAACATTAACTGACTAAACTCTAATATGCTGGATGTTTTTGTCTGTACAAATTTTTATATTAACCAACAAATAGATGCCTTTTCTCTCACATACGTACAATCACACACACACATACGCGTGCACACCCTACATGCTTGTATAAATAAATTTAAACCTAGATATAGAAGAGCGGGATCTTCTGAAAAAAGTATTTTTTTATACTTACCAGAAGGTCCCTAACCTAACTTTTAAACAATCTGACCAAAAAATAAAGCATTTTTTTTCATTTTAATTTTTACTGGCTACTAGGTAAACCTAACTGAAAGTTATGTAATTAATTACTCAACGCATGGACACCGCGCGGACGCACGGGCTGGACGTTGTGAGGACGCTCGCGCCGACGACGGGCGAGCGGGAGAAGCACGTACTTGTCGTGTAACCAAAACATCGTTATCAGAGTCGGGAGTGTATCCACGCTTCATTTGTTTATAGGGAAATTTAGCCAAAAATTAAGTACCTAACTTTATTACATAATTATAACGAGAATCGAGTACCGAGTCCTTCAGTATCGTAGGTGTCTCACCAGTCATGCTGCATATTTAGTTTATTTCCGCTTAACAGTCGTTTCAGCAGTGATGAGGATTTAATTTTAACTAATTTTACAATAATTTAATAATTAAAAACTTATCCGAAACTTTACAATTTGACATAAAACTAAAACAAGTAACGAATATAATATTTGGCTGTTTTCAAATTACAATATGTTTGACGTAGATATATATTAGGTATATGGTTGCCTAGAAAATATCGCCCCCCTTTCGGATAAGTATAGACTATTATACGGTTGTCTGGAAAAGATCGCAATTGCGGAAAAGTATATATATATTCTATATACATATATATATTCTTTATTTCGAAAAGCAAAAAATATTGAGATATTTTTTTTACTAGTTACAGGCTAGGTGTTTGCCCACAGCTCACCTGTTAAGTAACAGTGTGTTCGAAGATGATCCAATATGTACAAAAAAGTGCGATTTCCAAGGAAACTACCAGAAATACATGACACTTAATACGGCCACAAATCTATTGTCCGACGTTGAAAAGAAATGCCCAGTCGCACTCATATATCGACCGATTGGTCCGGCGACTCGTCCGCGACGTGGATTTACGACTTGATACTTTATTTCGGTCCCCGAAGACCTGCTATACCGTTACGGTGATAGGTGACGAAGTGGGGCTATTAATTTGTGTTTTACCTATATTTCACCTTGTTACGGGCTATAGGGGCAGATTGGGTATGTTTCTGAATTGATTGTCCAATATTGTATTTGTCATTTGTTTCATACAGCAAACGTCACGAATGTCATGTTTTTGTGACATTTTGGTACAGTCCTTAGATATTGAATTTTGACTCGATTATGTCTTTAAATTTGATTCCAATATAATATTTTTTTTTTTTACGCATGGTAAACTTTGTTTCATAAAACTTATTTCAATATTTTGGCTTTCTATGCGGTAGTTGATTTTTAATACTTATGCAAACTTTTTATAGCGATGTCGTCATTAAGTAGGCTAAATATTTGTACGCCCTTGCAAGGTAAAACAAAACATTTGACACATTTGGTTAACTTTGACAACTGGCATGAAGTAAACAAATTTTATATCATAACCACATAAAAGCTATATCATATATATATCATAGTTCGAGTAACGTTTTTATAAAATAAAATAGTAGGTACGTTTATTTGTGTTAGTAAAGCGAAAAACTACTCCGCGTACGTACTTGTAATTATGGAAGAGGTTATTATAGCTTCCGTTGACTTGACATTGACAGATTTTGTTTTGGTTTGCCATTGGTTTTTTTAGACACTGAAAGTAGCTCTTATGTAGCCTAATATGTGACGTCATCAGAAGTTAATTGAAAGTCAAGTTTATTTAATGTATTTTGTTAAAATAAACTCCATCTCATAGTTAAAAGAGTTTTAATAATGTAATATTTCGTAAGTAGTATTTACATGTCAAAATGAAATAAATTACATTAATTTAATGTCAAGTTACATCAGTAACAGAATCATGTAAGCGAGGTTCGCGAAGGCACAGTTCGGGACAAAGAACCAGTTAACCGAATACCTGGTTTTATGACTTACTAGCGGCGCCCCGCGGTGTTACCCACTACATGTTTTCGGGATAAAAAGTAGCCTATGTGTTAATCCAGGGTCTCAGCTACCTTCATACCAAATCCGTTCAGCAGTTTTTGCGTGAAAGAGTAACAAACATCCATCCATCCAAACTTTCACATTTATAATAATAGTGGGATTCGCTAACAAGTTCATTTAAAACTAGGACGCCGCCCGTACTACTAATTTCCTGCTAGTATAACTTCAAAGCAGCACCTAACACTTATTACCATACACTCGAAATAACGAGGAAGTTATAAAACAAATATTTAGATCAGAGTTGATAGTAAACACGCGGTGGCAGGGCAAACAAAGTTGAGAGTTTGGGACGGATTGGATGTTTACTAAATAATGCCACACTTTAAAATCAGATGCTGTTAAATTTGAAACATTTGTTTTTCTTTATGGTGCCTAGGTGACCACAGCTCATCAGATGTTAAGTGACGGTGCAGTCGAAGATGGTAATAATATAATTAAAGTGAAGCTGCCAGAACACGCCGTTAGGTGCTTGGCGGCAGATTTTAAACTTAAAATAATAGCTAGCCAGTCGAGTACTAGAAAGTACCCTACCACCATGCTATGGTTTCCTCGCGATGTTTACCTTCACCGGCAGCTCAAGCTCATTGTTAGGATTTGAACCCACGTTAACATCATACAACATTTGTAGCGATGATAGCTCAGTGGTTAGCGCGGTTGGATCTCACGCTGAAGCTAAATAAAGGTAAATTTTTTACAGCTTGGCTTACATTATTGATTGATTGATTGATTGATTAACTCTTTATTGCACACACAAAAAAAAACAATACAGAAGAAATAAAATTAATTAATAGGTGTAACAACTGGCGACCTCATCGCTAAAAGCGATAAAAGCGCTAAAATCTCTTCCAGGCAACCGTAGGACGGACAGGATCAGAGGAAGAAAAATACGGGGTGTGTCAATAACGAGGATATGCACAAAGGATAATACATAACTATAACATAAATACTCATATCTATATTCTAATAATAATATAATATCCTAATACATAAAATAGGTAACTAAAAATACACTAATATATACAAAATTATTGAAGTTTCCATACGGATCCCTAACTGTATTTTAAATAAAATATGGCCTATGTCCATCAGGGATAATGTAGCATTCTAATGATTAAAAAATTATTAAGATCGGTTCAGTAGTTTCGGAGCCTATTCAATATAAACAAAAAATCAAATCTTTCCACTTTATAATTAGCAGGTATATATTCATGCTACACTGAAATATTTCTTTAATATATTTGCAGTGAACAATTCAACCAATACAAACATCTTTTCATTAACATAAGTACCGTATTAGAGAGTAAATTAAACTGCATCGTTCTTCGGCCGTGTCAGTAATTTTTTATTCCACAACGAAAATAGATAGACACTCTTCACTCTTCAACTAAAAAAAATGGTCTACTTAATCGAAGAAGGTGAGTAATTTGCCCGTTTTATCACGGGCGCAGTCCTTAAGGTCATTTCGCAGTCATAATTCAGTGTAGAAATCGCGGGTAGTCTGAAAAATGCTCGAGAGATGTTGGGCCGCATTAGGTGTCGCAAATTCGTATTTAAATGAGATGAATGACGCTCGCTCAGCTATAAGGATGAGAGCAGAGTGAAATTTTCGAGCGATTGTTTATTTTATTTTTTAACTAGCTGCGCCCCGCGGTGTTACCCACTACATGTTTTCGGGATAAAAAGTAGCCTATGTGTTAATTCAAGGTGACAGCTACCTCCATACCAAATTTCATTCAAATCCGTTCAGTAGTTTTCGCGTGAAAGAGTAACAAACATCCAGCCATCCATCCAAACTTTTGACATTTATAACATTAGTGGGATTTTTGGCTTAGGGTTTTACTGTAGTCTTAAATAAACTGTTCTTAAGTCATCCACGCAGCTGTAGGACGTAGGAAGTCCACTGCTGGACATAAGCCTCGGAATTTCATAAGACCAGCAGACCAGCGGCTCGCGTCCAGCGCGTTCCTGCGGTCGTCTGTCCACTTTGTGGGTGGACGTCCTGCGCTGCGTTTGCCTGTCCGTGGTCTCCACTCCAGAACTTTGCAGCCCCACTCATCAGTTCTGCGTGCTATGTGCCCTGCCCACTGCCACTTCAACTTGCTAATCCCTTGGGCTATGTCGGCAACTTTAACTTTCGGTTATTAAATACGAAAGTGAACACTTAAAATACGTTACATTAGCATGTCGCATTTTTTTTTTAAATTACTTATAGGCTTGCGTTTGACCGCTAACTCAACTGATGTAAAGCGAAAATGGGGGCCTACGGTGGAGCACGCGCGCCTAGAAGAAACCGATTCACTCGCGATTTGAAGGCACCCATATTGCATCTATCAGGGAACACCCATTCGGGTAGCAAATTCCAATATTTAGCAGTTCGTACAATGAAGGTATAACCGCTTAGTTCGAGTCTTTGGAATATCGACCATGAAGCGGTGTCGCTTCTTGGAGCTCCTCCATTTCAGCAAAGTGCAGTTGTAGGTTTCTGTAGGGGAAGGTACGAAGATCAATTGTGCTCGCTACGCTCGTGCACTGTCCGCTCCCTAAACTCCAGAAGCTGAAAACGTGTGTTTGTATGGCGGGCGCGAGTCCGTTTGTATTTTTGGTGTAACATATACAATGCTGGTTACAGCCACATCTGTCAGTAACGTAACAGCTTTGTAACCGATTCGACGAGGCGGTACGTGTTAGCAGGGATGTAACTAGGCCTTAAGGGAGGGGGAGGGGATAATTCATTTTAAAAAGCTAGCCATCAGATTCGGGGATAAAATTACTACACAATTCATTTTTTCATAAAACTTTAATCTTACAGAATCTGTAGGCCTCTCCCTGCTTTGCACAGTTTGGCTACGATGCAAGGCGTAAATCCATTTTTCCAGTTTAAATTGCGATGTTTTCTGATTTCAACCGCGAGCGCGCCTAATGCCAGTAAAACGGAAAAGGGGATATTTTCGATGCCACTCTTTGATATTAAGAAACATAAATATTACAACAAAAAGAATATATATCTTATATTAGTGCTATTTTTGTATTAATAATTTAATCTAAAAGTCCATCAGAGGAGGGCTATGTGGCCAGAATGCTGGCAGCATTGCCACGCTGGATGGCAATGCTAAGCTTTTGACCAAAGTAGATACCAGCATTCTGGTCACCTGAAGCCTCCTCTAAACGTTTAAAAATATACTTTGGAGTATAATCCTGAAGTAATACAATAGCCGTCTATAATTTAAAAAATAGCTCGGTGTTTTTCACCAAAAAAAATGCCGCAGAAAAAAAAACTATTTTAATCACATCGTTTTTGAATACTCGAAATTATCAGCGATCACCCCACATTATTTTTTTATGAATTAAATTGCGACACTTATGTTTTAGTTAAGGCACCTTACTGTGAAAAATATACCTCGTATATTTAATTGTCGCCCAATTCTCGATCTTGTTTCTTTTTTTGTTTCCATTAACAAAATATTATTATTTTGTATTTTATGCGCGATTCAGTCCCGGTGAAAACATACACTCACGTATTCATACACTCAGTTTCATTAAATTTATTTGGTTTGTTTCCGATAACATTAAACGTGATTAATTCCGCATAAGTAAAACAAAAAGGTGTCAAAACAACGTCAGTTTCCATAGTAAGTTTCAAGTGTATACGTATTTTTTAATTTTTGAAAAGCTTGGTGTTTGACTACAGCTCACCTGATGTTAAGTGAAGGTGTGGTCGAAGATGGTAAAGCACACTTAGCCTGGAATGGAACTGGCTCTCAAGTGAGGCTGCCGGAACACACCGGTAGATTTTCAACTTGAGGGTGGTAGCTAGCCAGCCGAGTACTGGAAAGTACCCTACCACTACGCTATGGTTTCCTCACGATGTTTTCCTTCACCGGCAGCTCAAGCTCATTGTTGGGGTTTGGACCCACGCCCTTCGGCATGCGAACCTACCGCGCTGTCCACTGAGCTATCATCGCTACAAAATGGCATTTATATGATATTTTATATGGCATCAAACTTGGTGTCGTTTTTCGAAGAGTTTTTAAACCCTTCGATGCCCTTCCCTTGATTACGGCCAAGTATGTTCGCTTTTGTTAAATACGCGACGGATTAGATACAGAGTTCATTTATAAACGCTCCACGAAGCCAGGGAAGCGGAAAATATTGTTGCTAACCGAGGCAATTTTGCTCACGAAATTTACGGGATTCGTATTCTGACTTGATTTGTGGAAATTTACGAAAACGATCCGGCATCAATAGGGAAATGCTGAGCAGCGTTTAGACGGATCCTTGTTTGGTCGGGTGACCGCGAATAGCAATTACAACTGACCCAATCAAAATTACTATAAATGTAGCTCAGCGACCGGTATTTAAGTTTATGTAGTGATATGCATTGGGAGATAATAATGACTAGCATTAAAGTATCGAGGTATGACCTTTGATGCGTGACTGTGACTTTCTCTGTGATTTGACTTTAAAATAAATAAATAAAATCATTTGACAAAGCGCGCTCTAGCCCCAAACTAAGCAAGTCTTGTACCTACTATGGGAACCATACATACGTATAATAACACTAGCAGACGCCTCGCGGTTTCACCCGCCTAGTTCCCGTTCCCGTGGGAATACAGGGATAAAAAGTAGTCTATGTCACCCGGGGATAATGTAGCTTCCCAACGGTGAAAGAATTTTTGAAATCGGTCCCGTAGTTTTTGAGTTTATACCAATAATCTACTGATGCTAATAAATAAATATCGTAGGACTATACACACAGCGCCATCTGGCCCCAAACTAAGCAGAGCTTGTGTGATGGAAGTCAGATAACTGATAGAATACATAAATACTTTTTTTTTGTAAATACATACTTATATACATACAGAACACCCAGACACAGAAGAAACATTTGTTTATTCTCAAAATGTTTTGCCCTGAGTGGGAATCGAACCCACGCCCTACAGCTCTCAAGGTAGATATACTAATACTATATACCAATGAGCCAACGGAGCTAACCAAAAAAAAAAATCTACTGTTTTATTCAAGCAATTGTGATTTACTACAAATATAGACCAAAATAAATGCCAGTAGCTGTGATTATACTGTTAAATTATGGCAAAAAAATATTTGTATGGAAATCAAACCACCTTAATCACAAATTATTCAAAAGACAAAATTAGCTATTACTGACTTATGTACGATACTTAGAAAACGTTAACATGTTCTGAAGATCTCAGTCCAGTACTCAAGTCACGCTCGAGATTTATGCGGGAAGTTTTCGTGTGCGTTCGCCCTCAGACAGTTCCCATTTCATGTCGAACCGTTTCGCGGTCCAATGCTTTCAAAGATTTGCCCTCTTATTCATACGATCTGTTACATACAGGGTTATAAACTCTCAGTGTACTCAGATGAAAGTAGGTCAGGTACACACTTCGTTGTAAAAAAACCGGTCAAGTGCGAGTCGGACACAACAAAAAAATCACGTTTGTATGGGAGCCCTCTTCAGTATTCATTTTATTCTGTTTTTTAGTATTTGTTGTTATAACAACAATTCTTTCACCGTTGGGAAGCTACACTATCCCCGGGTGGCTAGGCTACTTTTTATCCCTGTATTCCCACGGGAACGGGAACTACGCGGGTGAAACCGCGAGGCGTCCGCTTGTTATCTGTAAAAGCGGCAAAAAAATCACGATTGTTGTATGGGTGCCTCCTTAAATATTTATATTGTTTTATTTTTAGTATTTGTTGTTATAACGGCAACAGAAATACATCTGTGAAAATGTCAACTGTCTAACTATCACGGCTCATAAGATACAGTCTGGTGACAGACGGACAGACGGATGGACAGCAGTCTTAGTAATAGGGTACGAAACCCTATAAATTGACTCTGAAATCCCGAAAAAAAAAGTTCTCCAATTTGATTAGCTAATTATGAAAGAGCTAATGTTAATAGTTTCTTTTGAAGAATTTAGCTATCTATTCCCTGAAACCTCAAATTATTATTGGCAATATCAACACACATGCGTTTGCCTCGAACGAAAAGCTTGAAGCAAATACAAAAAACACGTATTTTAAACATAAATTCCAAACATCGGGCTGTTCCGAGCTTTTCACTCGGTATGTCATCGCATAGCCGTGTCAATGACACAACAATAAAAGTGTCAGATGTCCGTTTGTCATACGAAAATAACTATTGTTCAAAATAACTGCTGTCCCACTTTTTAGTTATAAAAACAGAGATAAAACTCGAGGTGACGTTTTATTTGTGTCATGCTTATTTATACTATTTTTTATGGAATTTAGTCGAAGCTTAAAAAACCTACAAAAAACCCACCCTGAGTTTTTGGCGGGAACGCGGGAAGAGTCGTGTCGCACCGTTGTATTTTTTTCCAAAACTAGTGTTTTGTCGAGTGTTTATGCATAAAAATGGTGGTGTTTTATTCATAAAGTGCCGAATTACAAGCGCGAGTGTGGGAAAATGATATAATGTGGTGAAACATGAGTTTTCGTGTTGCTTCCAAAACTCCATCGAAGCTTTGTAGTAAAGTTGCCACTACTTTACTAACGCATGACTGGAATTAACTGACACGAACTGGACTTGACAAAGACGACTTTGACTAAAACTAGCTACGATGGCACTTATTTAACTTTTGAAACTTGAAAATATATAATTACTTGACACTGGCAAATGCTAAAACGCGACGCCAAAACCAAAAAAAAAAAAAAAAAAAAAAAAACCCACCCAAGTTACTTCAAGACTAATATCTTAGTGGTAGATCTCCTTAGCAGGAGGTCGTTTAGGTACATACCACCGCAGTACCAGATATTCAAATCATAAAGACACATTTTATATTTGCCAAATTATATTGATATCTCACTAATATGAGGTATAAATGTGAAAGTTTGGATGGATGGATGGATGTTTGTTACTCTGTCACACAAGAACGATTAAACGGATTTGGATGAAATTCGGTAGGGAGGTAGTCGAGACCCTGGATTGACACATAGGCTACTTTTTATCCTGAAAACATGTAGCGGGTAACACCGCGGGCGCAGCTAGTTATGACATAATCTACGTAAAAAAATCCTACGAAAGTTTGCGAGTATAGATGTATGTTTGTTAATCTTTCACACAAAAACTATTAAACGGATATGGATGAAATTTGGTTTGGAGGTAGCTGAGATCCTGGATTAACACATATGCCGAAAACATGTAGCGGGTAACACCGTGGGCGCAGCTAGTCATGACATAATCTACGTAAAAAAATCCTACGGAAGTTTTTTTTTTTTTATGGTTGACAGGCTAGTTGTTTGACCACAGCTCACCTGATGTTAAGTGAAGGTGTGGTCGAAGATGGTAAAGCACACCTAGCCTGGAATGGAACCGGCTCTCAAGTGAGGCTGCCGGAACACACCGTTAGATGCTTGGCGGCAGATTTTCAACTTGAGGGTGGTAGCTAGCCAGCCGAGTACTAGAAAGTACCCTACCACCATGCTATGGTTTCCTCACGATGTTTTCCTTCACCGGCAGCTCAAGCTCATTGTTGGGGTTTGAACCCACGCCCTTCGGCATGCGATCCTACCGCGCTAACCACTGAGCTATCATCGCTACAAAATTGCGGGTATAGATGTATGGATGGATGTTTGTTACTCTTTCACGCAAAAACTATTAAACGGATATGGATGAAATTTAACATAAAGGTAGCTGAGACTCTAGATTAACACATTGGATGATTTTTATCCCGAAAACATGTAGCGGGTAACACGGCGGGGCGCAGCTAGTTATGTAATAATTTTGTTATTTTGAAAAAAAATACTTGTTACTTTGCTGTAGCATTTTAAAGTTACAAGTCAGGCAGACAAGAGATCCAGCTAAAGTTGACATAATAATAGCTAGTTATTAATCTTATCTAAAAAAGAAAGTATTTAAGTATTCTATCAGTTATCTGTCTTCCATAGCACAAGCTTTGCTTAGTTTGGGGTCAGATGGCGCTGTGTGTAATGTCCTGTGATATTTATTTATTTATTTTATTTATCTGATTATTATGATTCTCTTCTTTGTTTTCACGTCATAGCAATGAAACCGCGCTCCAAAACGGTCTTAAAGTAGACGCAAGTTCACTTCATAATAGATCTCAACAGTAACATGTAATCTAGATAAAACCCGCTTTCTCATAAGTTGAAATTGTAGTCTTTTCATACAAGGCGTGCTGGGAGAAGGCCAACTCGCAGTGACTAAATCTAGGATTATAGCCATTAGTATGAGATATGGCAAGTACTGGAAACTAGAAAGCTTCTTTTGAAAACGGTATTCGACTTCCGTAGCTTTTAAAAGGGTCATCTATGACGGGCGACGATCAATAATACTTTAAGTACGTTGAAGTGGCAGTGGGCAGGGCACATAGCACGCAGAACTGATGGCCGGTGGGGCTGCAAAGTTCTGGAGTGGAGACCACGGACCGGCAAGCGCAGCGTAGGACGTCCACCCACAAGGTGGGCAGACGACCTAGTAAAGACCGCAGGAACGCGCTGGATGCGAGCCGCTTCCAACCGGTCTTTATGGAAGTCAATGGGGGAGGCCTATGTCCAGCAGTGGACGTCCTACGACTGAAATGATGATGATGATGATGATGATCTATGACGTAGACTATTGTGATGAGACATAAGTATTTTTTAGGGTTTCCTTACCCAAATGGTAATTACTAGACTCCGCTGTCCGCCCGCCCGTATGTCCGTCTGCTCCTCTGTCACCAGGCTGCATCTCATGAACCATGATAGTTAGACAGTTGAAATTTTCACAGATGATGTATTTCTGTTGCTTTAACAACAAACCCTAAAAAACAATAAAATAAATGTCAAGGGGGCTCCCATACAACAAACATGATTCTTTTCCGTTTTTATACTTAATAATACGGAACCCTTCGTGCGCGATCCCAACTCGCACTTGGCCGGTTTTTTATTTTTATGTAAAAGTAATGAGAAGAACGATTCGCTCTCCTGTTGGTAAGAGATAACGCATGTCCATGACCAATACACAGAACTTTGAGCAGCAAAACAAAGTCCGGGGAGTCGCTGCTTTGACGATCATTACTTTGAGACTTACGATAGTTAATCTCAAAAGCCCAGTAATTGCGCTAGCTGCAGTACCCTTCAAACTGAAATACAGTAATATATATAAAGTACTGCTTGGCGGCAGAATATCTGGTGGCGGTGGTAACTACCTAGACAACTTCCTGCTAAGGAAATCCACCACCAAGTGAATTTTTTTATTGTAATTGATGAAGACATGATTACAAGCTGCGACTTGCGGAAATAAAAATTAAAAAATGAATCATCATCATCATCATCAAAATCAGTTTATAATATACGTTACGTTCCTACAATTACATGTTATTTTTTTCTAGTGCATCGATCAATCGTTTTTGTCTGTCAACATAGTCGAGCACCTCCTAACTAAATACCATCATTTTACTGCATTTCCCTACCCAATCTTTTAAAGAATTGTTTCATTTAAAACCTTCAATTTGTAGCGCTTCTATTGACTTGTACGCTACACTTTAAGGATAGGATTACCATGTAGCGATAGTAGCGACCTCGCTGCATACAGCGGCTGTCAGCGGCAACATACATGGCGATAGCCAATCAGCGAGGAGAATCCTGCATCGCGCAAGCGGAATTCGACAGCACATTAGATCAGTAGGTACAGCTTTTCTCTTTTGTTTATATGATTAGATGTCACTTTCCCACAAACCCTTCTCATTCAACCCCCTCATTCTTAAAAAACTTAGTACTTTCTATAATACCGGTCGACAGTGTCAAATCGGTGCAGGAAGCGCCCATTCTCAAACCGTAATAATGTTGGTGAGTGGTTATTTTACTTAAAACCTGAAAAGTTTGTTAAATAAATACCTGTTGTTAGAAATGTTTAGCGCCATCTATCTGAACTTAACCAAAGTCTAATACTGTGGAAACAGTAAAAAACGACGCCATTGTCTTTCTACATATATACATACATACATGCAAGTATTTTTCATGTAATAGTAATGAAACGAGCAAGATGCTCTACTGATGGTAAGAGATAACACCTGTCCATGACCATTGCAGCGATACACAAAACTTTGAATGACGAAACAAAGTCCAGGACATCACTGCTTTGGCGCTCATTACTTTGAGACTTTCGATGGTTAGTCTCAACAGCCCAGTAATTTCGCTAGCTGCAGTACCCTTTACACCGGAACACAGTGACGTTTACAGACTACTGCTTAGCGGCAGATTAACTGGTACTGCGGTGGTACCTACCTAAACGACCTCCTGCTAAGGAAATCTACCACCCTGGATTAACACATAGGCTACTTTTTAACATATAGTGGATAACACCGCGGGGCGCAGCTAGTAGTTTATAAAACATATATCATTTAATCGAGAAAGGCAGTGTCGCCACGTTATATTATTTTTACGACAGTATAAAAATAGTGTTTTGTCCAGTCATGCTTTAGTAAAGTAGTGGCGACTTCACTATAAAGCTTCGATGGAGTTTTGGAAGTAACACGAAAAGACATGTTTCACCACATTATATCATTTTCCCACACTCGCGCTTGTAATTTGGCACTTTACGAATAAAACACCACCATTTTTATGCATAAACTCTCGACAAACATGAGTTTTGGAAAAAAATACAACGGGGCGACACAACTCTTTTCGCGTTCCCGCCTAAACCTCGGGCGTATCCTTACTTTTGGGATCTTCAAGTGTGACACACTGTTGCGAAACACAGCGAGCTTTATTTCCAACTTTACTGCCTTAAAGTTGTTCTTTCTGATGGATTCCATTCACTTGCGCCTGCAAATGTAGTTTTACAGCCAACGTCCAATCTTTTACCGGTTTTCTATGGTGTTCCATCTATAGAAAGCTTTATTGTGAACGAGACACAAGATAAATAATAATAATAAATATCGTAGGACATTGCACAGAACGCCATCTGACCTCAAACTAAGCAAAGCTTCTACGATAGTAGTCAGATAACTGGAATACTTAAGGTGGTTTGATTTCCATACAAATAATTTTTTCCATTGATGGACAAATGGAGCATAATTTTACAGTGAAATCACAGCTACTGGCATTTATTTGCGGTAAATCACAATCAAATCATAAATCATTCATAAATTTGATTTTTGCTAATAATAAATTTCAGGGCTTTTTTTTAGGGTTCCGTACCCAAAGGGTAAAAACGGGACCCTATTACTGAGACTCCGCTGTCCGTCCGTCCATCTGTCCGTCCGTCCGTCTCTCACCATCTCAAGAACGGTGATAGCTAGACAGTTGAAATTTTCACAGATGATGTATTTCTATTGCCGCTATAACAACAAATACTAAAAATAAAATAAATATTTAAGGGGGGCTCCCATACAACAAACGTGATTTTATTTTGCCGTTTTTATAGAGTGCTTTCGTGCGCGAACCCGACTCGCACTTGGTCGGTTTTTTATAACTGATCGCGCTAACCACTGAGCTATCATCATCATCATCATCATCATCATCATCATCATCATCATCATTTCAGCCGTAGGACGTCCACTGCTGGACATAGGCCTCCCCCATTGACTTCCATAAAGACCGGTTGGAAGCGGCTCGCATCCAGCGCGTTCCTGCGGCTCACTGAGTTCACTGAGCTATCATCGCTACAAAATCTTATCTTTTTGGGACCAAAAACTTCATTAACCATAAGGGCCTTTTTTATGTTAACTTACTCAAAACGATCCGTGTGTCCACTTATCGGACCACCTGCTCGGGCAGACAAAATCCCAATTTATACATTACCGTCTCGCCACCATCCTTCTAACGAGACCAACCCATAATCCTCGCAATGTAAACGCAACGGTTACTCCAACCAAATTTACATGTAAAATGGTACAGTCAGAGTTATGCAGATTCTCAGGAAGTCTCATGGAAATTAAGTTGTCCTAGCCTGTCAACCATAAAAAAAAATCCTTAATATCCGTCATATTTCAAAGCTCAGCTAAACCAATATATCTAACAACGTAGCAAGCTAACCGTCCCACAACACAAACGCCTTCCGAATAAGACAAATATTAATTTTAGTATGAGTTAATACCAATCAAGAGTAAATTATTTCCTAGATATGGCGACGTGAGATGATAAATGATTCGTGTTCGCGCGTGATATATTGCTCTTGTCTTATTTGTGTGTGCATGTCTTTATTTCACTATCATTGGTTATGGCATAGTAAGTGAAATATCTAGGTATATGTAGAACATCTTCGCGGTAAATAGGCGACACTAGTAGAAAGAGGCGGCACGGCGGAGAACGCTTGCCGGCGATCACTACGTGAGTGCCGGAGCAGTCGGGGTTAGCACGTCAATGTCATTGTTTTTTTTTCATTGGTTTTGACGTCGCATTTGGAGCATTTGCCAGTGTCAACTGTTTTATATTTTCAAGTTTCATAAGTTAAATAAGTTGCCCTGTAGATATAGTTATAGTAGAAGTCCGTGTCAGTCAAGTCCAGTCATGCTTTAGTAAAGTAGTGGCGACTTTACTATAAGATTCGTTGGAGTTTTGGAAGCAACACGAAAAATCATGTTTTACCAACATTATAACATTTTCCCACACTCGCGCTTCTAGTTAGGCACTTGATGAATAAAACACCACCATTTATGCATAAACTTTCGAAAAAACACTAGTTTTGAAAAAAATACAACAGGGCAACAGGACTCTTTCCGCGTTCCCGCCAAGTCTTCAAATACCTTCAAATCTTTTACGTGCAAATTTTAGTTTTGCACCCGGGACAGGACACCGACGGGGTCTTTTGGTTTCATCTAGTAAGGCCGGGACAGTTTTTTTATGATATCATCGCAAACTATTGCAGTAGGAGAGATAAGGATACGCGCTTGTATCGAATTTCGCAACAAGCGTTCAAAATCACTCGCCTTGTAAAGTCCGAAGTGCAGTTTTTCGCTTCGTAAGTTTAGAACTCTGGTATACATCTGCTGTGAGCGGCAGTGCTATCGGCATTGGCTATTAAACTGACAACTTTGAAACTTTGTCTTACGTTGTAAATGTTTCGAACGAGTCCGTTCTAGCGTTGTAAATGATTTGAAGTTCTGTTGGGAAGATCTTCGCTAGATGCGGAAGTTGTTTCATAGGCTGCTAGTGAGTAACGAAACTTTTAAGACTAATCAAAGTAATGAGCGCCAAAGCAGTGATGCCCTGGGCTTTGTTTCGTTACTCAAAGTTCTGTGTATCTCTGCAATGGTCATGGACAGGCGTTATCTCTTACAATCAGGAGTGTCTCGTTCGTATCATTACTTTTTATATTAACTATAAATATGAATATCATAGGATAGATTACACACAGCGCCATCTGACACCAAAATAAGCAAAGCTTGTGCTATTCATAATAATAATTTATTTTCCAAAAGTTTTGGTTCACAAATTTTGTTATCTAATTTAAATTTAACTTAAAAAAACTTACACAATACATGACAAGTTAGACTGCTGTAAGCTCATTTGGTAGTAATACATAGGTAATTTTTAAATCATATTCCTAGTAACACAATAACGTATACATGTATAGGTATATGTTTACCATTTACGCTACATTGCGTGCTGTTTTCATATGCAATTTCACAATATTAAAGACAGATAACTGATAGAATACTTAAATAGAGATAGATGAAATCTGCTTGAAAAAAAATGTTACCATAGACTAAATAACATATCTCTATCCTATATTTCCTTATTATTACATTCGACAGTCACGTTTGGTCGTATAGTTGATACCCAGCGAACCGTGTCTTGTCCGTGAATACCCATTTTAGTTGCTTTTACAAAAACCACTCCTTGAATCCCTTCTCTCATTCAAGGCGAGAAAATTTCTATAGGGGAAAATAATTTCTATTTGGCGAGAGTCTTTGTGGCGGACTGAATGGAACACTTTAGGGGTCGAAGTGTTGAAGGTATTTCGGTACGATGGACGTGAATTGATTGATATTTTTCGAATAGTTTTGTAAATTTTAGTTTTTTTTTGTGGTTGACAAATTAAGTTTTTTTTTTCAATATGAAATAGGCTTACGTTTGACCGTCTCTCACCTCATGCTAAGTGATGCGGTCTAAGATTCTCTTTTTCGTGTATTACAACATTTCATTATTGCATTACATATCAAAATGACATTCAAATATTATGTGTGTACTTCTTCTTAATCGGACACTCTTGGCAGAGTGGTCGTGGCTGCAGATGGACAGGGTCGCGTCCCGTCGTCACCGCTAGTTCCTAGTTCTGCTGCACGTCGTGCGATGTCTCTCCAATTGTGGCGATCTTCCGCATTGCAAGCACACTGTACTGCAGTGGACTTCGTAGTCTTCTTGATAAATAAATAAATATCGTAGGACTATTCACACAGCGCCATCTGGCCCCAAACTAAGCAGAGCTTGTGTGATGGAAGTCAGATAACTGATAGAATACATACATACTTTTTTTCTTTTGTAAATACATACTTATACAGACACCCAGACACAGAACAAACATTTGTTTATTCACAAAATGTTTGCCCTGAGTGGAAATCGAACCCACGCCCTACAGCTCTCAAGGCAGATATACTACCAATGAGCCAACGGGGCTGTCAATCCAACGAGTTGGAGACCGACCACGATGTCTCTTGCCTTCTCCTGCCTGTGGCCTTGCACAACAAGTCTCTCGATTGATTCCTCATTCCTGGAAATATGCCCAAAGAACTTCAAAAATTTGTGTACTGTGTATAACATATGGTGGCAAGTATGAGCATTTTCACACAGTGAGATATCAACTGGTTCCTTCATAAAGCTCCTGCACATCAGAGCAAGTCTCTTGAGGCTTACCTTAGGGACGGTATTCAAATTTCAATGTGAGTCAGGAATTTAAACAGATATTTAAAGGAGAAGTTAATCTATCGACTTAACAGGGGTGTGGAAGTGTTCGCTGTAGTCTCTATACATTTTTTTAATGTAACGAACAAGATTACTTGGTGGTAGATCTCCTTACCTGAAAACATGTAGCGGGTAACACCGCGGGGCGCAGCTAGTGTATTGCCCAGTCAGTTGCCATGCAGCATTTCGCGTGCATTTTGTCCCACACTAAATTTCCTGTCAAAATAATATTCCATTTAAAATATACATTTTTCATATTCAAAATAACTACATCGTTGAGGTAAAAGTAAGAATGTAGAGGAACTTTTTTCTGTAAAAGCGTTAGTAGTAAACGTTTCCCAGAGGGAACGGTGCGCTGGAAATGTCTGAATTTTCAATAAAAATGGAGGCAAAGCAATATCATATCGAGATGTGACCGTAGAAACTATCTATGTGCTTTGAAATGGATACTTTTAAAATTTTAATATTTCTTTGGCGTGTGTGGTTTCGTTAACCCAACCGAGATCTGTGTGGTGGAATATCGCCCAATCATGTCATCATCATTGAACATTTCACCGAACTCACTGGAGCTACTTTGCCAGCGCCCCAGAGCCTCGCTCCGGTGCTTTAAGGAGCTGGGTTGGCTCGGGTAGACGCTGGTAGGGGGAAATGCACAATACACCCCAAGCGGGACGTGTTCGGACGTGCAGGACTCATCGCCCCCACTTTGAATAAGAATAAGAATCTGAATCGCCCAATAATTATTAACCGACTCAAAAAAGGAGGAGGTTCTCTATTCGATATGTTTTTTTTTAATGTTTGTTACGCGATAATTCTACCAATCACAAATCGGTTTTGATGATTTTTTTTTTGTTGCTTAATTTTGTTTTTTTTTTACTTTAGAAGTGGTAGGTATATAAATTTTATCGAAATCGATCGAGCTGTTTTTAAAAAATCAACAAAAATCTAAAGAAATGTATAGGTACATCTATAATATTGTAGTGTAGGTAGCTAGTTTACCATTAAAAGCTTAGAAGAGTTTTTCGAAAAAAAAATTGTGGTACAAACAAATGTTTATTCTGTGTGTGTGTCTGTGTCTTTTGTTATATATGTATTTACAAAAGGTAGTCTATCAGTTATCCGACTACCATAGTACAAGCTTTGCTTAGTTTGGTAAACAGGTTCTTTCATCTTGTGAACTGAAATACAGGGTGTTAAAAAAACAATTCCGCATATTAACTACCATACAGGCTGTTCTGTAAAGGTCCCGTCAAAGCCGTTGCGATGAACAAAACACCTGCATTCGCTAATGAAGGTGTGTCGGGTTACCATGACATAAGACTACAAATGGGACAACGACGCATTTTACATTTCCACAAAGACATTTGTACATACTACTTGGTGGTAGATCTCCTTAGCAAAAAGTCGTCTAGGTAGGTACCACCGCAGTACCAGATATTTTGCCGCTAAGCAGTGTGTAAATACTACTGTGTTTCGGTTTGAAGGGTGCTGCAGCTAGCGAAATTACAGAGCTGTTGGGACTAACCATCAAAAGTCTCAAAGTTATTAGGGCAAAAGCAGCGATGCTCGACGTTCTGTGTATTGCTGCAATGGTCATGGACAACTTATCTCTTTTAACCAAGGGTATTCTTCGTCTCATTACATTTTCATAAAAAGAAAAACTAAAACGTACTACTTCTTTTAGTAGTTCTTTTTGTTTTTTTTTTGTTTTATTATTATTAATTTATGTTTACTTGACATCTTGATTTATATGTATATATTTTTTTAAATAATTATATCATGCTCTTTGTTTTAATTTTTATGTAATCAAAATGTATAAGATTCTATTGTAATTGGCTTGACCGTTTGTTTATCTCAATACAATTTAATTTAATTTATTTTTTAGTTTTTGTGCTTATCATGTTTTTTCTTTGCCCTTATTGATGTCTATTTGTTTTGTATACGCCTAACAAGAGAGCCTCAAATGTCGCCTGCGTGGAGCACAAGAAAGGGCTCTAAAACTCGTAGTTTAGTATAGTATAAATCTAACTCTGTGTTAGATTTATACTTGTGACGTCACGAACCTTATAACTCTTCTCTACTCTTGTCACACTTGCCCCTTTCCTTATCCTTAATATATGTCGTAATTATTACCTTCCGCCTAACACCAAACGATGTACTCCGGAGCCAGCCACTTGAGAGTCAGTTCCATTCCAGGCTAGGCGTGCTTTACCCTCTTCGACTAAACCGTCACTTAACATAAAATGAGCTGGGGTCAAACAGCTTGTCACCGTAAAAAAATTTAAAAATTAGTAACTGCTGGGCAAAAGTTATATTTTTTTCAGGGAATGATGGTCACCGCAACTTGCAGTTTCAGTTCATTTTACACGGAGCTGTCAACTATGCCGCGAGTACAGGGTGTTAGTTTTCGTCGGAATGTTTCCAATTTGCTGAACTATTTCCTGGCTGAGGGGTAGGAGGGGGGGAGGGGGGGGGGGATGTATCGCTGTATTGTACAAAGGGTCGAGTTCAAAAGTTTTTTGATTGTTTAAACGATGCTTGTCATCCGGTAGTGGTGGTGGGTTTCCTTTCGAAATAGTTTTGCAAATTTAGCTGGTATTTTGTAGGATATATTTTTTTACAAATATCGACCCATGACGGGAACAATGTGTTATAAAAAATATTAGAGTCATCCGTACAAAATTTATGTGGATTCTATTTTTTCAGCTAAATTTGTAAATAATTAAGCGTAATAATAATTTAAGACACTACATTACAATCTGTTGTAATGTAGAAAGAACAAACAAAGAGAAAACGTAGATTTAGTTATAAAGATTCCTAAAAACCCGAGTGTATACTTACAAACTAACTTACCAAAGAAAAACTAAAAAAACTTACCATTATCGTATACATAATATGTCGTATTTTTATACTGACATAATTATTATTGTATTGACATAATAATATGTAATTATTATATTGATATGCGATTATAGTATTTTGACATTTTTAATGTTGTTTTCCCATGAATTGGAATATAACTAAGCAGTAACATTGGCGTTATTAATAACATCTTGTATTGTATTGAACCTAATAGCTGAAGGATTTTTGAGAAGGCAAGAGAACAAACTGTATGCTTCGTATAAACTACCTAAATACCAAATTTCATCTTTATACGTCAAGTAATTGAGATTTCGTAGTTATGATCGCTCATATACACGGTTGTAAACTTAAGGTGTATACTCACTATTAATAATTCCATGTCAATAACTAGCGAATTATGGTAATATTCATTCAAGTAAATCAATGTCAATAATATTATGTCGGTATCAATAATACTATGCCAACGTGGATAATATTATGTCAATGTCAATAATACTATGTCAATGTTAATAATACTATGCCAATGTCAACAATACTATGTCAATGTCAATAACACGATGCCTATGTGAATAATATTATGTCAATGTCAATAATACTATGCCAATGTCAATAATACTATGCCAATATCAACAATACTATGCCAATGTCAATAATATTATATCAATCTCAATATCGCAATAATTACGTTAAAATTGTTTATTTAACAATGTCATCCCGTCATGCCCCATTTGTAAATGTCTTCAAATCGTAAAACAAATTGTCTATTAGCCACTTTTTGATATAAATTCATAAGCAATTATTAAGTCAGCGATTTAGATACAGAAACGCAATACAAATACTCTGTTCTAATGAACTTTCGAAACCGAAACGTAATTCTCGCGATGAATCTTTACCTATAAGCTACGAGTCAGCGAATTCGAGTCTCAGAAGTGATGTATTATTTAAATCAGTAGCCTAGCTTGTTTTTAAACTTCGCCATCGGAATTCTAATGCACTTAGGCTTACATGGTTTTGAATGTAAGAGAGTTGTGTTAAGTCTACATTCAATTTAATATTATTACATTTTGTTTAGTTATTAAATTAACAAATCTACACTAATATTATAAAGAGAAAAGATTTGTATTTGTATTTTCTTTTTTGTATGTTTGTAACGAATAAACTCAAAAACTACAGGGCTGATTTCAAAAATTCTTTCACCGTTGGGAAGGTACTCTATCCCCTGGTGACATAGACTTTAATCCCTGTATTCCCACGGGAACGGAAACTACGCGGGTGAAACCGAGAGGCGTCCGCTAGTATAAGCAAAAAGAAGCAATTACATTTGGAAACTTTAAAATATCGATGAAAAAAAAGCATCGGGGCTCTTTTCACACAGCGCCATCTAGCGCCAATATAAGCAAAGCTTGCGCTATGAAAGCTAATTTAATTACTTCGTACACCCCCAGGTACAGAACAAACATTAAATGATCGATTCGTCAATCTTCAAATGTTATAGGATGCGATCTTTTTGTAATGTTACACAAAGAACAGTGGTTGTTGTTGTTGTTTGTCGTGTTCTTTTTGTTTTGTTATGTCACAGGTACATATTTGTGTAACTGCTACATTTTTGCTTCGCTAAATGAGACCCTATATAACAGATCATCAGATTAATGATTGATTGCAACAACAAACGTGCTAGAAAAATTAAAAATATTGGGCATTAATGAGGTACAATTTTGAACTTATTTCAAACTGAGAAGCATTGATTTTTCTAGTGCTGGTTTCATTACTACTCGTCTCTAATTGGGAGCCGGTCGTTGAGTAAAGCTAATGTACTGGTATCCACTGTATTAAAGACAAACAGCGGGCCTTTTGGCCACTAATGGAGCTTTTTATTTGTTCTTGGACGCCTTGGCAATGATTTAACTGACAAGTTTGTTAGCAGTTCACGAAGATATAAGTGGATGAAACTTAATTATTTATTATGTTATACAAGCGAAAATGTGTATGTATGTATGTTTGTTATTTCTTCTAGCTATAACGGCGCAACGGACCTGGATCTATTGTTTAAAAAAAATTAAAAATGGGTTTGCTTTTGACCGCCTGATGTTAAGCGTAACTTGGGAGCTAGTTCCATTCCAGGCTAGATGTGTTTACCATCTTCGACTACACCGTCACTTAACACCGGGTGAGATGTGGTTAAACACTTAGCCTGTCAAGAAAAGTTAATTACCTGCTACAATTTTTTTTTTTTTTAATGGTTGACAGGCTAGGTGTTTGACCACAGCTCACCTGATGTCAAGTGAAGGTGTGGTCGAAGATGGTAAAGCACACCTAGCCTGGAATGCAACTGGCTCTCAAGTGAGGCCGGAACACACCGTTAGATGCTTGGCGGCAGATTTTCAACTTGAGGGTGGTAGCTAGCCAGCCGAGTACTAAAGTACCCTACCACCATGCTTTGGTTTCCTCACGATGTTTTCCTTCACCGGCAGCTCAAGCTCATTGTTGGGGTTTGAACCCACGCCCTTCGGCATGCGAACCTACCACGCTAACCACTGAGCTATCATCGCTACAAATACCCGCTACAATATTATACGTAGCTGAAGTTTGACTTTTTGGTTTTTGGAAATTGACTCGTCTGTAACATTCATAGTTATTTGTACACGTAGCTAATAAAGTATTCTGATTATATGTTTGTTCAGCGTACTTGTTCAGATAGGTGTAAAAATAGGTAAAGTCAAATAGAGCAATTATTTTAATACACAAATTTGGCTTAGCACATTTAAAGCGGGTTTTATTTTATTTATTAGGGTTTTATTGAACTGAAAACTGCTTTAGCCTCGTTGAGCAATTTTTTAATAAGTACAAAACTTATGGGTGCGCGTGACCGACATGCTTATGTGACCGCGTCACCGATATCTAAGTTTTCACTTGTGTCGGCAGTCCCCATGGCAGCCTATTTTTTTCTATAACAATGTGCCTCAAAGTTTTTATTTGAATTATTTTTATGTTTTGTTTATATCAAACCTTCGGTCTGTCACCGATTCTCGTTATAATAAGAAATCTTGTTCAATTAACGCGTTTGCTCACAAATTCACTTCGAAAGTTGCGAAGTTTGTCCTCCGAAGAAGGGACTGCTTTTTAGTTATAGCGGTACTAGAAGCATTTTCTTCTTTATACAATTTGTAAAGTACGCTTCAGATCTGCGTAACCTTTCCATCCTTCCCACTATCAGACTACTATCTATTACCAGACAGCCAGGAGTTCTAAAAATCGGCACCGCTTCATTTTTGATATTTAAAAAACGCGAACTAAACTGTTTCTACTTTCATCTTTGAAAGTTGCTACCCAAGTGAGTGTTCCCCGATAGATAACAATAGTACTACGCAACATTTCCTGTCTCTTCATTGTTATTAACCTTTTTTCCATTCTTCGTTACCTAAAAGAGATCGCTTTTAGCGATAAGGTCACCACTTGTGGCACACGCTGTGATCTTATGATTTTTTTTTTCTATTTCTAGAGTGCACAAAGGATTTCTATATATTTATCTCACTATGATAAAAAGCGCATCTTTGCATATTAATTGTTATAATTTAAAAAAAAATTAAGAATTGTCATTTCGTTTGGTCGACGCCACACGTGAACAAAACGCTGGCCTTTATTTTGCTCAGCGTTTGAGTATTGCCATACAACGCGGCAATGGGGCCAGCGTTTTGGGAACTATTCCCATTGATAGCGGTCTTTTAGAGTAGTTATTATTTTAAGTTATTTTGTTTTGTTTAATTGAAGATATTTATTATACTTTTTTTTATAATTTAGCTTGATAGTCGAATTAAAATATAACTTAGTTATTTATTTAAGAAGTATGTTTATAATAAGTGAAAAATATAACATGGCTTAAAGCTAAAAATTACGTAAATAATAGTTAGATTCGCCTAAAAATACTAAAAGCCGCTGATATTTTTAAAACATTTAGGAAACAACATATAATTATGTATTTCAATACATTCCTATTAAGATCATTTTTGTCCAGATTTCACTGATAAAATAATCCAAATTATGCCGTCATTGATTAAATCCCGGTCACCAGTATAATTTAATAGATCTTAATATACTAACATAAATCACGTCGAACAAGGTAAATAATTCATCACCAGTAAAATGTAACCGGTATTCAGCAGGACTTTCTTGACAAATATTATACAAATCATGCCGAAACTGACTAAGTACCGGTTACCAATATAATTTAACCGGTTTTCGGTCTTCGTTTCCTGACAATTTCCCGGGTAAACTTCCGTATATTTGGCACTTCGGTGACAGCATTAATTGAAGCCCGATACGTTATCGGAGGCCTACGCCCTTCGTCTAAAGCTTTCGGCAGACAATTTACGATGTGAGATTACAATGAGTTCTTTCTAGTTTTATTTATACTACTAGCTGCGCTCCATGGCGTTACCCGCTACATTTTTTGGGATAAAATGTAACCCAAATTTTGTTTAGCCGTTTAAGCGTAAAGAAGTAACAAACACACCTTTCGCCTTTATAATAAACTAGCTGCGCCCCGCGTAGTTACCCGTTGCTTGCTTTCGGGATGAAAAGTAGTTGTTTATGTGTTATTCCAGGGTCTCAGCTACCTCCATATCAAATTTCATCCAAATCCGTTCAGTAGTTTTTGCGTGAAAGACTAAACAAACACACTCACAAACTTTCGCATTTATAATATTTGTAGGATATTGGATTTGGGTGTTCTGTATTTATTATAAGTATGTATTTACAAAAAAAAAAGTATTTAAGTATTCTATCAGTTAACTGACTTCCATGGTACAAGCTTTGCTTAGTTTGGGGTCAGATGGCGCTGTGTGTAATGTCCTACGATATTTACTATTATAAAATAATTGGCAATTTCTGATATAAATTCTGATTGGCAATTTTTCTGGTATTTCTGATATTTTAAGTTTCAGTTTAAAGTCATTAGTTTATTTGCGATGTCCAGGTCAGTCCATTAGTTTGAAATTCGAATTGAATTCGCGTCTGTGGTGAATTATTCCGAACGACGGTTTAAAATAATCCTAGGTTCAAAATAACCGCGGCGGTGCAGTTGATTGCAAAACTTTTCAAATAAAAGCCTAAAATTCAACCAACTGCTTCAAGTTTTTTGAAAGGGTTCCGCATGAAATTAGTGTTTTAAACTAACAAACATTCAAACTATTTGCTGAAGAACAGTTTTAAAAAAAATATAAATACATTTGGCCACTATCGCCTGATCTAAAGATTCACCTGGTCCCTCCATTAGCTTGATGATAATTTGGAAAGAAAGAAAATGATTTTGATGGGATTCCATACTTCCGGTGAAATTTTTTTAAACAGTGAAAACGTAAAAAAAGGAAAGCTGAACGTAAATCTAGAATGTTATGGCTAAAGCGTTTCACCAACTTTTTCTGTACGGATCCCTGAAACCACTCTGGAACCACAATATTTTGTCGCCGAAAGAGGTTTGCGTATATGGCAACACACAAGGCATTTTTTTACTTTTATTCTGCGCGTTTTGCGGGATATGACTGATCTACATACTTTGAACAGTATGGACTATTTTTGGAAAAAAAAACTTGACGACAATTTTTAATAATCTATCGTTATTTTATTATTTTTTATTATCGTTAAGCGGTAATAAACTAGATATATATACCTTAAATATTCGTGTACGACCTAATTAAACGAGTACTCCCACTAATTTTATAAATGGGAAAATTTGGATGGATGGATAGATGGATGTTTGTTACTCTTTCACGCGAAAACTACTGAACGGATTTGGATGAAATTTGGTATGGAGGTAGCTGAGACCCTGGATTAACACACAACCTACTTTTTATCTTGAAAACATGTAGCGGGTAACACCGCGGGGCGCAGCTAGTCTTGTATAAGAAACACAAAAAGCTTTATTATATTAGTAGCTATCTCAATAAAGTAACAGGTTCTCTAGTATTTTAGTCATTACAGCGGGCACGACAAAGGAAAGTTTTCACAACGGTGCGTCTGAATGTCGAGGGATATGCCCCTTCAAATTGCTCTAGATACATCCATAACTGCAGTTTAGTCCACAGTTTCTCAACATCAAGTCCCTTGATCGGCGACAACTATGCTATTATAAATAAATTATTTTTTACATGTACCTATATATATACTGGTAATGTATTGTACATTTTAATAGTTTACGATTCATTAATTTGTACTCGCTTCAAAAAAAAATAAAAAAAAGTTGGACATTATACACAGCGCCATCTAACCCCAAACTAAGCAAAGCTTATACTATGGAAGACAGATAACAGATAGAATACATAAATAGTTTTTTTTGTAAAGTATTATTAGAGTAAAGTTCGCTATACTTTTCTGTTGAGAATTGTAGTATTATTATTACTTTTTTTTTATTCAAGAACTCGGATATGTAGATATGGAGATTTCTTTAAAATGCTTTCCTTTACCGTTTGAAGTCAGCGACAAAATGTCCAGCAATGGACAACCCACGGCTGAAATGATGATGATGATGATGATGAATCTGACGAACGAGACGCTCTCCTGATGGTAAGAGATAACGCCTGTCAATGACCATTGCAACGATACACAAAATGTTGAGTAACAAAACAAAATCCAGGGCATCGCTGCTTGGGTGCTCATTACTTTGAGACTTTTGGTGGTCAGTCTCAACAGCTATTGTAGCGATAATAGCTCAGTGATTAGCGCTGTCGCTTTACACGCCGAAGGGCGTGGGTTCTAGAACCCAACAATGAGCTTAAGGTGCCGGTGAAGGAAAACATCGTGAGGAAACCATAGCATGGTGGTAGAGTACTTTCTAGTACTCGTCTTTAGCGAACGTAGTGTTTTATAATTTACTCTCATCTCGTAAAAGTAGTAAATGTTTGAGAACCTCTGATCCAGCCCCACCCCGCCTAAACCAGACGTGTCGCACAATGGTTGCGAGGGGTTGTCTTACAATTCGGTAACCCCTAGACCAAGGGGAGAAAGCTTATAAGGATTTATAGATAGGTTTCAAAAGTACCGATGTGTGCTGTCTACAGTTTGCTATTGCAAGTCCATGTAAAGTACAGTCATGTAATGGAGATCCGTAGACGAACCAAAGTTACCGTCATAGCACAACGCAAGTGGAAGTGGCAGTGGGCAGGGCACATAGCACGCAGAACTGATGGCCGATGGGGCTGCAAAGTTCTGGAGTGGAGACCACGAACCGGCAAGCGTAGCGTAGGACGTCCTCAAGGTGGGCAGACGACCTTATAAAGACCGCGAGAACGCGTTGGATGCGTGCCGCTTCCAACCGGTCTTTTTGGAAGTCAATGGGGGAGGCCTATGTCCAGCAGTGGACGTCCTACGGCTGAAATGATGATAATGTAAAGTTCTGGCAACAGTACTACAAGCTTTGACGGAGCTTTGGAAATCAATGCGACAAGTTTTATGAATTTTCTACAGTATTAGATTTGGTATTTCTATGAATAATTAATAATACATAGTATAATTATAACATACTTGTATAATTATACAATCGATACTTCGGGGAAGAAAGGTAGTAAAAGTCACTTTTCGCGAACATGCAAACTTTGCTTGACTTACATACGCTTTCCTGTTATGATTTTAACTTTTCAAGACTCAATATCGGCTTAATATAAAAGTTACTAGCTGCGCCCCGCGATGTTACCTACTACATGTTTTCAGGATAAACGGTAGGTTATGTGTTAATCCAGGGTCTCAGCTACCTCCATACTAAATGTCATCTAAATCCGTTTAGTAGTTTTTGCGTGAAAGAATAACAAACATCCATCCAAACTTTCACATTTATAAAATAGTAATGTATAGCTGGAATTTGTAAGTGCTGGACATTGTCAAACTTCGTGCAAGCTAGTACCTACACCTTATTTTGCAAGAGCAGACCTGCGCTATGTAAGAATGGTTTTATTAAGTTATCTTCTAAACAATTATTTTTAAATAAAAAACGTTGCAAAATCTATTTCATTTAAGTTACCTTTCAATCTATTTTATAGTGTTACCTTTCAATCTTTTCTATTGTGTTACCTTTCAATCTATTCTTCAGTATTACCTTTCAATCTATTCTATAGTATTACCTTTTAATCTATTTTACAGTGTTACCTTTCAATCTATTGTATAGTGTTACCTTTTAATCTACTCTGTAGTGTTACCTTTCAATCTTTTCTATAGCGTTACTTTTCAATCTATTCTATAGTATTACCTTTTATAGATTAATAATTTATAGATTTTACAGTGTTACCTTTCAATATATTCTATAGTGTTACCATTCAATTTGTTTTACAGTGGTATCTTCTGAATCTATTCTACAGTGTTAACTTTCAATCAATTTTACAGTTTTACCTTTCTACCTATTTTACAGTATAACCTTTCAATCTAGTTTACAGTAGTACCTTTTAATCCAGTTTATAGTTAACCTTTTGATCGTTTCATAGTACGGTCTAAATTTGTCTTTTATAAATAGGTCCTTCCGGCCTTACACGTTTCAGTACTCACTTATATTTAGCCCTCTAGGAAACTGTCAATCTGGTATTGTCAGTTACTCGGCCATTCTGTTGACCAAAACATGAATGTCCACTTACTTATTTCTAATTTTAGAATGTCACTAAATCTCCTCGATCAAATAAATAATATCAGCTACCGACATTATTGCTATCCTTGTCACTCTTACGTCAGTTTCAATAAGAGTGGGAACTGACAGGAATAACTATTGAATATCGAACATTCCCGGAAATTACAGGGTCATAACAGCCCTGTTGATTCATTGGTAGTATGTCTGCTTCGAGAGCTGAAGGGCGTGGGTTCAATTCCCACTCAAGACTAACACTTGTGTGAATAACACCGATGTTTGTTCTGTGTCTGGGTGTATTGTATATATTATAAGTATGTATTTACAGAAAAAAAAAGTTTAAGTATTCTATCAGTTAACTGACTTCCATGGTATAAGCTTTGCTTAGTTTGGGGTCAGATGGCGCTGTGTGTAATATCCTTTAATATTTATTTATTTAATATGTGCAAAAAAAAACATGTATTTTTTATAATGGTACGGAACCCTCCGTGCCTTAGTCCGACTCGCACTTGGCCGGTTTTTGGTTTTTTTGTGTCTTTATGTTACTGAATAAAATCTTTTTCTTTCTTTCTTTCAAATTTGAGTACAATACATGACAACATTTCGTAATTTTAAACTATAATTTTGGATACAGCCACAGACATACATATATATCTACTTCTATAGACGACGTAACTTGGATATAAACTGATCCCCAATTTTACGATGACCGTAACTAACACATGCCAAGCATCACTCAACGGTGACAGCTATCGATGTGTACACTACTGATAAGTGTTTATGTCTGTCTGTCTTTACACTGACGTTCGTGGAACTAGAATCGAAGACAGTAGCTAAGCTTATGTGTGGTTACCGTTTGGATCTTTATTATTATTTATGTAAAAGTAATGAGATGAACGATACGCTCTCCTGATGGTAAGAGATAGCTGGTGGTGGTGGTTAGCTGAAGGGCGTGGGTTTGATTCCCACCCAGAACAAGCATTTTGTGATGTAAACAAATGTTTGTTCTGTGTCTGGGTGTAGGTACTGTATGTATTATAAGTATGTATTTACAAAAAAAACACTGCAGCTTGGCGGCAGAATATCTGGTACTGCGGTGGTACCTACCTAAACGACTTCCTGCTAAGGAAATCTACCACCAAGTATATATTCATGATATAACTTATGTTAAGGGAACTTTATATTACTTAGAGAATCAGGGTTTTGATTTTACTAAGCGCCTGCCAAAACTCTATTGACTTTCAAATAAAAATCTGCCGCCAACCATCTAACGGTGGTGTTCCGCCAGCCTCATTTCCGAGCCATTTCGATTCCAGGCTTGGTGTGTTTACCATCTTCGACCACATCCTCACTTAACATCAGGAAAGCTGTGTTTTACCACAGCTTACCTGATGCTTACCTATAACATGTCAACCATTAAAAAAAGTATCCTGTATTTTGAATTATCTTTGGTACTGTCGACTGAGTATACTTGGACAGTACACCATTCAAGATGCAAATACTACCAGCTGTCTGCGGAATTATCTGTCAAGCGATCTGTTTAGCTGTGACAGTGTTAAGTTACGGACAATGTAGGTAACTTCATATGTTTTGACTGCAATCACTTTATCAACTAGAGACGTGTTGAAACTTCGACTGTTGTATTCATTGAAGAGATACTGTGACCTTATAGCCTTTCCTTTTTACCCACGACGTAACATCATCATCATCATCATCATTTCAGCCGTAGGACGGCCACTGCTGGACATAGGCCTTCCATAAAGACCGGTTAGAAGTGGCCCGCATCTAATCGGTCCTGCCGATCTACCTATTTTTTATGGTTAACAGGCTAGGTGTTTAACCCCAGCTTGAATTTTATTTGTTTATATTGTTAACGAAAGAGTTACGCGTCAAACTTCGCCCAACTTAATTTGCACTTACGGCGCCATCGAAAATAATTGACTTAGGTTTTACTTAGATACAATTTTACATTAAACCGTTGTATTTAATGTAATTAATTTGTCATGTCTACTTATAAATAATACTCTCAATTATTTTTTGTGTTTTAATATTTGGTTTTATTCTTTGTTTCAGGTAAGAACTTGAGTAATTCTACGTGGTAAATGGTAAAGTTTATTTGAATGCACAATAACGTATTTTTAAAGTTTTTTTTTCAATTCCGAATCAGCCCTATTTCTTATTAACTGCCCCACTGCTGGGCAACGGCCTCTTGTCGAGTCCACCACTGTGGCCAAGTGCGGGTTGGCAGACTACACATATCTTTGAGAACGTTGTTTTAAGAACTCTCTTATATGTAAGGCAAAGCAGCGATGCCCTAGACTTTATTTTGCTACTCAAAGTTCTGTGTAATGGTCATGGACAAGGCATTATGCTGAGTTGAGGCTGGTTTGTGAAGTAAAATTTCACACAATCATCCATGCATCCATACATCCATACTCACAAACTTTCGCATTTATATTATTAGTATGACTTCTATTCGTATGTATTGTTAAATGTAATAATTGAAATTTGTTTTTTGTCATAGATAAAGTGCTGTCTAAGCGTTATCTCTTACCATCAGGAGAGCTCCTAGTTCGTCTCATTACTTTGACACAAAAATAAAACCTTGGTTACTTTCAGTAATTTAGTTTTCTTACGTCATACATATAACCTAGCTAAGTAAGTACGTTTAAACAAACAATCTAGTATGGCCATAAACAATAACGTCACTTCCTGTTACAGGGGCGTCTAAGCGACGACAGGATGTGGTAACTGCTTTGCAGAGATATACGCACATGAAGAGTTATTATGACTTTATTATTATATGTTTGTAGCGATGATAGCTCAGTGGTTAGCGCGGTAGGTTCGCATGCCGAAGGGCGTGGGTTCAAACCCCAACAATGAGCTTGAGCTGCCGGTGAAGGAAAACATCGTGAGGGAACCATAGCATGGTGGTAGGGTACTTTCTAGTACTCGGCTGGCTAGTTACTACTCTCAAGTTGAAAATCTGCCGCTAAGCATCTAACGGTGTGTTCCGGCAGCGTATGTAATTTGTAAATTGTATGTAACGAATAAACTTAAAAACTACTGGACCGATTTCAGGGAACAGGGAAGGGAGTACAGGGATAAAAAGTAGCCTATGTCACCCGGGGATAGTGCAGCTTCCCAACGGTGAAAGAGTTTTTGAAAGTCCAGTTTCAAGGTCCAGTAGTTTCGCAGTCTATTCAATACAAACAATCAAATCTTTCTCTTTATAATGGTATAGATAAGCTTGACTTTGACTGCTATCTTATCTGATGTTAAGCGAAACAAACTAGTACCTACTTAAACCTTAAATTAAGACTAATTTGACTAACTTTCCTCTTCCTTTATTGTAAAAATTAAAAAATTGTAATACGAATTGACAAAGGTCACTGACCCCGGTGTCTGTGGAACGAATAAATTAAAAAAAAAAAGTATAGCTGATTTAAAAAAATGAAGAGGTTCTTTAAAAGCTTCCATTATGAAACCAGTGACTATATACACTGTATGCCTGTCTGTCTGGGCGTTACAATAGCAGAGTCACTTCCAGGTGGGAGATGGCTGAATACTTAACGACCCTTGCTGTGAAGTGGCGTGGGGGACAAAGTATGAGCGGAAGCGGACAGGAAATCACAGAAAAGAGAATTTCTAACACACGCAACCCGTAATTAAAGATTAATAATAATAATAATAATAGTTTCTTAAGAAAAGAAATAATAATAGTAAGAGAGACGACATCTCAAGAGACTCTCGCTAGACAGTTGGGTCAAGGGTCAGCTTCAAAAGGCAGTGATCCTTGACACGGCGCGCATTGTGAGCAGGTTCCTCCCTCTGCAGCCCTAACCACCGGCAGCTTGAGCCCTGCACCGCTGCCGGCGGCACGCTAGTTTTTAAGTCATTAAATATTATTTATGTTTATTGTATATTTAATGTAAAAAAAATTAAAATCTAAGAAAGGAAAGGAAATATAGTTATTTGGATAGAATGTATCTTTTTGTGCCGTTTGGGGTTGAAACTTTAGGTCCGTGGGGGCCGGCCGCTCTCGAACTGTATCGGGACCTGGCCAAACGTCTAGAGGAGGCTTCAGGTGACCAGAATGCTGGTATCTACTTTGGTCAAAAGCTAAGCATTGCCATCCAGCGTGGCAATGCTGCCAGCATTCTGGCCACATATCCCTCCTCTGACGGTTTTTTAGACTAAGTTTTTTGTATACATTTTGTAAATAGTATAATTTCAGTTATTTTTTAATTAACTCAAAAATATCTTTAGAAAGGAAATAAATCATTGAAATAATAGTAATAAATCTTTATTTTGGACATAAAAAATAGTCTTATATACATTTTGATTGTACAAAATATTAAATAAATGAATACCGAAGTGAAATATATTTCCTCGACACTATAAAACAAAAACAAAAACAAATGAAAAAGTTGAAGACAACGTAAAACAAGGAACAATTACCAAATTATGATTACCATTGACAACCTAACAGACGTATTAAAATTTGTATATTCTCCATTTATCCCGCTTCATCGTCATCAGCCTATCGAAGGCCCCTTCCAAGATACGCCACTCAGTCCAATCTTCGGCTTTTCGCTTCCATCTACAACCATCTGTCAAATAAAAAAATAATAACCAGCTGTCCTACGTATATCGTGACTCGATGGAATGACTACGCAAGACAGCCGGTTAAGTTTATGAAATACTGTAAAACAGCCCTATTGGTAGTATATCTGCTCCAATATCTGCTGCAGCGGCTCAATTCCCACCCAGGTCAAACATTTTGTGGTATAAACAAATGTTTTTTCTGTTTCTCGGTGTTCTGTATTTATAATATTATATTATAAATAAATAAATAAATAAATATCACAGTGCATTCAGCCATCTGACCCCAAACTAAGCAAAGCTTGTACTATGGAACTCAGATAACTGATAGAAGACTTTAATACTTTTCATCCCGAAAACATGTAGCGAGTAACACCGCGAGGCGCAGCTAGTAATTTATAGTTTTTGAAAAGGAAACAAAACAGTCAGCATTACAGTATTTTTGACGTTTAATATTATCGCTACAGGCTTACCACTTGTACCAGTCAAAAGAAAGCCCCCCGCACACTCGCACCTGAAAGGAGTTGTCGGCTGAAAGATTAATCTTACATGGAAATTGTTTTCAGTATTTTTTCAGTCTACACGTCACTTACACTCATTGGCATTTAAACAGGTTTGATTATGAGATTTCCCGGAGGTTTTAGACGCGTTTTTCTTCCTTCAAATTGTTTCTAAATGTTGTACCATTAGGGTTTTCAAAGTCCCGGACTCTCTACTCTCTAACTTACATGAGATTCCTTGCCCAAAACGCTTTTTACCGTTATACGGTGTTAGGATTCTGTGCCCGAAGGTTAAAACGGGACCCTATTACTAAGACTGCTGTTCGTCTGTCACCAGGATGTATCTCATGAACCGCGATAGTTAGACAATTGAAATTTTCACAGACGATGTATTTCTAGTGTTGCTATAACCAAGTGGGAGTCGGACTCGCGCAGGAAGGGTTCCGTATAATTATCTATAAAAACGGCAAAAAAAAAAATACAATTTTGTTGTATGAATGAATACCCCTCAAATATATATTTTATTCTGTTTTTTAGTATTTGTTGTTACAGCGGCAACAGAAATACATCATCTGTGAAAATTTCAACTGTGTAACTATCACGGTTCATGAGATAGGTACAGCCTGGTGACGGACGGACGGACGGACGGACAGCGGAGTCTTAGTAATAGGGTCCCGTTTTACCCCTTGGGAACCGGAACCCTAAAAATTTGTCTCCATTTCCCGTAGTTATTTATGCGTCCTTTCAAAATGTTCATAAATAACTTGGTTAATTCACTTAGCAATTTTATTGCCGGATCAAATCAAAACAAAACTCCCTAAGTGCTTGGAAAGTTGCTAATTCAATCGGTCGTTTTAATTAATTGATAAACGAAGTATGGTGCTTGGTGGTAACTTTAGTAAAAAGTTATAATATTTGTGAATCTCTAATACATATTAACCAGATTTACTTGATAGATCTCCTTAGCTGGAAGTCGTCTAGGTAGGTACCACCGCAGTACCAGAAATTCTGGGGCAAAGTAGTAGTGTGCAAACATTACTCTGTTCTGTTTGAAGAGTACTGCAGCGAAATTACAGGGCAGTTGAGACTAACCATCGAAAGTCTCTAAGTAATGAGCGTCAAAGCAGCGATGCCTTAAACTTTGTTTTACTACACAAAACTGTTTTATTCAAGCAATTGTGATTTACCGCAAATAAAGACCAAAATAAATGCCAGTAGCTGTGATTTTACTATAAAACTATGCTCCATTTGTCCATAAATGGGAAAATTTATTTGTATGGAAATGAACCACCTTAATGTAGTCAAACACCCCGAAAAAAAAGTTATGACCGTTATCTAACCAAATGCCGTAGGATTTTTGTCTCCATGGCAAAAGCTACCACAGTTCATGAAACGATATAAATTGAAAAGTCCCCTCATGAATCATGCCGTGTCGATGTTATTATTCAAAATGCAAAGCAATAAATCTGACATTGCTTTGTTTCTAATTTGCCGGTTGGCAGCGCACGGTACGATGTGGCCAGATACACGCGGGAACGAGTTCGATAGACTTCTAGAGTTGTTTCATCTCTGCCCTAAGAGTATACATGGTACAGAGTGAATGGAATGTAAATAAAGACTGAACTTAGACTTAGATCGTACCTTATTGCGATAATACTGCAATACTGTATGTATTATAAGTATGTACATATTTACAAAAAAAACGATTTAAGTATTCTATCAGTTATGTGACTTCCATAGTATAAGCTTTGCTTAGGTTGGGGTCAGATGGCGCTGTGTTTTCATTGTCCTATGATATTTATTTTATTTTTAATTTTTAATAGCTAGTTGAGTGGTTAGCGCGGTCGGTTCGCCTGCCGAAGGGCGTGGGTTCAAACCCTAAAAATGAGCTTGAAGGAAAACATCGCGAGGAAACCATAGCATGATGGTAGGGTACTTTCTAGTACTCAACTGGCTAGCTACCGCTCTCAAGTTGAAAAAACTGCCGCCAAACATCTAACGGTGTATTCCGGCAGCCTCACTTAAAAGTCAGTTTAATTCCAGGATAGATATGTTTACCATCTTCGACCACGCCGTCACTTAACAATAGGTGAGCTGTGGCCAAACGCCTAGCCTGTTAACTAAAAAATCTAGATTAATACTCGTTTAAAAGTAATAAAATGAACGAGACGTTCTCCTGTGGTACTCAGAACTTTGGGTAAGAAAATTTTGTTACTCAAAATGTCCACATGTTGTTTTGTTGTTTTTAACGCCTTAATAAATTTTGCTCTGCTAGCTGCAGTTAATCGAAAGGCGTGAGCTCAAATTTTAACCAAATCAAAAATATCTTGAATCTTGACCATACTCTGGTAGTTGGAAATTGATTGATGATGATGATGATTATAATAACGCAGGAAAATAACATCATATTTTCCTCGAACCACCAAAAATCTCAATAAAAAACGCCACTGAAATAAAAATTTAAACCCCTATTTACGCCTTCAAGTGTTCCTGCCCTACAAATAGAAAAGGCGATAAAGAAAAAAAAAAGAAAAAATCTTTGACCGCAATTCAGCGGCGGGAGGAAAATACACTTTCCCTAAGTATTTTCCCATTGAACAGCCAATGGGGTGAATTCACCCTTCATTTTGTGACGTTTCACAATGAGTTGGAGGTTTTGTAACCGGCGGGGTGAAATGGAGATCCCGAGTTTTGGACTCTTCTATTTATAAGTTACGCTGGCTAGATAAAGTTGTGGCTTTTCTAACGGATAATGGAAGAGAGTATAAATATATACAAAGAGTATATACCAGTACTGTAACAAAACATTTTTCGGCTGTTTCACGACCCGACTGCATTACCCGAGCAATAACCGCTAAAAAAATCGTTGCAATACCACGCAAAATAGCACAATACCATTTTTACATCATCACGTCAAAAATGATAACCTACTTAGGTTCCTAAATCAATAATAATGAAATGCGAAAAGCAATTGAAAAACGGAATTGGCTGTTAGATCCTAAATCAGTGGTTTCATCAGAACCCACTTTGCTACGTTTAGGGGTCGACTTTACGCTCACATATAATAAAACGCATTACCTCGAGCGTCGTGTACACCGTTGCGAATTCAATTAACTATTTTCGTATATTTTTAGCAAAAAAATATGATAAGAAAAGCAAGCGTGGCAAGGAATAAATGTGTAGTCATTTAAAAGTCTTAGGAAAGATGGTAAGCGATAGAAATAAAAATAAATAAATATCGTAGGACATTACACACAGCGCCATCTGACCCCAAACTAAGCAAAGCTTGTACTATGGGAGTCAGATAACTGGTAGAATACTAAATTTTTTTTTTTTTTGTAAATACATACTTATAATACATAGAGTACACCCAGACACAGAACAAACATTTGGTTTTTTTTTATATCACATATGAACCCTAAAAACATTACACTCCTTTTATTGAGGAGTCGTGTAAAAATATGTACGTACATGCTACGCTACGGTGTGACAGGCAGCCCCATCCACACCGTTGGTCGTAATCCGAGTTCAATTTTACACGCGCTTGCTCTTAACTCGCCCCGTGATGGAATGGAGTGATCCTCTTTGCCCAGCTACAGTTCACCAACGAAAAAACCTTGTAGCTATAACTCAGTGGTTAGTAAGGACAGTTCACACGCCGAAAGCACTGGGTTCAAACTCCAGCTGGTAAAGGAAATTATCGCGTGGTGGTATGGTACTGCAAGTTGAACATCTGCCGCCAAGCATTTAACGATGTGTTCTGGCAGCCTCACTTGAGATCAATTTTAATTCCAGGCTAGGTGTGTTTACCATCTTCGACTACACCGTCACTTAACATAAGATAAGCTGTGGTCAAACACCTAGCCAGTCAACCAAAACAAAGATAAAAAAACAGGGTTTTCTTAAAAATAACTTGTACACATACTTTGACCACTTATGATTGTGATGATCATCGATTGTCGCAAACGCAAGTTTCATGATGAATAACATTATTGCTCTATTTTTTTTTTATTTACACCTGTTTCATTTCTCACTTAACTTAACGCGGACGAAGTTGCGGTTGCAAGCTAGACTATACATAGTATAAAGCAAAGTCGCTTCCCGCCGTCTGTACGCTTAGATCTTTTAAACTACCCAACAGATTTTAATGCGGTTTCCATCAATAGACAGAGTGGTTCAAGAGAAAGGTTTGTATGTATAATACATGCATATGCACCACATTAGTATCTACATTGCACGCGTGCGAAGCCGGGGCAGGGCGCTTGTCTACACTATTATAAAGAGGAAAGATTTGATTTTGATTAATTCCTACTTAATTCTCAAATAAGCGAATTTAATTGTAATTCTTTTGAGAAATAAATGTCTTAAAACTGAAGATTTGATTGTTTGTTTGTATTGAATAGGCTCCGAGACTACTGGACCGATTTCAAAAATTCTTTCACCGTTGGGACGCTACTCTATCTACGAGTGACATAGACTACTTTTTGTCTCTGTATTCCCACGGAAATGGAAACTACGCGGGTGAAACCGCGAGGCGTCCGCTAGCTATTAACAAAACAGTTGTTAAGCTTCATAACCATTTTAATAAATTACTACCATGACAACGTGTTTTGTTAAACAGAATGACAGTATCTAGGGGGCTGTCAGTTGAAGAACTCCAAATGTCCATCAAAGGCGACAAAAAAACCGAGTCATTGTATAACTGTCCAGCAGATGCCAGTCACGCATGTTCGTGTGTACTCGACCCACGAAACCAGGGACGGATTGTGACAGTGAATTTTTCGACAATCTTGGAAGTATATACAACTAGCTGCGCTGCGCGAGCTATGGAATGAGCTATTCTCGGCATTTCTCTGAGGGATCGTATTCAGAACGAAGTAATTCGCCAGAGAACTAAAGTCGTAGACATTGCTCACCGTATTAGCAAGCTGAAGTGGCAATGAGCTGGACATATCTGTCGCAGAACCGATAACCGCTGGGGTAACACGTCTAGTGTTCTAGAGTGGAGACCGCGAATTGGCAAATGTAGCGTAGGACGCCCTGAGACTCAATGGAGTGACGTAGGACAGCTGGAGGTGGATGGAAGCGAAAAGCCGAACATCGGGCTGAGTGGCGTGTCTTGGGAGAGGCCTATGCCCAGCAGTAGATTTCGATAGGCTGATGATGATGATGAGGTGCGCCCCGCGGTGTTGCTCGCTACATGTTTTCGGGATAAAAAGTAGCCTATGTGTTAATCCAGGGTCTCAGCTACCTCCATACCAAATGTCATCCAAATCCGTGCAGTAGTTTTATGCGTGAAAGAGTAACAAACGTACATCCATTCAAACTCTCACATTTACAATATTAGTGGGATCTAAACTCCATGTAACGTCATTTAACGTCAAACCCCATAAAACGTCAAAGTTACCCGACTTTCTCTATGTAACATCACACACACTCTACATAACGACCACAATATGTCGTTATAAAGCAAGTAATTTCGGCAAACTATAATGCACCTACTGTTTGCCAGCCCTTTTGGTTCATTGGTAGTATGCCCGCTTCAAGAGCTGTAGGGCGTGGGTTCGATTCCCACCCAGGGCAAAAAAACATTTGTGGTATAAACAAAATGTTTGTTTTGTGTTTGTACTGTATATAGTAATTACTGGGCTGTTGAGACTAACCATCGAAAGTTTCAAAGTACTTTGAGCCCCGGACTTTGTTTTGCTACTCAAAGTTCTGTGTATCGCTGCAATGGTCATGGACAGGCCTTATATTTTACCATCAGGAGAGCGTCTCGTTCGTCACATTAATTTTACATAAAAAAAAAAGTATTTAAGTATTCTGTCAGTTATTTTATTTTATTTCGTTCACTCAAAACTTACAGTACTAGACCAAAACGTTTTGAGTTATTTATAGTAGGTACAATACAAAAAAAAAGGACACAGTTACATAACAATACTAGACGAGCAACAGATATTTATACAATTACTACACTTAAATATTACTTCATAGATAAATAAATGTATACACAAATACTTAAGAATAAAAACAACACAAATCTGGTAGGTGCGCTAAACAAATACGCAGCATCATGCGACGGGCCGAATAAAATACGTCGATATCTGGATCGCGCGAATTGAGCTGCTTTTTTTTTTTTTTTTCTTTGGTTTTGGCGTCGCGTTTTAGCATTTGCCAGTGTCAAGTAATTATATATTTTCAAGTTAAATAAGTGCCATCGTAGCTAGTTTTAGTCAAAGTCGTCTTTGTCAAGTCCAGTTCGTGTCAGTTAATTCCAGTCATGCTTTAGTAAAGTAGTGGCAACTTTACTACAAAGCTTCGATGGAGTTTTGGAAGCAACACGAAAACTCATGTTTCACCACATTATATCATTTTCCCACACTCGCGCTTGTAATTCGGCACTTTATGAATAAAACACCACCATTTTTATGCATAAACACTTGACAAAACACTAGTTTTGGAAAAAAATACAACGGAGCGACACGACACTTCCCGCGTTCCCGCCAAAACTCATTGAGCTGCTTTAGTAGTGTGAGTGCGTGGTGTGTAGGTGCGTGACGCGCGGTGTCGGTACGCGCGGGGACGCGCGGCGCGAACAGCGGCACGCGCCGCCCGCGCTCCCGCGCCCCTGCGCCCGCGCGCGCGACTCGCGCACCCCGACGATCTATCCACACCGGGACAACGCACTACAATTATCTACTTTATTGTTCAATAGTAGGTAGTAATGAACTGACTTCCATAGTACAAGCTTTGCTTAGTTTGGGGTCAGATGGCGCTGTGTGGAATGTCCTACGTTATTTATTTGTTTGTGGTACTACAAAGTTGCCGAAATTTATGAAAACTGCAGTTGTACGTACGTACAAGTACGTTCTTTTGTTGTTTCATTGTGTGGCCCTTAGTCTATATTTATTACAATAAAATTATAGTACAGCTTTTACTCTTTACCCTACCCTAAAATCGTGAATTTCTGGTTCATGAATTTTAGAATACCTATATAAAATAATAATAATTAAATCAAAACAGACCATATTGTCGGGTTTATTAATTTTAAGTAGGTAATTATGGTTGCATTCTGTTGGTTGAAATTAAATTGACCGATTTTATTGCTCGTTTTCAGGCTTCGTTGACTCGCTTAGGAAACGTGTTTTTCGAATGAATTAAAAATAAAAATAACTAAATAATTGTTACGGTTTTCACGTCAATTTGTTTTCATTTAATGAATTTTGTTGCTTTGGTTTCTGATTGTTTCTGTGCCTCGCAGATTCTATATATGACCAAGATGGTTAAATAAATAATAATTAATTAGAAATACTTATGCTTATAGTGTTTTAATGTATTAGAAATACATTGTTTTTTTATGGTTGACAGGCTAGGTGTTTGACCACAGCTCATCTGATGTTAAGTTAAGGTGTGGTCGAAGATAGTAAGGCACACCTAGCCTGGAATGGAACTGGCTGCCGGAACACACCGTTAGATGCTTGGCGACAGATTTTCAACTTGAGGGTGGTAGCTAGCCAGCCGAGTACTAGATAGTACCCTACCACCATGCTATGGTTTCCTCACGATGTTTTCCTTCATCGGCAGCTCAAGCTCATTGTTGGGGATTAAACCCATGCCCTTCGGCATGCGAACCGACCGCGCTATCCACTGAGCTAACATCGCTACAAAATTATGTAAAAGATAAGAGATTTTAAATACATACAGAACACACATTTGTTTACATCACAAAATGTTTGTCCTGGGTGGGAATCGAACCCACGCCCACCAATGAGCCAACAGGGCTGTCAATAGTTTAAGTTCACTTACTTCCGTAGGTAGTCGTTTGTTACACATGAAATCTTTACAACCGCAATGAAATGTTTACTGAAAATTTGCTTTTGAAGCAACCAAAATGAAATAATTCATACTTTGTGTCGGGCACGTCATAAATAACAGTTTATTGGTGCGACGGCGGCGTCGTTACTCCGGCGATCGCTGACAGCAGCGATGCTATCGACAGTGAAGAAACAACTATACCCACGAAATAACCACTGGCTTTTAAACTAAATATTCTATGTTCAAGGTATATATATATTTAGTTTTTTCCGCTTAACAGTCGTTCCAGTAACAATACGCAACAGTGATGAGGGCTTAAATTTAACTAATTTGACAACAACTTATTAAATAACTATTAATATTGTTAAGTACTACCTTTATTACTAATTATTTTGTAACTGTTTGTCTCTATTTGTTGTTATTTTTGTTGTGTTCTATGTTACAAAATAAAATTATTTTCTTTCTTTCTTTCAAAAACCTAATCTTATTTAATATCTAGAACTAATTTGGCATACGCTTTAAAAATATAATTTAATAAAAATCTAATTTAAATAACTACAAGTCTTAAAATTCTTTTCTCTCTGCAGTAACCAGTTGCCGACACGTGTGTCGCCTCTACACGAGGCGTCCTCAGGACGTGTTGACTCTTCGAGCGCTTGGTCGAGACTGAGTGAAACTGAAAATATTGTCACAATTACATGTAAGAGTACAATACTGCAGCGGACGGTAAAAGAGTCATTGATGGACGAACGTGTAAATGTGGGATACGTAAGTCTAGCTGTGGCCAAGTTTTGAACAGTAATTTTCTCTAATAATGCGCGGAAATTAACTTTCTACTGAGATAAATAAACCAGCCCTGCATGCTCGAAGATTTGGAAGCCAGTTCGAAATTTAAATGAAACTTTTTTTTTCGTTGGTTTTGGCGCCGCATTTTGTGCATTTGCCAGTGTCAAGTGCTTTATATTTTCAAGTTTCATAAGTTAAATAAGTTGCCTCGTAGCTATAGTTATAGTCAAAGTCCAGTCTTGTCAATTCCAGTCCAGTCATGCTTTAGTAAAGTAGTGGCGACTTAACTGTAGCTTCGATGGAGTTTTGGAAGCAACACAAAAACTCATGTTTCACCACATTATATCATTTTCGCACACTCGCGCTTGTGATTCGGTACTTTTTGAATAAAACGCCACCATTTTTATGCATAAGCACTCGAAAAAACACTAGTTTTGGAAAAAATACAACAGGGCGACACGACTCTTCCCGCGTTCCCGCCAAAACTCCATTCGTTTTGTTCCTAAATAAAATATAGGGAGAAGCCATTGGTTACCGGAATACAGTTATCACTAGTTTGGTTCAGTTTAATGTGTCTTAGATGTATGCCAAATAAATTAATTTTGATTTAAATAATTTTGATTTAATACCAACTTTTTTATTACATCAAAAGTAACAGGTTATTTTTAAAACAAACTCCTTAGATCACCTTACATAATAATAATTATATGAGTTGCAAATCCGCCCGATCAGAGATAAGACACTGACGTCACATCCGATATAAATCACTTCCCTCCAGGTTCATCAATCTCGCTTCCGCATCCGGCTCGCAGCTTACAGCAAATAAATAGGTATTGGATTAAAATTTAACATGTGTGTGTGATTTATGGATTGCAAGCAAAATAAATACGAGTTAGGCGCCAAAGTTTTTCGTACACAAACCATAAACTAGAAGCGGGAGAGTTTTGGCGGGAACGCGGGAAGAGTCGTGTCGCTCCTTTGTATTTTTTTTCCAAAACTAGTGTTTTGTCGAGTGTTTATGCATAAAAATGGTGGTGTTTTATTCATAAAGTGCCGAATTACAAGCGCGAGTGTGGGAAAATGATATAATGTGGTGAAACATGAGTTTTCGTGTTGCTTCCAAAACTTCATCGAAGCTTTGTAGTAAAGTTGCCACAACGCATGACTGGAATTAACTGACACGAACTGGACTTGACAAAGACGACTTTGACTAAAACTAGCTACGATGGCACTTATTTAACTTTTGAAACTTGAAAATATATAATTACTTGACACTGGCAAATGCTAAAACGCGACGCCAAAACCAAAGAAAAAAAAAAACTAGAAGCGGATTTTTGGCGGGAACAGGGAAAGAGTCGTGTCATCCCGTTGTATTTTTTCCAAAACTAGTGTTTTATCGTGTGTAGTGTTTATGCGTTTAATTTAGTAATCCAGGCTCCGATCTCGACATTTAGTTTTTAAATATTATGACATTTTGTAATTCGTTTTTTTTTTAAATATTATTATTACTTTTTTTTTTTGTACTTTGACATCTTCATTTTTTTTAATTTTTGTAATTGTATCTTAGATTTTTGTTTTTGTGGAATGTCAAAATTTTGTGAGATTGAATGTAATTGGTTTACCGTATTCTTTCTCAATAAATAAATAATAATAATAATAATAATGCGTAAAAGTTGTGGTGTTTTATTCATAAAGTGCCGATTCACAAGCGCGAGTGTGAGAAACTGATATAATGTGGTGAAACATGACTTTTTGTGTTGCTTCCTAAACTTCATCGAAGCTTTATAGTAAAGTCGCCACTACTTAACTTAGGCGTGACTGGACTTTAACTATAACTTTAGCTACGAGGACACTATAACTAGTTTATTTAACTTTTGAAACTTGAAAATATACACTGGCAAATGCTCAAAAGGCGACGCCAAAACCAAAGAAAAAAAAACTAAAAGCATTTAGGAAGTGGTACCATTTTTTTTTAACCGATCAAAATTTTTAATTGTTTGAAAATGTCGACATAAGTATAACAGACTAGCGAACGCCTAGCGGTTTCACCCGCATAGTTCCCGTTCCCGTGGGAATACAGAGATAAAAAGTAGCCTATGTCACACGGGGATAGTGTAGCTTCCCAACGGTGATATAATTTTTGAAATCGGTCCAGTTTCAGAGCCTATTCAATACAAACAAACAATCAAATCTTTCCTCTTTATAATAGTATAGATAGCACTTAGCACTGCACTGGCACACTGGATAGCACTGGCTAAAGACGCCATGACGCGCCTACAAAATATTTGGAAGAAACGGGGAATGAGTTACAAAACGAAAGCTCGGTTAGTCAGAGCACTAGTATTCCCCATTTTCCTCTATGGAGTAGAGACGTGGATAACTCGAGCAAGAGAGAGACAGAGAATAGATGCATTCGAAATGTGGTGCTGGAGGCGAATGCTACGTACACCATGGACGGCCAAACGCACAAATGTATCTATTCTCTCCCAACTCGGCATTGATACCCGACTGTCCACCATATGTCAACAGCGTTTGCTACGTTATTTCGGCCATATATAGGTAATGCGAAGAGGGGATGGCAGCCTTGAAAAGCTGGTCATTGTTGGCAATACCGAAGGAAAGAGACCACGAGGCCGGTCGCCAACACGATGGTCTGACCAAGTGAAAGAAGCCACCTCCTCTTCTAAATTCTACCAGGTTGTGAGGGCTACTTCGGACCGGAGCCGATGGAGACAGATTGTCCGTTTAAGAGGTTCCAGTGACCACGATCCTCAGACATGAGGGAACGATTGGAGAAGAGAAGAAGATAGCAGTTTTGTAACCGGGATAATACCGTATACCTACTCTTAAATTAATTTGTACTCTGTGGTATTATTTCTTATTGACATTTTTATAATACTCTAGCTGCGCCCCGCGGTGTTACCCTCTACAATACATGTTCGATGGATGCGATGGATTGATGGATGTTTGTTACTCTTTCACGCAAAAACAACTGAACGGATTTGAATGAAATTTGGTATGGAGATAGTTGAAATTCTGGATTAACACATAGGCTACTTTTTATCCCGAAAACATGTAGTGGTATGTACTGAAACTCTAAAGTATTCTAACATGCTATGATTTCCTTCACCTCCAACTCCTAACTCATTGTTCGGATTTGAACCCACACGCTTCGGCGTGTGAACCGATCGCGGTAACCACTGAGCTATCATTGCTACAAAAAAGATATTATCAGTTATGACTATTGTACGCAAACAGATTTCGCGTAACTTTTAGAACTGACAATAAAAATACAATGAGTAATGGTGGACGTACTTACAGACATACGGACAGAAACACGGGTGATTAACGATGCGGCTACCGAGGTTTGATGTTGGCTTGACGCGGGATGTATTTGTCCAGGACCGGTTTGGGCTTAGCCGTATAATGCTACTTTCTCGCTGTAGAGGAAAGATAACATTTATATTTTAAAAACTAGAAGTCATACGATTTCTACATGTATTATAACGGATAATATAGGATTAAGTGGATTTGCTGAAGTTTCAGCTGTCTAGTACGGAGGATTCCAATCTAAAGGTCCTGGGTTCGAATCCCAAGGCAAGCATTTCTGTATTTTCTCAATTAGCTGCGACCCGCTGCATTTTTTCGGGATAAATGTAGCTTATGTGTTAATCCAGGGTCTCAACTACATCCATACCAAATTTCATCCAAGTCGATTCAGTAGTGTTTGCGTGAAAGAGTAACAAACATCCGAACTTTCACATTTATAATATTAGTGGGATTATGTATTGCCACTAACTTCAAACGCTGAAGGAAAACATCGTGATTAAACCTACATGTCTCAGAATACATAATAAATATTCTCAGATATGTGGAAAATTTACCAATCTGCACTTGGCCAGTGTATGACGTCAGAGGTTACTAACTGAAAGTTGAGCAACTAAAATATCCATTGAGGAAAGTTGCGCAACCAGGTGAGCGTTCGCCGACAATCTGACTAACGTCCCACGCTTTGTAGTTTAGGAACCTCTAGATTGGCAGTTAGACAGCTGCAGCTGCTTTCATATACAGGGTGTCCCAGAAGTCGACGTCAAGCCGGAGTCGGGTGACAGGGGCAAGTCACAATAGTTACCAGAAAAATAAAAAATAATAATCTTTGCTGTGTATTTAAAAAATTACGGGCGTTTATAAAAATCAAGAAAATCTACTCCGCGTGACGGTCATTTAACTCATGTTGCTACAAATTTTAACTTTTTTTTCTAAATTTTCTTGTTATTATGTACCTAATTCTGAATAATGCTTTTGAAAACAGAAGGAAATGTAATTATTCCCCATTAATACTTTGCCCAGTTTTAAATGTCTTTAGTGAAAAAAAATGTACTACAAAAGTTTGGCAAGTAACTTTAAAAGTTGGCGCATTTAATAAGGATTCCAAAATAGTAGAACATTTGCGAGATTATTTGTTAAATTATGGGAAAAGAATATTTTTTTTAAAGAAATCCAATTGTTAATCAATTATTTTTGTATACTCCAGTGCATTCAAACCTGTTACTGAAGATTCTAGTTTGAGTGAAACGGAGTTGACGAAGTATGAGCGAGACAGATAGTGCCGCTAACGTGACAAAGACGGAGTACTAAAGAACTTGTAGGAACTGCGAATGGAATCAATTCTAAGCAAAGCTTGTACTATGGAAGTCAGATTACTGATAGAATACTGTCATTTGTGGTACATTAGCTGATAAAATGTCATGTTCACCGTAACTAATAAAGCATTTGTGGTACATTAGCTGATAAAATGTCATGTTCACCGTAACTAATAAAGTATTAGTAACTTTTTGTGGGAAATAAGTTTAATAAATAGAATACTTAATTTTTTTTTGTAAATACATACTTCAGAACACCCAGACACAGAACAAACATTTGTTTGTTCACAAAATGTTTGCCCTGATTGGGAATCGAACCCACGTCCTACAGCTCTCAAGGCAGATATGCTACCAATGAGCAAAAGAGGCTGTCAAAAAAAAATTCTGAATATGTATGACAAACATAAAAACAAAATAAATAGAGAACAAAGATATATATAATTTGAAGGAAAACAGTTTCCTTCTAGATCTATAGTGAGGTCAAACGCCAATCATGCAGTAAACAAATTTTACCAACAACCAAAATCAATACAACCCAAAATGAATTTCTATGTCCAAAACACGAGTAAAACGGAACATAACCTAATCTAGCAAAGTAAAGCCCGACTCACACTGAACCGAGATAAGGCACGGCTCACACTCAAACTTTAATTAATTGGACCCATATTCCGGCATGTGGAAAAAATGGCGAACGTGCTTACCCCTGTGTCCCCTTACACGGAACTTGTTTGCTTTGCATGTAAGGGATTTTCGTCTATGAAGATTTGTGGTGTTTGTACTGTGTAGTGTTTTTCGAGAGCTACCGTCTTTCTGGGGTCGTAGAAAATCGACGCTGTAGTAAGCCTTGTTAATATTGTTATTTAACCCTTAATATGACAAAAAAAAATACATATTCATAAGTCCAATTGTTTTAACTGTGTTATATGTTATCTATTCTAAATAAAGAGGAAAGATTTGATTTTTTTTTTTGTTTGTTTGTATTGAATAGGCTCCGAAACTACTGGACTGATCTAAATAATTCTTTCATCATTAGAATGCTACATTATCACTGAGTAACATAGGCTATATTTATATTGTTAATCGAGTTTTGCTTTCCCGTGCGAAGCCGGGGCGAGCTGCTAGTATTTAATATTTATTGTACTTGGTGGTAGATCTCCTTAGCAGGAGGTTGTCTAGGTAGGTCCTATCGCAGTACCAGAGCCGCCAAGCAGTAGTGTGTAAACATTTCAGTGTTCCAGTTTGAAGGGTACTGCAGCTAGCTGAATTACAGGGCTGTTGAGACTAACCATCAAAAGTCTGAAAGTAATGAGCGCCAAATCAGCGATGCCCTGGACTTTGTTTTGTTACTCAAACTTCTGTGTATCGCTGCAATGGTCATGGACAGGCGTTATCTCTTGCCATAAGGGGAGCGTCTTGTTCGTCTCATTAATTTTACATAAAATAAAAATATATTTTCTTTTTTTAATACTATAAATGAAAATCAAAGTTATTCAGATTTTTTTATTTTTTTTAATAATAGTTAGGCTTGCTTTTAACCGCCATCTCGCCTGATGTGAAGCGAAGATGCGGTCTACGGTGGAGCACGCTTGCCTAGAAGAAACCGATTCACTCGCGACTTGAAGGAACCCAGACTATATTCATTGGGGAACACCCACGCGGGCAGCAGATTCCAATGTCTAGCGGTACGTATGAGGAAGGTGTAATCAAACCGTTGGAATCAAATGCTTGGAGTCCTAGTTTTTTATAAACTGACAAACCGGACAGTTCATTATTACTCGTGTCATTGTGAGGATAAGGTACTCGTTCCGCTCGGTAAATATTTAAGTGAGTAACAACATAAATCGTTTACGGTATTTACCACAATATATTCAAAGTAAATTCCGTCTGCATAGTAAATATACATAATCAATTATTCAGAATTATGCCATGGACGAGCCAATAGAATCGCAATGATCACTATTGCAGTGTTTTGCATGGTAAACTGCAATTCGTGTCCGGCTCGCTTTACTATATGCAAAACGTTTAGGGATTTTTTTTTTCTTTGGTTTTGGCGCCGCATTTTGAGCATTCGCCAGTGTCAAGTGTTTTATATTTTTTAATTTTTGTGCCATTGCAATTGTGATTTACCGCAAATAAAGAACAAAATAAATGCCAGTAGCTGTGATTTCACTGTAAAATTATGCTCCAATTGTCCATAAATGGAAAAAAATTGTTTGTATGGATATCGAACCACCTTAATAGACCAAACATCCTTCTTGTACGTATGGCCATAAGAGAAACGCATGACCCATACCTAAATATTACTAATCTATCTTATTAAAACAGCTATAAGTTAAAATATCAAACTTTAAAAAAGCACATCGCGTTAAATTTCTCAAAGAAAAATGGAGATACAATTTCCAGTAAACAGGACACGAGCGGATCGAAAAATAATAAATTATTGTTTAATTTTTAAACCTTCGAAGCGTTAAATTGGACGCGTTTCATGCGAGGCATGGCCGCCAACTTTATAGCCTGTTGATGCCAACCTTACAAATATTACTAAACTTTTTTTGTACAATTTTGGCTTAGCTCCGCTTGCTTTTTTTATGTAACTGAGTCATGTTAGGGTACAGTTTTGATTGGAACGTGGAAAAATCACCCTTACGACCATGTTACCGCATAGCCAAAACAATGTTAAGATAGTGGCATGGATTTGAATACACACACAATTTTGGAACAGTAATACAATTTTGGGGAACATGTTTCGTGTAGCTTGTAAATTTTTATCGACGCTTTTATTAAGTTGTCACTTGTCAATATCGAGTGTTTAATGATAAATAGTGTCTTCACTATTTATCATTAATCTCGATATTATCGAAATACGCGAACTGCGATGCCAAAAAAAAAAAAGAAATGACTCATTTGACTCTTGACTCTTTTTGAATTTGAAATTGTATGAAACTTTTTCTCTGCGACGCCAAAATCAAAGAAGAAGAAGAACTTTTTCTCTTGCAACTAACTCAATGTACCGACAAGCAAACCGCTCGCCTGATGGAATGCTACTCTGTTCCGTGAAGAGGTTCTTGTATAGAAATTTTCAAGAAATTATGTAGTGCGTAAACAATAAAAAAATGCAAAAGAATCGGCACAGCGCCCCTGACGATCATAAATGGAAACTGATTTTTTCATAAAATTTTTGCATAGTTTATAATTACTCGTAAACTTTTATGTAAGAAAGTTGGTGGCACTTAGATTGGGAACAACACTCAAAGTCTTTTCTCGAATATTCCTCAAGCTACAGTTCTACGTAACCGGCATTTTAATGATGTTATAACTTCTAAAATTTTGCAAGTGAACCAGCGTTATCCACATTTGTCACTAAATTCACAATAAAAATTCTGCAGCTCAACTAAAGACAGCCGTAAAGCAAGTATGACGTGCCTACACCGTTACACAGACTAAAAACATTACAGAGACCAAACTCTAGTCCAAAAGTTTTTTTTTCTTCGATAAACGAAGAATTAAGTTAGAAAATTCTATAAAACAGCTTCATGATTTCTACCTTCCTTTTTTTGTTCTTATATAGGTTTTCGTTACCCACCCTTTTTCTTGATGTAAAAATAATGAGACGAACGAGACGCTCTCCTGATGGTAAGAGATAACGCCTGTACATGACCATTGCAGCGATACACAGAACTTTGAGTAACAAAACAATGTCCAGGGCATCACTGCTTTGGCGCTCATTACTTTGAGACTTTCGATGGTTAGTCTCAACAGCTCAGTAATTTATGTTGCTTTAAATATGTTTTATGACTAAATTGTGTCAAAATATGCCCCGCCTATTTTCAGTTAGTAATTTGTTTCAATTCCTGGTTGCCTGGAAAGGATCGCTTTTAGAGATAAGGACGCCACTTGTAGCACTAGTTCATAAGGTTAATTCTCTACATTTATCTATTTCTGCCGTACCCTTCAACCCGGAGCACAGTAATGTTTACACACTACTGCTTGGCGGCAGAATATCTAGTACTGCGGTGGCACCTACCCAGACGACCTCCTGCTAAGGAAATCTAGCACCAAGTATGTGCTATTCTATTTGTCTATGTTTATTTATTATGTATTATTACTTTATGGTTATCAGGCCAGGTGTTGACCACAGACGAACAAAACACTATTCTGATGGTAAAAGAGCCTCTACACTGCCACTACAGCAGAACTCATAACTTTATGTAATAAAAACAAAGGCCAGGGTATCGCAATGTCGGACCCTTATGTCAATGACATGGCTTGAAAATAAATATGGTTCTAAAAACGAGAAAACTTAAAGTCGGAATTTCAATATTTCAGCGATACAGAACTTTGAGTATCAACACAATGCCCAGGCAAAGTAAGTAAAATATCTATTCGAGATAAATAGGAGAAATAATAGGATAAATATAGTCAAGTCCAGTCATGCTTTAGTAAAGTAGTGGTGACTTTACTATAAAGCTTCGATAGAGTTTTGGAAGCAAGACAAAAAATTATGTTTCACCACATTATTTCATTTTCCCACACTCGCGCTTGTGATTCGGCACTTTATGAATAAAATACCACAATTTTTCAAATTCAAATTCCGTTGGACCCGCGTTAAGTACCTACCTACCTCTTAACAGTGATTTAAACCTTACAGGTAAGATTTGAGGATCCGATCGCCAATTTGTTTATTCATTTGAGCCCAAATGAATAAACAAAGTCGCCACGCCTCTGTAGAGGGAGAAAGGGGAACCCACTTAACAAAACCAAAACCGGAATCTCAAAATGAATGGGCACCTTATTCATTTTGAGATCCCAGTTTAATGCATAAACACTCGACAAAACACCAGTTTTGAAAAAAATACATCGGAGGGGCACGACTCTTTCCGCGTTCCTGCCAAAACTCACTCCTGAGTTGTCCATCTGTAACTGATCTGTCAGAGCAGTAATGTGAAGGAAATGCATAAATGAAGTGTTACGATCCCGTTGTGAGTCGCACGTGACAAACTGACTGTTACACTTTTTAGTAGTTACGTAGGCGTGACGGGAAAGTTAATGTAGTAGTGTTTTAGTTTATTGCGTTGAATGTGGCTTACATTTGTTGCGGCCATGTTTTTATCGCGGAGTATTCCGTGCTTTACCCGTAAATAAAGGATTTCGCCAACAAATTACTACTTCTTCTAGTTTCTTTCTGCTTCTTCTACTGTTTGTTGTTTTTGATTGATTGATTGATAACACTTTTTTTTTCTCTTATATTTTTTTATGTAAAAAGTAATGAGACGAACGTGACGTGACGCTCTCCTGATGGTAAGAGATAACGCCTATCCATGACCATTGCAGCGATACACAGAACTTTGAGCAACAAAACAAAGTCCGGGGCATCACTGCTTTGGCGCTCATTACTTTGAGACTTTCGATGGTTAGTCTTAACAGCCCAGTAACTTCGCTAGCTGCAGACCGCCCTACCCTGCAAACCGGAGTAACGTTTACACAATACTGCTAGCTTACTTTATGTTGGATTTAGTTATTTTCACAAATTCAGTTTGTTATTGTGTCCAAATAAATTTTAATATAGGTATGTCATGTTCCAAAAATCTTTCATTAAAAAAGTAAATTAAGTTTTTTGTTTTTATTTTTGACAGGCGAGCTGTTTGATCACAGCTCACAAATAAAGACCAGAGTTTTTGGCGGGAACGCGGGAAGAGTCGTGTCGCTCCGTTGTATTTTTTTTTCTAAAACTAGTGTTTTGTCGAGTGTTTATGCATAAAAATGGTGGTGTTTTATTCATAAAGTGCCGAATTACAAGCGCGAGTGTGGGAAAATGATATAATGTGGTGAAACATGAGTTTTCGTGTTGCTTCCAAAACTCCATCGAAGCTTTGTAGTAAAGTTGCCACTACTTTACTAAAGCATGACTGGAATTAACTGACACGAACTGGACTTGACAAAGACGACTTTGACTAAAACTAGCTACGATGGCACTTATTTAACTTTTGAAACTTGAAAATATATAATTACTTGACACTGGCAAATGCTAAAACGCGACGCCAAAACCAAAGAAAAATATAATAAATAATAAATAAAGACCAAAATAAATGACAGTAGCTGTGATTTCACTGTAAAATTATGCTCCGTAAGGGCCGCCTTACACGTTCAATCATGATCACGATCCGCGTTCCGCGATCCGCGATCATGATTTCAAAATTTCTAGATATTATGCGATCCGGAGCATCAGTCCGTCAATCCGCTTCGTACACGATCAGTCTGGATCGCGATCATTGATCGCGGATCGCGGATCGCGGATCGCGCGCTACGTGTACGGGCTGCCTATGTCCATAAATGGTAAAAATTTATTTGTATGGAAATCCAACCACCTTAAAGTGTAATTGTAAGGTTTTTGTTTTGTACAAGTGGCTTGCCTTTAACATTATTGTTATTTATGGCCAATAAATATTACTGATATATTCCGATACATAGTAATTAGTTAATCATCTAATAGACAATGTAATTATCTTCCCAGAGGCTCCCCTCAGCTTCGTAAGCACAATGACATGCTTTCGTCGATACCATCTGGCCCCGATTTATCCATTAAAAGGTCGGATGCAATAACTGTCATTACAAAGACTTTGGACTTGATCAATACATCTTTTTATACAATGCTCCCACCATGGCGGACTAATCCTACATTTTCTTTCAAAAACAGGTTTATAAGTTTGGAAATAAGTCCAAACTTTTTCATGGAACTGCTGAATATTGTCCGATTTAGTACCGTTTTATTAAAAGCTGTTCATAATAAGTAGGTACAATGAAAGGAAGAAAGAAATTGTTTTATTTTGTAATCTAAAAGTAACAAACACACAAAGACAAATAAATAAATAAATAAATAAATATCGTAGGACATTACACACAGCGCCATCTGACCCCAAACTAAGCAAAGCTTGTACTATGGGAATCAGATAACTGATAAAATACTTAAATACTTTTTTTTTTTTGTAAATACATACTTATAATACATACAGTACACCCAGACACAGAACAAATATTTGTTTTATATCACAAAATGCTTGTCCTGGGTGGGAATCATAATTACAAATACAAATTAGCATAATGTTTAGCTTAGCAGGTACATCACAAACTCACAAAAGGGTTTTTTGGCGGGAACGCGTAAAGAGTCGTATCACCCCGTTTTCCAAAACTAGTGTTTTGTAGTGTTTATGCATTAAAATGGTGGTGTTTTAATCATAAAGTGTCGAATCACAAGCGCGAGTGTGGGAAAATGATATAATGTGGTGAAACATGACATTTCGTGTTCCTTCCATCGAAACTTCATAGTAGTCGCCACTACTTTACTAAAGCATGACTGGACTTTGACTATATCTATAACTACGAGGTAACTTATTTAACCTATGAAACGTGAAAAGATAAAACACTTGACACTGGCAAATGCTCAAAACGTGACGTCAAAACCAAAGAAAAAAAAAGCCCAACTCGTTTCGTATCCTGCTTTTTATTTCTTTCGTTGTTTAAGGCATCGCACTTTTAAGATTTTGCCAGTATCAAGTATTTCTATATTTTCAATTATGTATTTTAACAAAAATCAAATGAAAACAGTCTTGGTCACAGTAAAAGTTAAATAATAAATAGAGAAGGAAATCACACAAAAATTCAATTCACCTCATTACATCACTTTTCCAAAATCTTGCACGTACTTTAAAAATAAAACACTACATACCTAAATAAATAGATACTCGAAAAAAACACAAGTTTTAGTAAATAATAGAATACAGCAATACGATATTTCCGCCATCCACACAAAACTCCAAATATCCTCTTCCGTGTAAGCTTTACTTTTTCTTCTTTGTTCTTGGCATCACACTTTGTACATTAGCCAGCGTCATTTGTTACTCATTTCTCGAGTTCATATCTTTAGTGGTAGAAACCTTACGCAACGAATTTACAAGCCCAAAACAATGCAGATTGATTGTTTAAAAGTACACAAGTGAAATCACAAGGCCGTGCCACAGAATAGTTCATAGTGAGCCGCCTATACTGGCCCATTGTTCTGGCATAACATTTACATAGTTTATTAATCATACATTATTATATTAGTCTGACATAACTAGCGAAATCATGTCGGCGTTATATTAAGTTGAGTTAGTTGAATAATTTAGCAAGCTCAAAATTGTATTGAAGGTTTATTTTTATTAGTTGACAAGCTAGATGTTTGACGACAGCTCACTTGATGTTAAGTGAAGGTGTGGTCGAAGATGATAAAGCGCAGACAGCCGAGTAGTAGAGGATACTCTCACGATGTTTTCCTTCATCAGCAGCTCAAGCTCATTGTCGAACTCGCGCTCCTCGCCTTTCGACAAGTATACCAACCACGCTAACCACTGAGCTATCATCGCTACAAAAGAAAAAACAACACGATAACTCACGTTTCATGTTATAGCACTTTCCTTCACTCGTGCAAGTAATCATTTCATGAATGAAACACCACTATTTTTATACATATATTTGACAAAACACAAGTTATGGAAAATACAATGCGGCGAAACTCGTAATTTTTATTTTTGCTCTAAATAAATATTTAATCGTAAAAATGGCATATTACCATTGGCGCATCACACGTCGATTAGAGAAAAAAAAAATCTTTCTCGCCGATCATATTCACGCGCGAGTAATAAATCATGGCAGCCAAGAATCGAAGTTCACATTTCGAAAAAAGAACGTTTCGGTGATGCGTTCCAAATGTTGGCTCCGATTTTAGGATCCGCACGTGTTTGGAATTTATTTGAGCTTGAGTTCTAGCAAATGTTATTTAATCTGTGCATGCGTTTCGATTCTGCTATTTGAATAAAAGGTTGTGCTAAATGAAAGCATTATAATAATATTATGTAGATTGTAGATCTTAATCATTCGATAACTTTGGTACCTAGATCTATAGTTACATTTTGTAAATTTTTGAAGACAGATTTAAATTTATTAATAATGTTGCTTAGTCTAATAAACTTCAATGAAAAAGAGAGCAACAGTTTTGGTAATTTTAGAGAACTGAACTGCACCAAAAACAGTTTTTGTTACTGAATTTTTTTCCATCTTACACATATTTCTAGGTGGTAGATTTCCTTAGCAGGAAGTTGTATAATTAGGTACAACCAGATATTCTGCCGCCATGCAGTAGTGTGTAAACATTACTGTGTTCCGGTTTGAAGGGTACTGCAGCTAGCGAAATTATTGGGATGTCGAGACTAACCATCGAAAGTCTCAAAGTAATGAGCGCTGAAGCCGGACTTTGTTTTGCTACTCAAAGTTCTGCGTATCCCTGTAATGGGCATGCGTATCTCTTACTATCGTGGGAGAGTCTCGTCCGTCTAATTACTACAACATTAAAAAAAACATCACGAATGTCAAAGTCATCCACAGAAAAATTACTTTGGTTTGATTGGTTGCCCTTTACATTTTCTTTATTTTGAAGTTTTTTTTTCTTTAGTTTTGGCGTCGCGTTTTAGCATTTGCCAGTGTCAAGTATTTATATATTTTCAAGTTTCAAAAATTAAACAAGCGTCCTCGTAGCTAGTTATAGTCAAAGTTCAGTCTTAGTCAAGTCCAGTCTGTGTCAGTCAAGTCCAGTCATGCTTTAGTAAAGTAGTGGCGACTTTATTATAAAGCTTCGATGGAGTTTTGGAAGCAACACGAAAAGTCATGTTTCACCCCATTATATCATTTTCCCACACTCGCGCTTGTAATTCGGCACTTTATGAATAAAACACCACCATTTTTATGCATAAACACTCGACAAAACACAAGTTTTGGAAAAAAATACAACGGAGCGACACGACTCTTCCCGCGTTCCCGCCAAAACTCCTGAAGTTATCTGCTAGGTAGATATAATTTCTTTGTTTTTTTAGCCTGGCAACGATGCCAGACAAAAGGTCAATCTACAGCCACCAGGTATTTAACCCTCGGTTAATGCACATGTCAGTCTAGCGGCAACACAATGGCGCTATACGTTGCGTCAAAACCAGCTATTTTGTGCTATAACGGGCTGTACTTAGCTGTATTGTACTGGCAAGAAATTTAATATCGTCGATGACAAAGGCACATGCATTGCCAGCCATTGGAAGAGGATTGGTTTAGATGTGGTAAAATTTGAGAATGGTTTAAATGGATGCGGTGTTTTTATAATCACATCCATGGGTTTTATAGACTTTTTTAAACACTTGTTATAAAAATGCCATTTCATTGTAAATATTTGTGTCTTACATTTTAGAAAGTTAAAATCAAGAAAGTTACTCAATATTAGTTTCAAGTTTATTAATAAACAACTTCATTTTACTATGCACTTAATTGGTAAAACCCTTCAAACTGGAACACAGTAATGTTAACAAACTAGTGCGATGGTATTTATAAAAAAAAACCTTGATATTAATGTATTTATTACCACTAGATACTGTATCCATTATATAGTATACAATATACCTACTTCAAGCACTTTTAAAAACAATAAAAAAATATTTCAATTTCACATTTTGATTTATTTTTGCGCGTGATGGTGTTACATTTTTTTCAGGTTATTTTGTTTTTCTTTCAACCGGTTTTGCTCAGCCAGATGCCACATCTACAGTTGTCATTGTCTACATCTTTCTTGGTTGAATGTACATTCTACACAAGTACTGCAATGTCTACGCCAATCTGAGAGTAATACGCGTGTCTTTTGTAATTAAATTCATGTTTAACAATAACTATAGAGCAAATACAAGAATACTTATCCTTCTGTCTTATTCTAAACTAGCGACCTACGGTGGCTTTGCACGTGTGTAATTTAATTTGGTGACTTTATTTCTAACATTGAACAAAAATTTTATAGGAATTTAGTTTGTACAGTGTACACTGTTTCGTTGATTGTTTGTTACGCGATAATTCCGCCAATCATGAATCGATTTTGATGACTATTTTTTTACTTGGTAGATCATATTTCAGAGGTGGTCCCATATAAATTTTATTGAAATCGATCGAGCGGTTTTAAAAAAAATCAACAAAAATCTAAAAATTGTAAACATCGATGATATTTTCGTTTATTTCGAAACCTCGCTGTTTCATTGGAGCAGCGCGTTTAGTAAGCCTAAGGGAAGTCGGTTTTTTCTAATTGTAATTTTTTGACGTTTCACCAAACCTAGACGCTGTGAGAAATGCCCTACAATATTAATTATAGAAACCATCTATTATATTTGAATAACAGTGAAAGAAAAAATCAAAATCCGTTGCGTAATTTAAAAAAAGTAAACGAGACTTTGGATTATACAAATGAGTGCATAGCCAAATATGGAAAAGTAAAATAATCATGTACAAAACGTCACTTACAAAAATCATAGAACGCAGTATCGAAATTCGTGTTCAATTCTCATGGTTGCCTTGTTGCATCAAGCCTCATCAATACCTCATTGTGTTTATATCACCGACACGTAATACGATGTCATCGAGCAATTGAAAGCCGTGTTTATGCTAACGATCCAAAGCAATCCTGCATCATAGATGATGTACACGGACAAATTTAACTTTAGGACATTAACCAAAAACTAGAAAAAAATATAAATTATTAATAGAAGTCAGGTGTTTTGGCGGGAGCGCGGAAAGAGTCATGTCGCCCGTGTATTTTTTCAAAAACTAGTGTTTTTTCGAGTGTAAATGTAGTAGTGTTTTATTAATAAAGTACTGAAACAAGCACGAGTGTGGGGAAATTATATAATGTGGTGAAACATTTTTTTTTCGTGTTGCTTTCAAAACTTCATCGCGGCTTATAGTAAAATCGCCGCCTACTTTATCTAAAGCATGACTGGACTTGGCCTAAACTGGAATTTGACTATAACTAAGCTACGACGCAACTTCGCTATAAAATCTACCTAACTTAACGTACCTAGTTTGAATAATCATAAGTGATTAACGTCAACAGTAAATTTGTATAGAATTTACTAACTGCAAAGACCTCCTTCCAAACTGGCCGGCCAACTGTCTACGCCACCTTTATCTGCAACATTTCATGTCTAGTACCTTATTCGTTCAAGATTACGAAGCTACATGAATAGTAAACTGAATTGTAATAAATCTTTAGCTTAGCAAGAAACGAAGCGACTTTGAATTGTAAAATTCTGCGTGCCATTGTTTTTGCTGCGATCTTAAAACTAGCGCAGAATACTCCTAGCAGAACAATATCTTAATTTTGGCGGGCACGCGGAAAACAGTTTTTTTTCTTTTTTCATCGCCCTGGGCACGTTCGTGCATTGTGCCAAAGGAAAAAATCATATCGCCGCACAATTTTTTTACGAAACTTGTATTTTTAATCGAGTTCAAAAAAGATCTATCGATTTAGTTGTATTTTTTTAATTATGTTACCTCAGAACTTTGTTATTTAAACACTGTTTTGAAAAGTATTTTTTTATTTGAAAGGATATACCTACTATGTATATATTGGTCCCATAGAAATGTCATGATCAAAATCGGGTCGTATTTGGGCATAGAGTCGGGTTTTTTAATTGTTTTATGTTTTACAAAAAGTGGCGAAAGGCACATGAGTGTGGGAAAGTTATACAGTGGCTTGTTAAGTGCTTTGTTCTTTTCGTGTTGTTTCCAAAACTCAATCGATGCTTATAGTAAAGGCACCACTACTTTACTAAAGCATGACTGGATTTGACTGGCACGGAATGGACTTGACCAAGCCTGGACTTTAACTATAACTATAGCTTCGAGGCAACTTATTTAACTTATGAAACTTGAAAATATCAAAACTGGCAAAAACCAATGTAGTGAACCTTAACATCACCATTTTGGCAACACAACTGGTTGGCTCATTGGTAGTATATCTGCCTTGAGAGCTGAAGCTGAAACAATTTGTGAATAAAAAAATGTTTGTTCTGTGTCTGGGTGTTCTGTATGTATTTACAAAAAAAAGAAAGTATTTATGTATTCTATCAGTTATGACTTCCATCACACAAGCTTTGCTTAGTTTGGGGTCAGATGGCGCTGTGTATAGTCCTACGATATTTATTTATTATTTATTTGTGATATGATGAATTAAGCTCCGTTATACAATCGACTTGTGATTACAAGCCACCTACTGGCCCCACTGCGGGTCTTGTATTGACCTCTGACACCATCCTTTCGCCATTACGTAACCAATAAAGCTAGCTATTGATTTAGATACGTATTTAATGCTTTGGAATTACACGTGAATGCTCCTTTTATTGCTTGTAATTATTTGTTATCATTGTTATGAGGAATGTTTTGTGGCGTGTTATTTAGATCGTGATTCAAATCTGTCTGTAGGTTTTTTTTAATGTAAAAGTAAGTGGTTTTTGTTGCACGACTTGGTTCAGCCCTTTTTTACTGCAAAGCTTACACTGTGAACTAGATAACTGAAGAATACTTACCTATATGCTTTTTTTTGTAAAATAAAACAATACTTACGTACAGAAAAATAACAAGGACCGCAGGAAGGCGATGGATGCGAGCCGCTTCCAACGGGTCTTTATGAAAATCTTGGGAGGCCTATCGTCCAGCAGTGGACGTCCTACGACTGCAATGATGATAATAATATATACAGATATATATCGTCACATAAATGTTTGCCCGGTGAAAATCGAACGCCCTACAGTTCTTGAAGCAGATATTCTACCAATTGTAGAATGTAATAAAAAATGATTTTTTTTTAATTCAAAAATAGGTTCGCGTTTGACCACACTACCTGATGTTAAGCAGTAGGGTGATCTAAGACGTTTTTAAAACTGTAGACGCTTCGAGTAATGTCATTTATTTTTACTCGTACCTTAAGCATGACTGTGACTAATATTTGTCGAATCATAAAAGTCTTGTAATTTTTAAATTCTTGACACTGGCACAACACACGAAGAAATAAATGAAAAGAGAAAAAAAATCTACGAAAGTTCCAAATAAAGAATGACATCACCTTATCAGATTTAAACCATTATGAACCCCAGTCTTGAAGTAGACTGCAGATAAGAAGCAGGTTGATAGTAGCTACCGGTGTTAGATCGACTGATTAGGTACATTTTGCGGGTACAACCTAGAGCGTGAAGGAATCTGGTTTTAAAAGTTAAATGTTGCATGAATTTTTTTGGCTAATGCAAAAGTATGACGCCTTAACTTGATAAGATTTTGTGTCTGTGTTTTGTTTCTAGTTATTTTTTTTTTGTTCTTCAATGTAGATTCGCGTTCGACCACACTCTGCCTGATGTTAAGCAGTAGTGTGGTCTAAGATGGAGCACGCTTACCTAGAAGAAACCTATTCACTCTAGATATGAAGACCCCAATATTGTACCTAACAGGGAACACAAACTCCGGCAGAGAGTTCCACAACCCCGCTGTGCGAAAAATGTGGAATCAAAACGCTTTGTGCGTACATGGAGAACATCCACCATGACAGTCATTCAGACATTCTATTGTAAAGACTGGTAGGCCTTCTTTTCATCTCTATTATATTTGGACTTTTTTATTTTGACCTATTCATAGAGGCCGTTTTTAGTTTTACAGAATAATTTTCGGAATGTCAGGTACCACCGCAGTACCATATATTCTGCCGCCAAGCAGTAGTGTGTAAACATTACTGTGTTCCGGTTCGAAGGGTACAGCAGCTAGCGAAATTACAGGGCTGTTGAGACTAACCATCGCAAGTCACAAAGTAATGAGCGCCAAAGCAGCGATGTCCTGGACTTTGTTTTGTTACTCAAAGTCCTTGTATCGCTGCAATGGTCATGGGCAGGCGTTATCTCTTACCATCAGGAGAGCGTCTCGTTCGTCTCATTACTTTTTTATGTAAAAAAAAAACCATTACATAATATGATTACTATGAATCGAATGGCATCGCGTATATCCTAACATTAGTAACATCTACTGAGCTAAGATAAGGCGTGTCTAGTGATGCAACATGATAGATAGTATCGATAATATGTATATGAATCGAGAATCGCATGGCCATTCGCTATTCGCACGAATCGATTGCAACATCCAGGTACACAGGGTCACCGCTCGGATCGAAGATTTATACACGCGTCTTGTTTTAATTACTTGTGATAAATAACTTGGTGGTAGAACTCCTTAGCAGGATGTCGTCTAGGTAGGTACCACTGCAGTACCAGTTATTCTGTCGCCAAGCAGTAGTGTGTAAGCATTACTGTGTTCTGGCAGCTAGCGAAATTATTGGGCTGTTGAGACTAACCATCGAAAGTCTCAAAGTAATGAGCGTCAAAGCAGCGATGCCCCGGACTTTGTTTTGCTACTCAAAGTTCCGCGTACAATGATCATGAACATACGTTATCTCTTACCATCAAAAGAGAATCTCATTCATCTCATTACTTTTACATAAAAAATATAATTTTAAAAAGTGAAAATTATTTAAAAATTATAGGTGCCAATTAATATAGGTTAAGACTTTTTAATGATTTTATTTTAATTTTAATTTTAAGTACTAGCGTCTGAATTGAATTATTAATTCGCAATATTATTTGTATACAAGCTTCGCCCCGCTGTTCCCACGTGAACACTACGTTATTTCTGGATAAAAAGTAGCCTACGTGTTAATCCAGGACGACAGCTACCTCCTTACCAAATTTCATCAAAATTTGTCCAGCCGTTTAAACGTGAACAAGTGACAAGCATACAATCACAGTCACAAACTTTCGCCTCACAAAACAAAATATTAGTGTAATGTACACAAATGAATATGAAATCTTGACTTATCTACTAAAACTACTAGCGCTATAGCCAACAATGGTTGGTACACTTAATTCTAATTTAATACATAAATCACTATCGATTTTATCTCGCAATCGCAGCTCATAATCGATTGCAAGCGGACTCGATTGATGCATCGAATCATTAGGGGGCATTAGAAAGGTCATCTCGATTATGAGGTCTATTCGAATGCTTTTAAATGTTCGAGGTCGCATCGTTTAAATTAGGTGGAATAACTGCCGTTACAAACCGACAAAGTATCTTTTAATTCAGAGTACCTAGGCTCGCGATTTTTTTCTTATGGCTGTATTTGACCACAAGTCACCTGAGTAAGTGACGGTGTGGTTGAAGATGGTTAACACACCTAGCCTGGAGTGGAACTGTCTCTCAAGTAAGGCTGCCGGAACACATCGTTATATGCTTAGCAGCAGATTTTCAACTTGATGGATGACATTTCGAATGCTAATTCTACTAATCCTACTATCCTACTAATATTATAAATGTGAAAGTTTAGATGGATGGATGGATGTTAGTTACTCTTTCACGCAAAAACTACTGAATGGATTTGGATGAAATTTGGTATGTAGGTATCTGAGACCCTGGATTAACACGTAGGCTACTTTTTATCCCGAAAACATGTAGCGGGTAACACCGCGGGCCGCAGCTAGTATTAATATGTAAGTATATCTAAACTTATTCTAAAAAAATTAATTGAATACAGTACACAACATCATTATATCAGATGTAGGACATCCACTGCTGGACATTGTAACCCCCTCAGTAATTTCTATGAAAAGCGGTTGGAAGCGGCTAGCATCCAGCGCGTTTCTGCGGTCTTCGTTAGATCGTCCTACAAAGTCCTACGCTGCGCTTGCCGGTAAACAATAAGTACAAGTAAAATTAGAAAACTCATATTACGGCATAGCTTACTAAATACCCTCTGAAATATTCCGCAAGGTTCCTTATCTATCTTAATTTAAACCCAAAATTTTAGTCATTATGAACGAGGTCAAACTTCAGCCCAAATTCAG